>CM032334.1:42206529-43406529 GCA_019022515.1 Quercus aquifolioides | reverse complement strand
ATGTCTCACGATCCGGCCTGGGCTTAATCCGACATCATTTCTTGAATCCCCTATCGCCCGCGAAGCTTCCAATCTCGAGGTTCGCTTGTCTCACGATCCGGCCTAGGCTCAGTTTGACGTCGTTTCTCGAATCCCCTGTTGCCAGTGAAGCTTCCGATCACAGAGAGAGCTCTGTGAGATTTGGTTCAGCTCTCTCTCTCTCAATGAGAAGAGAGAACAATGGGTAAAAGAAAAAAAAAATGAAGAAGGAGAAGTGACAGAGAAGAACGGGTTGGAGAGAGACGTTACTTGATGGGACAAGTCATACGAGTGGGTCCCATTCTTTGCTTAATTTTACAAAAATGCCATTGAAACTCAATTCTCAAAAACTGAAAACACCTATTTCTTGTTTTGTGTTTCCATCACTCTAACTCAAAATTTGTGAGTTTTGAGTGATGGAAACACAATGTGAAAATCAAGCCAAATAAAAAAATTTGTGCGGGTCCCATGTGTTTTGATAACTCAGTTATGAGTTTTGGATCATATTACTCAAAACTCCTCTAAACCAAACAGGTCAGTCTCCCAAATAAGTCTCAAACTCAGTCATTGGGATTTGGGGTATCCTATCATTGTTGCTATTCTGCTTGATATACCTGAGAAGCATTGTCAAATTCTTAAATCTCAAGGATGTATTATTTGTGAGATTGAACTGTTGGACCCTCCTAAGAATGAGAATGCCCAATATATGATAGCATGTTAAGTAAGCAAAACATGAACAATAAATATCAACTATGTTACTGCATAAAATAAATAGAAGTAAAAAATTAAATTGGTGAAAAAATGAGTTAAAGGGGGTTTACTTGTTAGGTTACAGTATCAAAGTTTATACACAAAATTGGCTAATATAAAAGTAAGTGCAACTATCTCAAAGTTCAAGGGATGTAAATTCATTTTACCCTTTTATTAACATAGTGAAAGCATATGATAAGGTCCTTAAAAATGGAATGTGGTGGGTTTTAAAAAGAGATGAGTTCATCTAAAGCATATTAAGTTGATTAAGGGTATTGTAGAGCTAGAATTAGTGCGAGAACAGGTAAAGGCATCACAAGTGAGTTTACTACGGATTGACATTAAGTCAATATTTCTTTGCTCTTGTGATGAATTAGTTCACTAAATAGATTTTAGAGTAAGTCCCTTAGTGTGTTATTTTTGCAAATAATGTAGCCTTTTTGGATGAAACTAGACGTGAAGTTATTCTCAAGATAAAATTTAATTAGGAGAGATGTTTTAAAATTGAAAAGTTTTTTGTTAAGTATAACTTAAATAGAGTACATAAAATGTAAGTTCGGTGAAAGTAGAAACAAAGATAAGATGGTTGTTAGACTTAATAGTCAAGAGATTTCAAAGAGTAAGAACTTTTGATATCTTTGACTACTAATCAAAAGAGATAGAGAGATTGCAAAGAATGCAAATCATATGATAAAAGTATGGTGGATGAAGTAGAAAAGTGTATTACGAGTTTTGTGTGATTATAGATTATCTATTAAATCAAAGGGAAAAGTTTACAAACTACTATAAGACCAACTATGCTCTAAAGTAATGAATGTTATGTTTTTAAGAAGCAACATATTCATAAAATAAGTATAGAATCAAAATGTTAAGATGGATATATGAGAGTACAAGGAAGATGAAATACAAAATGAGAAAAATTTCTTATAGAGAGGGGTGGCCTCTATCGATAAAATTGAAAAGATGAAGAGAGTTACTTGAGATAGTTTGTTATGTTTAAAGAAAAATGATTAATACACCAATAGAATTAATGGAAGAATTAGAACCTTAATTAATAAATTAAATATCTAAAACCTAATTTTGACATTTTTTAAAAATAATTTCTCCATTTTTTTACACATTAAATATGTTTGTGCAACTTTTTTTTTTTTTTTTGGCAGAATGTATATAGATACCAGCTGAGACTATGGGTACAAATGTTTTTTATTTACCCATATTATATATATATATATATATATATATATATATATATATATATATATATAAAAGGACTAAAAATATAACACTTGAATTGATATTTTGACTCCTTACATTAAGTTTAAAAGCAAATATATATAAGGACTAAAAATATAACACTTGAATTGATATTTTGACTCCTTACATTAAGTTTAAAAGCAAAAAAGTTAAAATCTCATAAATAAAAGCATAAAATTAAAGAAAATTATGGTTATTTGGTTAAAATAGCATAACATTATTAAAAAAAAGGACGTTGCACATAAAACCATGTGGTTTGGTATTTCTGCTAAAAAAACCGCTGGTTTTTTAATGATATAATCAGTTATTTTGCAAATTCGATATTTCTTTCATACTGACCTACGGGTAATTATTGAGTATTCTCTTTTTTTTTTTTTTTTTTGAGAAGCCAGACCACAAGCCTGGAACTTTATTGAAATAAACAAAAACTTAATGAACATCAAAGTTAACCAACTCGGCAATGTCTAAGGGCAGACCTTCCATCCAAATATGGCAGCCATCGATGGAAGAGGCCTTTTTTGCAAGAGCATCTGCAACTAAGTTGCCCAAGCGATTTACATGACTGAAAATAACAGAAGAAAAACTAGGCAGCAGGTGCCGGACATCATCTACTATATTTCCAAAGGAGGACAGATTTGAAGTTCCCTTGGAAATTGCAGATATAATGGTGGTCGAGTCACCTTCAAATATTACACGTTGAAGACCAAGATCAGCAGCAAACTGAACAGCTTTGAGGCAAGCGAGAGCTTCCAAATCCGCAACTGTCGAAGATAGCATCGCAGGCACGGACAGAGCACCCAGGTTCACACCTCTCCAATCTCGTACAATGACACCGAGACCAGCTGAGTTCTTGTGTTTGAAGAGGGCAGCATCGAAGTTCACTTTCACAGCTCCTTGATCTGGAGGACGCCACTGGTGCCGAACAGCAGGTCGAGAGAGAGGGGCTTCTGAAGTTTGACTGTTGATGAAGTCATGGAGCAGAGAGCAAGCAGCAGAGCTGATCTTCGTTGTGGGCAGCGCTTCCCGTCCAAAATGGAGGGCATTCCGTCTATTCCATAGACTCCACGTGATTGTTGCAAACATCTCTGGCCTGAAATCATCACCAACCTGCATAAACTTGTTAAGTAAATCATTGAAACTCAGGGGGGGAGGGGATATCATTGACTGGAACCAATGGTGAGGCAGCCACACGGGAGCTACACTGCTGCAAAAACAGAGTGCATGGAGAGTATCTTCCGGAGCAACTTTACACAGCTCACACACATCCAAATCTACTATCTGTCTTCGCTTCAGATTGCATTTTGTGGGTAGAGCATTGTTACACACCCTCCAAACAAAATGTTTGATCTTGTTGGGCACTTGCAACTTCCAAAGCCGCTTCCAAAAACTACTTTGATTGGCCTGGTTACTTGAACTAGCATGGTCTGATGAAGCCGATGCAGCCATCAGCTTATAAGCACTACTAGTGCTGAAATCGCCGGAAGGGGTGCACGACCAAGACACACAATCAGGTGGATTTCTTCGGCTTAGTGGAATTGCTAAGATCATTGAAGCTTCATGAGGTAGAAAGACATGATTAACTTCCTCAGGTTTCCACACACTCAACTCATGATTAATTAGGGAGCTCACCCTTGTTTCTGCCATGACCGAAGGTAGGGGGGAAAGGGCTACTCTACTAGGTTTCACCGGCAACCATTTATCTTCCTTGATCCGAACTGACTGACCATTCCCAATGCGCCAAACCATACCCTTTTTTATAACATTTCGGGCTCCAAGGATGCTCTTCCATGCATAGGACCCCGAGTTGGAATCTTTAGCATCTAGAATAGAGCAATTAGGGAAGAATCGAGCTTTGAAGACTCTAAAACAAAGGGAATCCGGGTTATGCATCATTCTCCAAACTTGTTTAGCAAGAAGGGCTTCATTAAACTTCTCAATTTCTTTGAAACCCATGCCACCCACTTCTTTAGTTTCACACAATCTCTCCCACTTTACCCAATGCACCTTCCTTGAATCATCACTGTAACCCCACCAAAATTTTCTAATAAGGACTTCTAGCTCTTTAATCAACCCTTTAGGGAGCTTAAAGCAGCTCATGGTATAGGTTGGAATGGCTTAAATAACAGCTTTTATAAGGACTTCCCTACCTGCAGCAGATAGTAGTTTTTCTTTCCACCCCTGTAATTTTTTCCACACCCTTTCCTTAAGATAAATGAAGCTTCTTTTTTTTGCCCTCCCCACTAATGCAGGTAAACCCAGATATTTTTCATACTGTCTGATCGCCGGAACTCCCAATAATTGCTAGATGCGAGTTTGGGTTTGGTGTATGGTGTTTGAACTGAAGAAAATATTAGTCTTCTCTCTATTAATTTTTTGACTCGTTCCCCTTTCATAAATAGCCAAAATATCCAAAATCCTCTGACATTCATCCTCAGTGGCACGGCAAAAGAGGACACTGTCATCTGCAAAGAATAAGTGTGACACTCTAGGGCCATGTCTACAAATAGCTACCCCCTTTATACTACCCTCCAACTCAGCCTTTTGCAACAAGCCTTGTAACCCCATTGCACACAAGAGAAACAGGTAAGGTGATAGAGGATCACCCTGTCGGAGCCCCCTGGATGGTTTGATACTTCCCACAGGCTGACCATTTAGGAGGATAGAATAGGACACAGACTTCAAGCAGGACATGATGATTTTCCTCATCTTCTCCCCAAGTCCCAAGTGATGCATTACTGCCTCCAAAAAGTCCCACTCCACCCGGTCATAAGCTTTGCTCATATCCAACTTAAGAGCCATATACCCCATCTTGCCTTGTGTTTTTCTCTTCAAATAATGGAGGGTCTCGAAAGCCACCAGTATGTTATCTGAGATCAATCGACCTGAAAGAAAGGCACTCTGGGAATCTGGTACAGAATTTGCTAAAAACTTTTTCAGCCGGTTAGCCACCACTTTAGCAATAAGTTTATAAATGACATTACATAAGTTTATGGGCCTGAAATCAGAAACTTTCTTGGGGTTTTTAATTTTAGGTATGAGAATGATGAAAGTAGTATTTATGGATTCTGGGACAATACCTAAGTTTAAATCTCGAAGAACCACATCAGTCACATCTTCCCCCACAATGTGCCAAAAAGACTTATAGAAAATAGGGGACATACCATCCGGGCCAGGAGCCGTGAGGGGGGCCATTTGGTTGAGAGCTTCTTTGACCTCAATTGCTTGAAAATCTCCATCTAACTGCTCAATTGAATCAGCCTCAGCAATGCTTTGAATACCACTCAGAATATTATCAAACCCACTTGGGTTTGAGCTAGTGAAAATTTGCTCAAAATACCCCTCCACCACCTTCCCCAAACCGGTCTCATCTTCAATCCAAGAACCATTATCATCTTCTAGCCCTGAGATCAAATTCCTCCAGTTTCTTTGGTTAGCTCTGCAGTGGAAATATTTTGTGTTCCTGTCCCCTTCTTTAAGCCACCTGTTTCTGGATCGTTGCTTCCACATACACTCCTCTCTGGCTTGTAATTTCTGAATGTCATCTCTTAATACCTGGATCCCTAAGGGATTGTTTCTGTAACCCCCACTTTCCTCCTCAGATTTCAATTCTGCTAGTTTTTGCTTCAGGGAATTTCGCACATGGCCAAAAGTTTTTTTGTTCCATACTCTGAGATTTGACTGACAAGCCAAAACTTTGGAATTAAAACCCCAAGCCGTGGGTTGTGTCATCCCATCTCCCCAGGAATCATGAATCACCTCTTCACATGATCTGTCTCTCAACCACATGGCTTCAAACCGGAAAGGGCGCCCTTTTTTATAAAACCTGTTAACTTCAGAGTCGGGGCTAAGAAGAATAGGTTTGTGATCTAAGTGGAAAGCATCTAAGTGGTGAATTCTAGAGGAAGGGAATCTCAAGATCCAGTCAATATTAGCTACCCCTCTGTCCAGCCGGATCCACACATTCTGATTTCCAGGACGCCGGTTACACCACGTAAATGGGTAGCCATTATAACCCAAGTCCTTTAACCTGCAAAAATCAAGAGCATCACGAAAGCCCAGCATTTGTCTCTCCGGTCTATCAAGCCAACCCTGTTTCTCATCTGCATATAAGATTTCATTAAAATCACCAATACACACCCAAGGCAGAGTATAACGAGTACTCAAACTTCTAAGCATGGACCAGGAGTTTTCCCGGTTGGCAGTCTTAGGATCTCCGTAGAAACCTGTGAATCGCCAAGCGTCATCAACTCCATGGTCAATAATAGCATCAATATGATTATCTGAAAATGACTGAACATCTACATTAGAATCAGCAGCCCAAAATAAGGCTAGGCCACCCCCAGTGTTATGACGTGGAACTTCAAAACAATTACTATACTGAATCTTTCTACCAATTCTGACTAACACTGATTTCTCAACCTTCGTTTCCATTAAGAAAATCAGCATGGGACCTTTGTTACGTACCAACGTAACCAATTCCTCTTCTGTCTGTGGGTTCCCAAGCCCACGACAGTTCCAGCTTAGGCAACTCATTGGGCTCGGTGGTGCTGGGAACCAGCCACCACCTTCAAATTTTCTTTGTTAAGAGAATTACCATCCACCATGCAAACCTTTTTCCCTTCCCTTCTATCTACTACTTCAAGACTAGGCCTTCTGTCAACAGCTATAGGGGAAGAGGTTGGAATTTTATTACCTGGATCACGGGCTAGCTTCTTCCATGTCCGAACTGAAGCATGAGAATTAGAGTTAGCAGCTGTATTAGTGCAATCTTGGAGTGGGAATGGGTTAATCCCCGGATTAGACTGCACTTGGGACTGCCGTGGATCTCCAATGGACCTTACTCTACTGGATGGGATGCCATGTTCCTGAAGAGATAAGCCTACAACCTGATCATCCAATTTCTTCACCTGAACCGGAGTTGTTTGGTTCAAACAATGCTCACCGGAGAAAGCACTACTCAACTCCTCACCTTGTTCGCAAACTACCTGCTTCTGCCCTTGCTTAACAGTATCAAAATTATCCATATAATGTTCAGCTTCCATCGCGGAATGAGCATCATAATGCTCTTCATCTCGGCGTGGGGTTGAAGTCTCCTTACCTTGGCTCGTTTGGCCTTTCTTCCACCAAGGCGGCTGGTTTCGCATCTTGCCTGATATCACAGCCACTGTTTTCCTGCTTTGGCGCATTGGTTCTGCCCTCAACCACTCGCCATACTGTTGATCATCCCTATTTAACTTCCCTCTACCTCTTAACCATACTTCGCAATCTCGCTCACCATGAGTAGCCCTGCCGCACCAATAACAGAAATTTGGGAGGCGCTCGTATTTTATTCCCACCAACCCAATCTGTTTACCTCCTGATCTCAGTTTCGAAACTCACGGCAAAGGCTTTGAAATATCCACAGTTATACGAGCTCTCAAGAACTCGCCACCCGCCCCGTCATCTTCCGGATCAGCCACCTTAACCACCTTCCCAATTGCACTACCTATTGCTTCACCGGTTTCATGGGTCAGATTCCTCAACGGTATATTGTGCATCTGCACCCAAAACATTACCTGATTGTATTCCAGATGTGGTATTTGCTCCACGTCGTGAACCCGTTGAAAGGCTATTAAGCTTTTGTCATACGACCAAGGCTCATACTCGAGAACCCTTTCAAGGTCCATGATATCATCGAATTCAAAAACCAATACATTATCTCCTAAGTCGCGGATCTTCAACTCACCTGCTGGTTTCCACAGAGGCTTGAAAGTGCGAGCCACCGCATCGACATTAAGCACTCTTTTCGTAAAAAACTTCCCTGCCAGCCGATGAACTTCCACACCTTCTTGATTCGGAACATCCGCTCCCCTTTCTTCATCCTCTGTGAGAGTAAAGTTCGCCCATAAATCTTCTAGCCCAGCCATGAGAGTGCTTATCAGTTGAGCGAGTAAAACAGTAGAATCACCCACTACGACTGCACTCACCGTCCTATCAATCCAGAGACGTGAAGGGAACCAGAAACCTAAACTAGGTTAGGGACAATATTCTACGCGCGGCTGAGAGAAAAAACCCTAGCCAACGTGAGAAACCAAAAAATCGGCAAGCCAATTATTGAGTATTCTCGAAATACCATAAATGCGTACTCTCTCTTCTCACATAATTGTGGGTTCCACTAATTAAATTCATAGTGGGACCTACAATTCATGTGAGAGGGAGGAGTATGTATTTGTGGTACTCCCGGAGTATTCAATAATTTTTCTTGACGTAGAAATGTATTATTCGCTGGTTTGATAGTTCAATCAATACAATTCTGGTAACTATGCTAATTCTATTTTTGAATTAATTTTTGGATAATAATATTCAATTAATATCTTTGCATATTTATGTTAAAATTGAATATCATCTGATAAATTTTATAGTTTTTATTCTTTTTTAAGAAATTAAATGGTTGAAGTTGAACTATTGAACCATAATATCATTTCAAAAGATGACAATTTTTCTCCACCTCGACTCGCCTTACCTTGAGTGGATTTTCTCTTCCCGTAAAGGTGGTGTGACAAGAATGCGATGCAGGAGCATATACATCATGAAATTTTGATTTGCTTGGATTGTAATTGAATTGTAACTGCTAGGTACACGTGGTTGAGCTGACAGATAGTTAGAACTTAGAATCAACTAAGCTTGAGGTAGTTGCAACTGTAACTAATTCAGTTACACAAGTTAATTACAGTTCCAACTATGAAGCAAAGCTTGGCTACTTGAATCAATTATTATAAATAGTGTTAGTAATGATTGGTAATTCAGATTTGGCGAATGAGAATTTTACTTAGCCTTTGAATGCTAAATTTCAAAGAATATTCTTTGTGCAAAGTCTGCCTATAATAAACTCTCACTTCCTTCTAAACTCAAGCCTAAACACATACCCCCCTTATCGACCTGCATCAAGATGGCATGAGATTTTTTCCCAGTACCTTAGGACGGGATAAGGACAGATTTAGGCTACCCCACCTTGCATATATTTACAAAAACCCCATTTATTTATATTTCAAAAACACCTCTAAAATAATTTCTAACTTATATTATTAAGTATTAAAATGGTTAGATACTAATATTGTTTTTATTGTCTTATTAAATACTTTGATTTATATTATTGAGTTGCTTAGTAAAAATTAGTTTGATTTAATATGATCAATTTAATTGCAATTTTAAGCCTAATTTTATATTATTATAATAGGAGCAGGATAGCCTAGCATAACAGGTCAACATTGGGTGGGCTCTTGAGAGCAGAGTCTCACAAGCCCCGTGGGACAAGGACAGGGTAAGGCGAGGCAAGGCCAATACGTTGTGGGGCAAAGATCAAGCACCCATAATCTAATCCCGCTTTGCCCTAACGATTTAATGCTCGGTTTGTTTTCAGTTTGGTTTTGATAACTATTGTATTTTTATTTTTTTATTTTTTCGGATAGGAGATAACTATTGTAGTCGGACAAACGATATACGTATAGAATGCATATAGGCCAAACGATTTTTAACTTTTTGCTGAATACATAGACGATATACGATTGGGTTATAGAACAAAAGGGAAAGCGTATAAAAACGACGGAAATATTTCCTAGAGGTGAACCGACCGTCATCTAAAATATTTCAAAACAGCGCGTTAGGGTTCATACAGCGACACAACCCAACCAGCTACAACAACCAAATTAGCCATTGAACAAGAACCGTAACCTCACTTCAAGAATTACCTTCTATATCCTAAATCTGCAACCCAGCAAAAATTGAATTCACTTCTACTTCTAGCATTGCTATTTACTTTTCGCAACTCTCCAGGTACGCTATTCAATTCCCCAACCCCACCGCTTTTCTAATTTCATTACGTGCTATATTTTCTATGTAAAGGGTAACCCTATTTGTATTCTGCGCATTGGTTTAGGGTAATTAGATTTCTTTATTTTTTTTATTTTAGCCCTAGGTTCCGTTTGTATTTGTTGTTGAATGAAATTTATATCTGCTTTTGAGGACCCATAATGGTTCTAATGCAGGGGCAGCCCTAGACATTTTGGGGCCTAAGGCGAGAACTAAAAATGTATGTGCGTGTGTATGTGTGTTTATGTATGTGTATGTGTATGAGTGTGTATGTGTATGTGTATGTGTATGAGTGTGTATATGTATGTGTATGTGTATGTTTATGTGTGTGTATGTGTATGAGTTGCAAATTTAGGATATAGAAGGTAATTCTTGAAGTGAGGTTACGGTTCTTGTTCAATGGCTAATTTGGTTGTTGTAGCTGGTTGGACTGTGTTGCTGTATGAACCCTAACGCGCTGTTTTGAAATATTTTAGATGACGGTCGGTTCACCTCTAGGAAATATTTTCGTCGTTTTTATACGCTTTCCCTTTTGTTCTATAACCCAATCGTATATCGTCTATGTATTCAACAAAAAGTTAAAAATCGTTTGGCCTATACGCATTCTATACGTATATCGTTTGTCCGACTACAATAGTTATTTCCTATCTGGAAAAATAAAAAAATAAAAATACAATAGTTATCAAAACCAAACCGAAAACAAACCGAGCATTAAATCGTTAGGGCAAAGCGGGATTAGATTATGGGTGCTTGATCTTTGCCCCACAACGTATTGGCCTTGCCTCGCCTTACCCTGTCCTTGTCCCACGGGGCTTGTGAGACTCTGCTCTCAAGAGCCCACCCAATGTTGACCTGTTATGCTAGGCTATCCTGCTCCTATTATAATAATATAAAATTAGGCTTAAAATTGCAATTAAATTGATCATATTAAATCAAACTAATTTTTACTAAGCAACTCAATAATATAAATCAAAGTATTTAATAAGACAATAAAAACAATATTAGTATCTAACCATTTTAATACTTAATAATATAAGTTAGAAATTATTTTAGAGGTGTTTTTGAAATATAAATAAAATAAATGGGGTTTTTGTAAATATATGCAAGCTGGGGTAGCCTAAATCTGTCCTTATCCCGTCCTAAGGTACTGGGAAAAAATCTCATGCCATCTTGATGCAGGTAGGGGTATGTGTTTAGGCTTGGGTTTAGAAGGAAGTGAGAGTTTATTATAGGCAGACTTTGCACAAAGAATATTCTTTGAAATTTAGCATTCAAAGGCTAAGTAAAATTCTCATTCGCCAAATCTGAATTACCAATCATTACTAACACTATTTATAATAATTGATTCAAGTAGCCAAGCTTTGCTTCATAGTTGGAACTGTAATTAACTTGTGTAACTGAATTAATTACAGTTGCAACTACTTCAAGCTTAGCAGATTCTAAGTTCTAATTATCTGTCAGCTCAACCACGTGTACCTAGCAGTTACAATTCAGTTACAATCCAAGCAAATCAAAATGTCATGATGTATATGCTCCTGCATCGCATTCTTGTCACACCACCTTTACGGGAAGAGAAAATCCACTCAAGGTGAGGCGAGTCGAGGTGGAGAAAAATTGTCATCTTTTGAAATGATATTATGGTTCAATAGTTCAACTTCAACCATTTAATTTCTTAAAAAAGAATATAAACTATAAAATTTATCAGATGATATTCAATTTTAACATAAATATGCAAAGATATCAAAGATTGAAATTAATTGAATATTATTATCCAAAAATTAATTCAAATATAGAATTAGCATAGTTACCAGAATTGTATTGATTGAACTATCAAACCAGCGAATAATACATTTCTACGTCAAGAAAAATTATTGAATACTCCGGGAGTACCATAAATACATACTCCCCCCTCTCACATGAATGAATTTAATTAGTGGAACCCACAATTATGTGAGAAGAGAGAGTACGCATTTATGGTACTTCGAGAATACTCAATAATTACCCGTAGGTCAGTATGAAAGAAATATCGAATTTGCAAAATAACTGATTATATCATTAAAAAACCAGCGGTGTTTTTAGCATAAATACCAAACCACATGGTTTTATGTGCAACGTCCCTTTTTTTAAATAATGTTATGCTATTTTAACCAAATAACCATAATTTTCTTTAATTTTACGCTTTTATTTATGAGATTTTAACTTTTTTGCTTTTAAACTTAATGTAAGGAGTCAAAATATCAATTCAAGTGTTATATTTTTAGTCCTTATATATATATATATATATATATATATATATATATAAAATATGGGTAAATAAAAAACATTTGTACCCGTAGTCTCAGCTGCTATCTATATACATTCTGCCAAAAAAAACAAAGTTGCACAAACATATTTAATGTGTAAAAAAAATGGAGAAATTATTTTTTAAAAATGTCAAAATTAGGTTTTAGATATTTAATTTATTAATTAAGGTTCTAATTCTTCCGTTAATTCTATTGGTG
Source organism: Quercus aquifolioides (assembly GCA_019022515.1). NCBI lineage: Eukaryota > Viridiplantae > Streptophyta > Magnoliopsida > Fagales > Fagaceae > Quercus > Quercus aquifolioides. Next base: position 43,394,158 of record CM032334.1, on the reverse strand, counting down.
TATTAATCATTTTTCTTTAAACATAACAAACTATCTCAAATAACTCTCTTCATCTTTTCAATTTTATCGATAGAGGCCACCCCTCTCTATAAGAAATTTTTCTCATTTTGTATTTCATCTTCCTTGTACTCTCATATATCCATCTTAACATTTTGATTCTATACTTATTTTATGAATATGTTGCTTCTTAAAAACATAACATTCATTACTTTAGAGCATAGTTGGTCTTATAGTAGTTTGTAAACTTTTCCCTTTGATTTAATAGATAATCTATAATCACACAAAACTCGTAATACACTTTTCTACTTCATCCACCATACTTTTATCATATGATTTGCATTCTTTGCAATCTCTCTATCTCTTTTGATTAGTAGTCAAAGATATCAAAAGTTCTTACTCTTTGAAATCTCTTGACTATTAAGTCTAACAACCATCTTATCTTTGTTTCTACTTTCACCGAACTTACATTTTATGTACTCTATTTAAGTTATACTTAACAAAAAACTTTTCAATTTTAAAACATCTCTCCAAATTAAATTTTATCTTGAGAATAACTTCACGTCTAGTTTCATCCAAAAAGGCTGATAGGAGAGGAACGAGCGAAAGCCACGTCAAGAAAGGAAATCGAAGATTGTGCTGCCGAGCCAAAGACTATGAAAATCTCTTCCTCTCAACTCAGACGATCCTCTTAGCTGAAATTGTGGCTCACGAGACTTCATCGAATTATGGTGTGTGATTTTTGGTTATTTATTTATTTATTTGAGATTATAAAGCAAATAGTTTTTATATTTTGCTTACCCTTTCTATTTTCTGAAAACACTTTTCTGGGAAATACCATTTTTTTTGCTTTGTTTTGCTTTTAGTCTATCATTCTTGCTTGTGGTATGTGTTTGATTAATTTGGATCTAAAATTAGTTCAACAAGATGATTCTTCTTCTAAAATATAATAACAAAACTAATATATGTTTTTTTAATGGTGGGTTCACTTTCAATGTTTTCATTTTGTGATTTTGGTTGTTTTGTGAGTTTTGTTCTTTGATTTCGGTGGGTGTGATTTGATTTGTGATTTGGTGGGCTTCTGGGATTTTGTTGTGATTTGATTTTGGCTGGGTTTTGGCCATGGTGGTGGTTGTGATTTGATTTTGGCTAGGTTTCGGCAGTGGTGCGTGGTTGGAGGTGATGAGCTTGAAAAGCTCCGGCCATAGAGGTTTAGAAGGAGAGCTTGGTGGTCAGCCATAGAGCACGGTGTGACGTGGGTTGAGGAAGAGAGAGGATGAGAGGGAAACAGAGGTAGCCCTAGACATTTTGGGGCCTAAGGCGAGAACTAAAAATTGGGCCTTTTTTATACTTATATATTAATTAAATTAATGTTTATTTAATATTTTTATATTATATTTTTCATCATTATTTTCATTTTCTTCTAAATTATTTTGAAGTTCATTATCAAGATTTGTTGTATTGCAAAATTGAACATCATTTTCTTCTAAATTATTTTGGTGAATTTCTTGCTCATTTGTGATATTTTCATCTAAATTTTGTGTTATATTTTGTTTATTACTAATAACAAATTTATCCATTGATCATTTTTGAGACTCAATTAATTTTTTTTATTTTTTATTTTTTTAAGTTTTTCATATCCAAATGCATATTTTCTAGTAGACATTTCTAATCAAACAATATATTTATAAAGACTAAAATAAAAAATAACTTTCAAGTGTAGAACAAATGAGAAATAGAACCTGATTTATATAAAAAAGTATTATTGTAGTTTAACAATCTCAACTTGCATAAATTAAAAAAAAAAAATTAAGCACGAGCATAACAAAAATTGAAGAACAGCCATAACATTGACACAAGACTTATTAATAAGACCCACCCACAAAAAAAAAAAAAACACAAAACAAATCCTATCTATAACCAAAAAAAAAAAAAAAACGCAGGCTTTTTAAAAAAAAAAAAAAAAAAAAAAACTTGAAGGCCCAAACTTAACGCCCAGTCCAGGGAGGGTCCAGGCAGCCATAATGAAAAACTGATAAGTGATAAACAAAGTTACAAAACCAGCCAGGGAGGGCCCAAATAAAATGGAGTGCCCTGTGCCCAAATATTTATAATTTTATACCTGATTCCTGAACCTCTGAACCTGATACGGTGAGGTGAGCAGTTGAGACTTGAGAGAGGCGGAGAGCAGAGTATCAGAGAGAGGCTGAGGCGGTCCAGCTGGAGACTGAACAGTGGAGAGCAGAGACTAGAGAGAAAGGTAAAATTTTTAGGGTTTTCGAGTGGATTTATTTGTTTTGATTTGTGATTGTTTTGTGGTTAATCTCTTAGACCGGATTTGTAGTTTATCTGGTTGTTTTTTTATCAATGATTTTGTTTAGAACCAATGTTTAATAGGATTTACCAAAATTTTTGTTTTTTTGGTTAAAAGGATGTGCCAGATTATTTTTGTAATTCATTTGAAACTAAATATATATATATATATATATTTTCCTCTACTACCCGGTTCTTTTCTAAAATTTTGGGGCCCCCTTCCACTTGGGGGCCTTAGGCAATTGCCTAACTCGCCTAAGGGAAGGGCCGGCCCTGTTCTAATGCCTTCGAAATTGTGGTTCTGGAAACTGTGATGAATATGGATATGGATTGAATGATTCAATTTAAAATTTCTGTGTTTCTTGATAATATTTGAAAGACTGGTAAATCAAGAGCTAGACTTTTATTTATTTATTTAATAATTTGATAGTTGGGGAGGGAGGAATTTGAACTCTGTACAGTTCCGTTTGAAACACCAAGAAGTGCCAGTTGAGCTAGTTACGACTCGTGACAATCTAGCCTAGAACTAAGGGCAAATGTGGATATGGCATGTGTATGTGTATGGGTGATTAAGATCAATACAAAGAGATATTTAGTTAGTTAAAGGGACAATGACAATCTTTAGCTTTTCTTGATACTTGCTTTGTAAAGATACCCAGAATAAACAGTAGGAGCCATGTAACAATTATCATATTGAACGTTGATACGAATTCCTCTAATTTCTCTCTAGGCTCTCTTTTTAATCCCCTTTCTTCTTCGTGGGAGGGTGACTACCTCGAACTAAGTCAAAACCAAAGCCAATAATTCCCGTCTCCATCCTTTAAGACCGTAGCAGGTTCACTACATGGCAACCTTTCTAGGGCAAAATAATCAATTATTGGTATGCAGTATGCATTGAAGTTCATAGGAATTTAACTGAGCTGCTAAGATACGGAAATTGGTAGTCATGGAGTTTTCTTTTTCTTTTTTCCTCGAAGTTATATGATACTAAAGGAAGGAGGTGAGTCTTTTGGATTTTGTCAAATTGCATTTTTGGTCCTCAACATTTGACCTTTGTTACACTTTAGTCCATATTCTATAAAATGTCTCAAAAAGTTCTTTACTATCGTCTGATGGATAGAAAATTTTGACGTAGCAAACGGAATTTATGAAATCAAGGTCACTTTGATGACTTGGAGCCTGTAATGTGGCATGAATTTTGTTATGTAACATCAACATTTTCCATCCATCAGATAATGATAAGGACCTGTTTTCAAACAAATTTGTAAGTATAGGAATTAGGAATTAAAATGAAACATTTTAAAGTATAAGGACGATTTTGAAATGAAAGTCAAGGGTTGAGGGCACTGCCTTGGCGAGGTTCCACGTCGTTAAAAAGGAAAGAATCAAAGGTTGAGGACCAAATATGTAATTTAACCTTTGGATTTTCATTGAGTGACTAGTTCAAACTTTGAGGCCTTAGATCCTTAGCTTTGGAAATCTTCATTTATGTGCTCTTATAATGATTTAAAATTAAGGGATATTTTCAACATCATGTGTTAAGTTTGAGATGGTTTGTACCTCCATTGTAGATCTTGGTACTTATGAAATTTAACAAGAAATATGGTGTTTCATAGTGTTTCTTTTTTTGTCTGATCTCTTTATCTTTAAAAGGCAAAGCAATTGATCTTGGAACTCCTATCATTTTTTTAATTGATAAAATTCTATCATTTTGAAAGAAATATCTACTCATAGTTGCAAGTTATTCGGTCCCATCTTTTTTCCCCAAAATTTTTCAGCCTCCCTTGATCAAGTTGAGGTTTGGTTTTTAATTTCTTTTTCTTTTTCTTTTTGGGTGTTGGGTTTTTTTTTGGGGGACGGGGCCGGGGGGTGGGGGGGGGGGTGTTCTCGTAACAGAAAAATAGATCCAAATTTGCATCAATGCTTATGCGTGAAAGTTGTAAATCTCCTTTATGTGAACTTATATCAGACAAAAACATAATATTGAATATACTTTTTGGCTCATGAAAATGCTTGCTTTCCCTCTTATTGCTTACTCTTTAACCTCTTTTTATGTTTTTTATAGAACTGCTCCTGAATCTCAGTTGAGCACTTTGCGTAACCATGACTGATATAGAGCAAGCTGGGGCAACAGATACAACATCCTCTCTGATAGAACAGCTTGGAAATGCATTTCTTGATCTGCATGCTCGCAAGGATGCTTTTGAGGATGAGGTTCAGTGGACAGAAGTTGAAGAACACTTCCGCAACCTTGAGATGTTATTGAAGGAAAAATTTGAAGAGCTTGAAGCAAAGGAGAAGGAATTTGAGGAGAAAGAAACTGAAACACGCTTATTGATTGCGGAGAGAGAGGCAGCTGTTGCTGCTAAAGAGCAGGACCTGTTGGATCGAGTGCAGGAGCTAAAAGATTCTGCTGTTACTGCCATTGCAGAGGCACGATCAGTTCACCAGCCAACATCTGTAGAGGCTGTTGATGATGGGGACAACAAAGACGGCAAGGTAAGCAGCTCTCTTGGTGATATGAATTCCCCAGAGGAGGATTCTTCTCATAAAACCACTGAAAATGCCGAAGGTGTGGCTGTTGTGGTTAAGCCACGCCCAGAGCTAATGCAATTATGCCAGCAGATGGATTCAAAAGGACTTCTGAGTTATACAATGGAGAATAAAAAACATCTAAGTGCCATTCGAGAGCAACTTTCTGTTGCACTTGAAAGTGCAACTGAACCAGCCCGTTTGGTGCTGGATTCACTGGAGGGGTTTTACCCCCCTGATGAAACTACCCAACCAATGGATAAGAAGGATGCTGCCCTTCCGGGCATGCGCAAATCCTGTGTTATGTTTATGGAAGCCATGACTGCCTTATTGGCAAGAGTTGACCCAGGTGGTGATCACCTTCTGAACCCCGAGACCAAGCAGCAAGCCAAGGCAATTGCTGATGAGTGGAACCCTAAGTTGGCTAATTCAGGCATTGATGCTGCCAATGGAAATTCATTGGAAGCAGAGGCATTCTTGCAGCTCCTCGCAACTTTTAGGATTGCTTCGGAGTTTGATGAAGACGAACTCTGCAAGTTTGTACTTGCAGTTGCTCACCGCAGGCAGGCGCCTGAGCTCTGCCGTACTCTTGGGTTAACACACAAAATGCCAGGTTGGTGTTCTTTCAACTAACTGACCTGATGGGTTCCGGAGACTTCTGCCTTGTTTCCATGAGATGTCCCTTACACTATGTTCCTTTAGGTTTCGGTAGCTTGTTAAATAACTTGAGAGACACGACAACTTTTGTTCCGCTGCTTCGATATTATTCTGTCATTGCTAAAATGGTCATTTTGTTATTGGATACAGATTGTGATGAGCTTCCATTTTTTGTGCAGGTATCGTTGAGTCATTGATCAACAGTGGAAAACAAATTAATGCAGTACGTTTTATTCATGCGTTTGAGCTCACAGAAAGCTTTCCCACTGTGCCCCTCCTAAAGTCATACTTGAAGGATTTGAGGCGAAACTCACAAGGAAAGGGTGGGAACTCAGAAGGTGTTGGCGGTTCACAGGTATTTTTCTGTCCATTAGACTGACCAAGTGATATTTTGGGAATTTTCTTGTATGGATTATTTACTGGCCAATTTTTGTTCACTTGCAGAATGAAGTAAATGCACAAGAACTTGCAGCACTGAAGGCTGTAATCAGGTGTATTGAAGAGTTCAAGCTTGAAGCAGACTACCCACTTGATCCACTTCAGAAAAGGGTTGCTCAACTGGAAAAATCCAAGACTGATAAAAAGAGGGGTGGAGATTTTGGTAGACGTCAACAATCAAAGAAGCCAAGAGCAAATGGAGGGTTCCGTGGATTCCGTGCACCAGTTGCCCCAGCTGCCACTGCTGGTAGGCAGGGTCCTCCTGCTTTTGTTGAGAGGGCGGCATACACTGGAATGTCAGAGAGGTATCCTCACGCTGGTATGGCAACATATGATTATCAGGTTCCTAGCCAGCCTGCATATGTTCAGCAAGCTAATGATCAAAGATTATACTACTATCCCCAAGATGACAGGGTTACTCCAACCACATATAATGCTGCTTCAACTAATTATGGTGGTTATATTGGTGGTGGATTACAGTCTTCGCACCAGCCATATATGTAATTGACATTTGCAGGTACTATAGGAATCAAGCCTAGAGATGCTGGACTAACTCATTTGCTAATTTGTCGGTGTTAGTATGCTTCATATTTGTTGTTTCCATCAGATCCTTTTCCAATTAAGGCTTCTTTTGTCAATGCACTCCAAATGTACTTCGCTAGATTAAACCTATATATTTTTAGTTGATGGCAGTTTAAGTTAGCCATGCAAGACTTGAATATGTTCTATTGATAGTAAAGCTTCTGTTTTCAGAGATTAGCTCACTTCTTTTTCCCCCTCAAATTCTTATGAGAGCCTCAACACTGGCAGATGGCATGGGTGGACTACGATTAAACCATTTGTTACACCGATTTCTTTTATTTTCTTTTCTATTTTTGATACAAAGGAGTTGGTGTCACACCCTTGGGACCTCTAGGTTTATGTCATGTCCCAGATTAATAAGCTTTACCACCCGGGTACCCCATGGCTGTGTTGCCCTTTTCTTTTTTATACAGGATATTGTAGGTGATTTTATTGTTGGCCATTACAAAATAAATGGATAAATGGAGTTTATGCATATAACATTTGTAATTATCAATATTGATTCGAGATTTTAAGTAAAGAATAGTGGTATTCAAGGAGGCGCGGTGAGACCGAAAATGCATAGGCTTGCTTTATAATAATAAAAATAAAATAATATACTTAATTCCCAAAAAAAAGGGGTAAAAGAAGAATATTGAGACTCTATAAATCGAATATAATGTTACAATCGTGTTAATAATGCATGTAATAGGTAAAACTCCATACAATGTAATTTTATTATGTTCCTAGAAATCCACTATTAAGTCCCAAATATTACAATCTCAAACTGAGATGATTCCCTCCACATACATATGTTACTGTTATTCCTGATTGTTCAGCTTAATGAATAATTCAATTCTCTTGCTAAATATTCTTTCTAGGTCTCTCTCTGTCACTCCTTTGTATCCTTCCCATTTTCTTTGAAGAAGGAAGGGATGTATTTATAGGTAAAACAGACTCATTTCCTCAAGAAGTATGGGAGATGACAGTAATTAGTGGCAGAACCAGAAAATTTTCTCAAGGAGGGCCAAGCCAAATGTATCATAGTATTCGGGTAGTTTTAACTCTCACAATATAAATGCGTATGACTTTATTTTTGGAAAACAACAAAGATCTTTTGCTAAAGAGATTTACTTATATATTTTTATTAACTTATACTTTAAATGCTCCTAAAATTAATGACTTATATATGACAAAATAGTCAAGTAAATATTAAATGGAAAATAAAGGAGACAACAATAAATTAAAGAGCATTTATACTTATTTTTAAAAAATTGAAAATGGCCATTACATAAAATTTACTCAATATTTTAAAAGTTTAACATACATGGCCCCCCTTCCCTCCGCCAATGACAGTGATAGTTGTTCTCAAATTGTCCATGTCGTCGTTAGATTAGAGGAGGATTGTAGGACTAATCCTACTTCTGCTATTTAGATAGGTCATTAAACATTTAATGTTCGGTAGTTGTAAGTAGTTGATAGTGATTAATGTGAAGACAATAACTTCCTTTTTTTCTCAAGCAACCTCATCATTCGGCTAGGAACCTTCCCCTTCAACGGGCTTCATGGCCATGGTTGAGGAACTCCAAGGCTTGTGAATTCTATGAAGCCTAGGATATGGGTTTTTCCAAAACTTGGCATTAGGAGTTTGGTTTGATTTTGGGACCTCGATGACCCCTAGGAAAGAAACTTATTGAGGGTCATTTGGCATATCCCTTGAGATGGGCTCATAAGGGCCTATTGACAATGGGCTTGATTGGGGGAGATGATCTTCCACCCATCCACAACACAAATTATTAAAGCTATTACCCCCCCCCCCCCCCTCTCTCTCTCTCTCTCTCTCTCTCTCTCTCTAAAAAGAGGGTAAAAAACTAATGGAATGTTAAGTATCCGAAATCTTATGATTAACATCGTACTAATATCTTTTTTCCTTCTCTTTTTATCCATTATCACACTATCCATTGTTTTTTGTTTGGACAATTCTATAATTACAATAGGAGAGGGAGAAATTGAATCATGAATATCTCTATTGAAAGCACTAGAGTTGTGTTTGGTTGGAGGTGAAATAGGAAAGATAGAAAAGAAATGAGAGAAAATAAGTTTTGGGGTTGTTTGGAAAATGGTTGAAAAGTGGGAGGATTTTTGTTAGAGCCTAGGCATTTTCAATGAATTGCTTTTACAAAATTAACCCCATTCCTTAAGGTTAGTTACCTTATATGCCTTCATCAATTTTTGTCTTTTTCTTCATTTGTTTTTGTCTATATATCTGTGAAATGTGCTGCGTTTTTTTTTTTCAAAATTTTTTTTTCTATTACAAGTGGGCATGGTTGGCTTTCTTTTTATTTGGTTCTTTACTTTTATTTTATTTTTAATTGGACATGATTTTTGTTTTAATAAACTTGGTGGGATTTTTTTTTACTAATTGTTTGTTTATTTTTTTAATTGAATTCAAATAAATAAGTTTTCTATCTCTCTACTTTTTCATTCTCCTAACGAAAGACATTTAAGAGAAAACTAAATCTCTTCTATACTCTCACTTTTCTACCCCTCCAACCAAATGAACACCAAAAGGTGCAGTTGAGGTACAAAACTTTCTATCCTTTAAAAAAAAAAAGATTTGAAGATTTATTTAAAAAATAGAAAAACAAAATCAAAATAATTTGAATAAATCTCCTTATCGGATCGTGGATACCTACTTTCATTTATAGTATTACACCATCCCAGCAAAAACCCAAAAGTTAAAAAAAAAAGTCTTGTGAAGAAAAACCCAAAACTAGAGTAAAAATAAATATAAGTACTTAAGAATAATAAAAAAATTCCACGATCTCCTCAGTCTTCACCAGTTGAGGAGTAAGAGCATTCACAGCAGTGTAGCTATAATGCTATATTGCTAAAATTTAGCTCCACAAACACAAAAAACCCCCTATAGCAGTGGAGCAATAACTAAAAATTTTAGCTAAATTACTACAGTGCACATCTATCTATAGATGTGCACTGTAGCAGACATCTAAAAAAAAAAAAAATTTATTCATTTATTCTCATCTCACCGTTCCATCTTGTTTATTTTTTTTCATTTCTTTTATTCTCATCTCACTGTGCTCTCTCTCAGTGTCACTCTCAAGCTCCCATATGAAATTTCTCTCAAGCTCTCACCTCTCTGTTACTGCCGCCAGCCCTCCCCACCATCTCTCTGTTACCGCCGCCGGCCCGACCTAGCCGTTCCAAGCCGCCGATTGCCTCACCGTCACTCTCCTCTCTCACCGTCACTTTCTCAAGCTTCCTCATTCACCGCCGCCGACCCAAGCCCCTACCCAGCGCCGATCGCCTCAGACCCATGCCGCCGATCGCCTCCGACCTCGTGGATCGAAGTGGCTTCCCTCACCTCTACTCCGCCGCTGGGTCGTGGTTGTGCTCCGGTGTGCGTTGGTATCGGGGTTGAGATTGGGGTTGTGATTTGTGGTTGTGGGTTTGTTTTGTGGTGTGCTATGGGTTTTTTTTTTTTCCTGCCGTGGACTGGTGGTGGTGGTGGTTGTGGGTGTGGCTGATGGTAGAGTGGGTTTGTTTTGTGGTACTGTATTGGCGGTGGTTATGCTGTGTTTTGTGGTGCTGTGGTTTTTTTTTTTTTCCTGCTGTGGACTGGTGGTGGTGGTAGTGGTTGTGGTTGTGGCTGTGGTTGATGGTAGAGTGGTTGTGGTTGGTGCTGTGGTTGTTTTTTTTGGTAGTAGGATATATTATTTTATTGTAGTAGTTATATTATTTTATTGTGATTTGTATATTATTTTATTGTATTGAAAGCTAAAATAGATCCACTGCTGCAGCATGTGTGTAGATAAAATAGATAAAGTGACTTTTTGTGTAGCTAAATAGCTAAAATTTTGTCTTCACTGCTGTGAATGTTCTAAATAAATTAAAGTTGACAAGTTGATTAGTATTAAATTTCAGACACATTACCTAACAAACAAATAAATACAAAAATAATAATAAATAAGTTTTTTCTAACTGACTTCCCTCCTTCCTTCCCTCTCTTTCTCTCTCTCTCTCTCTCTCTCTCTCAACGAGCTACCGTTTCGTTTTGTTCACTCGACCTCTTTACCTCCCCAAGCCATTCTCTCTCTTCTCGAAAGTTGAATCTCGATCTGCATCCATTTCATTTCGCTAACTATCTTTAACTCACTCTCTCTCGCCCGACCCACCCACTCACCCAAATGGCTCGGGCATTTTTAATCCAGCTCTTCACCTTCACCATCCTCCTGATCGTCCAATCATCTCCCTCCACGTCACTCCTCCTCCGCCCTCCTCACGGTGGGTCCCGCCAATCCATGCTATTACCTCTCTTCCTCTCTCCTCCAAATCCCCGTCGCCACCTCCAAAGATCCGACCCGCATACCCACTCCAACGCTCGCATGGGCCTCTACGACGATCTCCTCCTCAACGGGTACTTTTCTCATTCGTTCTCTATTGCTTGCTTTTCGATTTAGAACCTGGAAATGTAGGACTATATTTATTTAACACATATAGATACATGTGGCCGACCCGGACTAATCTGTAAGGATCCATAGCAAAATTTTGGGACTAAGACTTTGTTTTCGTTGTTGTATTATAGATACTACACGACGCGGCTTTGGATCGGTACGCCACCTCAGATGTTCGCTCTTATTGTTGATACGGGAAGTACTGTCACCTATGTCCCCTGCTCTACTTGCGAACAGTGTGGCAGACACCAGGTCTAACATTTCTTAATCACACACTTTTTTTTTTTTTTGGGATTTATATCTGATTCATAATAATAATAATGTTATTGTTTTGTACTAACTAGGATCCGAAGTTCGAACCAGAATTATCTAGTACCTACCAACCTCTGCAATGCAATTTGGATTGTAACTGCGACAGTGAGAAGGTACATTGTGTGTACGATAGACAATACGCTGAGATGAGTAGCAGCAGCGGTGTTCTTGCTGAGGATGTTTTGTCCTTCGGCAATTTGAGTGAACTCCAGCCGCAGCGTGCGGTTTTCGGCTGTGAGAATCAGGAAACCGGTGACCTTTATAGTCAACGTGCCGATGGAATCATGGGTTTAGGCCGGGGCGATCTTAGTATTGTGGATCAACTTGTTGAAAAAGGTTTGATCAATGATTCATTCTCGTTATGCTATGGTGGAATGGGTATTGGCGGCGGTGCTATGGTTCTTGGTGGCATTTCTCCTCCAATTGGCATGGTTTTTACACAATCGGACCCTGTACGAAGGTGTGTTTTGTGTGAAACAAATTAGTCTTATTGATATAAGACATCCCTGTATTTATTTATTTTTTTTTCTCCTAACAAATACATTTGATTCGCGCATTTACTCTAGTTTCGGGATGGCAACAGTCCATACTACAATATTGATTTGAAGGAGATACATGTTGCGGGGAAGCCATTGATGTTAAACCCAATTGTCTTTGATGGAAGGCATGGAACTGTCCTGGATAGTGGTACAACCTATGCTTACTTTCCGGAACCAGTGTTTATAGCATTTAAGGACGCGGTAAGATCCTGTTCTCTTCGTCAATTCTGAATGAGTTTCGAGAAGATTTATGAATATATTCTTGCTTAACTTACACTGATAAGTGAACTTTTGAAATTAGTCTAAGTACCTCATAATTCTTTCTGAATGATATTAACAATGGGGCTATTTGTAGTTACAGAAATGATAAATAAGAAAATAAACACAAAGGGGTTCATTTTTTGTTTGGTGAATATTATGCAGTTGATTCAATTTATAGACAATCTGTATCTGATTGTAATATTTGTCAAACCATGAATGTGTTGACCAAGCAGATCTTTGAGCTTAAATTTCTTATACTCTTTTGTTTTGTTTTTTTTTTTTTTTTGGTGGGTTTTAGATCAAAGTACATTTAGTCCTCACCTTTTAGCTTTAAACCTTTTTGGTTTGTTTTTCTTTCCCTCTCAATTTTAGTCTTTCTCTGACCTCTAAATGTTTCTGATTTTCTGAAAGTAACTATATATGAATGCAGATTATGAAGGAACTTAATTCCATCCAGAAGATCCAAGGTCCTGATCCAAATTTTAATGATATCTGCTTTTCTGGTGCTGGAAGGTACTGTCTATAGCATAACAGAAGACTTTGACTGCATAAATGAACTACTTTCTTTTTAACATTATATATCGTTTTTGCTCCAGTGATGTCTCTGAACTATCAAAAACCTTTCCTGTGGTTGACATGGTATTTGGTAATGGGCAAAAGCTGTCACTATCACCTGAAAATTACTTATTTCGTGTAAGTAATGGACTTGTTCATATATATTTCTTTACATACATACATACATACATAACATATCCTTTTTTAAAATGTTACAAGCTTTTTGAAGTCTTTTCTAATAGGATCTGCACTTTCTGGATGCAGCTTTTGTGTTCTTCCCATTGGTGATTTGTTTTATACATTGACTGATTTTTATTTTTTTTATTTTTCTGGTTTATTTGATATCAAACTTACGAAGCATTCAAAGGTACGTGGTGCATATTGCCTGGGGATTTTTCAGAATGGAAAAGATCCAACTACTCTTTTAGGAGGTATGTTATGCTTTAACGATTTCCTTTCTTTTTTATTTATTTTTTATTTTTCTTTTAACCCATGCCATGGATTTTGTGTTCATTTTCATGTTAAACTGCCAACTTCCTTTCATAACATTTATGCAGTACTTTTACATATGTATCCATTGTGATAGGTATTATCGTCCGCAATACCCTTGTTATGTATGATCGTGAGCATTCAAAAATTGGTTTCTGGAAAACTAATTGTTCAGAATTATGGGAGAGACTTCAAATATCTGGTGCCCCTCCACAAATGCCTTCAGCTCCAGATAAAGAGCCCCCACCTACAACAGCGCCCACTCAAGTACCAGATCATGTACTTCCAGGTATAGTATATTGCTGGCCTTCAATCATATTCAGCATAGAGTTTGGTAGCTTAAGTTAACGTTTAAGATAAGAATTGTGTAAAAGATAGATTAATTAAGAACTTAGGTATGAAGACACGGGAATACTACCTAAGGTAAATGTAGTTTGTTGCGTTCATCATTGCACACTTTATTTATTTGAACTAGCTCCTTCTTTCCACACACACACACACACTTTTTTTTTCAAAAATTAAAAAAAAAAAAAAAAAAGATAGATTAATTGCAAAACTAGATTTTTTTTATCTGTGCAAATGGGGATCCTGAAAGTATAATGAATATTTGTTGACTTCTAGTAGCTACTGTTTTAGGTTTTTTGCAGCCTTTTATCCCATGTCAAGTAAAATCTAGGTGTTCATAAAAAAGAAAAGAAAATAAAAAAGGCTAGAATCTAGGATGTAAACCAAAGCTCTAATCTTATTGTACATTACAAAAAAAAAAGGTATATTACTTTGCCTTTTTGTGACATAACTATGTATTGTAGTTTTGTCTGATTGATACGTTCTCTTATTATATTCTCTCAATAATTTTGATGCACAGGGGACCTCCAAATTAAACAAATAACATGTGATATGTTATTGAACGTCAGCTACCCAAATCTGAAGCCTCACATTACAGAACTGGCTGAGTTTATTGCTTATGACTTAGGCATTAATTCTTCTCAGGTTAGACAAATGCCATATTGGAATGCAGAAAATTTTTTGAACAGCATTTGTTCAATTGGTTCAAAGCTAGCTTCCTGATTATGGATATGTCTGTTTATAATTGGGTCTTTTTAAGTTAAAGTTCATTTTCACTTGAGGGTAACAATAATTATGAATGTATGATTTCAGGTTCGTTTAATGAATTTTACTCCCAATGGAAATGATTCCCTTATTAGATTGGCCATCTTTCCAGCAGGGTCCAGTGACTATTTTTCAAATGCAACAGCTAATGTAAGTTTGCATCTGTGAATTGCAAGTATTGTGAGTGCAAAAAATTATAAGCATTTGTGTGATGATTTTGTTCTGTTCAGAGTATAATTGCCCAATTTGCTGAACATCATGTGCAACTTCCTGGTACCTTTGGAAGTTATCAGTTGGTTGGATGGAACATTGAGCCTCTGGAAAAACGGTAATTTACTTTTCACTTTACAGAGTCTACTTGTTCCAGATGATATTACATTTTTTACTTCATCGGTTGGTCTTCTCAGGATTTGCATAAAGCCTGATATTTGAGTATTGGTAATGAGATTGAGTGATATGCTAATTGTATAAGTATAATTTATGCTAATGGAATTGAAAAACCCGAGTTGGTCTCTTTGGGATCCGCTTATTTTGCTGAAACTGAAAACTTTTTGTTGAAAGTACTGTAGATAAAGGTAAAAGTTAACTGAAATAGTATACTGAGACTCATAAATAGTACTAAAAAGTGCAATGGGGCCCATGAATAGTAGTAAAAATAAGCTGAATAGTAAAATAAGCTAACAAAATTAATCATGCCAAACGTACACTTAGGCTGGGTTTGGATTGCAATGAAAAGGAAAAAAATGCGCGTCTGGGTTTTTTCTGTGGATCCCGTGCACTGTTCATGAGACCCGCAAGTACGGATTTTAGCAAATTTTTCTTTAAAACTGGGTCCCACGACACTATTCATACATTTAAAAATCATTTTGCTACAGTGTTTTCAATTTTTAGTTTTCAGCAATAAGTGGTATCCAAACAGCCGCTTAGAGTTACTAAAATCTAAATATAACCCTATATAGAAAGAGTGAATATTTCACCCCCCCCCCCCCCCAACAAAAATTGTTATGAAAATAGAAAATTGTTATTATGTTATCCGTGGGTGAAAGCATGTGAGTACTGCACACGTATGAGAAAAAATTGGATGAGGTACCTGAAAAAAGAGGGAAGCCCTCTACTATAAATGGAGATATGCATGGTTGAGGCTGAGTTTGTCTTGCAATTGAAAGACATATTAAGAGATTCACCAGTGAAGATATATTCGGAGTCTCTTCCCCTACTAAACATGGGTGGAGGGTTAGGTCATGAATTCTATCCCATATGTGTTAGTTATATTGCCCATGAAAAAATATATCAGCAATGGAACAAATACTTATTATTTAGATTATTGTATGTCATATCCTCTTTCAAGATAATTTGGTATATATATATTTTTTTATATTTGGGCTTTCTAAAATAAAATTAATATAAGTAGTAAAAAAAGGACATCAATATAAAGAGTTTAGCAAAGAGTATGACTTCGGATAGAATATAATAGATGCAAAAAAAATACATGTGGCTAAACTTGATTAGTCTGTTGAGGATCCATAGCCAATCCCAAAGTTTTGGCACTAAGACTTGGTTGTTGTTTGGGCTTCCCATCTCATCAGATTTTCCCAAATAGTTACCGCTTCACCCATCTTGCACAGCTTTCTATTTGTTAAATAGTGGCCTACTGCCTATCTTGAGTAACCTTTGGCGTATACTAAAAGCTTTTCCGAGTTTGACATCATATTATCATAGACTGCCTCTTTTCTTAGTATTGTATTTTTCTGAATGTTGCAGGACTTGGTGGCAGCAAAACTATCTGGTGGTATTTTTAGCAGTTGTTGTTACAATAATTATTGGATTGTCAGCTTTTGGAATGTGGTTTATTTGGAGACACAGACAACAGATGCTTAATGCATACAAGCCTGTCAATGCTGCCGCTCCAGAGCAAGAACTCCAACCAATTTAAAATTTTAGGAACTATCTTTGCATGAGAATTTATGTCAAATTATGTAGCTATCAGAATCTCTTTGACTCACACAATGACTGAATTGAAACAACATCTTCTTAACCGACCAAGATTCTTGCTCAGTAAAGTGGATGGTCCTTTGCAATGCTTATTCAGTAAATCCAGGTAGGGAGGTATAGGTACACACGTTTTGGGTTTGTTTTGTAAACATAATCAACTTTTTTAAGCAATATTGTAATATACTAGTGTATTAGAAGCTTGCTCAATAAAGCTCTGTACAAGTTCTTTTATTCATTTTACTTTCATTATTGTGGTTTACCCTTTTGAATAAAGTTATAGAGCATGGATTTCACAACCATTACAAGCTAAACCAAGAAAGACTGTTCTTGCTGTATTACTTCTGTTTCAATTGTTAAATGAGTTACATGCGTATTGTTACATGGAAATGAAAACAAGCATGATAGATTCCGCTGACACTAGTCATTGTATGGTTACTGAGTGAAAGAAAATTTGTAACATGCCCCACTCGGATTTATTCAGATTATACAAAAGATAAATCCAAACAAACATGTATGCATGCAGCAGAAGATAAGATCTTAGTGGTAGGGATGGCAAAATGCACTTGTTTGTTATAAAGGACAACATCATCAAGGGAATCTGCGTATATGTAACCTAAAAAACTTTTTTACAACGTAGAAGAAAAACTGAAACAAAGATAATGCTGCCTAAAATCTGAATTTTTGTAAGCAATTTATTTCCCCTGGTCGCATTCCTTTCAGAGTTATCAAACTGCTAGGGCCAATGTAGACAGCACAATTTGACATTTTAGACGCCTTAGTAGCAGCAATCGTGTGATTAATCGTCTTACTTTCAATATTGTAAGCCATTAGTTTCTTGTCTTTTACCCAAAACCACAAATCACCTGACCGAGCGAGAAGAGGAACAGGATTCTCCATCAAATCTGAAGTGCTGTTCATGAATGCCAAGGGAACAACAATCATCTCTTTACCCCATTTGAGCTTCTTGTAATCTTCTAACACCATGACATTGATAACTTCTTCCACTCTAAAAGCAAAAGATAAAGACCCATTCCAATCTAAAGCCCAAACTTTTTCCCAATCCGAGAACAATCCTTGTGGCATAATATTACTATTAAAGCTCTCGTTCTCCAATTCAAGAGATACTATCTCTGTACAAAAGCATGTTCTAACCTTGTTTACTCTAATGCAGTGAACAGCCTCACCTGCTAACACAATCATAATTTTCTCTCTTTTCTTGTTAGCATCTTTTAAGTTGGGGAAATTGAGAGTTCTCCATGAGTTATCACTTCCAATGGTAAGAATTTCACAACCTTCAATTCCGGCTTCCTCGTTATCATCATATACAGAGACCAACTTATAACAACCAGTAGATGGAACAAAAGAGAATGTCATGCCAAAACTATTCTTACGTGGGTCAGGCAGTTCAAGTATTTGGCGGGTGGCATGATTCGCAATATAGTATTTTCCAGAAGCATTGCTTTTTGATAGCAACAAGCCATTGCAACCACAGATCAACTGGAAAATTTCCCTGCCACTGCCACCACCACCGCCGGAGAAGCACTACAAATTGGGCAAGTATTGTAAAAGCGAGTAATATTTGTAACTCAGCTCATATGCTTTTCAATGAATTGACATGTCCAAGGGAATGGACCATTGTTCAGCAGAGATGGAGATTTTTCCATTGCTCTTCTTAGTTACAGCAATCTCTGGCTTCGAACTCGAATTTTTACCTTTATTTGCAATTCTGTGTTGTTCCTTGGACGTTTCAAGCCACTGTAGAGATGAGCAGCAAGAAAATTGGGAGGCAATGTTTCCCATGATGCTCTTGAGAGACACTCCAATCTGCACACAAGACCTTACAAAGGAACAAACGTGGAATTAGCTTTTCTAATGTGAATCAAAAGAAATATTTTTTAGCACAAAACACAAATTCAGTGTAGGAGAACAATTGCTAAGTTATGAACTTCACTGGCCAACCTAAATCCTCATGCATTCAAAGTTTTTTCATGTAATGGCAAAAGTTCCAATGCCCTTAAACAGGGAGTATGCACTTCACATGGAAAAAAAAAATCCCACATCAGTGGACATAAAGAAGCAAGGGAAATTTGCAAGGATTTTGAGTGTGTTAGCGTGCGCGCTCGGGAGAGACACAGAGATTTATGGTGGTGGGAGTAAACAGTAGGCAAAACCAAGCTTTCTTCCACTATTAAGCACAAAAATAAACAAATAGAACTCTATGAAATTACTTTTACGGAACACCCCTGTAATCTTTAAAAGCAAAAGAACATAGGCTATGTTTGGTAATAAACAAGTAGAGCTCTTTGAATTTTCTGTTTTCAAGACCTAAAAACTTGTTTGGTAACTTATTCTAGGTCAAAATACAAGAACTGTTTCTAATTTCCAAATTGTGAAGGAAATTGTTTCCAACTTATTTTAGGCAAACAAAAAACTGTTTCTAATCACTTACCTCCTAAACTATGAAGTTAGTAATGCTAAAACAACCAAACAAAGAACAGAGAGCAGAGGGAATTAATATGAAAAGAAAAAGAAAAAGAAAATTATGAAGATAGCAATCATTAGGGTCATAATCAGCAAGATAAAGGCTTAGACATTTATTTCTTATAAAAAATAAAAAAATTACAATTTAAATATGAACTCCAAATAATGCATATGTTACTTAATCAGAACTTTTAAAAATTAGTTGATTCTTTATGAGCAAACTTCACAAAAATCAGAAAGTTTGAAGTACAGAAGAGCATGTCATTTGATGTTTGAGTCCTGAGGGCTTACAGTGCAAAACAAAAACTTTCTGGGAAACATAAAAGGAAGTAAGCAGTGGGAAAAATTATTTTTGGTATAAAAGGTTGAAATTTAAAAGCACCATTCAAATAAGCACACATGATAGTTGAAAAATAGGTCAGACAAATGAAAAGGCAACACAAAATTTTAGTTACAAATTTCTACCATGAAGCAAAGAGAACTAAGGTGAAACAAAATCCAAACTTCTATGCATTTGATTTTTTGTTTTAGTGAAAACAAGCAGAGACCTTTGTTTTTCTTTAGGACCCATGTAGCACATGGGTATTCTTGGTCTATTGTGTTGTGTCCCAAAATAAAGTACCCAAAAAAAAAAAAGATTAAGAAAATGTGTAACAAATTTCTTTTTCTCCCTCTTTTCTCTAATTTCCTCAGCATTCAAAAAGATAATCAAGCATTGAAGAAATGAAAAAAGATTTACCAAAAAAAAAAAGAAAAAAGAAGAAGAAATGAAAGGAGAGTGTAACCAAATGATTTACCTTGCCTAGGCAGAGTGAAAAAT
Organism: Quercus aquifolioides; assembly: GCA_019022515.1. Lineage (NCBI taxonomy): Eukaryota > Viridiplantae > Streptophyta > Magnoliopsida > Fagales > Fagaceae > Quercus > Quercus aquifolioides. Next base: position 43,374,629 of record CM032334.1, on the reverse strand, counting down.
GAGGGCACAATGCGCTGTGGACATAGAAGTCAAAGATATGTTATAAATGGAGTCGCAATAGCACTTGGGTAATTCTAGGATCCCACTGTTTATAATACTTTTTTTTCGCAACAACCTTACATGAAGGATAGTAAATTAGTAATTGACTACTTGTCACTTTTATGTGAACTCATCACTTACATAGTTTCTCGAATCAAAATTGTGGTAAAGTTGTGATACAAAAGAGTATGGTCCTAAATATATATATATATATATATATTCTATTATCATCTATAAAATAATAATAATAATAATAACTCACATTTTTGCTTAAGCAATTTTAGCTAACGCAAAATTTGGCAATCTTATCTTAAACAAATTTGACAATCTTATCTTAATTTAGGGTCTCTTTGGATATCGCATATTTGCTAAAAACTGAAAACTTATTGCTGAAAACACTATAGCAAAATAATTTTTAAATATAAATAGTATCGTGTGGGACCCAGCAAAATATATAATCTGCGTTTAATGTGGAGTTGGTTGACAAGTGCACAGTTGCTGTGAGACCTACCTTTTAAACGCCAAACGTAGAGAGAAACGCTTTCCAAACAGTCACTTAATTACTTGCCCTACTTTATAGTCTTCGTGGAGCTTTAAATTTTTGGCTGAAAACATTATTAGGAGTTAGTGATAAATAAATAAGACGGTGGTTGTGAGTGTTTCATGTAATAAGTAATGCAGAATTTGACAATTTTACTCTTTTGGTTAACGTAAATTAACACACGGCAGTGCGAGCATAACTATTATTATCCTTGTCATTGTCGTTGTTATTATTACGATCTTCTTCTGTAGAATCTGTACTCCTTTTAAGAAAGAATTTGATGCTCAAAGACAATATTCATAGTTTCACACTAGACTACACACACAAAACGATGAGGTTCTGTGAAGGTTTTTTTTTTTTTTTTTTTATTTATTTTTTAAATAAGTCACGGTGATTTATTAAAAAAATGAAAGAAAAAGAAAGATAAAATATACAAACTACCCCTAAAGTTTGGGTTAATGCCGTACATTACCCAAACTTATAAAAAAAATATCCAAATTACTCCCTAAGCATAAACTGCACTTAACACTATTTGAAAGTTTTCCGACTCCTCCAAGTATTTTTAAGCTTCCTTCTCCATGACGGTTATTCATCTACTATTTATTATCCTGATATTCCCTTATGCATGTAATTGTCACAATATAGTCATTGTGGGACTACATTGTGGCAATTAAACTCACTACAAATTAGTTTTTGGGAAATGGAGAACAAACAATGTCAAGTGCGACTTATCTTATAGGGCAAATTGAATAGTTTTGTAAAGTTTGAGTGGCATCCGGTGACCAATATTGGTCCAAACTTTAGGGTTGATTTTTGTAATGTACCCAAAAATAAAAATAAAAAATAGCAAGTCACTTAAAAGTTAAGACAGTTTAAAAAATTACTGCAAAATAGGCAGTTAAAAGTTCAAAATTTTTATCACAATGTGTTTAATAGCTAGGTTACTCGTCACAACAACAACAAAAAAAAAGAAAAAAGAAAAAAGAAAAAAAAGAAGCACTATTATTTCCTATATAAAATAAAGCACTATTTATCCCCAAAAAAATAAAAAAATCACTAAGGTGGCATTGGCCGTTTGGTATGGGGTTATCTTTTAGAATTCTTAAAAATATTGAAAGATTCTCATATTTGATTACAAATCACATAAGGGAATCATATTCCAATGGTATCTAAATTCCCACTTAATGCCTTTTTTTTAGGAATGTTGATTCTTTTTCTTTTCTTTTCTTTTCTTTTCTTTTTTAAAAGTAGGTTTCTAGATTTTCATGTTGGGATAAAGTTGCATTTTGTATAAACTGACAATTGTAACCATTCTCCATACACTTTAACCAATAAGAAAAAAAAATGATATAAATTGATAGTATAATTATTTTGTAGTATACATGTGTGGGGTCATGGGCCCAGATCATACAATTGGATTTTGGGCTTAGGGCCCAAGCCGAGGATAAGGGGCCGTCCGAGGATGGGTAAGTATAGCCAAGGAAACCCATGCTAGTGGATAAGGAAGACAATATTGAACATAATGACCTAGGAGTTTTTGCCGAGGATGAATTTGTCCTCGGCTAGCCAAGGCCGAGGTCTGTAAAGGATGCTTACCATCTAGAGGTGCGATCCATGAAGTTCTGGAAATATGAATAAGCATTGCAAGAACAAAAGACAGAAGAATCCCAAAATATCTTGGGAAAAGCTGCGTTAATGAGGAAGTGACCTATGCACAGTATTATTGCAGCCTTACAACCACCCCAGAAGACTTCTAGAAGGGGCTGATGGGACAAGTATCAGGATAAACCATCAACTGTCCACGTGTTGGGTAAAGGTGAAGGAATAAATATAGTATAAATAAGGGTAGAAACTTAGAGAAAAGGGGGGCCGACAATTGAGAGAGAAAGCACTGTAGCAATCTCAAGAACTCTTGTAACCATTCTCATCCAATATTTACTAAAACAAAGCCCCTCTGATTGTGCCGAGGACAAACCTTCTTTGATAAACTCAGTTCATCTTTGTTTGATTGTCATGAACACCATATTAACTGTTATCCATGCACTAAAGCCTAGCTCTTTGACCCACTCTCTACAAATTCATTGTACTGGGCTCACTGGGCCAAGATCCCATACATTTTGGGGCCTAGTCTGAAAATCGTGTCCCTACAACATGCTATTTTTTTTATTAAAAAAAAATTATACTATAGTTTTATTGAATTTTTCATGATTTATAATTTATATTTTGTTTTTCAAAATTTATTTGGAGGAATTATTTAAAAAAAAAAAAAGACTTGATGTATTTACAAATCAAATGTTATTTTGGGAAAAATAAATGATTCTTATAATATTCTTTAAAATAAACTGAAATTTAACATCTCATATTCTTAGGATTTTTATTAAATTTCAAATAAGACGAAAGATAAGAAATAGTTACATTCCCAGACATTTAGATTACTAGGCAATGTAAGCATCACATTCCCATAAATCTAGATGTCAAGGATAATGTGGATTCTCTTATACCAATTTACCAAACACCACCTAAGGGTATTGTGGGGGGTGAAAAGCCCAACCTAACGTATTGGGCCCAAGGCCCTATTTGAGGAATACTGTTCGTCCGAGGAGATGAAAACATTCAATTAGAGGCCCATGTAAAAGGAGCATGTCTGGAGATGAACACGTGTACTATCCGAGGAGATGTTCATATGTCCGAGGAGTCCAATATCCTCGGATCCGAAGAGGTTTGGCCCGACAGGTGCATGAGAGGTTCAAGTGATCTTTCTGACAAATGTGAGGAGGGAAATGAACCTCGGACACGCATGAGGGTAACAGGAACAGAGAAATATCTAAGAGACAAGCTTCAACCACCGCATTAAATGCACTGCACCTACCTTCCTGGTCGCATTTATGTGGAGAAGACCTCTGAACAGTGCATTCTCAGCTACCGCCACTCACACAAGGCTAAATGGGGAGTATGATGGGACATGCACTCAAGTGGGCGTCTAGATGATGAACAAGTGGACGGTGAAGATGTAGGAAGGAAGTACTATATAAGATAAGGATGCCTCTGATAGTGAGGGATCGAAAATCAGAAGTAGAAAAGAGTGTACTCCATTACTGTAGCTCCAAGAATCGTAACCCAAAGTTTAGGAAATAAAAACACCTCTTCAGACGTTGCATTTACATCTGTCCGAGCACATATTAATGCAAATTCATCCACAAACATTGCTGTCTAATACTGTTATTTCATTGTTAGCCTAGCTCTTTCACCCACTCTCTACAAATTTATTGTCTCGGGTTCAGTGGGCTCAAAATCCATACCTTCTTGGGTTTGGGCTGCAAAAATTGACTCTACAGGTATATATAATTAAATTTATTAATTCAAATGGCTACACAACTCAAACTTATCCACTAACTCTTTCAACAAATATATCCACTAACAAACAATTACAACAATTTAGAATTACACAAGCATATATCTCTATACTCCTTTTGCATTTAATACTATTTATTCTTGGAAAGAAGGAAGACAATAATGGTTGGTTCCTGATGAGTTTTGGTAGGTCAACACATAATTTATGTGGTTCGACAATGTTCCTACATCCATCGAAGTGAGCAACTAATCTTTCTTAAAAAAGAAAAAAAAAAGTGAGCAGCTACTAATCTATATGAGAAATTAAGGTTGCAACAATGTTAATAAATAATACTAGCCTCATCACATGTGCTTCGCGCGTGCGATGAGGCTTTTTTCTTTAAGTGGTCATGTTTTGTAACAAAAAAAAAAAAAAAAAAACCTGTGTTTTTATTTTATACATATAATTTTTTTTTTGAAAATCTAATTTATAAGTGGATAAAGTAATTTGAAAATCAACGAGAGAGTGACCCTATTTTTTAGGCAATGTTTTAGCGGGAGTTAGAGTTGTATTTTTACCAGATTGTTCTTTAGTTTTGTCTTTACTTAAACATATAGAGGCATTTTTTAACAAAAAAAAAAAAAAAGGATCCCAAATAGGAGAAACTCCTTAAATAGTAGTACTAGCCTTATCACATACGCTTCGCATGTGCGATGAGGCTTTTAAAAAAAATTGTGTTTTTTATTTTATGTATAATTTTTATTTCGAGAATCTAATTTATAAGTAGATAAAACAATTTGAAAATCAACAGGAGAGTGACCCTATTTTTTAGGACATGTTTTAGTGGGAGTTAGAGTTGTATTTTTATCGGATTATCCTTTAGTTTTATTTTTACTTAAACATAGGGGTATAGGGGTATTTTTGAACCAAAAGAATGAAGATCCCAAACAAGAGAAGCCCCTTAAGAGCATCCACATTGGTGGAACCATAATTTTACCAATTTGGCTCCACCAAAAGTTACTTTATCTACTTTACCTTCTAACTTTACAAAACACCCAACATTAGTGATTTTATTTTAACTTTCAACACAATAAAATAACATAAACAACACAATAAAATTAAAAAAAAAAAAAAAAAAACCACAACCACCTCCACCAACGGCCACAACCACCACTCTACTTTACCAACCACAACAACGCAAAAAAAAAAAAAACAAAAAAAACAAAAAAAACAAAAAAACAAAACAAAACCACAATCACAACCCCATCACCACCAACCACCACAACCACCAGCCATCACAACCACAACCACAACCATAAATCATGAAACCCATAGCCAAAATCCATAAAACCCACTGCCAAAATCATCCACCACCACTACCATAGCCAAAATCAACCACCACGACAGCCACCAAACCCATATGAAAACACACAAAAAAACCCAATCACAGCAAAGAGAGAAGAGAGATGGGTGGCACGGCGGCTTGCGTCTTAGGTCGGAGCAGGCGAGATGGGTCTGTGGTGGTTGGGCAAGGCAAGATCGGCAAATGGAGGAAGATGGACGATCAGCGATGTGGGTCTATGGTGGCTGGGTCGGTGAGGGCGATGTGGGTCTGCAGGTCGGTGACGTTAATGTGGGTCTATGGGTTAGTAAGGGTGATGTGGGTCTATGGTGGCGAACTGGGTTGGTGAGGGAAGAGTGGTGAAGAAAATGGAGAAAGAGCGCGGGATGATTGAAAAGAAAAAAAATAAGGGAAAAAAAAAGAGAGAAAAGAAATGAATAAAATATTTAAATTAGTGTGCACTGTATCTGTGGAACCAAATTATTTGGCTTTGGCTTAAGGATGGCAATGGGGCAGGGCGGGGCGAGGCGGGGCCGAAGGATGGGGTCTTCGTCCCCAGCCCGCATGGTTTTATCTTGCCCCATCCCCGCCCTACCTCGCATGACAGGAAAAAATTTCTCACTCCATCCCCTCCCCTTTGGGCCCTGCGAAGCCCCACTACACCTCGTAAAACTCTATTTTTTGTTAATTTGTCCTACAACTAGTACAATTTTTTTAATGAAACCTATTTCATTAATAAAAATATACTTGAAATTACAACTAATTTATCCCATCAAATCAAATCAATTTTTAGAAAAAATTGAATAATATATCCAAGTGTTTAACAAGACAATCACAAAAAAAAATCTCATAATATAATACATAACAAAATAAAGGCAGATAACCACATTAGGTAGAATAAATAAGCTAATATTGATATGTTTGTCTAAATAGTAGGGTTTTAGGGTATGAAAAAATTACAATTATAATCCTTAGCAACGTGGGCTGGGACAGGGTGGGGTGGGCCTAAAAAATCTAAACCCATCCCCGCCTCACCCCGTGGTGCGGGGCTAAAATCTTGTCTCATCCCCGCCCTACCACCTTTGCGGGGTGGGAAAAACCTGCGCGGGGCGAAGCGGGGAGGGGTGGGTTAAGTGAGGCAGGGCAAAAATGCCATCCCTACTTTCGCTTCACCAATATAGCCATATTTTTGTATTTGGTGGTGCTAAAAATAGCAATATAATTTTTTAGCACCACCAATACTAATGCTCTAAATAATATAATAGATAAATAACATTATCCCGTGTCTTCTAAAATAATAGATAATAAATAAACCTATCTAGTGCAAATTTCCAAAATACCATTGTACTGTACCGCATGGGTGTTGCTCCCCACACCCTTAACCTATTGTCAATCCAACAACCAACTCTAATTAATCGTTCAAATTAATGCAGGTGATGACAATAATTTCGATTGGGGCATCAACATCAATGAAATAAGGTTAAAAAATACTAACTCTTAAATTTATTTATTTTCTCATATATGTTTTTCATTGTTGTAGGTTTTAAAAGTTAAATCATATAATAATAATAATAATAATAATAGTAGGTAAATCTGAGAGAAAATCCAATTGGATTTCAAATTGAAATTAAATTAGAGTATAATTTTACGCCATGTGTCCAATATAATCTAAGTTTTTAGATTTTTGTGCCAAGTGAGTTAATTCAATGTAAAAATTGGATTTCAATTAGAGTTTAATTTTGTGCTATGTGTTTCATCTAATCTAAATTGTTTAATTTTTGTGTCAAATGAGTTAATTTAGTGTAAAAAACGAGGAGTCCAATATAAGTAAACCATAAAAAATATAATTTTTGAATGATTTTATATTTATGAGTCTTTTTTTGTATAACTAAAAACAATTCAAGCTTATAAGTCATATATATATATATATATATATATATATATATATAGCCAAAGCTAAGAGAAAATCCAATTAAATTCTAAACTGGAATCTAATTTTGCGCCACGTTTCTCATCTAATTTTTAAATTTGTGTGTCAAGTAAATTATTAGGTGCAAAAATTAAAGAGTCTAAATTCAATTAGATTCTAAATTGAATTTTAATTAGAGTTCAATTTTGCTAATGTGTTTCATCTAATTTTTTAATTTTTGTGGCAAGTAAATTATTGAATGCAAAAATATAAGAGTCTAGAATTAATTAGATTCTAAATTATATATATGTAATTATGATTGTTATTAAATGTATCCATGCATATGCACAAGATTACACACTAGTAATAATAATAGGTAAAACAGAGAGAAAATCCAATTAAATTTCAAATTGGAATTCAATTAAAGTCTAATTTTGCGCCATGTGTCTCATCTAATCTAAATTTTAGAATTTTGTACCAAGTGAGTTAATTTGGTGTAAAAATTGAATTTCAATTAGAGTTTAATTTTGCGCCATGCGTCCTATCTAATCTAAAATTTTAAATTTTTTTGTGCCAAATTAGTTAATTTAGTTTAGAAAACGAGGAGTCCAATATAATAAACCATAAAAAACATAATCATATAACTAAAAAAATTCAAATACATAAGTGGGAACTATATTAATAGGTAAAACTTAGAGAAAATTGAATTAGGATTTGAAATTATAATCCAATTTTGCACCATGTGTCTAAATTTATGTGGGATCTACATTATAATTATCCACTTAAGCTTGTGCCATGTGTCTACTAAAGTTTTTTTAATCTTTGTGTCAAGTGAGTTAATGAGTGCAAAATACTAAGAATCTAATATTAATGAACTATAAAATTAAAAAAAAAAAAATCACATATACTCAATAAAAATCACCACATGTTTCTCAAAAAATAAATAAAATAAAAATCACCACATAACAAAAATCACCACACGTTTCATCTTATTAAAAATTAGAAGGAAAAAAAATGATCATACATAGTATTAAATTTAGGTAAAAATTTTAATATATGACTAATTACGTTTACTTTAAAAAAATGATTTGACTGATTATCTATATTTTATGATAAAAATTGTGTTTTTTTTTTAAAAATTTTAAATGTATCTATATGTATGCATGAATGCATGTGTTATATCCTTTAAAAAAAAATTAATTTGACTAATTATTTATATTTTTATAATAAAAATTTTGTTTAATTTTAAATGCATTGATGCATTTACATTGAATTACATGCTAAGAATCTAAACAAAGCACGCAACAAAAGAGATTTTAAAATCTTAATTAGCTTTGACAAAAGGGAAGAAATAACTTAATAAGAAAGCCGACAAAGAGATAGTATTGAAATTGGCCCCTCGAAAGAGATTCTGGGCAGCTTCTACGAAGAAAAATATGACATTCACAAAACCTCCTGACTTTCCACGTTTTATTACCATAGGAGAATCTTCTTATTTTGGTCAAAGTGGATTTTCAAAGGCATTTAGTCCAAAATGTTCGTTGGAGCATGAAGTGCCTGGTTACCATCCAAGAAAGGACGGAGTATTTTAAAAAAAAAAAAAAATCATATTCAGCAGAAAAATAAAGTTTTATTTAATTTATCTATCATCTTTCTCTTTAATAATTATAAAATTATTACAGGGGAGAATTGCCAAATAAGGTTTTGTTTTATTTTCCTATAAAAAAAAGGTTTTGTTTTATTTTATTTTAAATAGTTAGGGTATAAGGATTTAAACCCTAAATGTATTAGTTGGAATTAACCGGTTGAACTATAAAATTCTTGGCAATTTGTATGATTCTGCTTTTTATTATTAGTCTAAGACTCCAATTAGTTTTTGGTGTAGGATGGGGTTGAACTCTAAATCTCTTATTCAATTATCAGAGACTTTACCAGTTGAGCTAACTGAAACCCATTATATTAAAATGTTAAATTAATGCTCAAGAAGGACAACAATTTTAGGATAACGACTATTTTTACAATATTTTTTATAAGTACAAAATTTAGGTGTTATACCTTAGGTTCTCTTCTTAAGATTTAACCATGTGGCTACTTAATTAAAAAATACACTTTCATCTCATGAGAAAAAAAGCCACATGACAGAATTTTAAAAAGGGAATCTAAGGAATAGTATCTAACTCTTGCTCTTTTTATCTCTATATAATAAGAGGATTTACAAAGTTAGTTATGACTTCATAAAATGTCAAAAATATTCCTAATCTAATTAGATAATCTTTATTTTTAAAAAATAAAAAATAGGTTTAAAATTGTAATTCAAAAAAAAAAAAAAAACTACTAAATAAACTTTTTTTTCCTAAAAATTAGCACACTCTCTATTTGAATATATCTCATGCATGTTTGATACATTTTTTCCTAAAAACTAGCACACACTAAACCCAACAGTTTACTCATTTTCAAATCCTAAATTTTAGTTTCTTAAAAATTCATTACATGTAACCTTACTAATAATAGATAAATTCAAATTGAAAAATTACATTAAAATAAAAAATGATAAAAAAAAAAAATAGCCTCATTGCACTTGCGGAGCGCGTGTGATGAGGCTAGTAATTCATTAATACAATAAAGTAGGATTGTAACAATGTTTAGACCCTAGTATACCTTGCTATTTAATTTAAACAATTTTAACTTAACCAATTAATCTTGAGTTAGCACAAGTTGATGTTAAGAGTGCCTCTTGCATTGTGATTTAGAAAAAAGGGATATAACATTTCTCAGCCAGTTATGTTTGAAGTTGTTAGAAAAGAGAATTTTCTTTTTATATTGAGAAACAAATTATATGGTTCGAAACAGTCTCCCAAACATTGGTATAAACAAAAGCTTGTGGCATGTAAAAGCAAAGCTAAGATGGAGAAGTTGAAGACTCAATTTAGCAACGAGTTTCAATTTTCAAACGAAGGATCTTGCGAAAGCAAAGAAAATACTTGGCATTGAAATTGTAAGAGATAGAGTGCACAGTTCATCTATCACATGAACAATACATTCCGAAGCACTATATTAGGTTTTATTCCGAGATCTTCTCAAAAAAAAAAAAAGTTTTTATTCCGAGAGCACTATCTTAGGTTTTATATGCATGTCTAGTTGCCAGATTAACATATGCCATAAATAATGTGTTCAAGGTTTGACTATTAGTATTTTGAGCTTTTATCTGCATAATTAAAGTAAAAGAGCATTGTAGCTGAACTGACACCTTATCATGTACAGTCACCATTTTATTTTTTTTTTCTCTCTCAAGACTGATTCCTCTTCCAAATCTCTCACAAATTTCAAAGATTCATTTTCTAATTTTTGCACACAAAAATAGGACACGTTAATTCTCCAAGCGTGTTACCCTCCAAATTCCAAAAGATTCAATCTTCATTGATTTGCATCTCGGACCAAGCAATTAAAAAAAAGAATAAGATCTTCATATTTATAAGCCAAATCAAAATAGTAATGCGAAATTATAAATTAAAAGCTCTTCAGGGATTGTGAATAGAACTTATACTTCAATTCTAAGTTCTAAAGTCAAAATTTTCTTAGATTTCAATGGAAAAGCATATGAGGGAGAGAGAGAGAGAGAGAGAGAGGCAAGTTTGGATACCAGAGGGTGTTGATGAGAGAGAAAATGGGTTGGAATCTATTAGAAGAGTAAATTTGATCATATGTGTCTCACATACCAAGACATATGTCATTCTATAATGCTATCACATAGTTCATTAAGAGGAAATCCCTTTTAATTGGGTTATAGCTAAACTTTGCCTTAAAAAAAATACTAATTTTCATTACTGTTTTAAAAAATAAATTGAGTAATGATTTATTTTTCTTTCTTACTCGTGTGTTTGTTTGAAAAAAAAAATATATATATATTTTTTAATACTTCTATAGTTCCCTCCAAAACACATATATATATATATATATATATATTTTTTTTTTTAAAGAGGGGGTATTTTGTAATAAATAGAAAATAATAAAATATCAAATTTAGGTTGACTGAAAAAAGCAAAATTTTTTTTGACTTCATCCACATTCCACACAGTAAGCCAAGAGTACAGGTTGTTATCATATTAATTAATAAAAAAAATGGAAATGAAGAAAACCTGAGCAATATTTATCCACTGGATTTCCATAAATGTGGGTAAACGGCCTTTGTGGCGGCTATCTATAATGAATCTCCCAAAATATGAATACCCAGTCAAATCCACATAATCAAATACTGGACTCTGCCATATTTATGACAAGATAATTACGTAATCACCAAAATGTCCCACGCTCTTTCTCTATTTACCCCTGCCCCTACCACCTATATATATATTACGTTTAAGTTTATAACTAAATAACAGAAAATATAATATTAATATTAATATTAATATTAAAGAAAAAAAAAAGTTAGACCCAGAAACAAAGGATCAAAATACCACAGCACAGAATTGGCGAATCTGGCTGTTTTGTGCTTTGTGAGAGAGAGAGAGAGAGAAGAGAGAGAAAGCAAAACAAAACAAACTCAGCCGAATTCCTCTTCGTTTCCAAAGCTTCCGTTTTTTTTTTTGGTTCGCTTCATTCAGGTACCATTTCTTGTTCTAACTCTTCGTTTTGATCCAAATTATTAGGGTTTTGAATTTTCTAATTTTTTTTTTCAATTAGCTGCTTTTTGAAACCATTGGCATGTGCATTTCGGCCTAAGAATTATCAACTCTCTTTTATCTTTCATCTGAGGCATCTTTCAAACCCTCGTTTCTGCTTATGTGAAATTTGAACTTTGTGTTTTGCTTTTAATTGATATAAGTTTTGTGAGATTTTTTTTTTTTTTTAAAATTTAAAAAAAATATTTAATCTGCTTAATGGCTGTGGAGGTTTTTGCCCTAATAGAACTAGTGGTTTATCTTGAATTTTTCTATGATAGCTAATACGATCTGCGTTGATATAAGGGCATGTTATGGTATTGCTAATAATATCTATGATTGGTGTATATGGTGTATTTAGTTTCGTTTTTGTATCTCTAAGCTTATATAATTGAATAAATTGAGGATTTAGGATCGAGGATTGAGGATTGAAGTTGAAGACCAGTTTTGGTAAGTCATTATGGGAGGCGACGGGGACGGGGGGAATTCGGTTTAGAATTTGGAAATTTGTGAATAGTATGTGAATAATTATCATGGATATGGTTCTATGACATGGTAGAAAGGTTAGAGAATACTTTTTGAAATCATGCTCTACAGTATTTAATTTCGTCTAGCCAGATGCTTTCTTCTCTGTTACATCCTATCAAAATAAATTTGCGCGTGTGTGTGTGAGAGAGAGAGAGAGAGAGAGGAGGAGGAGGAGCTGCCACATTTTCATTTCGCTAGTTCTTGCACTGTGGTTGGGAGGTATAAAAGAAAGGAATGGATCATAGGGTATTTTCTCTATTGTGTTTAGAACTTCATAAAAAGAAGGAAAAATGAAAGAAATATATAATTCTAGTATTATATACCCTTTACATTTTATTTTTCTTTTCTCAAAACTACGATAAAATCACTATTTTGCCTTAATTTCATTAAAAGAACCAATAGTCTTTCCACTTTTGGAGGGAAAGGAATGAAATGTGCATTCTCTCCTAGCTAAACCGTTCCTTCCCACTAATCCCCTAAACACAGGAATATATGAAATGCCCTTAAAATCCATTTCATTCAATTCCATTCATTTCCCTCCTTCCAAACTAGCTGCTGAAAAAAAATTGGTGATTATATATATATTGTAGAGAGACAGGTCATCTTTTATTTATTTATTTTTCCTAGATTGTAATTTTAGAAGATATAAGAGAAGGCTGTCCACATGACCACTTCTGTGAGGAAACTGTTTATGTGCTCAGTTTCTTTATTGAGGTGGGTGGTTAATGTTTGTTCATATTTAGAAGGTTTAAATTTATAATATTAGCAATTCATTGCTTGTCCATTTTTAAATCTTCAATATTCTGGATTCATAATTCAAAGTTTTGGTTCTGTACAGGGTTTGGTAGCTGGATAACCTCAATTCCCAAGGTTCTTTATGTGGATTTGATCTCTCCATATGGTGGGTGCGCAAGGTTTTTGTATGGGTGCTTGAAACTGTGATCTTCGTCTATACAGATTAATATGGTCTCTCAAGGATCAGCAGTGTGAGAAAGATTGTTTTGATTTTTGAAATTACAGGTTTGTGGTGAGAGTGTTACATTCTTTGCCTTCTTTACCTGATATATGTGGCTGTTATTGTTATTATTTCTTCATACTGGTGAATGGATTAAATTTCATCTCTTTGTCATGACTTATTCTAAAAGAACTTTGGTAGTAATGGTGAGAGTCACATGATAGCCGATAAGTCAATGGAGGATATTGCTTTTGATAGAGTTGAAGAAATGAAATCACATTAAGTCAATTGAAGGAATTGCTGAATAGATCTACTTGGTTAGGTTAATTCCAAGCTCACGAGTTAACTTGGATGAATGGAAAAAGATCCATGATCCAAATGATTTCAGTGCTTCATTAATGTTGACTAAGGATTAAACGAAAAAAAGGGAATTAGTATATTTTTTTAGCAAGGACCAAATCCAAATCCAATTCAAATTGTATTTGTATTTGAATTTCCAATTAACATATACTTATAAAAACAAAATTTTCTGATTAATATAATAGTGTGCTATATATATATATTTTAAATCCTTTGGGATAAGAACTTTGAATAGGCAGGAAATTTACGGTGGGATCACTGAGGTACTCTGTCTTGTTCAGTCTACCATTTAGGATGCTCACTTAAATGATACAATTCTGATAGGGTTTCTTCTTTGTTTGGTACTTGAGCCTAATTGTTTAGATGTGTTGAAAGCCTAATAATGTGCATGAGGTTCATGGTAGGTTCTTCCATCATTTACCCCTGCTTGAAAGACCATGTTTTGGGGAGAACCTAAAGTCCTAAATGTTCTCTTGACATAGATTTAAGTAAGAATAAGATTATTGAAAAAAGACTACTTCATGCAAAAAGGGCACAAAGTAGCCAAAAGAATTACAAAAAATTACAACAGGATTATGTACAAAAAGATAGGGATTCTATAAACATCAGAATGGATTCTCTAGACGTAAATCCCCAAGCACAAGACCAATTAAACAAAGTGCCTACAAATGAGGCAAGGAGTTGATCCCTTGTACTCTCCAAATCCTCAAATGTACACCTATTATGCTCCAGCCAAACAATCCACATCAAACACAACATAACCAAATTCCAAATATCTGAGGAATGTTTTCCCATCCAGTTCCTCCACCTAAACAAGAGATCTATTGCTCTCTCTAGTAAGACTCAGGAGACCCCAAAAGATCTAAAAACAAAGCTCTACAACTAATGAGCCCCCTTACAATGAAGAAAAAGGTGACTTGCTGTCCCATACACCGGCATATGCAACACCAATTCACTACAGTATAGCCTCTCCTCCTAAGATTATCACAAGTGAGTATCTTCCCCAACGCCTCCATCCAAAAAAAAAAGCTTTCCAAGGAGCCTTCAAACCCCCAAACACCTTTCCAAGGGAAAGAGACAGTAGTGGACCCCCTCAAAGCATTATAGTAAGAAAGCATATCAAACTCCCAATTTTTCTTCAACCTCCACCTCACCAGATCTTCACCCTCATTAAGAAGAGTATGAGAATCCAGAAGATGAAGAAAGGCAACAACCATATCCAACTCTCAACCATTAAGATCCAGGAAGAAACGCACATCCCAACTCCACCTCTCCCCCTTAGTCTGCCACACAAATACCGCACTGAATCCTTTTGATTAGTAGAGTTCTCATACAAGACCAGGAAGGCCATTTTGAGAGGTTAGTCGCCACACCAACAATCATGTAGAAAAAAACTGGGTTTTCCATGACAACCTCAAAACGAATATGCTGACCAAACCTCTCCCAACCCATCCTAATAACCATGGGAACCCGACCTAACTTCAAACTCCAACCCCACCACTATCCCCCCCAACCCCAAATTTTAAGGCTACCACACGCCTCCATAGACATGCATCCTTGAGCCCAAACTACCACAGTCACTTCCCTAAGAGGGCTTTATTAAAAGTAGTAAGCTTTCTTATCCCCAGCCTGTCATTAGCAATAGGAGTGCAAACCTTCTCCCATCCCACCAAATGATGCTTAAGCTAATCCCCCATACCTCCTTATAAAAGTTCCTTTGTAATCCTATTAGCCACACTCGTAGGGATGGTAAACAAAGATAAATAATAAGTAGGAGGGCTGGAAAGCGCACTCTTCAATTAAATCAAACAACCTCCTTTAGAAAGTTAGAGTTTCTTCCATCCTGTTAATTGTCGGTCAAACTTTTCCAAGATGGGATTCCAAATAGATGTCGACTTATAGGAGGCCCCAAGAGGTATGCCAAGATAAGACATAGGCAAGCACCCTACCTTGTAACCCAAAATATTCTTTAAAGCATTAATATTCTCATCCTCCCCTAGTGGAACCATTTCACTCTCACCCTCAATCCTGTCACTGCCTCAAAACAAGAAAATAACAGTCGGATATAGAGGATTTGCTTAGTCATAGCATCACAAAAGAGTGTTGTGTCATCTGCTAATAATAAATGAGAAACAAATATCCCATCACCATCCACACCACCGACCCTAAATCCCTTGATAAGACCATCCCTTCTATTCTCCTAAGCATCCTACTTAAAACCTCCATCATCAAAATAAAAGGCAAGGGGGATAGAGGGACTCCTTGGCCTTAAACCGCTCAAAATGCTAAAGAAGTCACCCGGAGATCCAATAATTAAAACTGAGAATTGTACCATGGAAATACAAGTACGTATACACTGCCTCCATTTTTCACCAAAACCCATACTCCCCAACAAGTATAGAAGGGCCTCCCAAGTCACATGATCATTTGCTTTTTCAACGTCCAACTTACAAATGACACCTGGAGTGTGACCTTTGACTCTACTATCAACACACTGATTTGCAATAAGTACCAAATTTAAAATCTACCTACCTCCCACAAAAGCATTCTAAGTCTCAAATACAAGTGTATCCAACCCCTCTCAATCGATTCACCAAAACCTTGGCCAATAAATCTTGTAAACACTTCCCACCAGGCTAATAGCCCAGAGGTCTCTAATATTGGAGGCATTGTGCTTCTTGGGGATTAAAGATATAAAGGAGGCATTCAAAGATTTTGCAAATTTACCGTACGGTCTGTACTGGTAAAACTGAATGCCATCACATCTCTCTCCACAACCCTCCAACAGTGTTGGAAAAAAGCCGGTGAAACCATCTTGCCTTATCCCTTTGAAGGTCCCTTACAGCCTGAAGAATCTCCTCTCTTTCAAACCTCTGCTCAAGCATACCACTCTCCACCACCCATATCAAAATATAGGTATGGATATCCTTTTCTTTGATAATACTTTTAATTAAAGTTGGTATGCAATTCCAATAAAGTTGATCATTTGATACTCTGCTGTACTGTGCTAATGATTTATGGTCTTGTTCTTTACGTTGTTTGGAGTACATTGGGTTATTGGTTTCATGGAGCTGGAAGCTGGGGGTGTGGACAGCCTAGTGGCATGTAGAGCAATCCCTTCATGCCCTGTATGGTGTGTCTGGTTGGAAAAGCAGGAGGGCTTTTGATGATGTTTAGAAATTTATGGGGGAAAACTAGGTGAAATTTTCTTAAAAGTTTGGTTCCAATGAGTGTCAGTCCACCCTTTGGTTGGCTGTTACGTGTCTTTCTACAATCATCCATTCTTTCTTTGTATACTTTGTGTACTTGGATTATGCTTCCTTCTTGATTTTTTAATTACATTTTATTAGTTATTAAATAAATGAGATTCCAGCATTTATCATTGTTGGTGCTTGTGGTTTTTAGACCAAATGGAATCTCCTCACCCATAATCAATGTGTAGGGAGAGAGAATGAGTTTAGTTCCATACAGTTGGATGAATTGTATATGCTAACCAACCAAAATAAATAATTAAGAAAATAAAATATATATCATTGATATTAAATTCATTATATTTTTTGTCTTCCCATTAAATAGATCATTTCACTTACAATAATATTCTATATTGATAATTATAGGTGTACTTTGACATAGATTGGGTAGTTCCAAACACATTCCCCCCGCCCCTTCCAAAAGAAAAGAAATAAACTTCATGCTTCATATTTTGAAATTATCCATTGATGACTTAAAAGAATGCGCGCTTTACATAAATGACATTTATTATTGCTGCCTGCTTCACCACCCGTTGCTTATATTTTTCATTTATGTGCTTAAGGATTTTGAAAAAGACTGGGCCAGTTATAGCTAATACCAATTTTAAGTTGATTGCACAATTAAGCCCAAAAAATTTAACTAGCCAATCAATTCATGCATGGATAACACAATAGAACAGAAAATCCCAATAAGACAAGCACTCAAACACTGGAAGGTGTTTACCAAGAGAAAAACCCAAACCGGGCAAAAAACTCTCGGGCCTATAGCACCAACCAATTCACTAGTAAGAATAGTTGCAATACATTACACTTACAAACCCTCCAAGCTAAGTAAGAGTAGATGTATTCGAGCTCCTCACTCCTGCTCGCAACCGATTGCACCAATTCTTTCTCCTTACTAGCTACCAGTTCTGCAAGTTGAGCTGTCACCCGCAAGATCAAGTCTCCTTGCTACTTCAAGGCCTCTCAAAGATTTTTGAAGATTTCTAGGGATTTCTCTTATGATTCCCAGCACCAAGCTTCAATAAAGATCACTTAAGGAATCTTTAGCATGTGGCTTGAGTCTCCTTTCAATAGATATGACAATTGGAGAGGGTGAAGGTAGAAACTTCAATGAGTTTTTGCACTAAGGAAATGCTTAATTCTCTCACTCTTCAATATGAGAATTCTAGGTATACTGAGTGATGTGGATTATTTGGACATAACATAATTTGCGTTCTTTTGAGGATATTGAGAAACCTCTGGCTCAGTTGATAGATTGGTGCTAGCGGACTCTTTTAGATTGGTCTTGGTGTTGGGGTCTCTCGGACTGTTCTTCTTTTACTAATTTTCTATTGTCTCTTAGCATAGCTTCTTGATTCCTTTGTTTCTTTATTTTTTTGTGTTGTTCTTTGTTCATTATTGTGAACACCTTGTATTCTTTCTCCCATTTCTTTTTTAATAATATTACTTTTTTACCTATAAAAAAAGAAGAAGAGAGAATTCTGGGTATATCTTCATGGGTATAGTGAGATATAAGAAGGGTAATTGGATAGGAATTGTAGAGAAGGAAATCAACAACTTTCTTTCAAGTTGCAATTTTTGCTCGACATAATTACTCGTAAGTTTCTTGCAAAACTGTGCCCAACTCATTTTTAAATGCTGTACTTTAGCTTGATTTGCCCAGATTTGCTCGACTGAATTTCTTCAAACAACAATTCCACCTTTCAGCCTATGTCCCTCTAATCTCATGTTCAATACATCTCATTAAAATCAATTACAAGTAAATGATTGCAAATACAATGAAATTCGGCACGGAATATGCCAAGTGCCAACACTAGAAAATTCCTAACAGATTACACTTGAAGCTTAAATTCCATTACCATGTGCCTCAATATCCAAGGCAATAAGAATATGCCTCACATTCTGATGTTCTTTTTGCATTTTTTGTTCCAAACATTAACTGAAATTAGGGTTTTTATTTATTTATTACAAATTGGTAATTTTTTCCCTCCTATAAATATATATGTATATATATTTTTCCCCCAGTGGAGCTTTTTTTAATTGGTCTTTCTGTCAAGATGATGTAGAAAACAACAATTGTTAGATGGATGGCATACAAATATTAAGTACCTATCAATTAGTTTTATTTTCAAAAGCTTATGAACTAGGCAGCTATTTGTTAATCACATTGTTAATAATTGAATTGCTGTGGTGTAAATTTTGTATAAGTAATGCCAAACAACCATTCTTTCTATTTTTTATTTTTAAGAACTTATGTTATGTTATATTCCTTTCCTCTTTGAGTGACCATTTCCTATTCTGTTATTGATACAGGTGTGATGGAGATATCATTGTTAAAAGCCCTTCTTAATAACATATCATCATTTTTCCATTTATCTTCTTGTGACAATATAAACTCAGAACCAGTTCTGAAGTATTACCAAAAGGCTGAAGAGATATTGAAGTTGTTGAAGCCAATACTTGATGCGATTGTTGATTCTCAATTAGCTTCTGATGAAGTGGTTATCAAGGCATTTGAAGAACTAAGTCAATCTGTCGAAGAATTGAGAGAGCTCTTTGAAAACTGTCAACCATTGTCCAGTAAAGTTTATTTCGTAAGTTACAATATACAATTTTATAATCAGTTTTAGTTTGTGAAATTGATGGTACAGTATCTTAATCACCAATTAAAAAGAAAACCAACTAAATTGATCATTCATGGGTTATTTTACTTGTGATTAGCATACTTTGACCAACATAAATATGGCTATTATACCCTTAGTTTATTATAATATTGGGTGTTTTGGGGAATACAAATTTTCTAATCATTTTCTACTTTGCATTATATCTAGGTTCTGGAAATTGAATCATTGATAACAAAGACTCGGGCTGCTGGTCTTGACCTTTTTCAGCAGCTGAAGTCTTCACATGAACATCTCCCTGATGAATTGAGCTCAGCATCTCTTGAGGTAGCATATGAGGGGAAAAAGTACTTAAATTTTACAGGTTTTTGGTTGCTAGAGTTGGGAAGATGTATATCTAAATTATTTTATGATGCCTAACACCCGGCTTGTTTAATTGCAGCATTGTGTACAGAAAATTAAGCATAAGGGATATGAACCAATGTCATCTGTCATTAAAGAAGCTATAATGGATCAAATGAGGGATGTTGGACCCAGCTCAGAGACCCTGTTGAAAATTTCAGAGAGCCTGAGCTTGAAATCAAACCAGAAGATTCTCATTGAGGCTGTAGCCCTTGAAAAGTTGAAAGAGAATGCTGAACAAGCTGAAAAGGCGGAGGAAGCTGAATATATTGATCAAATGGTAGCTCTTGTAACTCGCATGCATGAGCGCCTTATTATGATAAAGCAATCCATAAGCTGTAGCCTGGTTCCAATACCTGCTGATTTCTGCTGTCCTCTCTCTCTTGAGCTGATGACAGATCCAGTGATTGTGTCATCAGGGCAAACCTATGAGCGGGCTTTCATCAAGAAATGGATTGATCTTGGTCTCACTGTCTGTCCTAAGACACGACAGACTCTGGCGCACACCAATCTAATACCTAATTACACTGTAAAGGCACTAATTGCAAACTGGTGTGAGTCAAACAATGTGAAGTTGCCTGATCCCATGAAGTGTACGAACTTAAACCAACCATCACCTCTTCTTGGGCACACAGACTCTGGTGCAACCAGGGAGTCACCTGTTTTTCCTCATTCCAGGGTCAACCAGCCGATATCACTTGAGTCAAGCCGGTCTATGGGTTCACCTGGTAATAACTTGATCTCGTCTGGTGGAGTCCATCAAGAGGACACTTCTCCATTGTATCCTCATTCTTCATCAGAGGGTTCCTTGTCTGGTGTAGCTGGAAATGGGCAGGATTTGGATATGGCAAGAATATCACCAACAAGTTCTGAAGATAGGTCTGCAAGCTCAGAAGAAAGGAATATGGATGCAGTTGGCCAACCCAGTACATCACCTTCTGGAAATGAATTTTCCAATGCTACTGGAGCTGAACAGTCAGCTCAGAGCCATAATAGAACTGCCTCAGCCTCAAGTGTGCTTTCTAATGAAAATTTTACTCAAGAAACACCTGGAGATGCCAATGAAGCTTCACAGATAACAACCAATCTGACTGGCTACGGCAGTGATGCATCACGAGAGGGGAAATCAGAGCCACTTGCTGCTCCTTTGACTTTGCCACAGAGAGAACCTGATTTCACTTCCAGATTGTTGGAGACAAGGCCTCGAAATCCATCAATCTGGCGGCGACCATCAGAGAGGTTTGGTCCAAGGATGGTTTCTTCTCCTGCTATTGAAACAAGAGCTGATCTTTCTGGTATTGAAACCAAAGTGCGGAAGCTAGTTGAGGACTTGAAAAGCTCTTCAGTTGATACTCAAAGAGATGCAACATCTGAGATACGGTTACTTGCCAAGCACAACATGGATAATCGGATTGTAATTGCTAACTGTGGGACCATTACTTTGTTGGTCAATTTGCTCCTCTCGGAAGACTCACGGATTCAGGAAAATGCTGTTACAGCACTTCTTAACTTATCAATCGCTGATAACAACAAAACTGCGATTGCCAATGCTGGTGCAATTGAACCTCTGATTCATGTTCTTACGACGGGGAGTCCTGAAGCAAAGGAGAACTCAGCTGCCACTCTCTTTAGTCTCTCGGTGATTGAGGATAACAAAGTCAAGATTGGAAGGTCTGGTGCAATTGGGCCTCTGGTTGATTTATTAGGGAATGGGACTCCTAGGGGGAAGAAGGATGCAGCCACAGCTTTGTTTAATTTATCAATATTTCATGAAAACAAGGCCCGAATTGTGGAAGCTGGTGCCGTAAAATACCTTGTGGAGTTGATGGACCCAGCTGCTGGAATGGTTGACAAGGCTGTAGCTGTATTGGCAAATCTTGCTACAATTCAGGAGGGACGGACTGCTATTGGTCAGGAGGGTGGGATTCCTGTCCTGGTAGAAGTTGTTGAGTTGGGTTCTGCAAGAGGGAAGGAGAATGCAGCTGCTGCTCTTTTACATCTTTGTCAAAGCAGTAATAGATTTTGCAGTATGGTGCTCCAAGAAGGAGCTGTCCCACCACTGGTGGCATTGTCACAGTCAGGCACCCCAAGGGCCAAAGAAAAGGTATGTGGCTGCTTATGAGGTTGCTGTTTCTGTTATTTTTATCTTGAAGACTAATCCAACGTGGTTTTGGTTTCTTGCAGGCACAGGCGCTTCTTAGCTACTTTAGGAGCAGCAGACATGGTAATGCTGGGAGGGGCTGATTTTGGGATCACAACCTTTGGGTTTCATACCAAGGTTTTGGGTCAAGTTCTAAAGAGTGTAAATTTGATGGTGCAAATAATGCATGTGACAGGTGATCTTGCATGTATTTTACTTGATCTCTAGAAGAAAAGAGAGGGGGGGAAAAACCAATTATGATTTATGGAGGATTTGATTGAGTCCTCTTGTGAAATAGGTCTACTTGTGAATGTGGGAAGAAAATTTTATACATGTGAGTGCAGTGAGCTTGGGCAAGACAATGACGGACAAATAATCATTTCTATTAATGTCATTGTCTTTTTTGCTTCTTTTTGTGAATGCTTGTTTTTTTTTCCATTGGTGTTTCAAAGAAGTTTAAAATGCTGCGATTTAGTGGAGGCTGTATGTTATTTGTTGTGCAATAGTTTTCTTTTTCATTCGATTGTCAAGTCGGTTTGTGTTGGCAACTCAATTTTGTCGCTCCATCCAGGTGATTTTCATTTTCACTGGAAAAAATAAGCCATGTTTTCCCGTTAACAATTTCCAAAGAAATGCGTGGATGCTAACCTACTTACCCTGAGCTTACACTGATATCTGCATATTTACTTGAAAAAGTTGGTGTAGCTTTACTTTTTTGATAATTCAATAGTTACAACAGAGAAAGTGGATCCCAATCCTGGATGTCTCTATTAGAAATACCAAAAGATGTCAACCATTTGAGTTACAAGGCTTTTGACAAAGATGGAGCAGCTTTACTTGTAATTGTAGTCGAGTGCCAATGCTAGTTAGTCATTAGTGTAAGATTATTGTTGATTAGCCTTTTACTTAACCAATGTTTCATTAATGCAGTCTAGATGAGCATCCCAGCTAGTTTAAGATAACTGTTGGCCAGCCTTTTTATTGGACTACATGGTGCACATCGCATTTGCAGTGCCAGTGTACACAAGGAGAAGGTATTCTATGAGAAGATATCTTATGAAATGATCTCATGAGAGTGAGACATCTCTTTCACAAGAAGTGAGATCCACATGTATGCTCCCCCCTCTCCCCCAACATGTGAGAGAGATGTCTTATAAGACCATCTCATAAGATAATTTTTCGTACAAGAGAGCCAACTTTTTTTTTTTTTTTTTGGCTAAGGGAGATGAGGATCTTTCTCTCATAATTATACAAAATAGCCAATTTGGGAATATTATGGGCTACAAAATTAGTTTCCTTACAATAATGACTAACAGTTCAATCAACAAATGAGCAGTGATGTTTTCTATGACTCAATATGGAGAGGTCGAGGAGTTCTAGGGTGGTTGGATTACATCAGTGCATCCCTTTTACATATTACGATTTAATACCCCAAAGTTGTTGCTTTCTCTGCTATTGGGATAAGCTGCCTTGACTTTCGCTATCAGGGGGTCTTGATCTTTTATGAACTCTGTCCAAACAAAAACAACTTCTCCTTTGTGGTCTCTGGCTATGGTTAACAAGATTTCTCCTTATTGATGGCTATATTGAAGTTAACTTTCAAAAAAAGGGGGATAAGGCCATAAGGGGATCAGGGATCTCATAGACTGCTCCTAGTGGTCTCCACTTCACACCTACATATTCCTAGGTTAAATATGATCGCTATATATATATATATATATATTTTTTTTTTTTTAACTTTTTCTAATTAAAAATAAATGATCAACTATTTCCCTTTCAGAATTTGGTTTTTTGTCATCCATATTATTTCACAACAAATAGCTATGAATAATAGTATTTCCTTGCTTCTTGTTGCAGCTTCAATTTTTCTTCTACTTGTATAATTAATCTAACCCAGTGGGTTATGGAATTGAATTTATCAAAAAAAAAAAAAAATCTTATAGTCAAAGCGGAGTTTTGTTAGGAATTGTGTGATTGAATTAGGAATTAAGGTAGGTCACTTCGAGGGGACCTGGGCCTCCGTAGCAGAGAAGAGAGAGAAATGAGAATACAGGGGGTTAGAGAGAGAAGAAGGTGATTAACAAGAGAATTCATTCATCAATGCTTTGTATAATATGATTCCTGATCTTTATACCAGCATGACCCTAACTATTCTAATCGCCAAATGCTCCTAACTAACTAACTAACTAACTGATATGCTGTTACTAACAAATACACTAACTGTCATTTAGGTACAATGGCCTACAACCCTCAATTAGGTACAAAACTACAGATGCCTATCATTACCCCTCTCCATTTACAGCACCTTGCCCACAAGGTAAGGAAAGATAAGTTGCAGTTGATGCAATGATTCCCAAGTGGCATCTTCAGGAGGACAGCCAAACCACTGGACTAAAACCTCAGTAATCACTCGAGACCTTAAGGCCTTGGTTATGGTTTGCAGCACAACAATAGGTTCAACTTGCACTTGACCTTCCTCGTCCACAGGTGGCAAAGTTGGTAGAGGATGGATATGCTAACCCAGTTTCAGCTTCAAGCATGACACATGGAAGACAGGGCGAATCTTAGCTTCAGGTGGCAAGTCTAGCTTATAAGCTACTGCATCAACCTTCTGCAATACTTGGAAGGGACCAAAGTACCTGGTGACAAATTCCACTTTCCCTTGTAAGCCAAGGTCCTCTGCCTATATGGTTGTAACTTCAGATACACCCAATCACTAACAGCAAAAGACCTGGCCTGCCTATGCTTATTAGCTTGAATCTTCATCTGCTCTTAAGAGCATCCATAGCAGTGGAACTAAATTTTTAGCTTTTTAGCTACACAAAAAGTCACTTTATCTATTTGTGAGGGTGTCTTTTTCTTCTCACCTTAGTGGCCCAAGGATCCTGGGCCAAATAAATATTTTTTGGTGGACTGGGCTCGGTTCACCGCAGCTAAAAGGCTGTTTAAGAACCAAGTGGTGCACAAAACAAGCTCACTACAATACAAATAACTGACAAACAAAAATATCTGTATTGAATGACATTTTAACAGCAAAGGAATGCACAACAAATGAAATACAATGTAAGAAAAAGTTAGGGATCCTTGAATTAGTGAGGTGCATTTTATTAATTTTCTTTAGTCATTATTACAATACTCACTAAGACGTGATACAAGGTTCAACTAAGTTCAAAAATTACAGACTTTGATAGCTATTTAAGCTTCCAAGATTTGCAAAGTTTGAACTTGTTGAATCCGAGCATGTGCTATAGTGGCTGTCTCTAGGATACCGGGAGCGACTCCTCTGTTTTCTCTTAATTTTACAGAGCTCTTTCTATAATTCTATGAGACTCCAGAAATGACCATGAATGCCTCAATGATCTAATCAAAAATGAATTTCTATCTCAATCTGAAATCCCCTTTCAGCACGGACCCCCTCCTCCTTTTATAGCACAGATCGGGCTCCAGGTTACCGGTGATTTCCCCCTTTTGCCCCTTAGAGTTTGTGCCGTGCTAGTTTTGCTCAAGGTTATGTCGTTTCCCTTTTTTCTCATAACTTCTTACTTTTGGTCCGACCAAACGAAAGTCCCTTAGCTGGTTTTCTATTTCCAACTTCTCTGTTAGCTGATCTTCAGCTATTTGGCATTTTTCACTTCTTCAGCTTTTTTCAGTTGTACTCTTCCTTGTCATTTTCTCCAAATGGTTGGAATCACGGCTTATGTGTTTTTTGCTTCGTACTTCCTGGTCCCACTACATGTCTGGAGCATGAGACCCTCATGCTTTTGTCTTTGATCCTTGTTTTGTTTCAATCTTCCTTCGCGTGCCCTAGAGATCCCTGGACTCTGGTGACTTCTGGGATCCCGACCCAGTTCTTCTTACTGGACTCCCTTTGGCTTATTGGCCCTGGCTGGTTTGGCCCTTTTCCCTTGCTTTATGTCTTTTAAACTTTGTTCTTTCATGGGTCTTTGCATCCCAATCCTTTGGGCCTCTTGTCCTTTTCTTCTTTCTTTTCTCTTTCCTTCATTGTGTAAGCCCAACCCTCCTTTTTTTCTCTTAGTTTATTTATTTATTTATTTATTTTTTTGTGAAATGAGCCCACCGTTTTATTTCTTTGGGCCTTAGTCTGTGACCAATTTTGAACCTCAATACTATTTTACCTTCTCACATCCTATAGCAGTGAAGCTATTTTAGCTTTTAACACAATAAAATAATATAAACACTACAATAAAATAATATTTCATTCAACCACCAACACCATCAAACCCATAAAAATCACTGTACAACCACAACCCCACCGTGCCCATCAAAACCAGTGAAGAAGAACAAAACAAAAACCTAGAAAAATCAACACAGCCAAGCCGAAACCCATGCTCGATACTCTGTCCGATTTGGTACCATCCGATGAGACCTGCGTTGATCATCGATCAGTGATCATAGACAATGATGATGAGTGCAAAGCGAAACGGAATGCTTCGATTTGACATGAGTTGGGTAATGTGGGACTCGATTGGAGCTTAAAACGGAGAGAGAGCGAGAGAAAACGAAACATATCGGAAATGACATAAAGAGAGAGAGTGTGTGTGAAAAGGACGAAACGAGGGTTTTGAGGTGGATGGCGGTGTGGGTCTGAGGCTGATCGATGGCTTGGAACGGCTGGTGGGTCGGTGACGTTAAGCTTCAGTGGCGGCGACATTGAGGATGAGTCGGGCCGGCGGCGGTGAAAGAGTGAGCTTGAGAGAGTTTTGAGAGATAAGAGCTTCAGATGAGATGAGAGTGACTGAGAGAGAGAGACGAACCAACTTGTATTATTTTAATCTGGGCTGGGATTAAAAAATTATTTTTTTTTTACCTCTTAGCTACAGTGCATAGCCATAGATAGCTGTGCACTGTAGCAATGAAGCTAAAAAAAAAATACCTTTAGCTCCATTGCTGTATGACTGTTTTTGGTGTTTTGGTGGAGTTAAATAAGCTATATAGCTATTTAGCTCCACTGCTGCAAGTGCTCTAAGCAATAGAGAGTTGCTTTCAAAGAGTACCTAAGATAGCCTTCCTCTGACTTAAAAGAGAGTCCAAAACCTCAACTCTAGTGGTACCAGGTATGTAAGACTGCATTGTGAGGGAGGAAATCCATACAAGGCTTCAAATGGAGTCATCTTCAAGCTAGTATGGAAATTAGAATTGAACCATAATTCAGCCAATGGTAACCATTCAGCCCATCTATGGGGTTTCTTACTAGTGAAAGCTCATAGATATTGCTCTAAACTCCTGTTAACAACCTCAGTTTGTCCATTTGTTTGAGGATAATAAGCTGTTGACATGGCTAATTCAGTCTCCTACAGCTGAAACAACTCATACTAGAATAAGGAAGTGAATGTGGCATCTCTATCACTTACAATAGAGGTAGGCATACCATGAAGCTTAAAGACATACTGCATATACAAAGCTGCCACTTTGACAGCAATGTAAGGGTGAGAAATAGGCACAAAGTGAACATACTTAGTTAGTCTATCCACCACCACTAAAATCACCTCAAACCCTTGTGACTTAGGTAACCCTTCCACAAAATGCAAGCTAACATCAATCCAAGGAGTAGCGAGGACCTTCAATGGCTGCAGTAAACTAGCAAGGACAAAAGTCTCAGATTTAATTTGTTGACAGACATCACACTCCCTTACAAACTTCTTGATATCAGCCTTTATACCATACCAAAAAAATTCCCTTTTAGCCCTTTGAAATGACTTAAGGAAACCAGAATGGCCTACCACAGGACTACTGTGAACTAAATGCAGAATTTGGGATTTTAAAGGGCAATGTAACCCCAAAAAAATCTGCCTTTGTAAAAAATCAGGCCATTTTGCCAAGTAAAACCCTTGGGAGCAGTACTAACTTGAATGGACTGAATAAGCTGCTGCAAACTTTGATATTGAGAGTAGCTATCCCTAAGTATGTTCAACCAAGTAGGATCAAGAACTGAAAGGAGAAATAGACAGCTAGTCTTTTGTAAATCAGCCCGTGGAGGCAAGTTAGGGCTTCTAGAAAGTGCATCAGCCACCTTATTCTCACTTCCCTTCTTATATTCCATTACAAATGCATACCCCAAGAGCTTAACAAGCCATTTCTGCTGAGTAGGAGTGGCGATCCTCTGTTCAAGTAGAAACTTGAGGCTTTGATGGTTAGTCCTCACCACAAAAGGTCTTCCAAGCAAGTATGCCCTCCATTTCTTGACAGCAGTTGCCAATGCTAACAATTCAGTCTTATAAGTGGACAAATGAAGGTGTTTACCCTTAAGGGCTTAACTGTGGAAGGCAATGGGTCTGTTGTCTTGCATCAGGATAGCCCCCAAACCAACCCCAGAAGCATCACACTCAATGACAAAGGGTTTTGAGAAATTGGGAAGAGCCAAAACTGGAGGTTGAACCACAACTACCTTGAGTTTGTTGAAGGCCATTAGAGTTGCATCAGACCAATGAAACCCATCTTTCTTAAGGAGGTCTATTAAGGGCTGAGCAATAGCTCCATACCCTAGAATAAACTTTCTATAATACCAGTGAGGCCTAGGAAACCTCTCAAAGCTTTAAGAGTGGTTGGAATAGGCCACTGTTGCATAACCATAGTCTTCTTAGGATCTGCCTTGACCCCATCACCAGATATAATATGGCTAAGATACTCAACCTTACTACACCCAACTACACATTTGGACTTCTTTGCATACAACTGATTAGACAATAAGGTGTCCAAAACAATTCTCAAATGTGATAGATGATCTTCCAAGCAAGAACTAAAGACCAAGATATCATCAAAGAAAACTAAGACAAATTTTCTCAAATAAGGTCTAAATATGGCGTTCATAAGAGCTTGGAATGTAGATGGTGCATTTGTCAAACCAAAGGGCATTACAAGAAATTCATAATGATCCTTGTGAGTTCTGCATGTTGTCTTAGGAATATCCTCAGGTTTCATACGGATTTGGTGGTAGCCTGATCTCAAATCTAACTTAGAAAAAATGGTAGCACCAGCAAGTTCATCCAACAATTCATCTACCACAAGTATTGGAAACTTATCTTTAATAGTAGCCCTATTTAAAGCCCTATAGTCTATGCACATCCTCCAACTACCATCAACTTTTCTAACAAGAAGGATAGGTGAAGAAATAGGACTTTGACTAGGTTGGATAGAACCAACTTCAAGTAATTCATTGATAATCTTTTCAATTTCAGATTTTTGGAAATAGGGATACCTGTAGAGCCTTTCACAGACTGGTGGTGTGCCTTCCTTGAGTACAATCTGATGCTCATGCCTTCAGATTGGAGGCAATCCAAAAGGGACATCAAATACCTTAGAAAATTGATCTAACAAGGCATATAATGTAGTAGGTAGCAATGGTTGGTCAGGACTAGCAGTGTTGATAGCTGTAATTTGAAGAACCAAACCCTTCTTTGCCAATCAGAGAAGAGCTTGTCAGCCTCTGAAAAAGTTGATGGTGACAAATGCAAACCTTGCAAGAACACCTCTTTACCCAAGTAACAAAACCTCATAGTCAGTAGCTTGAAATTCCAAATGATAGCACCCAATGTACTCAGCCATTGAGTTCCAAGAACCACTGCACACCCCCCCTCCCCCTCAAAATGCAACACATTAAGATCCAACACAAATTTATACCCCTGAATAAAGAAGGTAACCCCATGACACACCCCCAATGTCTTAACAATACTGCCATCAGCCACTTTGACTTCTAAATCTGTGATGTATCAAGTGGTAACCTCAGATTATCCAAGTTAGAAGCATCCAAGAAATTATGTGTACTTCTAGAGTCAATGAGAGACACCACCTCTCTATTCTTTATCCTTCCCCTAACCCTCATTATTTGAGAGGAAGCGCTACCCACTAAAGCATACAAAGTGATTTCAGTAGGAGCAACTATATTCTCAGATGCCTGCATAGCTTCTTGATGTCCCAACACCACCCCATCATCTTCCAACTCCACCAATTGCACCCCAGATTTTTGTTCAATCTCCATATCCCACCCTTCAAGCAAAAACAACTTAGCTCCCTTACACCTATGTCCCATTTGCCATTTTTCATCACAGTTATTACAAAGTCCAAGTTTCCTCCTTTCCTCCATTTGAGCACTAGTTAACCTTTGTAATGGAAGCTTGAGTTTCTGATCAGTCTTACTCTCAACCTTAGGTAGTTCGAGAATTGTAGGTTTCCCATTATCAATTACACCACCCCTAAATCCTTTCATACTACTCAGCAAATACTCTTCCTAGATTTTAGCTAACCCAAATGCTTCATTAAGGGACTTAGGAACTAACATTCTCACAGGTAGTCTAATTTCATCCTTCAATCCACTCAAAAAAAAGCTAAGTTTATGAGACTCTAATAGCCCCATAAGCCTGTTAGAGAGAATTTCAAAATTACCTTTATAAGCTACCATAGAAGAAGTTTGCTTGAGACAGGTGAGTGCCTCTATAGGATCATCATAAGCTGGGCCTCCAAATCTGGTTTGTAAAGCTTTAACGAAGACATCCCAGCTAGCAAAACCCCTATCTTGTTCAACATTCTAAAACCAAATTAAAGCTTCCCCATCAAGATGATACGATGCCATAACCACTTGTTGATGCTCCGGAGTGTTGTGATAAGAAAAGAACTGCTTTGCTTGATATACCCGGCAAGTTGGATCTTCTCCTTGGAACCTAGGAAACTCCAATTTCAGATTCTTGATAGAATTAACAGGCAAAGATTCTGAATTTCCCACATGATTGTTGACGAGAAGAGCTTGAGAGCTTGAACTTGAAGCTTGTTGTCGCTTCTCCTCTGCTTCAACCATTCTCTACATGAACCCATTAATGGTCTGCAATTGCTTCTAAATTTCTTATAAAGTCTGCTTATGATTTTCTAAAACCCTAGCTAAAGTTGCGATTGTTTTAAATTATGTGAGTTGGAATGAGTTTTTGTCATGGCGGTGTAGAAGGATCGGATGCTCGAATACCAATGTTAGGAATTGTGTGATTGAATTAGAAATTAAGGTAGGTCACTTTGAGGGGACCTGGGCCTCTGTAGCAGAGAAGAGAGAAAGAAATGAGAGTACAGGGGGGTTAGAGAGAGAAGAAGGTGATTAACGAAAGAATTCATTCATCAATGCTTTGTACAAGATGATTCCTGATCTTTATACCAGCATGACCCAAACTATTCTAACCGCCAAATGCTCCCACTAACTAACTAACTGATATGCTGTTACTAATAGATACACTAACTGTCATTTAGGAACAATAGCCTACAACCCTCAATTAGGTACAAAACTACAGATGCCTATCAAGTTTGTTCAAATAATTTTTGCTACCGGTCAAGTTATAAATGTGTGTTCCAGGATTTCCTCCTTAGTCTCATACAAACGCATTCATTTCCCAATTACTGATTTATCATAATTATTTGTCAAGCTAACTTCACAAGGATAGCTTAAGTCTTTCTTGAATTTTCAATTTCTAGAGTAGGCTTTTTTTTTTTTAATTTTATTTATTTTTTCCACTCTTTGCTATCCACTGGGTTGTTCTTTAATTCTCTACCATGTTGTGTCAATTGATAGGTTGACTTTGCAGAGAACTTACTTGACGACTAGTTGCAAACTTATGTGATGCATTGAAAAATATAAAATAATTATTTTATAAAAAGATGTAAAATTTGTAGGATAAATAATACTGTAGGGACCGGTTTCGAGCACTCCTACGTGTAGAGAGTGGACCTAAGCCCAGCTAACCCTGCAATGAATTTATAGAGTATGGGTTCAAGAGCTAGGCCCTAGTGAAGAATGCAACGGCCATGCATGGTGGTACGTGAGTGCTGATAACTTAAACGCTGACTGGGATGAACAATAATGCTCCTCGGACGTGCCTTCCAGAGCTTGAAGTTCTTATTATCTCTTCTAAGAAAGGTTACAAGGTTTGAGAGAATATAAACTGCTACAGTATTTATTTCCTCTGATTTTTCCGTCCCCCCTCTTTAAGAGGGACTTCTTACATTATATATCTCTCTCTCAGTTGATCCTACCCCTACATTTGTTGATCAGCCAGGCCACCACTCGAGAGCCTGTCCCATCAGCCGCATTCCCATCCCTCCTGTGGGTTGCAGCGCCCAAGACGGCACTGTTCAGGGGTCCTATCCTCATTAATGCGGCCAGGGCGTTAGTTGAGGGCATTTAATGTGGAGGTGACAGTTCATCTGGGACTTGCTCTTCCACCATGCTTCCATATCCGGCGCTTGGTACTTGCTATTTGCCCTTGGATGCTCAGGGAGATTCCCCTTGAGGGTGTGCTGCTTGCTCATTTTCTGATCTCGGTCGTCCGAGGAAGTAGTCATCCTCGGCAATGCTTCTTGGGCAACTGGGCTCTACACTTTCGTCCTCGGACCTTGGACGCGTCCTCGGCGTGGGCCTTTGGGCCTGGTTCGAAGTGGGCCGGGGTTGCTTGACTCTTTCTGGCCCCACAATAGCCCCTCAAAATCTTGCTGTCCGCATCCTCGGGCGGAAAGGAGGATTTTGACATCCTCGGACCTGCTCCGTGTCCAATCGAGTCTTGTCCCTCGTCAGCGTTGGAGCCTTTTCATCTGCCCAAGGTGCAATACTGGCGCTTCGGTGCGCGTAACGTGTCCTGCATTAAATTCGGGCGGCTTTGTGCTCCCCACGTTCAACGGGCAGATGACAATCTAACGGTGGGGATGTGCCTAGCATTTATGGGCGGGAAAACTCGCGCGACTCTTCCATCTAGGGTATAAATACCCATTCGAACCGCTTTCTCCTTTTTTCATTCACAATCAAGAGCTCTTGCGCCTTCATTCAGAGTCCAGCCAAATTTCCACCTACATCTCCAGCATAAAAAGCCTGTCCGAGGAGCTCCTCCTCATTTCTGTAAGTCGCTCTATCCCTTTCTGAGCTTTCTTCCTCTCTACTCCTCCTTCTCTTTTATTTGCTCTTTCTTTAGCTCTCTTAGGCGTCATTTGAGATGGGTAGGCTTAAGAAGTACGTCTACACTGAGGAGGCGATGGAGAAATTCATTGCCGATTATAAGATACCGGCCAACGTGGGCTTGAGGTATTGTGAGGAGGGGGAGTGGCACCTTCGGAGGCAAGAGGGCGAGGTGATGATTCCCATCATCGCCTTCCTTGAAGGGGGGATGAGGATCCCCATGGGGCCGGTGACGAGGGGTTACCTTACATACTTCCGGTTAACCCCCACCCAGTGCGCCTCCAACATCTTCAGAATTCTGGGTAGTGTGGACGCTCTGAACGAGAAGATGGGGCTAAGGTTGACCTATCATGACGTGAACTACTGTTACAATCTTCAACACCTGAAGAACAAGTCCTACTACATGAGGACGAGGGACGACAGGGTCCGGCTTATCCAGTGCCTCCCTGAGTCCAACAAGGGGCTGAACGAGGATTTTCTCATCGTGTCCGGAGCGTGGCACGATGGCCTTCACTGCCCGACGACAGAGGGGACACCAGGTGGGGCAGTGGGAGTAGGAGGGGGTTCAAAGACTCTAACTTGTTTTATGCGTCATTTCCTTTTTGCACTGTTTGGTTACTAACGTGAATATGTTTTCTTTTTGCAGATCCGCACGCCTTCACGCGCCACTTTAACCTGATCAACAGGGAGGATTTGCAGAAGGTGCTCAGGTTGGCGGTTTTTGAAAACGAGGCAGACCACCAAGTTAGAGCCGCTCACAAGATCTTGGGGTACACTCCGCTCCAAAAATCGTTCGCGGCCCCAAAGCACGTGATCAGAGCAAAGGATCCTCGGCTGTGGAAAATAACTGTGACCGAGGACGGGTTCGAGTTTCCCGAGGATCCCTCCACCTCAGAAGGCGTCACGTTAGCAGTCCCTTCTTCCTCCCACACATTCTCAGAGGCCGCGGGAGAGAACTTAAAGAGGGAAGGGGAAGTTGCAGATTTTGGTCCTGCCAAGGACGATTTTGACGTTTTTGAGCAAGTCCATCAGTTCGAGAACCCTTCTGGAGACTTGGGTGATCCTCGTCTAACCGAAGCAGACCTCTTAGCGTCAGAGACATCTTCTCGGCTTGAGATGGGCTACAAGAAGAAGGCCCAAGCCAGTCTACTCGACCTAATCGAAGGGCAACCGGGGAAGTCCAAGCCGAAGCTTCCTCCCCCTTCTCCAAAGACTCGTCCTGCTCAGACCAGGTCGGCCTCAACTCAATCTAGGCCTCCTCCTCCTCCGCCTCAGACGAACCCGCCGTCCAGGCACGAGCCTGCTGATCCTAAGCAGAAGAAGGATAAGGGCAAGAGGCCCATCGAGGAAAAATCTGGGCCCGCGCGGGAGGGAGATGACACTCGGTGGCCCTCGAAGCAGCTGAGGATAGGCTCCACAGTCCAGGACAAACAGGTCGCTGCCCCGCCCGAGGTTCAGGCCTGGCTCCCCGCCCCAATGCTCCGTGGGCACCTTTGAGGGATGACTCTTCCCTCAGGGACTTTAGGGATGGCGAAGGCGCGTACGTGGCCGACGCGGTGGAGAAATGCCTGCTCCTTCCTGCGGACATGGAGCAGCTGGGGACCATGAGGAGTAGGGAGGTCTTCCTCTGCCTCAAGCGATATTTGGGGATGGTAAGACCCTTAACACTTGTGTTTTTTTCTCGCTTCAGTTTTTTCTGCCTTCCTTTCTTTTTTGAGCTCAGCTAATTATCATGTATCTGTTTTGTTTGGCAGGCTGTCCAGGCCACTTTCAGGTTGGAGGATGCGGCCAATGACCATGGAAAGGCCATGGATGCAGAGCGCGAGAGGCGCTTGGAGGCCACTCGGACCCTCAAGACCTCCGAGGAGGACCTGGCCAAGGCCAGGGGGGAGCTGAAGGCAATGACCTAGGCTCGGAACAACGCATTGTCAGGCCTTGAGGGTGCCCAGAGGCAGGTCGAAACTCAGACGAAGTGTCTGGGTGAGGTAGAAGGGCAGCTGAAGCTCGCCGAGGAGCTGATAGCTGGCCTCACGAAGAAGATGGCTAATGCTGAGGAGGCCAAGAGGGTGGCTGAGTGGGCCAAGGAGGAAGCTGTGAGGGCCAAGTTTGAGGCAGAGCAAGGTAAGGAAGAGGCCTGGGCCACCAAGGAAGAAGCTGAGGAGGCTGCCTATGCTACCGGGGCAGCTGAGACAGCAGCTGCCTACAAATCTCAAGTCCCTGAGGTATGTAGGTGCTACTGCTCCGAAACTTGGGGTGAGGCCCTCAGACAAGCTGGTGTGGAGGCCTCTTCTGTCCTGTGGAAGGAGGAGAGTGTGTACTACCCCCCTGCCATCCGCGAGGCTGCCCCAGATGGCTCTGAGGCCGAGGAGGCTGCTGTGGAAACTGCTGCTACTCCAGGTAAGGGGGCCTCGGACGCTGGAGCCACTGGTGAGCCAGTCCAAGGGAGTAATCCTCCCGTGGTGGTTGAATTGAGTGACGGCTCTAACGAGGACGCGCCTCAGCAGGTTGCAAAGCCCTCCCCCGATGCCCAGGTTTCTTCTGCTGAGGGGGCAGCTATTCCTGCCGTGCCTCTGCAGGCCATCCCACTCAGTCAGGGCTCAGAGGACCCTGAGGTAGCTATGGGCCAGCCACCCATCGGAGCGGGCAACTAAATAGAAGGACTAGGCTCCTTGGCGCCTCTGCCTGCCTCACTTTATTTTTTGCATCTTTTGCTTCCCTTTTTCTTTTTGTAACGTGACTCCTATGATGTAATTTTTACAGACTTAATGCAATGTGATTCTCATTTCTTTTTCTGTTCGTTGTGGCTGTTTGCTTACTTGCACGCTATCCGTTTTTTCTTTACTTGTATGATTTTAACTTCAATTGTATCTCGGCCAATCGCGGCATCAATTATTATAACGAGGGCATGTAGGCTCGGGTGGACCTTTTGCGTCCTAAGGACCAGGTAGAATTTCTTCGAGTAGACACTTAGGATCCCTTCGATGTAGTTAGCTTCCCTATAGGCCTGAGTCCGAGGACCATGCAGAGCCTTGGTCCTGCCTAACACTTAGTCTTCTGAAGTAGTTAGTTTTCCCATAGGCCTGAGTCCGAGGACCATTGTCCGAGATGAGGGTATGAGGGACCCTGAATCGTGTAACTATGTTCCTCCAAAGGAATTTCTTCACGTCTACGTCCCTGATGTTGGCTAGCGGCTCGGCCTCGACCCATTTGGTGAAGTAGTCCGTGGCCACCAACAGATACCTCTTATTCCCTGGTGCTTTGGGGAAAGGTCCCACAATGTCCAAGCCCCACTGGGCGAACGACCATGGACTGGACAAAGGATTGAGGGCCCCTCTTGGCTGATGGATGTTTGGGGCGAACCTTTGGCACTGGTCACACTTCTTGACATACTCCTGGGCCTCTTGCTGCATTCCCGGCCACCAGTATCCTTGTGTGACGGCTCGGTGAGCCAGGGATCTCCCCCCTGTGTGGCTCCCACAGATTCCTTCGTGCAGCTCCTCGAGCAAGAACCCTGCCGCTTCGGGGTGGACGCATAGCAGATATGGCCCAGAGTAGGAGCGCCTGTATAGTTTGTGATCCTCGGACAACAAGAACCGAGGAGCTTTCCTTCGTATCTTTTCTGCCTCCGACCTCTCCTCAGGCAGGACATAATCTTTGAGGAATCTCACTATGGGGTCCATCCAGCTGGGACCCATCTCAACTTGATGGACGGGGATCACTCCCTTTGGCACTTCACTTGCCCTCTCCAGGTGCTCCACAAGTATGATCCGAGGCAGAGCCTCTGCCGAGGAGGTTGCGAGTGTGGCAAGTGAATCGGCATGACTGTTCCCACTCCTAGGAATATGGGACAAGCTGAAGGGGCCAAACTCCAACTGCAAGCGCTTGACTTGGATCAGGTATTCTTGCATTCTCGAATCTCTGGCCTCCATCTCCCCCTTTACCTGTCCTACCACTAATCTTGAGTCTGAGAACATCTCTATCGACTTTCCTCCCATCTTTTGCACCATGATCATCCCTTGCAGTAATGCCTCATATTCGGCCTCGTTGTTTGTGGCCGTGAATCCGAGCCTCAGGGATTTCTCAATGACATGATCTTCAGGGGATACTAGGACCAGCCCCACTCCGGACCCCCTTTGGTTTGCCGTGCCATCAACATATACTTTCCAACATGGTGACTCCGGGATGGAGATTGCCCCAACTGATTTCTCATCACAGCTCTTCTCCTCGGCTGTCACTTCTACGACTGGTTCAGCGAACTCGGCCGTCAAATCTGCCAGAACTTGGCCTTTTATGGAAGTCCGAGGCATGTACTTGACGTCGAAAGCCCCCAGAATTGTGTTCCACTTCGCGATTCTTCCCGTATAGTCAACGGTTCGGAGTACAGACTTCAAGGGCAATTGGATTAGGACAACCACCGTGTGAGCTTGGAAGTAATGGGGGAGCTTTCTCGTGGCGTGGACCACCGCCAGTATGGCCTTCTCTAGGGGTAGGTATTTGACCTCCGCTTCATGCAGCGACTTGCTGACGTAGTAAACTGGCTTTTGAACGCCATTGTCTTCTCGTACCAGTACTAGGCTCACTGCGTGGGGCGCCACCGCAAGGTATGCGTATAGGACCTCGTCGGCCTCAGGATTGGACACGATAGGCGGCTGGGATAGATACTCCTTGAGTTGCTGGAAAGCTACGGCACAATCCTCGGACCACTCAAATCCTTTCCACTTGTTGATCTGGAGGTAGAAGGGCCTGCACCTGTCAGCCGACCTGGAAATGAATCGGTTCAGCGCCGCGATCATCCCAGTGAGCTTTTGGATCTCCTTGGGGTTCTGCGGAGGCTTCAAATTGTGAATGGCCTTGATTTGGTCAGGGTCGACTTCAATCCCACGGTGGGTGATCATGTACCCCAAAAACTTGCCAGAGCCTACGCCAAACGAGCATTTTGCGGCATTAAGGCGGAGCTTGTGCTCTCTCAGGACGTCAAATGTGCGGCCGAGGTCCTCCAAGTGCTCGGACACCAGCTTGCTCTTCACCACCATATCGTCAACATAGACCTCGATGCTCTTGCCCAACATCGGCTCAAACATTCTCGTCATCATCCTCTGGTAGGTGGATCCGGCGTTTTTCAGGCCAAATGGCATAACCTTGTAGTGGTAGTTCCCAATGGGCGTCACAAAAGCTGTCTTCTCTTGGTCCTCCAAGGCTAGTGGGATTTGATGGTAGCCCTGAAAGGCATCTAGGAAGCTCATCCGAGGATGGCCTGCCGTCGCATCTACTAGCTGGTCTATTCGTGGCATTGGGAATGGGTCCTTTGGGCATGCTTTGTTCAGGTCTGTGAAGTCTACACAAACCCTCCACTTCCCACTTTTCTTCTTGACCACCACAGTGTTGGCCAACCATTCGGGGTAAAAGACTTCTTTGATAGCCCCCGCGCGCTTAAGCTTATTGACCTCTTCCCTGATTGCATCAGCGTGCTCCTTCGACGGGCGCCGGGGTGGCTGCTTCTTGGGGATCACAGATGGGTTGACGTTAAGGTGGTGACAGATGAAGGATGGAGCAATCCCAGGGGCATCGCAGGGGTCCCATGCGAACACGTCAAGGTTCCTTTTGAGGAACTCAAGTAACTCCTCCTTCTCCTGGGGAGGCAGCTGGGTCCCGACCTGGAAGAACTTCTCCGAATCATCGTCAATTACCACCTTCTCCAGATTCTCACATTTGGCATCCTCGGCAGCTGTATTGGGAGGCGCCACCAGGGTCTTTGATTGCTATGAATCTTCCTCGATGGGGGCCGAGGGCTGTGCATCAAGCCGATAGGATATGGCAGCCACTGTGCACTGCCTCGCCGTGGGCTGGCAACCTCGGATCTCCAGAACCTGGTCCCCTGACGGGAATTTCACCTTCTGGTGCAAGGTAGAGGCTACGCCCCCCAAAGCGTGTAGCCAGGGCCTTCCTACGATGGCCGTGTAGGGGGAGTATGTGTCCACCACTACAAAGTTCACCTCCACCACCTCTGGGCCTGTCTGTATGGGCAGCGTAATCATGCCCTTTGGGATGACGAGCTTTCCGTTGAAGCTCATTAGGGGGGAGCTATAAGGTGTAAGGTCCTTCGGTTTTAGCCCCAGCCCCTTGTAGAGGTCTGGACACATGACCTCGGCTGCACTGCCACCATCCACCATCACCCTTTTCACGTCGTAGCCCCCGATTCTAAGGGTGACGATTAGAGCGTCATCGTGGAGTTGGGTCGTCCCAATCTTGTCCTCCTCCGAGAAACTCAAGGCTGGGGGAAAACTCCTCCTGGCTCTCTTCGGCCCTGTCCGGGAGTCCTCGACAGGCAGTTGGGCTACAGACAGCACTCGCGAAGGGCATGTGCCTGTTCTTCCTGGTACCGCCAAGATTACGTTGATCGTCCCAGCGGGCTGCCCCATGGCGATGTCCCTCCGAGGCTCCTGGTAGGTCTGGCCCTGCTGGCCGCTGGAATGGTGCAGAAGGTGCTTCAGCTTTCCCTCCCGGACTAGCTGGTCCAGGTGGTTCCAGAGGTTCCTGCAGTCCTCCGTGGCATGTCCGTGGTCCTGGTGGTATTGGCAGTAACGGTTCTGGTTGCGCTTATCAGGTTCCCCGATCATCTTAGTCGGCCACCTGAAGTATGGCTCGTTCTTTATCCTTTCCAGCACCTTGTGAACGGGTTCTCGGAATACGGCGCCGACAGTCTGAGCGTTGGTCGCCCCGGATTGCCCACCGAAATCCCTCCTCGGGCGGGCGTTGCTATACCGGTCCGACCTGAAATCCCTCCTCTTCTGAGGGATAACCTTCTCCTTACCTTTGCCCTGTAGCATATCTTCCTCTACCCGCTTGTACTTGTCGATCCGATCCATCAATTGCCGCACGCTGGTGGCGGGCTTTCCGGTTAAGGACTTCCTCAGACCGTGCCCCATTGGTAGCCCATTCTGGAATGTATTGATGGCGACGACGTCATACTTGCCGTCCAGCTCGTTGTAAATCTCCCAGTACTTGTCCGAGTAAGCCTTGAGGGTCTCCCCGTCACGCATGGATAGGGACAGTAATGCGCTCATGGGCCGAGGAGGCCTGCTGTTCGTGACAAAGCGGGAACCAAAAGCCTGGGTCAGCTGCCTGTACGAGTCTATGGAATTCGTCCTTAGACCGTTGAACCACCTCATTGCCACAGGTCCCAAGCTGGATGGGAAGACTTTGCACATCAGCGCCTCGTTCTTGGAGTGGACAGCCATCCTTTGGTTGAACTGGCTCACATGCTCCACGGGATCCGTTTTGCCGTTGTAAGCGGTGAAGGTTGGTTGCTGGAACCGCCGAGGAAGCTCTGCCTCCTCTATACGACGCGTGAAGGGCGACCTGGAGAGCTGATCCAGCGCCTTGCTCATGGCGTCACCTCCTAAGCCCCAGGGGGTTGGGTTGGCACGCCTACGCCTCTGGTAGCGCTCTTCCTCGTGGGAGAAAGTCTCGCTGGGGGGCGTTTTTGACCTTTGCCTGTATTCATCATCACTCTCGTCGTCAGAGGGCAGGTCAGGGCTGGGTTCGGACCGTCTTCGCTGCGCACGGCGCAGCTTCCTCTTCAGATCATCTATCTCGCGCTGCATGGCCACCTTATCATCCTTCTTCTGGGATGCGTGGCAATGGGCCTCTTCCGATCGCGTGGCCTGGCCATTGTCGCGCTTCTGGGGAACGTACCCGTCCTGGCGGGTTTGGCTTTCGCTCGCTGTTGCGGTATGCACGCTTCCTTCTCAAAATCGTCCGTTCTCGTTCTGATCGCCTCCGGGGTCGCCATAGTTACCCTGGTGCCGGGATTTAGCCGGTTCAGGTCGATGGGGATTTCCTTGGTGAGGGCCTGATCCTACCATGCTTGACTGTTGTCCTTACTAACGTACAAGTTCTTCCAACAGACGGCGCCAATTGCAGGGACCGGTTTCGAGCACTCCTACGTGTAGAGAGTGGACCCAAGCCCAGCTAACCCTGCAATGAATTTATAGAGTATGGGTTCAAGAGCTAGGCCCTAGTGAGGAATGCAACGGCCATGCATGGTGGTACGTGAGTGCTGATAACTTAAACGC
The DNA here is from genome assembly GCA_019022515.1 of Quercus aquifolioides. Classification (NCBI taxonomy): domain Eukaryota; kingdom Viridiplantae; phylum Streptophyta; class Magnoliopsida; order Fagales; family Fagaceae; genus Quercus; species Quercus aquifolioides. The sequence goes on along the minus strand of CM032334.1, from coordinate 43,333,535 downwards.
TGACTGGGACGAACAATAATGCTCCTCGGACGTGCCTTCCAGAGCTTGAAGTTCTTATTATCTCTTCTAAGAAAGGTTACAAGGTTTGAGAGAATATAAACTGCTACAGTATTTCTTTCCTCTGGTTTTTCCGTCCCCCCTCTTTAAGAGGGACTTCTTACATTATATATCTCTCTCTCAGTTGATCCTAGCCCTACATTTGTTGATCAGCCAGGCCACCACTCGAGAGCCTGTCCCATCAGCCGCATTCCCATCCCTCCTGTGGGTTGCAGCGCCCAAGACGGCACTGTTCAGGGGTCCTATCCTCATTAATGCGGCCAGGGCGTTAGTTGAGGGCATTTAATGTGGAGGTGACAGTTCATCTGGGACTTGCTCTTCCACCATGCTTCCATGTCCGGCGCTTGGTACTTGCTATTTGCCCTTGGATGCTCAGGGAGATTCTCCTTAAGGGTGTGCTACTTGCTCATTTTCTGATCTCGGTCGTTCGAGGAAGTAGTCATCCTCGGCAATGCTTCTTGGGCAACTAGGCTCTACACTTTCGTCCTCGGACCTTGGACGCGTCCTCGGCATGGGCCTTTGGGCCTGGTTCGAAGTGGGCCGGGGTTGCTTGACTCTTTCTGGCCCCACAAATACATATGTTATTTTATATTTTTATAAATTTTATGTAATGTAACTATAATGTATTTTGTATTCAACAACAAATAAATAGAGAAGATGAAAAACATACTATAAAAAGATTTAAATTACATAATTATAATATCATTTTATATAAATGGAGAAGATGTTATTAAAATGAATTTTTTATTAAAAAAAATACTATAATCGCTTGACTGATTAGAACACATCCAAGAATATTTAAAAAAATGCAAAAGCCCATTCCATGGAAAAACATGCAACATATTACATTAAGTTTAAATTACTATATAAGTTTAGTGTAGTTTACTATATTTTACATATTTATCATATTTATTGCTTTTTTAGGCTCCATAATCTATATCTCTAATTTCTAATAATTATCTTGCTGTATTTTTTTAGCCCAAATAGAATTAAATTTCATACTTGTCAACCAAAAAATTAAGAAAAAAAGAAGAAGAAATTTTGAGCCTAAAACTGAAAAAGTAATCTACAAAAAGAATAAATTTAAGGCTCAATTAGTTTAAAAGAGACCAAATTAGACTAAAATGTTACATTAATGTCTCAAAATGAGTGTACACTGCGAAACTAACAATAAATGTTATGCTTTATGTGGGGCCAGAATGAGTCAGCAACCCCGGCCCACTTCGAACCAGGCCCAGAGGCCCACGCCGAGGACGCGTCCAAGGTCCGAGGACGAAAGTGTAGAGCCCAGGGCCCAAGGAGCATTGCCGAGGATGGTTACATCCTCGGGAGACCGAGGTCAGAAAGTGGGCAAACAGCATACCCTTAAGGGAATCTCCCTGAGCATCCAAGGAGCAAATAGCAAGTACCAAGCACTGGACATGGAAGCATGGTGGAGGAGCAAGCCACAGGTGAACTGTCACCTCCACATTAAATGCCCTCAACTAACGCCCTGGCCACATTAATGAGGATAGGACCTCTGAACAGTGCCGTCTTGGGCGCTGCAACCCACAGGAGGGATGAGAATGCGGCTGATAGGACAGGCTCTCAAGTGGAAGCCGGGTTGATCAACAAATGTAGGGCTAGGATCGACTGAGAGAGGAGTATATAATGTAAGAAGTCCCTCTTGAGAGGGGGACGGACAGAAAACCAGAGGAAAGTAATACTGTAGCAGTTTATATTCTCTCCAACCCTGTAACCTTTTTGAAAAGAGATAATAAGAACTTCAAGCTCTATAAGGCCCGTCCGAGGAGCCTTACTGTGCATTCCAGCCCACACTTAAGTTATTAGCATTCACGTCCAACCATGCATGACCGCTGCATTCCTTACTAGGGCCTAACTCTCGAACTCATACTCTATAAATTCATTGGAGGGTCAGCTGGACTTGGGTCCACTCTCTCAATCTATGAAGAGCGCTCGAAACCTGCCCCTACACTTTATTTTTCAGATTTCATATAAATTATGTAAGTGAGATATATTTGATTTTTCCATTATTTCAATTTGTGAAGAACATGGATGGTAATTACTATTGAACCATTGCCGTTATAATTTGGACGCAAATACGACTAATCTTAAAATCACCCATACATTTAAATATAATATTACCAACGTTTTTCCTTTTATCCAAAAAAAAAAAAAACATTTTCCTAATCCAATTGCAAGTTGGACCGCAACCAGAAAACATTATCTGACATCGTGAGGCTGACAGTGATACCTCAATATTTTTTGGATAAATTGATGCATCCCATTTATAATTTATTGCAATAATCCTTTGCTTGGCATTTTCAAAGTGCACGTTGCTTTCAAGGAGTAGAAGTAGAACTCAGGAGCAAGAAAAGCACTTCCATATAAATCCCAACCAAAGTTATACCCAGTAGGTACCTAAACCGAAACGTACAAAACATGAAGAAAGTGATTGGTAAATGTCACATAATAAATAATCAAGGGCATTTAGGGTTGCCCTTGGAGTTCAACTTGTCTCTGTAACAAGGGCATTCAGACTTGTTTCCATATGTCCCTGAAGGAACGCAGTTGCACTGTTGGCAGCAGACTCCACAATACCTTATGCAACGGTCCTTCACTCCCGCATTTGCACACCTCACACCGCATTTGGAGTCGCAAAAACCTGAAAAAACAAATATGCAAAGAGACCAATCAGCCTACTAGTACTAGAGAAATCAACACCACTAATAAACCAACCAGCTATAGCTAGCTAGCACCATTTATGTGCACAATATTAAAGGAACTTACTTGGAATTGGAGCATCCCCGGTGGTGGATTCAGCCATAGTGAACTGAAGGAAGGAGAAGCTTAGAAACATTGACACAAGTAGCAAAATTGCAAGGACAGGCTTCATTTTTTTCACTTTTTGGTAATGGACTGTTTGAAATGGTTGGAGCACTAGTGAGTGGTGAGTAGTGAATAAACCTAAGGTGGCTATGGCCTCTTGAAGTTTACGCGGGTATTTATATTAGTCTTTAAGTGAGGTGTACGCGAAAATTCAGAGAAAGAGACGAGGAGAGAATCCTCGAAAATGAAAGAGAGAGAGATTTACAGCTTTAGTACAGACTGTGATGTCCTAGTGGAGTTGGGGGAACATGCAGTCTACTTGCCTCGTCAGTTTATGCTGTCCAACAGTCTCCAAACACGTTCATGCTGCAAAGAAAGAAGCTTAGTTGCAGCTTCTTTTAAGTAGGGTGACAATTTCAACATGGCTTTTGTTAACTGATTAAGGAGAGTTCAAAAGAGTCCCACCAGCGTCCGAAGTAATAAAAACTAAATAAATAAATGTTCTTTAAACTAAAAATGACTCGATTTTCAATAAAAAACCAATCGACTGCATTATAAAATTCAATCTTAACGAATGCACATGAGTACTTATTAACTAGATCTTTTTAATATTTCGCTCGAAAGTACTAGAAAAAAAAATTGTTTTGGTAATGTGTGTTATTAGAATTGGCTCATATTTGTTTTTGGGCCACTATTCAAAAGGTCTTATGGTGTAGCGGAGCGGAGCTTAACGAGTGGAATAACACAAATTTATATCAGGTAGGTTGTTATATATAAAAAATGTTGTAAGTTGTAACTCTAATTTCTCATATAATGGATTAATAACCGCTCGCTTTTGTGGACATAGAAACATTATTGAATCAAGTAAATTCTCTATGTTGATTTCCTCTTCTCTCTTCTCTACTTAACCAATTTTTCACATGTGTGGAGTGTAATTTTTTCAATCTCCAAAGTATACTTTTTTCTTTTTTTTTTTGGGAGAAATTCTCCGAAGTACACTCTAATATTAAATACTTGGGATGATTTACTCTAATTTTTTCAATCTCAAAGTTGCACGGTGTAAATTTATTTAATTTTTAATTATAAAAAAGTGAGGACGCGCATTTGCCATTTTGACCGATGGGGACTAAGCTTGAGTTTACTGCTCCAAATACACTAAACCCAAGCTTTGCTTGACCAATGGCACGCCGGGTGAACGGTGGATGTAACATATTTTAGTTGATGTGATATTGGTCAATTTTATTTTTGACCTCTTAAAAGTAGGGTTAGCTTGATTTGAATCTCTTAAATATTGGATCAGTTTGATTTTGGTCTTTTAAATATGAGATGATTCAATTTCGTTCCTTACATATGAGCAAAATATGAACGAATAATAAATAAGAATAAATTTTTATATTTTAAAATTTTGAAGGATCAAAATGGAATAGACCCTATATTTGGGGATTAAAAATTCAATTTGCAATTTTTTTTATTACTCTCTTGCTAGCTTGGCAAGACTATAAGATTCTCAAATAAAAAGACTAAGATTCGTTTAAATCTTGAAAAACAGAAGAGAAAACAAAAGGAAAAGAAACAAAGATTGAATACTAGGTACTCAGAGAGTGACAGGGAGTTGGTATCTGGTGAGAAAAAAAAGGGAGGAGTGGGTGAGACAGTGCGAAGTATTCCTGGAATAATACAGTCTGTGCATTCCCCCACTTGCTTTTTTGTGTCCGCAATGCATGTGCGTGCGCGTGAGAGAGAGAGAGAGAGAGCTGTCTCCTTGAGTTCAAGTGGGACTTGTGGTACGTCAAATGATTTATATCTCAAACTCTATTTATATCACTCACTAAACAATGTGGATTCATTTTGAATTCAGGCTTTTTTTTTTCCCCCTGCTGAGTTGGTCCCTCAATTATGCTCAACAAGTCTGTGTTTTAGTATGGTCCTCGTTAAGCATAAAGAGAACTTAACCATCCAACTAATTTATTGTTTATTTTGCAGTAGAATTTCTCAAATCTTACATTCCATTAACTTTGCTACCAAGTATGCCAGTTTGCTTAACAAGGACATACATCAATCACATACAAAACTAAGCAATGCAAGATGTAATGAATAATGATACCTATCCCAGAAAGATAATTACTCATTTTAGGTACAGAAATCGCGCATTAAGTTCTACATCTTGCTGTATATACAGGTGTATATTATATACATGCTTTCTGGTATAAATAGCATATGATGAAGTTACATCATCCTCCCAGAATGTAGGAAGGACCACAACGTTGTTCAAAAGAATATTTTTCAGCACTGTGACTGGAAGCAAGCAGATTGACCTGCATTAATTCTCACTGGTTTAGCCAACCCAATTTGAACTTTACACGGTCAACAACATGAAGAGCCAGTGCACATGGAGGTTACCTTGACGATCTCCCACTTTGAGCTTGGTCGCATGGATGCTGCTAAGATACTCATGTGAAATTCCTGTTTTTGAGAACACAAGTAAACATATTGAGGATTTATTTATCAATTGACATATTGCTGCATTGCAGAATAAATGTTGTACATCAACTTGATGAAACTTAGAACTTTTTTGAGAACTTATTCCTACATTTTGTGGGAGCTCATAAGCCATACTAGTATTGAAATCAAGAAGAGGGGAAACTTTGAGGTAATAGTATCAGGATCATATTAACAACTGTAATATGTATTTTTGAGAACTGAATTTGGTACCATGAATATGCTAATAAAAACAACTGTTGATGGAAAATGTCATGCAAAACAATTAAGCAACATATCCACAAAAAGACATACCCTAAAAGGATCGCCCCTTAAGGAGTGCACAAACATAGGATTTCCTGACTCCTTATCCTGCAAAGGAACAAGAAGCACCAGACTTATTTGAAACCTTGGTTATAAATACAGTTATGAAGTAGTTGTGGACATGATTAGATGCTCAATAAGTGAAAATTACAAATTTCATTGTACCTCCAAATGGACATCCCTAAGTCGCCTTCCAGTTTGAGCGCAGCAGATGTGAACAACATGTTCATCACAACTCCCACTGATAATATAGTCCCTTCCATTCATGTAATAGGAGCGTGTATAATTATGAGCACTTCCTGACGAAGCTATCTCAAAATTTATGTTTAGCCTCCCATCTACAGCCAGAAGTTGTTTAACCTGGAAGTCCTTAACAGTTAGCCTCCATTTTCAACTCACAAAGAAACAGCAAAAATTGGTTATTGCCAGAAGGCAAGCCAATAGCCTAACTGCTGAAGCAGAAGACTTTAAACAATGAGATGGTATACGGCAATAGGATGAGAACATCCTCACCTCTAAGTTTTACCCAGGTCAAACTCTGAACTAATATCATATTGAAACTGGAGATGGATGACTATACTCATGTAACTCATCAAAGGAAACCCTTGTAATAAGGACAGTGGAGATCATACGCACACGAGTCAAAAAAATTACTTGACTAAATTTTGTTATTTAATAGGAAGGTGTACCTCATTGTCAACAGCTGAAGCAAGCAAATATAGGTCGTCAGGAGAAAAGCAAACCATCACATTTCCTCTTGAACTTGAAGCTGTATAGCAAGGCCGCACTGGGTTCTGTCTCAAATCCCACATCTTGACATCATGGTCAAATGATGAAGTAGCAAACAAAAAGGGGGAATGGTTTGCAAACTTAACAACATTAATTGGTTCTCGATGCATATTAGTGAACAATTGCAAACGTTTTCCACTGCTGATGTCATATAGAGCAACATTTTTTGAGTACCCACTAGCAAGAAACTGATCATCTGTCGAATTGATGTGAAGAGAAGTCAGTCGCTCAAAATCATCATAAGTCACTGAAGCAGAAGAGCAATAGATATCTGCAACTTTTGGTGGCATATGATTGATGTCAAACAACTTCAAGGAACCATCATCAGAGCCTGCAACAATCTGATTGTTCATCACAAATGAATAAGATATCAGTGAAAAAGGCAGATGTTTTAAATAACTGACAAGTATCCACACCCCTGTGTACTATTAATGGCTATAAATATTTAAATTATATACATGTATGAGCAGGCCAACCAAGCACACTGGAAGGCTATGGATTCGAATATAATCAGTCCCAATAGACAATCTTCCAGGAGTAAAAATGGTACTTGTTATTTCGACACGTTAACCTAATGTGTATGAAAAATTATTTCAAGGTTCAATATATAATAAACCTAACACAACATGGCACCATTAAATTTTTTGGTATCTCAATTTAGCTCATAATTTAGAAAGATATTTGTGACACATTCTATGTCAATCTTGAGAGAAAGTACTATGCATTCTCATATACTAATATTAGATTATAGTATATTCCATGAGAATAAATAATTATATGTAAAAGCATGATGCTGTTGTTACCAATATCACTGAGTCATGGTAGACTTGAAAACAAATGGCACTCTAATGAAATCACATACCTTGGATGGATGCCTTTTGAGCCAACACAGCCCCAAAACACTGTTCATTGCTCCTATGGATGGGATATAGTTAACAATTTTTCCACTTTCATGGTTAATAACAACTACTTCACCATCCAGAGTTCCAAAAGCCATAAGACAAGAGTTAGATGGATGATACTCAAACTGCCTTGGACGAAGCTTCTTACTTTCTTCTTTAAATGTGTGGCTAAAGTTAGACAACGGATGTAAGAAAGGCCAAGCAGAAGACCCAAGTTTGGCAGCACTGAGGGACCTCGAGAAAAAATGCTGACCATTTCTATAAGGATATAGCTGTTTTGGCTTGAAAGGTTTTTTGGAGTAAACACCACTTGTTCCCATTTCACGCTTATGCAAAAGACTAACAACACTTTCTTTCTGCTGTCGTTTATAAGGTAAATATTCATAGTATTTTGAAGAGACAGTCTTGGCCATTTCCCTGTCCATCTTTTTGATAGGGATATTATCTAAAACTTCTAAATGAGGCAATGAAACAATCATGTATTCCCTATAATTTTTTTCAAAGCATATGGGTGAAGGATGATGAGAATTATATTTGTTCAATGTGCCATTTGTCAAGTGCTGCTTAGGAATGCTCATAGTAAACCCATCTTTGTCTTGAATCTACAATTTTCCAAAAGAAACCTGTTAAATAGACTCATAAATTGTTTTTTTAACTTTATATACTGATCCAAAAATCATATTTGTTCTTACCTTATTTTGTGATTTGGCCTGTCCATTCAAATCAGGAAGGGCAGTAGATGATAGTTCTAACAAACACATTCCTTTCAAGTAACTTGAAAGTTTGACTTCACTATTCTCTGAAAAACTATTAATTCTGCTCTGGATCTTACAAGCTGTTTTTGAATCATCAAGAGAAAGTGAGTTCCCAACTGCTTTTGTGCTCAAAGCAGGACATGTAGCATCTCTACCATCAGTAGACGGCACCTCTCTGTAATAAGTCATATTCAATTGAGTCAAATCAGTTCTCTCACAAACATGAAAATTAGTTTTCTCACCAGATGACGCAGGACATGGTCCGGTGTCCTTGCAACACAAGCAATTTTGGAACCTCAATTCTACCAAAGAAGAAAGCTTTAATAGGGCAGTAGTAGTTGTCCAGAGATTAGCAACTCTTGTCTCACACATTGAGAGATGCATCAGATTTGGCATGCAAGCAAAACAGTCCTTCTGGATACCAGTGAGTGAAGTACAAAAATCCAGATTAAGGGTGTGTAACCGCTTAAATCTTCCAACAATGTTGAGTTTTTGGATATGGAGAGACCTCAAATTCAAAACTTCACAAGCCAAGCCATTCTGGCAGATATCCCTGGAGAAAACCCAAATCAAGAATTTAAGTAATGCTTCACTTAAATATGTAAGACCTTATTTATGTATTTATTAATGGTTAAAGAATTGTATTGTCTTAACTCTTAATCATTAAACTTTCATAAAGGCGCAGGTGCAAAGAAGTACAGAGCACTACTCAATTCATGGAATAATAACTATTACAAACCATAAAACATCCTTCCTCAGTGACATATCCAGGAGATCAATGATCCGGAGCTTTAGATTGATTGCATGCATCAAAGCTGTAATGTTTTCTTTACTCAAGGTACAGTGTGATTCCTGAAGTATGTCAACTGCATCAATATCACAGGAATCAATTGCCATAAACGCATCGATTAATGGGGACACGTCAGCATCCTTTAGCTGGTCTAATGAAACCACCATGCTACACTTTTCATGGTGCGAGCCTTGGATCTTGGCCTGATATTAATGAAACAAAATGTGTTTTATGTGAGCAAAGAAAAGGTTGGATATTTGCATACTTAAGAAATACTAAGGTATAAAAAGAAGAAACAGAAGCTAAGAAAACCATGAAAAATTACTTGATCAATGATGATTTAAAGTAAGAAGAACTTAATTTAAAAAAAAAAAAAAAAAAAAAAAAAACCTTAGAAAACCAGGATAACACTGCCGAGTTGGGTAGCACCTCATGCCTCTTGCAAGAATCAAGATAGCTAGCACCCAAAAAAACCAGAGTTAATAGACTATTAAAGATAATAAACAGCATAGGAGTGTCAAAAACCTTAAATAAACAAAAAGAGCATCAAGCCAATTATTTAGCGACTAAAAAGGGGCAAAAAGTTCTCATAGTATTTCCGTGAATATACACTAATACACAACAAAATTTTTAATTATCTGGAAACTGGCTTCATATTCATTCCATGAATTTTTCGCAACGTTCAAGTTTAGAGGAAGTTACAATTCTTAAAATAAATCTACTCTACCATGAAGTAGAAGAAAACTGATAATTAGTTGACAGCAGCTACTACATACTTTTTAATTTTATCCAAAGATTTAAAAAAAATAGAAACAACAATTCCAAGTGAAGGGAGAAATGAGAATGCTTCCTTAATTACTTGCCAAATCCCAGAATAACTAATGCTTATGCATTAGTTTGTAACAATCTAAATAACTGCCAATATAACTTGCCAAAAACACTAGATTTTCTGAGCAACTCCATGTGAAACACTCTCTATCACAAAGTAAAATTCATTACAAGTTCCCGACAACATTCACTCAAACAAGCTCTCAAGTCTCAACAACTATCAATTCACAGCCCCCTTTTTACACCAACTTCCATATATTTCTGCCAAAACAAAGCACACAGCAAGAGAGAGAGAGAGAAAGAGAATTACCGAGCTTCTAAGGTGGAGATAGTCATGGAAATGGCTTTTTACTCTTCCTCTACTTGCTGGTCTTCACCATAAGAGTGATAGTGGAGCCATTGTGAAGGTACAAAAAGGTACAATAAGACTTTGGGAAAGTAATACTGGTAGAGTGAATTTATGTGCAACAGAGAACGTGTATATACAAAAGGATTCCGACCATCTAGATTTTCTAGGCAGCGGTAGATTTTCTTAAATTCTAATAACTTTTTAATGATTTAATGGTCAAGATTTTGTCATATCAACATTCTATTAATAATATTCTTAAAATAATAAAATAATATTACAAATAAAATAATTAAAATTATTGTTAGTAAAATGCTGACATGACAGAATCTAGACCATTAAATTATTAAAAAATAGTTAAAATTTAAAAAAATCTATTTAATAAAATACCCAAGAAAATCTAGAGTATTAATCCTTAAAAAAAAACAGAAGGTACAAGACAAGTGGCTTCTCATAACCACAAGTCAAAAGAGATAACCCAAGTGTCCATTTCAGCTGTCTAAGATTTTTTTTTTTGGGTCGGATCAGGTCGGTGTGCTGGAGCAGATGGCTAAGTGCTAACCTATGGCGGCTCCACCGGCTCAACTAAAAAAGACACTTCAAGCACGTTGATTCCATGCGATAAGACTTAAGAGCGTTTAACATTTTTTTTTTTTAAGAAACAGATAAGAGCGTTTAACAACATACGTTTATTAAAAGGAAGAAAAGACTGAAGAGATTAAAGAAGGAAATAGATATGGCCATATGGGTGAGATTCTTTTTTTTTTTTCCAAAATGAATGAAAAAAAATATTATAATTTTTTATTATCATATTTTAGTTATGCTCTTATTAAATATGGTAGCTATTAAATAGTTTTATTCCAATTAGTTTCCTTGCTCGAACATTTTTCCACCATATTTTTTTCATGACTTACCTCATTTCCAAACCAAGTTTTAGATATCTCTCAATATTTTATGTATGGACTTTATTTTTATTATTATTCTTATTTTGATAAGATGTATGGAGTCTATGGACTTTATTGGTTCTTATCTTTTGTGAAATTATTTGATACATTTGATATATCTTATTCTCATATATATAAATAAAATTAAATATGTAGATCTTACACATAGGATCTATATTTATTTGAAAGAGACGTGTAGTACACCAATTATATAAAATAAGTTATCCTAATTTGTAACAACAACAAAAAAAAAACTCTCATGTTAAGCAATTTTAATAATAATAAAAATTTAAAATAAATAAATATATATAATTGGAGAAGGAGAGGGGGGGCTAAGGTGAGCTTAGAAGTTAGAACCACAAACATAGAACAACATATTTGAATTTGAATCATTGCTATACAAACTAATTCTCAGCCATCTTTAAAACTTTGAACTTATTTTCACAATTATAAGAAAAATGATATATTTTAAAATAAAAGACTTCTAAATTTCTAAATGGTATTATGAAATAGACATCATCTGACAAGTGACAATAAAACTTTGAAAGTTGTTAAGTTCAGACAAATATAAACAAGTTAAATGATGATAATGTATATTTCTTTATAGAAAAATCGCATACGTTAACTCATTGGCCAATAAGACACTCCACTTATATTAGTAAATTACTCAAGGTCACAATAATTGGTGGCGTGTTGGGATCGCTATGGATATACAAATTTAAAAAGGGTATAGCCATTTTCTAAAAATAAAAATAAAAAAGTGGTATAGCCAAAACCCCAAGGTAATGGTCTAGCTTTAAAGTCTCGTTAGATCCATAAGATTTTGGGCTGAAAGCTCTTAGCCAATATTTTGGGGTCATTCTAAAAGATTTTTCCTATAATTATCTAATGTATATAAGATAAGATAGAGGGATCGAGTACACAACTAGAGGATTAGTTGAGTCCTTTAATAAACACACTTAAGATTAGTTAAATGCTCAAAGAACTACAAACCCAGCAGAGATAATATAGCTCAAAAAGCATAAAAGTCATGAGAATGACCTTAGCTCATCTTACCAAAAACTATCAACCTATATGAGAGCATCCTTATCAAGACTTGTAAAAAATTTAGCATTTACCCTTTCAAAACCTATTTTTATAACATATAACACACCACTTTACAATACAACCTATATCAAAACTTCTATTTTTTTTACCATTTCATTTAAATAATATCTCTTTATTATTTTTCAATAATTTTTTATTTTCCTCTCTCTCCTCTGTCTCTCTCTTTCTCACAGCACCGCCGGCACCACACTACCAACCACCCACCAAAAACCCACCACCCATACCACAACCACCACTAACAAAAAAAAAAAAAAAAAAATCACAGCAAAAAGAAACCTCCACATCCACATCCACCCACAACCACCACATTCACTCACCACCACCAACCACAGCAAAAAAAAAAAAAAAAAAAAAAAAAAATGAAGAAGAAGAAACCTCCACCATCGCCACCACCAGCAAACCCACCACCACCGGCCCACCACAAACCATACCCACCAAAATATGCCCAAATTGGAACCCCTGTACAAACCCACAACTTGCAAATCGGAACCCAAGGCGTGAGAGAGAGATAATCATAGATCTGAACTGGTGAGGGCAAGTGGGAGAGCGAATTGGAGGCAGCGGCCAAAGAGTAGAGAGATCGGCGACGAGCTAGCGACATTGCAGACGGAGTAGAGAGATCAAGTGACTGATAGCAGAGACCGGCGACGAGCACAACAGGCCATAAACCACAGAGAGAGAACAGAGAACAGAGAACAGAGATGAGAAGTGAGAGAGGAAAGAAAATGAGAAATGAGAGAGCCATTTGTGAATAAAAAACCATTTTTTATTTTACAATACAGCTACAGTGCGCTCTCAAAAATGAGAGTGCACTATAGCAAGATTGTAAATTTTATACAATATAGCAGTTTTGATGAAGGGTATGTTTTGGGGTTCAGCTGCTAAAAATATAAGATTTTTAGCATATAAGAGCCTTAATGAGGATGCTCTAAGAATCACGTATTTTAGAATCTCACTAGTAGTTTCAACCATTTTCTCACATTAACCATGACAATAAAAATTCAAGAAGATGATCTTCTGTAAAGTGCCATAAAGATTCTACATAAAAGGAAGGGGGGGGGGGGGGGGGGGGGGAATGAGAATGAATCATGCATTCAAATTATCAAAAAAAAAAAAATTGCCCATTCTTATTCAAAAGAAGAATTTTTTACTAACTTTTTTTTTTTTCTAAACAATTTTTTACTAACTTAAGTATTGAAGGAACAATGGTCGGCATCACAACGATACCCTTATGGTTATTTTGTTTTTGCATAAGTCAATTATCCATGTTAACTGTGTATTTAATTGATTTATAAGTTAGTCTCTCGCTCTCTCTCTCTCTTTTATTTTTTTATTTTAATTTCTTTTGGATATACACATGAGTTTACTCTCTCTCTTTTTTTCTTTTTTTGTTTATTGAGTTTTTGATAATTTATTTATATTAGACCATTCATTTTTTACACCTCATTAACTCACCTAGAATAAAAATTAAAAAAACTTAAATAGGACACGTGACACAAAATTAAACAATAATTAAAATCCAATTTAAACATAATTAGATTTTCCCTCAACTTTACCTATTAATATATATATATATATATATATATAGATTTTTGTAAATGATTAATGTCTTCCCTCATGACAAAGATTGTATGGTTTGGACTCTTTCAATAGATGCTCAACATGGCGTTAGAATTGTTAGAGCAGTAAGCGAGAGACTTGACTAATATTATAAAAATCGTATACTTTAAAAAAACTAGAAATTTTTCATGAGAGACTTGACTAATATTATAAAAATCGTATAGTTTAAAAAAAGCTAGAAATTGTTCATGGTTTTTTGAGGACAAACTATGATGATATTATAATTAATTTAATGATTACCTAAAACTAGCAACCTTGATTTTTTAAAAGAAATCTACAAAAATTTAAATAATTTTCAAAGCTAATTTCAAAACTTATATAAGAAAAATACAAAATAATAAAGTGTAAACAAAAAATAACATTAAAATATAATTAATCCTTCAAGTATAGAAAAAATTGCATGAATAAATAAATATTTTCAAAGTTTCACATACTATTGATCTTTCAAGTAGTACAAAACCTAATTTCGTAATTTTTTTTAAAAAGTTTCGTATTTAATCATGTAAAGTATATAAAGTTACAATAAATGTATAGGATTTTAGATACATTTTTTTTCACCAAATAATTATATATTTTCTTTTTACAGAGGGTGAAATATAATTACAAAATAAAAATGACATAATGAAAATTATAAATATATTAGTTATAGCAAAAAGTAATACAAAATTTTATTTATTTTGGATTCTCAAAAATATATATATATATATATATTTATTTATTTATTTGGCTGGTTATGTGTCATATCCTCTGGACTCTTGCTTTTTTAGGTATGGTGTTTAGCATAAAGGTAATTGGTGTGGTGTTATGAGTTATGACCTTATTTCCAAAAGGCTAAGGATATCTTGTCGTGTTGCATTTTGGGAACCTAAATGTTTAACACTACCGACTTTCAAAATATCCTATTCTATCTCTCATATTCATTCTTTTCAATCTATTTTTGATCTCTTTCCTAAGTTGAATCTAAGGGCCCGTTTGGATTGAAAAGGGAGGGATGGGAAGTAGAGTAGAGTTAGCTAAAAATAGACTAATTTTAGGTCAATTATACTCTACTTTCCCTCCCTTACTTTCAATCCAAACGGACCATAAGGTCCCCCCCCCCTCCCCAAACTACTCCAGCTAACACACTGTTCTCACTTAATTAAGTCAAGTCTTATGCTTTCGTAAACACAATCAGTCCCACTCGAGTTGATTGTTAATAATTTGTTCGTTTTGAGGACACTAACAATGCACCACCTCTTGATCTTCATCGGTCTACTAGGAAAGAAGTCAAAACATGAAAGTAGTTATAATCATGGAGATGGCATGGTAGTAAGCAATAAAACAGGAATTGGTTTCTCTAGTAAAGATACATACATAAGACTTGGTTTATCTGTCTCCAAGGGAGTCTGTTATTGGTAATATATAAGATCAAGACTTGAACAGTTATATTAAGTGTTACAGTCTTATGTTAGAGGATTGCCACATAAAAATGGGAATGATTATGAAGCAAACTTTGTTCTTATTGCACGTCTTCCTTTTGTGGGCATTCTTATCCAGACTCGCAATTGCTACCTCTCATTATTAGAAACTCGTTCAAATTGATGTAAAAATGTCTTCCTCAATGGTGATCTTCTAAGCGAAGGGTTCTGCATTAAAACTTTCTCAAGATTCTCGCATCCACCACATAAAGTTCGTTGTCTTTGTCATGTTTTATAGGGCTTAATAAGCAAGCATCTCAGGCTTGATTTGCCAAGTTCAATTGTATAGTTTCTTACCTTAGGTATACTGCTAGTTCCTACAATTTTGCAATTTCCATTCGTCACACAAACCATGTCACTATTCTTTTGGTTTTGGTTTTGGTTTTTCTTTTTGTTTTTGTATGTTGATGACATGATAATCATTTGGAGATTATTTTGATGGCATCCAAGAGCTCATGGTAACTTCTCAATTAGCAAATCCGAGATGAAAGATCTTAGTATGCTCAATTATTTTTGCTGGATTTACGTTGATTACTATTTGACACATACCAAATATGCCTTAAACCTTTTGTTTCTTGTTGGACTCAATTGATGGCAAAATTGTTCGCGCCCCAATAGAATTTAATGCTTGCATCATTCCCCAAGATGGTGAGCCACTTTTTGTTCCACCCACTTTGCAATGGTTCTTCGCATGCTTCGTTATATCAAAGGCACCTTGTAATATGGTCTCTACTTATATTTGCAATCATCTCTTCAACTTTGTGCCTACAATAATACCGACTATCGTAGCATAATTCTGATTGCACACCATGGCATTTTTTTCAAGCAAACTAAACATATCGGGATTAATTACCATTCTGTATTTCGTAATCTTCTTCATGTTACTTTACAACTTCCTTTTATGTCATATCGTGATTAGCTTATTGACATTTTTACTAAGCCCTATCCACCTAGGCACTTTAGTGATCTTGCCTCCAAACTCAAGTTTTTTTTCCTCTAACCCACTTTGAGTTTGAGAGGGGCCATGAGATTATTATCCCCTTAGATCCAAGCCTCTAGTTGAGTCCACTGCACTTTGCATTGTAATTGTTGTACTATTAGTTTACACTATACTAATATATGTAGCCTTTCTTTATACATTTTAGGTGTGATTAATGAAAAAAAAAATCTTAGTTTCAATAAGAACAACTCTTTTCCAAGAAAACAAAAAATGTCTTCTATGCTTCACAAAAAAACTAGAGAAATACTTTTTGTAGAGTTTTTATTTTTGTTTGTTTTTAAAACCGTGGGGGTAAAAGCCCAAATTTGGATAGTGGGCCTTGGGCCTTGTCCGAGGGCTAGAGTACGACCGAGGAGGTATAAAAGGTTTTTTAGAGACTTCAAGATGAAGAGCTGCGTGGGAGGTGAATGGGGAAGTGCTGTCCGAGGAATATCTCCCGCCGAGTACGTCAAACATCGATCAAGCCTGTAGTTAGACGGTGTAGGTAACCCTTCATAAAATTTCAACGATAAGGACGAACTTCAGGCACGTACCAAGATGATAAGAATACAGAATTATCTTAAAGAAAAGCTGCTACCATCGCATTAAGTGCATCACAGCGACTTTTCTGGCCACATTTATGTGCAGAAGACCCCTGAACAATACAATCTCAGCTACCACCACTCACAGAGAACCATAAAAGGATGTTGGATGGGACATGTACTCAAGTGAGGGTTTGGATGGCCAACAAGTGTATATCAGAATGACTTGAAATGAACTATATAATGTAAAAGATCTCCCATAAGAAAGGGGACAAAAAAAGAAAAGTGGAAACGGGAGAAAAGGAATCACTGTAGCACTAAGAACTGAGGGAACTTTCATCAATATATTGATTACCCAAATTATTGATCTCCTCGGACATTTGTTTTATTGATTTTCAAGTGTCTTCTTGTATTTATTCATCGTACAAATCCTTATTTGCCGTTGTCCCATTCCCGAAAAGTCCAGCTCTTTCACCCACTCTCTACAAATTCATTGTATGGGCTCACTGGGCTCATATCCCAGACCTTTTGGACTTGGGCTACAAATTGTGACCTTACAAAAACTAAACTTTTTTTTCCCTTTAAAAGCAAGTCCAAGCACCCTTACTAGTTAATAGACAAAATAGCCCACTTTTAACTTAAAAGTTGTGTGGGTTTTAATTCATAGTATAGTGATAATTAATGATATTTTTTGTAATGTTTTATGTGTTTGTGATTTGAAGCCCACCTTTCATTCTCCTATTATCTATATAAAGAAAGAAACAAAATGTAAAATCCCGTAAAGACCTATCAAGAATCCTAATCAATGTTTTATCACAAACAGATCATACTCAATGAATAAAAAGTGGAGGAAGACATCTCCATTACTTGAAACGCAAGCATGTCTTACAACTGGAAAAATGCAAATCTTGTCCTTCATGGCTCTCAATTTATATATGCTACTAGTCCCTTTTTCGCCTAACATATGGAAGTTGAATTACGTGCTGATAGCAAACGCTAGGATTCCTACTTCCTTTAAATCGCCTCAACTTTATAAAGGTGATGAATCTGAAGTGACCATGGTTTTTTATTCTTTAACTTATAATACAAGACAATTTACACGTCCCCGTGATCAATAATCACGTTGAAATGATGACATTAAAAATAAAATAAAAAAGCATTCTAGCCTATGTGACATTAGAGCTATTCACCCATCATGTGAGGGGGTAGTGCAAAACAGCCAATAAGTGGGTGGGACAATAATAAGGTTGATTATTTGGAAATCTACTGGTCAAATTCCCTGTTTGGATCATATAAAATAGGTTCTTTAGTTGGTTCTGATATTTAATAATGCATCTTTCACTAAAGAAAAATTCCTGAAATCTTTACACATACAAATCAATTTTCTTTTTCTTTATTTTTTTCCTTTGTAATTGATCAAATCAAACTGTGATAATTTAGTACTAGAAGGTAATATTATTAAACCCCAAAGAAGGAGAAAAGAATAAGGAAGAGTAAAAGGGAGATGCACTCGAATAGTAGTACAAATTACAAAAGTAATAAAGTAGTCAATAGAAAACTACAAAGTGTGATCATAAGCTCTCCCAAAAGAATAAAAGAAGGCAGGTGATACAGTAATAAATCACAGAGCGAACCAAATCATCACCGGCCAGTAAATAAAAATAATGTAATCAACATCAACGTGGGACCGCCATACTAATGAGATAAAAGATTGAAATAATGAGGCACGTAATAGTATTTTCTGTCTCTATCTCTCTCTCTCTCTCTCTTTTCCTCTCACTGTACGCTTCTTAAATGACCATACCCAGTACAGCCCATCCAAATGCCATGCCAGCTATAAGTTTCTGCACGGACCTGATAGTCACCGCCCCACTCTGCAATTTTTGTTCCAAAGATTCAAAACGTTAGAACCCATGAATTAATTATTATAGATCTAACTATTTACATTTTTAATTGATTTTTTACAATAATACTATCAAACAACAGCAATATTTAGTAACGACTAAGTACTAAAAGGTGTGGTCCCGAAAGAAATGTATTAATTAATGCAACTTTACCATCATTCAATTATATTCTGCCACGTAATTATCACAAAAATTATGATATTTCATGTGTGACTAATAATAGGTATCGTGAATTGTGTCTGTGTGAGTGTGACATTCTGACATGGACTTCATTTCTTGTTTCTTTGTGTTCTGCAACTCAACAACTTTCTTTCACTCTTTAATAACGCTTCAGTACCGCTAGCCTGGTTTACCAGATAAGTTTAACCAAACTAAACGGTAATATTGGTTAAACAAAACTCCCAGATAAGTTTAAGTGTTTAACCAAACTAAACGGTAATATTGGTTAAACAGAACTCAGATCTACATCTCCAAACAATCGTTGCCGACACTCACGACATTACAATTTAGAGTACCATAAAGTACTAAACATAATAATTCTACTATACTTTGTAGTTTGTCCACTACACAGTTCACTGTAAAGTATCATAAAGTTAACACCGACAAGTACGTACAACAATGGTTTAGCAGTTAAAACAAGTAACCAAGGAAACTATGTTAAGTGAAGAAATTTCAAATTTCTAGATCTGATCGCACATTGCACAAGTTAGAGCTAAAACCGTATAGCAAATTGAAAGTTAAAAAACGAAAAAAATCATACTGACCTCATCAGCCACAGTTGACGGTCCGGGTGAGGTAGATTCGGCACTAATTGGTCCAGGTGATTCGGCTGGCGGCGCTGGAGGACTTTCCAAAGTTGGAGCTGGAGCTGGCGCATTATGCTTCTTCTTTGTCTTTGTCTTCGTCTTCTTCTTGCTCGGAGCTGGAGCTGGAACCTCGGCGGTTGGAGCCGGAACCGGTGGAGAACTGGCGGGAACAGTCGCCGGAGCTGGAGTTGGAGGAGATTTCTCTGGCGCAGGAAGAGGAGGAGAGCTCACCGGAACTGGAACCGGTGGTGAGCTCGCTGGAGTCACTGCCGGTGGCGACGCCGCAGGAGCTTTAGGTTTAGTCACTGGCGCTGGTGCTGGAGTCTCCGGCTTTGGCTTTGGCTTTGGCTTCGGAGGAGACGCGGCTGGAGAGGTAGCCGGTGGAGCTGAAGTCGGAGATGTGACCGGAGCTGGAGACTTTGGTTTTGTAGGGGCTTCAGCTGGTGCCTGTGGTTTAGACGGAGCTATAGCTGGTGACGAAGCCGGTGGAGTAGCGGTGACCGGAGTAGTCGGAGTTGTCGTCGGCGAGGCTGCCGGAGCTTGAGCTCCGACGTTGCTTACAATGACGCAGATCAATGCGAATGCGAGTACACATTTCCGATCCATTGTTGTTTGTTTGTGAGAGAGAGAGAGTTAGTGAGCGAAAGACACAGACGAAGACTGTAATAACTGCATGGTGTTTATATAGGACCGTGTGAGGCCCACGGGGGTGGGGAGTTGTTGAAGCTGGACCGCCAAATGACTAATGTGGTGGGCCCTTTATAGCCGTTGGATCAACGCATCAAAGGCTATAAGAAGGTTCAGACCTTTGGGGCCCAGGTGCTACAACCAAACAAGGAGGCACTGTAATGTGGTGATTGAAACAGTCTGTCTGGGGCCCATTAGCTTCATCAGTGGCATGTGATATTGAGGACAATGCATTATAAGATTGACACCTCAGTGATCTAATTTGGTTCTTGACCTCTTATGCCTTTATTACGCGTTAGCACCGTTATTATGTGATTCTTGCTTTTGAGGGCTTTGACGACTAGGTGGTTTTTGGCCCAAGTAAGTATATAACTTTTTTCCCCGATAACCTCTCTTCTACGTAAAGTCAATTAAGATCATTTACATCAAATCAAATCAATGCAAAATAGAAATAGTTTTAACTTTTAATTTCACCTATTTAAGTTCAAAATTCACCCACATCAACTAAGTAAAAATATGTAAATTTTTTACTGTTTATTAAAAAAAAAGTGTAAATTTACGCTTTTTTATTCTTTCTTTACCTATCTTGATAATGGAGAAAAAAAGTGAATAATAATTATTGTGTGTGAAAAAAAAAATTTAATTTTAAAAAATATATATATATATTAATAAAATATAGTGTAAAATAAATAATTTAATATAAAATATTTTGAAAAGTGAGTACGTAAAATATAAAAAATAAATTCTTATGAAAATAGACAAAATTTTGCACACACTTATATAAATGCTCTAAGCACCAAAAATTTCATATTGATTGATATTACATATTGTTAGTGGTGAATAAAAATATAATATTAATGATAAGTGACGTGAAATTTTTTGTATCAGTAGCATGCTCTCATTCATTTGTTGTTGTTTTTTTTTTTTTTCTTTCTTTTTTTTGATAAGTCTTTCATATGTTGTTAAAATAATGCAAGTTGTAAATGGAAAAATATTAGTACTTTTTTAATGAATTTATCACTAGCAATCACAGTACAATAGGAATCAAAAAAAGCAATCACAATGTTATCAAAAAACAAAAAAAGCAATCACAATATATCATCTTAAAATATTTCATGTGATTGTTTTTAGTTCCTGTAGAAGCAGTTGGTGGTACCTGGTACAGCTGGATAGTGAGGATACAGCCAGCGTTAGGAAGGCTTAGCAAATGTGACAGACCAATGGGGGGTGGCCACGTGAGATGATAGGTAATAATTGTGTCGCAAAACCTCAAAAGTATACGGCAGGTGGAGGGTGTTTGGTAACGTTACTTGACATCCAGCCCACCGCCAAGAAAATGGGGGCCCATGATGCAAAGAGGTATAGGAAAGCGTGCCATGTAACACAAATCATTTCCGTTACCCCGTCCTCCGTGCACGGCTGTGACCGTAGGAAGAGAGAATGTTTAGATTGCAATTAATTTTTTCTTTTTTTGGGTTCAAAAAGTTGGTGAAGTCGGAAGTGGAAATAAGAACTTGTGTGATTGGCCAAATGTGTCTTTAAAAATGGTTAATAATGGGTCCTTCATGTTTTTTGCATTGACAAGTTTAGACTATCAAGTATCAAAAGCTTTGTAGTTGAATTGACACATTTCTATGCACAAAGTGCTTTGGATGTAGTGAGGAAAAAAATTCGAATTGCATAATTAGCAGCATGTTGTAATTATTTCTCAAAAAAAAAAAGTTTAGACTATCAAGTGATGTTATTATTAACTAAAATTGCAATAATTCTGTCATTTATCCTTAAAAAAAAAAAAAAAAAAAAACTAAAGTTGCAACAATATTTTTAATAAATGAGCTTGTATTGTTTTACACTTTAAAGTTTTTATTTTTATTTTTGTCATATTATAATTTTATATTGTAGATAATATTTCTTTTATTTATAATTTTTTTAATAATACATTTCGACTAGAAAATATCAATGTGAATAAGAAAAACATATATATATATTTAAAGATAAAGAGATTAATTGAATATTAAATAGAATATCCTAATTACTTCACACTCTGATGAGGTCCATGATTGGCTTTGCCTTGAATCCCCGTGATATCTTTCTAGTTGGGACGAAGGTAAAGGGGGACAAAGCCATGAGAATGGGGATGATGAAGGTGAGTACGTGGTTGTTTTGTTAAACGACATGGGGGCTTGGTTTGCAGTTGTGTTGCTGTGATGAGGTGGGAGAAGAGATAAATATATTTATTTATTTATTATTGGAGAGAAAAAATAATAATATTTAAATAGAATAGAAAAATAAATATTGAGGCAAATGTAGGTTTATATTTATTAAAATAGCAAAAAAAAAAAATGAAGTTTTTAAGATTAGTTTAGCTAAACATATAAAGAGACTAATCTGAATGCTACTAAAACTCAATTGGAGAAAAATATTTGGAATGAATTTAAACCTTAACCTTATAGCGGTGTTGTATCTCGAGAGTGATATTTTATTTTCCAAAGCATATTGAAAAAATAAGGCAGAAGTAATGATATATATATACACACACACTAGCCTTTCAGATGTTCTTCTATTTTTTGGAGTAAAGATTAATAATTTGCATCTATTATAATGTGAAATATTTTTATTTTTATTTTTCAAACAAATAAAAATGATAAAATTTAGAGATAAGGAAAAATAAGATGAATGTGAGGGGAAAGAAGGCTAAATTTTAGGAGTTCTCTTATTTTTTATTTTTTAAATTTGGGTCTTTTACTTTTATTAAGACGAAAAACGAATAAAAAATGTTAAATTTTAGGGAATAAAAAGATGACCATGAAGAAAAAAAAAATCATTTTTCAAACAAATAAAAATGATAAATGTGGTGCTCAAACCCTATGGTATTGCCCTTAAGGATAGAGAACTTGGTCTCCAAATTTATTTTTTGGTGGGTTTTCTTGCATTCCCACTAGATATTGCCTCAAATGCTGCCTTGATAGCCCAACTATCTCCCCTTCTTTGTCACAAGTCCAACCCTAACCCTCTTTGATTTCTCCTATCACTCTCCTTTCTTCTCTCCTTAACTTTCACCCTTCTCTGTGTTTGCCAACCCTCTTCCCATTCATCCTATCTTCCTTTTTTATAGCCTCCCCTTAGTGGGGATCTAAATCATTACTTTTGCATCAATTTCCAGGCAATTCCACTTTTGCCTAGAATCCCAAGGAAACTGATTCCTTTTGAGGATTCCCTTGAAACTTGTACCTGACGCCGAATAGTGATCAGTAGCAAATTTCCCCAAGGCACTAACTGTGCTCGGGGGACCGACCTTAGTCCTGACTGTTTCCTCGTCCACTATCCTTGGCTTATTAGTTGGTATTAGGCCTAACCTGGCCCAAATATGGTAAGTTTTCCCCCAAGTGCTGATCTTATACCTTGTACTTTTATCATAGTGCTGGGCCTACTCAAGCGGTGCTGGGCCAGTCTCAGTTACCCGGGCCAGTCTTGGTTACCGACCCCAAGTCCCTACAATAAACTTTAGAAATAAGCAATAACTATAATGCTCAGAGGCTCTTTTTTTTCTTTTTTCTTTTTTGTAAAGGTTAACAATTTGCATCTACTATAATTTAGAAATATATATATATATATTTTTTATCTTTTCAAATAAATAAAAATGATAAACTTTAGGGATAAGCACTACAGTAATTGTAATTTTTTTTTTTTTGAACATGAAATGAAAAAAATCCTAAATTTTAGGAGTTTTCTTTTTGAGTTCAAAATAAAATTTGTTATTTGACATTTATAACCCTATTTCTAAATGAAATTACCTTTCATTAATGAGAGTATTTTTGAACTGCATAAAAGTTCAATCGAAAGAGAGGAATTCTCTTTTATATATACTAGCCTCTGCGCACGCATGTGAGGCTCTTCTATTTATTTATTTATTTTTGTAAAAGTTAATAATTTGCATATATTATAATTTAAAAAATATATATTTTTATTTTTCAAACAAATAAAAAGGATAAACTTTAGAGATAAATAGTAACTGTAATTTCTTTTTTGAAAATGAAAGGAAAAAATCATAAATTTTAAGAATTTTCTTTTTGAATTCAAAATTAAATTTGCTATTTGATATTTATGACCATATTTCTAAATGAAGGTATCCTACATTAATGAAAATATTTTTGAACCACATAAAAGTTCAGTTGAAAGAATGAAATTCTCTTGTATATAATATAGATATATATGTTTTGGATTAAAGTGTCATGAGAAAATTGTTTACTCTGGATTAAAAAAGTGTCGTGGTATGGAATATGGAACACTAGATTTCATTGCAATGAAAGATATTTCTATGGTCAAATTTATTTGTAAGGGGGCAAGCTAACATAATAATTATATATAATACCTTATAAAAATAAAAATTATATATAAGACTATTATTATATACATAAGGAGTTTTGGGAGGTGCGCCCCGGGGGACAATTACCATCTAGAAAGGTTTAAATAATAAATACTGTTCTCTTTTCTTTTCTTTTTTGTTGAAAAATATCTCTCTCTCTCTCTCAAATGGTCAATTATTGCCGTTTCAACTAACCAAAAAATTATTGAACTTCGTTTGACAAACTGCATTTTTTTTTTTTTTTGGGGATGTGTTTTTGCTGTCCTTGAAAAACGACATATTTTTACTGTCGTGTTGAGCCCGAAAATTTAACGCTTAATATACCTATATCTTCGGCTTTTGGTCTAAAGCCCACACAGCTAGAAAGCCCCAAAATAGAGATGCGCCGAAGTGTTTCCATGTACTCTATTGTCCTTTCTGTGGGTTTAGGCCCACTAATAGACAATAAATTTATGGGCCAAAATTCATTTCGACTCATCTTTTTGTATGAAATTTACGAGAGTGCGATTTTAAGGCATATTAGTTAGTGTTGTTTAAACAATACTTTTTATTGTTTAAATAACACTTTTTTTACAACATGTATTTTTATAATATTTTTTCACTCACACGTATTTTTATAACAGTTAAACAATGTTACTAGAACCACATTACCAAACGGACCATAAAATTTTCTACCCCTACTTCAGGGTTCAGGCCATGGTGATATTTTTGCATAACACACGATTTTTATTTGAAAAAAGGAAATCGAAAATCATTAACAAGAGTATCGCATCAACAAAACACACCAGTCTGAAATAGCTTATAAACTCACCTGTTATGGTTAGCCTGTATATGATAGACATAGTAACACTGTTTTGTGTTTCCTTTGAATAAGTAATCAAGTACCTGAATTAGTTCAAAAAAAAAAAAAATATACCCTAAATTAGAATTTCTAGAATCAACATCACCGGTCATATTTGCTTATGTGAACCCATCAAGCACATAATTACCATTGCCAAAACATAAACACACTCTAGAAGTACCACTGAGATATTTGGTAATCCATAAGGATGGCAATTTTTACTCGATCCTTGGGTACCTGGTCTGGCCCGACCCTAATGGGCCGGATTTTACCCGGTCCGATTAGAAATAGGGTCGGGTATGGGTTTAAAAAAAAAAACCCGAAGCAGGTTCGGGTCAGGTCCGGGTTTTATCAAAAAAATTCGAAACCCGGCCCGGATAAAACCCGGTTACCCTAAATTACAAAAAACCCCCCCTTTTATATATATATATAGCTCTAACTAACCCTAACATCCTCATTTGTTTAGCAGCAGCTCACGCCTCCCAGGCCCTCCCTCACAGCGCCTCACCCTCACAGAAGCACACTCAAGCTCTCATTCTCACTCTCATCCATCCTCACAGTCACAACTGACACCACCACCACTAGCATTAGAACCACCACAACAACCACCAAAATACATACAACATATCCGACCCATGTTGAAGCAAACCCCATATCAAAGCTCACACCCACAGCAGCATAAACAACAAATCCAAAAACACAAATCCAAGGAAATCTCAAACCAAATCCACCATACACGAAACCCCAATCAAAATTTCCTTGAGATGAACCCAAATACATTTGAAATCAAAATCCAATCCAAACCAAGCACATGCAAGCAACATCAGATCTTTAATAGCCAAGTCAAATCTAAATCCCCAAACCCACAAATCAAACAAAGAAAAAAATAGAAAAAGGAAAACCTCCACGGAGGTGGCAGCGGCGAGCGGCATGGTTTGCTTGGGTTCAGGTCTGGCCAAGGTAAGGGGTCAGATCAGAGAGGGCTCTGCGGCGAGGAATGAAGGAAAACCACGATGGAGGTGGAAGCGGTGAGCGGCGGTGAGACGTCCAGCCGTGGAACTTTGAGAGAGGAAGATGATGAGATGAACCCATGATCTTTCCCAAACACGTTCTTATGGGGGGAGAGGAAGATCAATGGCATACGGATGGCACATTGTTAAAATATATTGAATGACAGTCTCATGTATTATTACAGTTGTTACTAATGTGTAATTCCAAGAACACAAAGAAACATACATGTGTAAGTAAAGTCAGAAGAAACAATAAGTGTAAATTTTTTTGGTTTGATAATTGATAAATTCTGTAATTTTTTTTTTGGGTGATTTGTGATTGAAGTGTGGAAAATGAAAGCATGGGTTTTGTGATTTCTAATGTGAAGTCTGAATTTTTTTTTTTTTTTTAAATTTGTTTTTTTAATTGGGTCAAGGTTTAGGGCCTTTAGATTGGGCCCTGAAGGCAGATGGCTGGACGGGGCCCGTGGGGCCCGGCTGGGGCGGGTCCAGGCCCCGAAAAAAAATCCGGTTAATAAACGGGCCGGGTTCGGACCGCGGGTCTGGGTATGAAAAAATCCGACCCGTTGCCATTCCTAGTAATCCATTTCATGACTTCCCAATATTCTTTCCTAGGATTAGAAAGAAACATATTGACAAGTCCAATGACATGAGTTTGTCCTTAAAAACACCTAAAATCAAGAAAATAAAATCCTAAACTCTAAAATTATGAAAATTAAATTAAAAAAATGATAAAAATAAACTCTTATATTCTATCCTTCCCAAGACAAAATACGCAAGAGACCATATAAAAGGGCCTTAAGACCTCCTTGGCAGAGGTAATTCTCTTAACGAGATTGGGGTCATTATGAATATACAAAAATAAGGAATGGGATAATGGAGATAGTTTATTTTATAGTCAAGAATTTATTTCTTGAATTTGACGTATATAGAGTGTCAAGTTGTTTAAAAATTTTAATTGACATGGTATTACATATACCTTTGGATTTGTAATATTTAATCCGAACCATGAAATAAAGGACAAAGTTTAGTTACAAAATTTGTTGTAATTTAAGGCTACAACCTTATTCAATATCATTAACATTATTACATATTTAAAAAATGTAACCGTTGAATTGCATATTCTTTACGCTTTTAATACACATATCAAATTTTGTGTTAATAAGATATTATTTACTATATGATTTATGTGTAATTTTAAACTACAAAAACTTGCAATTTAAATAATTTATTGATGTCATAATTATTGATCTTTAATTTTCTAGAAATTTTGCAAACATGGA
The DNA here is from genome assembly GCA_019022515.1 of Quercus aquifolioides. Classification (NCBI taxonomy): domain Eukaryota; kingdom Viridiplantae; phylum Streptophyta; class Magnoliopsida; order Fagales; family Fagaceae; genus Quercus; species Quercus aquifolioides. The sequence goes on along the minus strand of CM032334.1, from coordinate 43,305,891 downwards.
GGATATAAAAAGAAAATGTAATCCAATGGTAGATTTGTCAAAATTCACCTCCAATAAAGAGATATTGAGTAAGGTTGTAACTTTAGACTATAATTAATTTTGTAGCTAAACTTTGTCTTGAAATAAATCTATTTCAAATGAAGAAGATCTTAATACTTAAAAATGCAAAAATTAAAGTCCTTGATGCAATTAAACAAAGCTCTTTAGATAAACAGTGGTTCCCAAATCTTTGAATGCATACCTATTTTCAACCAAAGAAGGAAAAAAATGGCAAATGAAACCAATAAATTAGTTTGAGACTATTTTTTCAAATAATACCTATACTATTAGGTAACATTTTGTACAATGGATAAAAATTTTAGTAAGAATAGTAATCTTTATTATTGGGAGTAAAAATTGTTGTAATGAAATAACTATTTATGTTTATATGTTTAGTTGTAAAATTAGTTGTTACATAAAGAAAGTTTGTAAAAGATGATGAATATGGAGATTTTGAATTTTTGAAAATATATTAATTTCAAAAGTTGTTATTTCTAATAATAAATAGCTTTTACGGCCCTTATCACATAATATAAAAAATTCAAAACTTTGGTGAGCCCACAAGTTTGGGCCCACAAACAAGGTCTATGGGCCTAGGCCCAAACCATTCATGTCAAACTTAATTTCTATAACAAAATTACCATCTCACTTCGCTATTATTAAAACTAGATGATGTCCCGCGCAATGCGTGGACTACTTTACAATTTCATTTGAAATCATTTTTATATAATTAAGACCTACATATAATACTTTATTTTTATTTTTATAGTATTTATGTTTCCCCACAATATTTTTGAATACTTTAAAACTTGATTTTATTAATTCATATTTTATTTTAAAAAAATTGTATAACACTATTGTGGGGCCTGAGGGCTTGGTGACCTCGGCCCACTTTACATCCGGCCCAAGGCCCATGCCGAGGAAGAAGGATCGTCCGAGGACGATTTATGAAGGCCTAAGCTTTTGAAATCCCTGCCGAGGATAACCCTGTCCTCGGTGGAGTGAGACTAACTCCAGGTGGGGGAACAGGCCCATGACAGGTTGTCACCTCCACACTAAATGCGCTAAACTAACCCTCTGGCCGCACTAATGGAGATGTGACCCCTGGACAGGGCAACATTGGTCATTGCAAACCACTTGAGTACTGATAAGGCAGCTGATGGGACGGACGGTCAGAGGGAAAGCGCATGGATGATCAATAGGTGGAAGAAAGAGATGGGAATAAGAGGACCATATAAGAGGAGCCAATAGGGAAGAAAAAAAGAAAAAAAAGGAGGAGTAACAAGAAGAATGAGGGAAAAATGTCAAGCTCCTCGAATCAGTGCCGAGGAGCAACCTTAAAGGGAAACTTGAATGCACCGACTTTCAATGGTGGTGAATCCATCATTAGGTTTCGTTCGTCTGTAAGGGCCAAGTTCTTCAACCCACTCTCTAAAAATGTATTGTTTGGGGCCTATTGGATGATTTTCCTTCTGATTTTCGAGGGCCTTTCCAAATTGAGTCCCTACAATTGGCGCCGTTTGTAGGGAGGAATTTGTGCACCAGCAGGCGCAACGGATCATCGTTCCTAAGTAGCTAGTTTACGGAAGGTTAACAACAACGCTTTTGCAAAAAAAAAAAAAAAAAAAAAAAAAAAAAAACCATTGCAGAAAAGTAGAAGATTCAAAGGAAAAGGGAAGGAACATCGCAGTATTTTATTAAATGAAAAGAACATACAAGATACAAACAGAGGCTCAGACAGGCTTGTTTTAAAGCCAATTCTACAAACAGAGGCCTAGACGGGCCTGTTTTAAAGCTAACTAAAGGGAAGGGGGCTGAGGCAGGCCTGTTTTAAGGCTACCAACAACTCCCGGGTCGGTGCAGTGTTGCTGGCACGAAGAGAGGAGCAGATGCAAAGGCGCTTGACAGCCCTTCCCCACGATGTTCCCTTGATTCTCTTCCAGCCCCACGGTGGTTGACCGTTGGAGACGGCAACACTCGAGCACCAGACATGACGTAATCTTGCACGCCTTCACCGGGATGGGTGCGCCCCAGAGAAGAGCGTTATGTACTTCAGGGACCTCCCTCTTGGCCGCTATGCGCGGCATCATCAGGATGACGCCCAAATTTTGCCGCGCCGGAGATCTGACGCGGGCTATAGCCACAACGACTCTCGGTCGAGGGAGGAGGACCTTTGGCCTGTGTGCCCTCACTCCCATCCAAAGCCGTCCCATTTCTCCAAACTCTTATCACAATTCTGGCAGGGTTATTGAGGGGGCTTTGAAGGTTAAGGGGACATGTTTCCTGTTTTGTTAGAGGGTTCGTGGAGTGTAGAAAGACATATCCCCCCATATAGCTTTATATAGAGGATGGAGATTGATGGGAATTGATCTACGCAAAATTCGAGAGGAGGATTATCGGTGACATTAATCCTGACAAAATTCCAAGGCGGCTATCAACCGTTCGATCTGCATCAATCCACGAGGATATTAATGAGAACGCGCCTCGCGTATTGAAACGTCAAGCACGGAACGCGAGCAGTCAAGAGGCGCCTCGTAACTGAAGAGGGCAGAAACTTGAACTGAAGGCGGGGTTACTACCACGCGTATGGTTAGAATTCCAAACCACTCTTGCCCAGGGCACTGCGAGGTCAAGGGTCCGGTCCACAGGATAGCCCACTTCCGACGAAGCAAGTCCGAGGCCATCATCGCGCCAAAAATAATGTTCCCAACGCCGAGGACAAACTCCTTTACCCCATACAGAAGAACAGAAGTGTTAGACGGAACTAAGGTCTTGCATGGTCCTCGGACTCAAACCTATGGGAAAACTAACCACTCAAATATACCTGGGTACTAGACAGAACCAAGGTCTTGCATGGTATGGTCCTCGGACTCAAACCTATGGGGAAACTAGCTACTTACAGAAGAACAGAAGTGTTAGACAGAACCAAGGTCTTGCATGGTCCTCGGACTCAAACCTATGGGAAAACTAACCACTCAAATATACCTGGGTACTAGATAGAACCAAGGTCTTGCATGGTCCTTGGACCCAAACCTATGGGGAAACTAGCTGCTTACAGAAGAACAGAAGTGTTAGACAGAACCAAGGTCTTGCATGGTCTTCGGACCCAAACCTATGGAAAAACTAACCACTCAAATATACCTGGGTACTAGACAGAACCAAGGTCTTGCATGGTCCTCGGACTTAAACCTATGGGGAAACTAGCTACTTACAGAAGAACAGAAGTGTTAGACAGAACCAAGGTCTTGCATGGTCCTCGAACTCAAACCTATGAGAAAACTAACCACTCAAATATACCTGGGTACTAGACAGAACCAAGGTCTTGCATGGTCCTCGGACCCAAACCTATGGGGAAACTAGCTACTTACAGAAGAACAGAAGTGTTAGACAGAACCAAGGTCTTGCATGGTCCTCGGACCCAAACCTATGGGAAAACTAACCACTCAAATATACCTGGGTACTAGACAGAACCAAGGTCTTGCATGGTCCTCGGACTCAAACCTATGGGGAAACTAGCTACTTACAGAAGAACAGAAGTGTTAGACAGAACCAAGGTCTTGCATGGTCCTCGGACTCAAACCTATGGGAAAACTAACCACTCAAATATACCTGGGTACTAGACAGAACCAAGGTCTTGCATGGTCCTCGGACCCAAACCTATGGGGAAACTAGCTACTTACAGAAGAACAGAAGAACAGAAGTGTTAGACAGAACCAAGGTCTTGCATGGTCCTCGGACCCAAACCTATGGGAAAACTAACCACTCAAATATACCTGGGTACGAGACAGAACCAAGGTCTTGCATGGTCCTCGGACCCAAACCTATGGGGAAACTAGCTACTTACAGAAGAATAGAAGTGTTAGACAGAACCAAGGTCTTGCATGGTCCTCGGACTCAAACCTATGGGAAAGTTAGCTATTTGCAAAAGAATAAAAGCGTTAGATAGAACCGAGTTGTGGTACGGTCATCGGATGCAAACTTGAAGGACCGCTGATTGCCTTATGAGACTGAGTCCAGAACAGATCCAAGGTATTGAGCAAAACATTAAAGTATAACAAGTAAAAGGAAGCATCAATCAAAGAGCCAAAAGCAAACTATTGAATATATATATTTCAAATAGAAAGTATGTAGTTTCGTTACAATGTCGCCAAGGTAAAAAGCAAAATGAAATGAAAAAAAAAACAAATAAGAGTGTCCCATGCCATCAAAATGGGGTGGTCCAACGAGATGGCTTACTTCCCTAACTCGGTGGGCAGCTTGTCTTGAGGAGCCTGTTGAAAGGCTTCGACTAACACCTAGGGACCCTAACTCGGAGGGGCTACTTCAGAGGACCCTTCCACGGTAGGAGGGATCTGAGGGACAGTGCGTGTGGCTTGGGAGTCAGCAGGAAGCCTCACCACATATTGGGGCACTTCTTGACTGTCGGTTCCAGCCCCCTCCAACGCTCCACGGGGCTCAGCCTCCTCAAAAGGTCTGTCAGCTGAAGATGTGTCCTCGGCAGTTTTGGTCTGACTTTCACCTGCCGCTGGTAATACAGGCTCCTCCTTGGAAGTAATGGGGATAACCTCGCGAATTGCGCGGGGGGGGGGGGGGTAATATATTCTCTCTACCCTCCTAAGGTCAGACGAGGCATCAACTCCCGCCTGGTTGAGGGCTTCATTCCAGGTCTGGGAACAAAAGCGTCTGCACACTTCAGGGACTTGAGCCTTGAAGGTAGCTTCAGTCTTAGCCACCCCCTCAATAAAGGCCTCCTCCTCCGCCTGTTCTACGGAACGCTTAACGTCTATTCTTGCAAACACAGCCTCTTTTTTGGCCCTCACGGCCTCATCCCTGGCATACTCGGCAATACCCTTCGCCCTGACCTCCTCGGCCAGCTTCTTCTTCAGGACGGTGATGTCCTCTTTGGCAGCCCGCAATTGGCCCTCGACGTCCTGCAAGTGCTTTGTCTGATCCTCGGCCTGCTTCGTAGCCACGGCTAGGTCAAAGGCAGCACTATCTCTAGCCTTTGTCATCTCCTCCAGATTTTCAATCGCCTTCTTGAGATCTGCCTCAAATCTCTTAAGGGTACTTACAGCCTTCAAGAACTTGTCGCGCTTCTGTGCCAGAGCGTTACTCTGGCCGTCGACCTCCTCATCCAGCCTGAAAACAGCCTGGATAGCCTACCAACCAAAAAAAAATACGCCGTAAAGGGGAGGGGAGGTGCTAAGCAATAAAATTCAAATGAAATAAACAAGTACCAGAGGTCCTACCATGCCCAAGTATCTCTTGAGGTTGCCGGCAACTTCTGGCCCCCTCATGCCCCCAAGCTCAGCCATGTCAACGGGGAGGAGAAAGGACCTCTCCAGGGCATTGGCTACGCGAGCCCCTTCGCCTCCTCGGAAATCCCGGATAGTAGCGTCATCCATCAAAGGTTTTCCATGGAGCATGGCAGCGGGTAGCCAGGCATGGGGCTCGGACTGTTGAACGACTTCTTTCCCTTTTCGCTGACCACCCAGCCTCAGTTGTTTAGAAGGTCGTCGGGCTTCATCTTCCTTTGGAGAAGGGTGGGATTTGCTACCATCCACTGGGTCTTTGTCCTTGGAAGGCCTCTTCCTTTTTGGATCGGAGAACTCAAGCCGAGAGTCCGAGATTGGGGGGATGGAGGAAGACCTGATCTGCGCAGGCGAAGGCTTAGATCCGGGTAGAGGATGCTTAGGCTGCGACTCCCTCGGCACACCTTTCCCAGACTTGCCCTAAAGCAAGTCAAGAAGGCTGGTTTGGGGCTGTTTCTTAAGACCCATCTCAGCTTGGGTACCAACCTTCGGGGGCTGAAGATCAGCTTCGGACAAGTGGGGGTCCCCTAGATCACCGGAGGGATCCTCGGGTTGATCAGCTCGGTCAAACCCACTGAATTCGTCCTCAGACGAGCTTAGTTCAACCACTTCTTCTCCTTTCCTCGAGCTCCCTTCCTCGGTCTCTGCCGCTTTATGGGACGAGGAAGAACCTGCCAACGAAATGTCTTCTGGAATAGAGGATCCTTCGGAAAACGCAAAACCGTCCTCTACCACAATGATTTGCCTAAGCCGAGGATTACGAGCCCTGATAACATGCTTTGGGACCGGGAACGACTTCTGGGCTGGATCGCATCCGAGGATCTTGTGGGCCGCTCTAACCTGGTTATCGGTCTCGTTCAGAAAAAGCTCCGCCCTAAGAACGGTTTCCAAATCCTCCTTGCTGACCAGATGAAAATGACGCGCGAAGGCGTGCGGATCTGCCGAAAGAGAAACAAAACTCTGATGATCAATCAACCAAAGTAGATATACGACAAAGAAAAAAAATAAAGGAATCTGGGCGGCCTCCCACTTCGGATACCCTACCTGGCTCTCCCTCTACTGTCGGGCAGTGGAGACCGTCATGCCATTCCCCCGACACAATGAGAAAATCTTGAGTCAACCCCTTACTAGAATCGGGGAGGCACTGGATAAGCCGGACCCTATCATCTCTCGTCTTCATATAATATAACTTACCCTTCAGGTGCTGGAGATTGTAGCACCAATTTACATCATGATGGGTTAACCTCAACCCCATCTTCTCATTCAAGGCGTCTACGCACCTTAACGGCGCACTGGGTAGGAGCCAGCCGAAAATGCCTAAGGTAACCGCTCGTCACTGGCCCCATAGGGATTCTCATGCCTCCCTCTACGAAGGCGAGACTAGGGGAATCACAACTTCACCCTCGTTCCTCTTAATATACCACTCTCCCTCCTCGCAATACCTCAAGCTCACATTACGGGGTATCCCATAATCAGCAATGAATTTCTCCATCATCTCTTCAGACTCAACTAACTTCTTAAATTTACCCATTCCTAGCAATAACTAAAGGACCCGAGAGAGGGAAGGAAAGAGAGGAACCAAAGAAAATTTTGTGATACAGAGAGAAGAAGACTTACAAAAATGGGGAGATTCTCCTCGAGCAAGCTTTTTACGCTGGAAAGGGGCACTTGTTAGTGTGGAAGTTGGGCCAAATTCAGAGTATATGCATCGAAGTTCGTGAGTGCACAAATGAGGAGGCCAAGCGGTTCAAATGAATATTTATATCCCCAATTAAAGTTAACCAAGTGTAACTTCCCGCCTATAAAAGCAGGAAATCCCCGCCAAGTGATTAACATCACACCGTTGGAAGTGGGAAACGTGGAGCCGCAAAAATTTAATGCGAGTGCGCACTGAGTCTCGAAACGCCAGAAACGTACATCGGGCAAGCGAAAAGACTCCAACGCTGACGTGGATCGAGGTTGGGAGAATCATGTAGAGGGCCCGGGGATATCAAAATCCTCCTCCCCATCCGAGGAGACGGACAGCAGGATTTTGAGGGGCTATTGTGGGGCCTGAGGGCCTGGTGACCTTGGCCCACTTTACATCCGGCCTAAGGCCCATGCCGAGGAAGAAGGATTGTCTGAGGACGATTTATGAAGGCCTAAGCTTTTGAAATCCCCGCCGAGGATAACCCTGTCCTCGGTGGAGTGAGACTAACTATAGGTAGGGGAACATGCCCATGACAGGTTGTCACCTCCACACTAAATGCGCTCAACTAACCCTCTGGCCGGACTAATGGAGATGTGACCCCTGGACAGGGCAACATTGGTCATTGCAAACCACTTGAGTACTGATAAGGCAGCTGATGGGACGGACGGCCAGAGGGAAAGCGCATGGATGATCAACAGGTGGAAGAAAGAGATGGGAATAAGAGGACCATATAAGAGGAACCAATAGGGAAGAAAAAAAGAAAAAAAATGAGAAGTAACAAGAAGAATGAGGGAAAAATGTCAAGCTCCTCGGATCAGTGCCGAGGAGCAACCTTAAAGGGAAACTTGAATGCACCGACTTTCAATGGTGGTGAATCCATCATTAGGCTTCGTTCATCTGTAAGGGCCAAGTTCTTCAATCCACTCTCTAAAAATGTATTGTTTGGGGCTTATTGGATCATTTTCCTTCTGATTTTCGAGGGCCTTTCCAAATTGAGTCCCTACAGGGCAGTCCTAGAGAACTTGGAAATCTCCCAGTTTGCACAGCTGTTACAAAAGGCGAGAAAAACTACCCAGTCCATAAAACCAAGCACAGAAAAGAGAAGCGCTCCGCAAGCCATGACAATGTCTACTGGTGAACGGAGAAGGAAGACCGAGGGGAGAGAGTACGATACTCCCCCACCAATACCATGCACTTCAAAGGAGCTAGACGTACTGCTAGACAAGTGGATAGCAGATGGAATTTTCAAACCTAATCAGGTTGCTAGGGAGCCCACAGAGGAAGAACGGAGGGACCCACGTTTTTGTCGTTTACATAATTACGTGCAACATCCTACCGCAGAATGTTGGGTGCTCCGCAGACTAGTCTACCGTAGGATCAAAGAAGGGACTCTAGAACTGTCCTAGCAGGAAGTCTAGAGAAACCCACTACCAAACCACAAAGGGAAAGGTGTAGCGGCGGTGGTAATCTGCGTGGACCTAGGAGAAGACGAAGAAGAAAACCTAGCCTTGCTTGTAGCGGCCATTACCACTTTACAACAGAGCTCTAAGTTCAAAATTTTTTTTGACCAACTGGGACTCACAGTAAAGGAGAGAAAGGTAGCCACGGAGGCTTTGGTGAGCATCGCCTCTGGTGCAGGAGTAGAATGTCTGTCGACGGAAGTCCCAGATGACAGGGCTCTCTTACAAGAGTCAACTGAAATCACTTTTAGTGATGAAGATATAGAGGTGGGACACCCAGATCACAGGAGACCCCTATACTTAACGGCATCCATAAATCAAATCCCCATAAAGAGAGCCTTGGTAGATACAGGTGCCTCTGTGAATCTCATTCCGGTAACACTTTACAAGCAGTAGGAATTTCAGAAAGAAGGATTTAGGGCTGCCCGATGGAAGTGACAGGGTTCGGCAGAAGGGGCGAGTACACCACAGGCCATATTCAGTTGTGGTTGAAAGTAGGCCCCATAGCTTCTTTAGCTCGGTTCCACGTGGTGAAAACAGAAGTATCCTATCATGTGCTTTTAGGAAGGCCATGGTTGCACAAACACCAATTGGTTCCATCCACCTATCACCAGTGCGTGAAAGGAAGGCTGAATGGCAGGAGAATATGCATAGCCGTAAATCCCTCACCGTTCGAGCGGGCAGAGGCCCATTTAGTAGAAACTATGTTCTATGATCAATGGGCTCCATCTGGGGAAAGTTCAGTATCAAAGCCACGAGGTGCCTTCGTGCCTAAATGGGAAGACGTCCAGGATGACCTAGAGCTCGATCTAAGGGAATTATTGGCAAGAAAGAGGAAAAGGAAAGAAGCGCTCGCCGCAGGATCGGATGACACACCCCAATGTGTCAGGGTCTGAGGACCTGATGGCAGGATCGTATACAAATTATGAAGACGCGTGGGGCCCGCGATTGAAACACAGACGGGTCCCACCCAGGATTGGCAACACAAGAATTTGGCGTGTTGCATGGTTCAAGAAAGTTCAGAGGAAGAAAATAACGACGAAGAAAACAAAGAAGTTGTGGCAAAAAAGGAGGTACAAGTTACGGCAGAAGAAGAAATGGAGGAAGTTGACCTGGGATCTGCTCCGCAAGAACCGAAACCTATCTCAATTAGTGCAAGTTTGACAGAAAAAGAAAAATCAAAACTAGTATTACTGTTGAAAGAATTCAAAGACGTCCTCGCATGGGACTACAGTGAAATGCTAGGGTTAGACCCTGTGCTAGTGGCATACACGCTAAATGTAGACCCAGAGGCCAGGCCAGTGGCCCAACCTGCCAGGATATTTCACACGGTAATAGAAGGGCAAATAGTCAAAGAAGTGTAGAAACTACTAGCCGCGGGATTCATCAAACCTATCCAACACCCTCGCTGGCTATCCAACATAGTGCCAGTAAAAAAGAAGAACGGCTAGATAAGGTGTTGTGTAGACTTCAGAAATCTCAACAAAGCCTGTCCAAAGGACGAGTTCCCTTTGCCAAATATGGATTTACTGATAGATTCTGCGGCAGGAAGTGCCATGTTCTCATTCATGGATGGTTTCAGTGGGTACAACCAGATCAGAATGGCACCAAAGGATGCAGAGAAAACTGCTTTCAGAACACCCATGGGAAATTTCTACTACACTATGATACCTTTTGGGTTGAAAAACGCAGGTGCAACTTATCAACGAGCAATGACGGCCATATTTCACGATATGATGCATCAGGAGTTAGAAGACTATGTGGACGACATAGTGGTTAAGTCGAAGAGGAGAGAAAAGCACTTCTATGTGTTGAAAAGGGTATTCGAAAGATGCAGAGCCTTTAAATTGAGAATGAATCCTCTCAAATGCACATTTGGAGTATCATCCGGGAAGTTCTTGGGTTTCCTGGTTCATAGCAAGGGAATAGATGTAGACCCAGCCAAAGCCACGACCATTGCAACTATGAGACCTCCAGCCACGGTAAGGGAACTAAAAAGCTTCTTAGGAAAAGTCTCATATATCTGAAGTATCATCCTTGGGTTGGCATCAATCACTTCGGCTTTCACCAAGTTGCTCAGAAAATGGCAAAGTTTTAAATGGGGAGAAGCGCAGCAGACGGCCTTCAAGAGGCTGCAGCAGATCATGATGAACCTCCCTACAGTGCAGGCCCCAATCCACAAAAAACCATTGCTACTTTACATGGCCACCAATTCATATGCCATCGGTGCATTAATCGCCCAAGAAGATGGAGGCGGCGTCGAGCAACCAGTGTACTACATTAGTCACGCCTTAAAAGATGCAGAAACTCGTTACCCAATGGCAGAAAGGGCATGTTTGGCTATTGTGTATGCCTCACAGAGGTTATGCCATTATTTCTTGGCCTACGAAGTATAGCTGATGACCAAGTCTCACGCCATTAAAGTTTTGTTACAGCAACCAATCCTCTCTGGCAGGATATCCCAGTGGTTGTTACAATTGTCACAATACGACTTGAGAATGGGGGTGCCAAGGGCAGTAAAAATCCAAGCTATAGCAGACTTATTGGCACAGTTTCCAGGAAAGGAAGAATTTCCGCTGGGCGATGAAGTTCCAGGGGAAGTAGCCATGGCAGAAGAGGTCAGAGAACAATGGGTAATGAAGTTTGATGGGTCTTCTACCGTCCAGTCTTGAAGGAGTGGGAGTAGTTTTGTACCATGAAGAAGATAAGGCAGTAGCACTATCATTTAAGTTGGAATTCCCCTGTTCAAACAACACGGTAAAATACGAAGCCTACCGAACCGGGCTGGCCACAGCTCTTGAAATGGGAGTCAAGCATTTGAGAGTACTGGATGATTTGAACTTAGTGGTCTGCCAGACCAAAGGGAGTTTCTCCCTAAAAGAACCCAGCCTAGCCCCGTACAGAGCAATGGCCCAGAAAATAGAAGAAAAGTTTTTAACTTTTGAAATAGAACACACTCCAAGGAACGAGAATCGATTTGCCGATGCGTTGGCTGCACTAGGTTCGTAAATAATGTTCGAAGGGGGTAGCACCAGAGTAGAGGTCAGCAAGAGAGAAGAATCCATAATTGAGATGTTGAAAGAAAGGTTCCAAGAGGAACACTGTGAAGGGGATTGATGGATCCCCATAAAGGAAGCTTTAATGGGGAAAGAAGAAGTCGTGGAGCTAAAAATACTTAAAGACTATGCCCTGGTGAGGGGAGAATTGTACCACAGGATGCCGGGTGGAGTCTTGTCCAGATGTGTGGGGCAAGATGAGGCCTAGAGAAAGTTGAAAGAAGTACATGACAAGACTTGCAGATCCTGCAGGGAGGTCAGCCTTTACCGCAGACTTCAAAGGGCAGGCTTTTATTGGCCAAACATGGGTAAAGATTCAGAACAGGGCCAAACCCAGTATGGAAAATGCCAACTTGCGGTAGACAGAGAGGAGAGTTACGTTGTGTTCATCAGCGAAGACTGGAGAAGTCCATTCATATAGTACCTGACAGAAGGCATCCTGCCGCAAAAGCACATCGAAAAATATAAGCTTAAAAGGTTGGCAACGCGCCACTTTTTGCACAATATGGTCCTTTTTAAAGAAGGATATGAAGGGGACCCCTTAAGGTGTTTGGGCCCTGAAGAAGGAAGAGAAATGGTGAAGGAAGTACACTCAGGAGAGTGTGGGGAGCATCAAGGAAAGAAAAGGCTTTACAGATGCCTGCTGCAAATGGGCTACTACTGGCCTACCATGAAAAAGGATACGGCAGAATTTGTAAAAAAGTGTCACAGTTGCCGGTACAGGCCAATTTGATTCACACTCATCCGCAGAATTTGCATAGCATGGTCACACCATGGCCCTTCCACACTTTGGGGCTTGACTTAGTTAGACCGGTAAATCTGGCATCGCGTGGATACATATGGATACTAGTGGCTACATAATATTTTACTAAGTGGGCAGAAGCAGTACCACTTCGTAAAGCCACAGGAGGAGCAGTGGCAAACTTTATCAAGGAAAACATAATTGTAAGGTTTGGAGTTCCCCACAGGATCATCAGTGACAACGGCACGCCTTTTGTCAACAGTGATGTGAGGAAGATGCTTGAGTTCTACCAAGTCAAGCACCACCAGTCATCACCTTATTACCCTTAAGGAAATGGGCAAGCAGAGGCAACGAACAAGACTCTCATAAAAATTATTAGTAAAATGAGCCAAAAGTATATGGAAGGATGGGCAATGCACCTACTAGACGCTCTTTGGGCTTATAGGAATTCACCAAAGTCAGCCATAGGTTTTTCACATTTTTCCTTGGTCTACGAAACTGAGGTGGTGAGCCCAGCAGAGAAAATGACCCCATCCCTGAGAGTCATATAGATGCAAGAAAAAGAGAAAGATGAAGAAGTCTTTGCGGCAGAAAGGTGCGAAGATCTAGAAGGATTTGATGAAAAGAGAGAAAAAGCCCAGGAACGCAGCCGCAGATACAGACAAAAGATGCCTAAGGCCTATGACAGGATGACTAAAGAAAGAGTGTTTGTGGAAGGACAACTTGTTCTAAAAGTGGCAGACTATGTTAGAAGAGGCCTGGCAGGACCATCGAAATTTGCACCGAAGTGGGAAGGACCCTTTGTGATAAGAGAAGCACATCCAAATGGGTACTACCGTTTAACTCAGATGGACGGCAGAGACTTAATGGATACCATCAACAGGAAATGGTTGAAACGTTACTATGCCTAAGGAGAAAAGTCATGTGGTTATCCCTTTTCTTTTGTTTTGTTGAAAAAAAAAACTCTTATGTTTCCTTTTACCTTTTCCATCTTTCAAGTGACTATGTCACAAGACAAAAATAATTGTAACTTGCTTTTATGAGGATGCAATGAAAAGCACGAAGTATTATCATCATATGTCATAGCAAAAGCAAAAACAGTAGCAAGGTGTAGCATTATAAGTTACAAACCCAAACTGTGGCAAACTAGCCAAATAAGTGCTATAGGAAATAGAGTTTTCTAAATAGAGTAATAAGGTGAAGGAAAAAAAAAAGAAAAGAAGAAACATCATCATCAATGAAGTCCAGAAATGAGTGGCTGATCTCCAAAGCGACTGGACCCACCTATGCTAGAAAGAAGGCGCTCGCGACGGCCCTCCAAGTCCGCCACTTCATTTCTCAGAATCTCAAGGTGTGAGTCAATGGCATCAACAGTAGGCTGGACTCTCCTTATGAAAATGGCCCGGGCAATCTCTCGAAGGTGGTCTAAAATAGACTCCATAGCAAAACCAACATTCACAAGCTCCTATACCGCAGCCTTCCATTGCAGGATCCTCTCAGTGGAGACAGTATCAACAAAGTTGTGCTCAATATCGTTCAACACACTCCCTAACATCCTCAAGAAATTCTCTCTAGCGGAGCGACTAAATCGGAATCCCTGCATGAAGTCCCTACGGTTGCTATAAACCGTCACCAAGTGAGAAGCGCAGTCCTCAGGGATTCTAAAGTCGTGGAAGTCTATATAAGGAGGTCCGGAGCCCCAGAAATCCGTAGATCCAAGATCATAGACTTCAAGTTGGTCAAAGCGTGCAAAAAAGGCTGCAACCTTGCTCACAGGATCTGGAATGGTGGCAGAACTGCTGCCCACTTCAAACTGAGAAAGCACCGTAGGAGGTGGACCTGTTAAAAGGGCACAAGGCATGAAACGAGAAACCTTTTAAAAAAAAAAAAGGAGACAAACCCACGGGTAAGAAGTGAAGAAAGAAATAAGGGAAAAGAAAATTTACCAGAGCCAGTGATAATGGGGGCTGTGGGATAGAGACAGGCACAGAAGGAACGGCAGAAACAGATGCAGTCAATACGGTAGAAACTAGTACAAAAGATGCGGTAGGAATGGGTGTTGTGGGCGCGGCAGGAGTAGCTGTTGCAGACACCCTTACGTCTGCTGCAATTCCTAGCCCCTCAAAGGTCTCTGCAAACAGAGAGATAGACATGCAAATGAAGGGGGGAGAGCAAACTTAGCAAAAAGAGGAGAAGAGTGAACTTAACAAAGAAGAAAGAGAAAGGAAGGAAGAAAGCACATACCCATTGTCTCGAGTGGAATACTCTCCTCTTCTTCAGATTCAGAAATCCTCCTCCCCAGGACGGGCTTATCATCAGGATCCTCGAGAATTTCCTCAGACTCCTCAAAGGACAAATCAGCATCAAGTCCATGGGTGGCAGAAATGGAAATGGAGGAAGGAGTAACTACCAGAGAGGAACCGTCCTTCACAGCTTGAGAAAGAGCAGCGAAAGGGTCACCGGTGGAAATGACAAAAGGTGTAACAGGAGTAGCCTCGATCTGAGTAGCAGCAGGAGGGGTGGCTCCCCTTTGAACAGAAGGTGTCACGGCAGGAGTAGGAGTGACCTCACTAACCTTCCCCGTATGAGTACCCTCATCTATGGGTACCGGCCCAGTGGGAGAGGTAGTAGCCTCGACAGGAACTCCACGTGTAGCTACAGAAGGGGCAGGTGTTGCAAACTCAGCCCCACCAAAAAAGTCTTCCATGGGTGTGCCCACGGGGGCAGAAAGCTCCTCGGTAGTGGGGCGATATATGGAAAGAGGCTCAGGCTCATCCTAGAAGACAAGAAAAAGGAGAAATGAGGGTCAAAATAACTTTTTGGGTGAATGAGGTAACCAAAAGCGTATGGCAGACTGAACACATGCAAATAAAAAAAATAAAAAATAAAAGAGAAAAGAGAGAAGAAGAGAGAGGAAGTGTACCTCCAATTCAGGTTCCTCGAGCATAATGGGACGGGTGGCTGATGTATCTTCCTTATGCTTAGACTGTAAAGGAAAAGGGGGACAAGAGGCAGAGTCAGAAGTCAACAAGCATGTCAGATTCAATCACAGGAAAAGTAAAAAAAAAGGTATATTTATGTATTTGAAGGACAAAGCAAAAAGAAAAGGTTTTTAAAGTGACGTACTCTCTGCTGAACGGCAGGCGCAGGATGGGGAGTTGTCTTCCTCTTACTGCCTCGCGTTCTGCTGGCAGGAGTAGTGCTTATGGGTGGCTGAGAAGTGGCAGACTTGGGCTTGCTAGCAAATTTAAGTTTGGCAAAACCTTTTTTGACTAGTGCAGGAATATTTATCACTTTAACATTCTTTTCCCAACCTGGGGGATAATCACCTGTGTGCCAATACCATCCCTTCTTCTCTTCATCTCATTCAAAGATGGCGGACTGGCTCTGTTTCCTGGCATATGCCAACACAGACTTGGAAGGGAGGAGCAACCGAGGATTAGGAGAGACAATCATACTAAGTCCCTCAGGAGGAATGAGAGAGAAACCACGACTACCTGCCAACTCTTGCTCAAACGAGGTCATTACGGCCTGCCAGTATCCATGCATAGCAGGGGTGCAAAGGCCCTCCCTCGGCGAGCCAGGAACTGTGATGGCACTTAAACGCTATCTCCAAAAATCAATAGCGGTGTGTCGAAGAAAATGTCTAACCGAAGTAGGGGACTCCACGAGGAAGGAAAGGTCGTCAGGAATGTCCTGATCCAGCCCAAACTACCTTCTTACTCGATTGGCAGGATAATGGACAAACTTGACACTTTCATCTGCCAAATAAGGCAACCATCCGGCATTGGTGGCTGCCAAATAGGTGATACCAGTCTCATCAAAACCGGCTAAAGGAGTAGTAGTTCCAATAGTATCAACAAACGAACCCATCATAGAATCTATACATGTATAACCTGTACTTAAATGTCTATAAGCTCTCTAGGAGAAACCAACACCTTCATCAAAAGACTCAACAATGGAATAATCAATAGGCTTCAAACCAGACCAACGGAAAGCCAGAGGAAAATCAGACTCAAATCTACCACAGAAGTCAGTAATTACCTTCGGGCAGGATTGGTACTTCTCTTTAGCAAAGCGAACGGGCTTACACTTCGCCAAGTATTGGGCACAACACTTGAATAACAACTGCTGCAGGATGGTGCTATGTACAGAGGAAATAACTATGTGGCAGGAGCCAGCTTGACTGTCGTCACTTCGCAAGATATCCAGTTGAACATACAGATGCCCCAAGAACATAGGGGCCAGCGGCAGACTCACCCCGGCAGATATTTTAATGGCCAAACGAAAATACAAAGGCTTTATGGCATAATGGGGGTGGGACCCAAAGAGAAACTTACAAAGCCAAAAAGCAACGAAAGCCGCACGATGGGCAACAACAAAAAATTTGGAAGAAGAATTAACCCAATACGATAACTTAGCATTTCCGGTCATCCTTTTCTTCAACTCAACTTCAATGGCCTCTTCCTCCGGAGAAAGTTCTATGGTGGCAGGATCGAACTGGCAAAAGTAACTAATTAGCCACGTCCTCAAGAGTAACGGTGAGTTCGCCGCAAGAAAATAAGAATGTGTGGGTAGTGGCGCACCACTCGCGAACCAAATGGCGAAGGTTGTAGAGGTCTCGGAAATTGGATAGACTTCGGGATAAGACGACGGCCTTCAGAACACCGGCCCGCTGAAGCAAACCCATGAAGCCCGTATCAGATAACTCGCTATCAACCCACTCCTTCCAACCCGAGGCAATACCTGACCCAAATTCGAAATGGATAGGCACAGGGAGCGTAACGCCTTGATGAATGACTAGATCGGAGATGGAAGAAGACACCAGGGCCCAAGAAAAGTCGGGGTTTTGCTAGCAAAGAGCGAGCCACACACGGCTCGACGACGGCAACACATAGTCACCGGGAATCTTGGGGAAGTGAGGACTAATATCATACCAAGGATCGATCAGAGGGGCGCACTCACTATCTGGGTCACGCCGTGCCTCTTCCTCATCGGATTGGTCCGATTCGGAGTGCATGGCCTCTTCGCCTATCTCTTGTCCGACAGGAGGATCGGAAATGGCCTCTTTCCCTTTACGGCGAGAAGAGGCTTGGGTTTTCACCGATGCCATAGCGTGAGGGCTTGATCAGAGTAAAATGGGTATGGGTGTTCGAAAAGAAGAAAACGGTGAAGGAAGGGAAACATATAGGATATTTTGGGAAAGAAGGAGTTTATGTCTGGATTGAAAATGGACTCTCTTCTTAAATACCTGGGTTATTAATGACGGCATGAAGGGAGGCGACTGGTCAGCCATCAAGAAAAGAATGAAATTAATGAGGCGGCGGTTATGTCTTAAAGTAACTGCCATTTTGGGAAATTCGAAGAGTCGCTACTGTTCACGGCAAAAAAAGAAATATATATATGAGAAGGAGTCCATAGTTTAAAAAAGCCCGCGAAGGAAAAGAAAGAAGGAAAGTGGAAAGGACAAGAAGGTCTTTTATTCACATATGAACCGCAGGAATGCTCCATATGTTCAGGGGGCTAAATGTTGAAAGTCTTTTTTTAGTAAAACCCAAATAAAAGGAAGGAGGCCCAACCCAGCAACGCAGGCAGCAAATAGAAGTGGCAAGCATAGAATAAAACCATTAAACCCAAGTGGCAGGAATAATGGATCACAGGTCCAGAAAATAAATAAATGGGCCTTGAGGAAGCAAATTGGCTCAAAAAGCCCGGAAAGAGAGAATAGCAAACCCATGGGCAGTGTATGATGTGAAAAAGTAAGAATGAGCCGCGGCAAGCTCAAAGAAATGTAAACAAAGAGAGTAGGAGATTGTTGGCAGGCCCACAAACCCCAATGATGAGTATTAGATAATTGGGTCGGGGAAGCCCAATGAAGTTAGTAAAAGCCCATGGGAACACAAAGTTAGGAAAAGGGCCGAGGAAACCCAAGACAAGTAAATAGGCCGAGGATGCCCAAGGGAAAACAAAAGGGACACAGGAGCCCATAAGCAAGAAAGCCCATGGCCATGTAGAGCCATTGGGAAAAGAATAAACGGCAGGTCTAAAAGAGGACCAGCAGGATCAAGTCATTACAGCAGAAATGACAGAGTAGTATGGCAGGACATGATGGCAATCAGGAAATGGGCTAAAAGAAATATAAAGCCCAGTATTAAATAAAGCTCAGCCCCTAAGGGGAGTAGGGAATTATAAAACAACCCACATAAAAGGTCGAAGAGAGGCGGCAGACTGTGCAAGCAAGCTTCCAGACCGCGACAAACGCATGAGTAGCAGGCAGATTTTGGACATATGTGGAAGGGAAGCACGCGCAAGGCCCAGGCACTACCAGCCTGTACCCAGCCAATACGGGACGTGGTGGGGTCATGGGTCAGAGGTAAGGGGGTATGGTTTGGTGGTAGGGAGAGGGGAAAATACCTATTCTACGGCTCCTGCCCAAACTCTTTTAGGGGGTACGTCCTGCTGGGATGACAGACCACGCAAAAGAAGCAAGGTTGAGGGGGGAACCATAAGGTGCATGCCTTGAGAGATAGAGAGGGAAAGCATCCACACCGTGGCAGGAAAGGGTGCCACGGTAGACTAATAAATGAAACAGCCTTCCTTTGTCTGAGAGTGGAGAGTGGCACACAGACTAACCAGTGGTGGTCAGCAAGTACATCCAGACCAGACAAAGGTGGTTAAGGGGCAGAATAGTAAAATCTGGCCATGGCAGGCACTATAAGAAGACCCTTGCTGTGCCTAGAAAAAGGGGATCGAAAAATCATCAAAAAACAGAGCAAGAACACGAAGAAAAGAAAGAAAGTAAAAAAAAGCAAAAGGAAAGAAAAATATAAGAGAGAAGACAGAAAACAAAAGAGAGTTAGCACGGTGGGCATGCACCAGTAGGTCGATTTCCCTCTCTCCCCCTCAAAATCCCGCTCTCTTCCAAAACATAAGAAGGATTCTTTTGGGCATTAACCATTCAGGTCTGGTTCCCTCAAAGTCATTAATCCCCATGGCAGGATCTTTCCTGGGAGATTATTTGCATTGAGAGGAGACGTTCTTCCCTTTTTGGTTTTGCTTCTGCGGACCAAACTTAACTTGATTTTATACTCATTCTTGATTAATTCATATTATCATTTTCTCATTTACTTTCTTTGTAAAAGACATTGTTATGGCTGTAATTATGTCTTATAAGTAGGGATTACTTGGTCATTTTCTATTAAATAGTTAGAGTGCTCTGTTTTGTTGTTATTATTATATCTACCTGCTGTAACTCATCTGAAACAGCTCTGCTTGCCGTAACTCATCTGAAACAGCTCTGTCTGCCGCAAGCGTGCTCCTGGCAGACGAGGTATAGTTTGTGTATAAGCCGGTCCAAGTTGAGTCACAGTTAGACCGGTCTCAACTCCCTTACTCAGAAACATTCGGGCCCATTACCGCAGGAGGCAGCCCAGCCCAACGCACAACACAAAAAAAGGCCCTTGCAAGGCTCATACCAATACCACACTAAATAGTAGTAAAAAAAAAAATGACAAAGAAACTAAGAAATTGTGAGGGCTAAAACAAAATCAAAAAGTACCTAACCTATGGCATGAAGATAAAAGACTATAGGTAAGTGTATATAAAGTAGTAGAAGTGCAAGAGGTGAAAAGGGGTGAGTGAAAACACGAAAAGTTTTGTGCTTTGTGAGAGAGAGGAAAGTCTTGAAACAATGAACTCAAGAAAATAAAGAGTCCTTATCTTTTAAATTTTAATATGTCCTTATCTATAATGTGGCACTTGAGAAATGTCTTGATACAATGAATCTAAGAAAATAAATTTCTTACCTTTAGAATATTTTTTTCATGGGAATTATTATTTGAAATTTTAATTAGTTTTTATCTCTTATGCGGCACTTGAGTAAAGAGATTATGTGAACAAATTCTTTGTCAAAGAGAATGCCACATGGCAGAACCTCATACTTTCTCACGTGAGGTCTCTGCTTTTATATATATAGTAGTTATAAGCCCGTGCGTTGCACGGTTTTATGAAAAAGCTTATAAAATAAATGTATAAATAATTATATATTTTAATAGATTCAATAAAGGTAAAAGAAAATTCTTATTTAAGATTTCTTCCTAAAACTAAATTAAATTGATAATTCCAAATTGAATTTTAAATTAATAATTATTTTAAAAAACGTACTAAACAATTGATAAATCTAAAATTAATATAATCTTGATAATATTATAAATTAAAATTAAAGTTGATAATTCAAGAATACACATGTAGAACATCTTGATAATTTGATGTAACATAAAAATCTAATAAGAAAATTGTTAAAATTAATCTATTAATTCTAACCATATTTAATCATTTATTCTAAAACCCTAACCCTAAGCATATAAATTAGATCAAAGCTAAGAAAATTAGTTTAAACAAAAGGCAACCAATATACAAAACCTAATCAATTTAATAAAATCAAAATACAAAAACAAAGAAGGAGCCTTTAGAAACTTGACAATGTTTTCGAATGTTTTGAATTCATTAATCAAAATCACATGAAGACAAAAAACCAATAATAAAACTAAAGAAAATAAACAAAATGAAAATAATAATAATAAAAGAATAAAGAATGCATACCTGCATTGTCATGGGATTTAGGCATTCATATATTGAAATAAGTTTCACTCCAAAAAGGATATATAGGGTTATATATATTGGTAGAGTTCCATTTGAAATATAATTCATTTAAATCTTATTGAAATTAAAGATATCTAATCAATGTGTTTGTTTTTATCCCATAAAAATTGGAATTAAAAAAAGGTCATATGAATAGAATTAAAAAAGAAAAAAAAGAAGAAGAGTTGATTCAACATAACGTAACATATAAAAAATTAAAAATTTTAAAAAGAGAGAAATAGATCGTAGTTGATAGCTATAAGGAATTTTGATATATATATATATATATATATATTAAATGTCATCAGTGTAGAAATTATCAAATTATTGGAGATATATACTGTGGGGGGTGAAAAGTCCAACCAAACGTATTGGGCCCAAGGCCCTATTTGAAGACCACTGTTGGTCCGAAGAGATGAAAACACTCGAGCAGAAGCCCATGTAAAAGGAGCATGTCTAGAGAGGAGCATGGTCATGAGTCGAGGAGATGTTCATTGTCCGAGGAGTCCAATATCCTCAGATCCGAAGAAGCTTGGTCCGGCGGGTGTCTGGGAAGCTCAAATGATCCCCCTAACAAATGTAATGATGGAAATGAACCTCAGACACGCATGAGGATAACAAGAACGGAGAAATATCTAGGAGATAGACTTCAACCACCGCATTAAATGCACTGCACCTACTTCCCTGGCCGCATTAATGTGGAGAAGACATATGAACAGTACACTCTCAGCTACCGCCACTCACACAAGGCTAAATGGGGTACATGATGGGACATGCACTCAAGTGGACGTCTAGATGATGAACAAGTGGACGATGAAGATGAAGAGAGAGGGTACTATATAAGAGGGAAAGCCCTCTGATAAGGGGGATCAAAAAACGAAAGTGAAAAAGGAGAGAACTCCATTACTGTAGCTCTAAAAATTGTAACCCAAGTTCATTCAATACAAATTCCTCTTCAGACGTTCATGTTTGCACTTGTCCGAGCACGATTGAATGCCAATTTGTTCACAAACACTGCAGTCCAATACTGTTTAATTCATTACTAGCCTAGCTCTTTCACCCACTCTCTACAAATTTATTGTCTTGGGTTCAGTGGGCTCAAAATCCATACCTTCTTGGGCTTGGGCTACAAAAATTGACCCTACAATTGGCGCCGTCTGTGGGAAGAGCTTGTGCAAGGGTGAAAACAACAGTTGATGATGGCAGGACAAGGTGAACAACAAGCAGAATCCAGGGCATCCCAACACGTGGACCCTTTTGTTAACTTAGAGAGGAGACAAAATCGTGAGGGCAGTGTACACACTGTGCGCATTAGCCAGAGCCAGTCACAGGGCGGAAGTCACATGTCCCATGCAGAGAAGAACCGGGATTTGCAACTAGAAGTAGAAAAACTAAAAAGGGAGTTGCGCCATGCAAAGAGGAAACGGGCTTCCTCATATTCTGATGAGGACCTTGATGACGAACGGGATGTCACTTATCAACATAAATCTAGGATACCAGCCAGCGAGTCCTACACCTATGAAGAGGAGTCTCATCGTAAGAGGCAACGCAGAAGCCCATGATGTGGGGACATGGGAAACGATACCATGAACAGGGCTCTGAATCAGATTTCTAGGTCACCCTTCACGCGTAGGATTGAGGAGGCGAGACTTCCTCGGCGCTTTAACCAACCAACGTTCACCATCTACAATGGTAAAACAGACCCCGTGGAGCACGTGAGTCATTTTAACCAAAGGATGGCTGTCTACTCCAGAGACGAAGCTCTGATGTGCAAGGTTTTCCCTTCCAGTCTTGGGCCAGTTGTCATGAGGTGGTTTGACGGTTTGAAGGCAGACTCCATCAACTCCTTCAAAGAGCTCACTCAGGCATTCGGCTCCCGTTTTGTCACATGCCGAAAGGTGGCCAGACCCTTCTCTTCACTGCTATCCTTGTCCATGCAGGAAGGCGAGTCCTTGAAGGCATATTCAGATAGATACTGGGAGATGTTCAATGATATGGAGGGCAACTCTGATGCAATGACCCTCAGCACATTCAAACTCGGCCTCCCTACTGACCACGGTTTGAGGACGTCTTTATCTGGCAAACCGGTCACAAACGTGCGTCAACTTATGGACCGCATAGAAAAGTATAAGAGAGTTGAAGAGATCAGCAGCAGGGCAAGGGAAAGGACAAGGTTATCCCCCAGGAGATGAGGGATTTCAGGTCGGATCGTTACAACCACAGTAAGCCGCGGAGAGATTTTGCTGGGCAATCAGGATCGACAAATCCTCAAGCGGTCAACACCGTGTTCAAAGAGCCAGTGCACCAGGTCTTGGAAAAAATCAAGAATGAGTCATTCTTCAGGTGGCTAAACAAGATGGTAGGAAACCCCGAGAGGCGCAACCATAATCTCTACTGCCAGTACCATCAAGACCATGGGCATACCACGGAGGATTGTAGGAGCCTGTGGGATCACTTGGACCAACTGGTTCGTGATGGTAGACTAAAGCACCTCTTACACCCTTCCAGTGGCCGAGGAGGTCAGACGGGCTCAGGGCCACGAAGAGATGACTCTTCAAAGCCGCCACTAGGGATTATTAACGTCGTCTTCGCCGCGCCGGGGAGAACAGGATCCTGGCCATTGAAAGTTATGTCGGTAGGCCGACCATCAGCAGGGGAGTCAAGGCGAGGTCCGAAGAGAGTCAAGTCTGGTACCCCGCTGGTGATAGGGTTCTTGGACGAAGACATGATTGGCACCATCCAACCCCATGATGATGCGCTAGTCATCACCCTCAGAATAGGAGGGTACGATGTGAAGAGGGTGATGGTGGACCAGGGTAGTGCTGTGGAGATAATGTACCCAGACCTCTACAAGGGGCTAGGCCTAAAACCCCAAGACCTGACACCATACAATTCCCCCCTCATAAGCTTTGAAGGAAGGGCTGTCACCCCGAAAGGCCGGATACGCTTACCTGTGCAGGCCGGCTCCGAGGTAGTGGAGGTGGACTTTATAGTTGTGGACGTATATTCACCCTACACGGCACTCGTAGCCAAACCTTGGATTCATGCACTTGGGGTTGTTCCCTCTACTTTGCACCAGAAGGTCAAATACCCATTTGAAGGGCAGATTCATGAGATTCGAGGAGACCAATCTGTGTCCCGACAGTGCCTAGTGGCTGCCATTCAACACGAGCCCCAAGCCGAGTCCTCGTCCAAAACCGAAAGGGGTTTATAGCAGTTACAGCCTCGGGAATTGCCCGTCGAAGGTTCAGACAAAGGCACTCAATGTGAAGATTTAACGAAAGTGGTTATTGGAGACGATCCTGATAGGTTCTTCCAAGTCGGATCCCAGCTGCCTCTTCAAGAGAGGGAAGAGCTAATAGAGTTCCTCAAGCAAAATCTTGATGTATTTGCCTGGAGTGCTTACGAAGCCCCAGGGGTAGACCCGGAGTTCATATGTCACTACTTGAGGGTAAATCCACTGATCACCCCCAAGAAACAGCCTCCTCAGCGCCCGTCCAAGGAACATGTTGATGCAGTGAGAGAAGAGGTAGCGAAACTCAAGCAAGCTGGGGCTATCAAGGAAGTTTTTTATCCTGAATGGCTGGCAAATACCGTGGTAGTAAAGAAGAAGAGTGGGAAATGGCGAGTGTGCATAGACTTCACCGATTTGAATAGGGCTTGCCCCAAAGATCCATTCCCTATGCCGAAAATTGATCAGCTGGTGGATGCCACTGTCGGCCATCCTCAGATGAGCTTCCTAGACGCCTTCCAAGGCTACCACCAGATACCATTAGCCTCGGATGACCAGGAGAAAACTGCTTTTGTCACTCCTATTGGTAACTACCACTACAAGGTGATGTCATTTGGCTTGAAGAATGCGGGTGCTACCTACCAGAGGATGATGACGAGGATGTTTGAGCCACAGCTAGGCAAAAATGTCGAGGTCTACATAGATGACATGGTGGTGAAGAGAAAGGTTGTCGCCGAGCATGTGAAGGACCTTGAAAGTACCTTTGAGGTTCTAAGAAAGTATAAACTGCGACTGAATGCTTCTAAGTGCTCATTTGGAGTGGGGTCCGGCAAGTTTTTGGGATACATGGTGACTCACAGAGGGATTGAGGTTAATCCCGACCAGATAAAGGCCATCAACGATCTACGAGCTCCTCGGAATCCCAAGGAGGTTCAGAAACTAACCGGAATGACTGCTGCCCTAAATCGATTCATCTCTAGATCAGCAGACAGGTGTCGGCCCTTTTTCTCTCTACTCAACAAGTGGAAGGGATTCGAATGGACTGAAGAATGTGCTTTGGCCTTTCAGCAACTCAAGGATTATCTAGCTCGACCACCAATCATGTCCAGCCCTGAGCCAGATGAGGTACTGTTCGCCTACATTGCTGTAGCTCCCTGTGCGGTGAGCTTGGTGTTGATACGATCAGACTGTGGTGTACAAAGACCAGTCTATTACGTAAGTAAGTCGCTGCATAAGGCCGAGATCCGTTACTTGCCTCTGGAGAAGGCTATTTTAGCTGTGGTGCTCGGTACACGGAAGCTACCTCACTACTTCCAGGCCCATACGGTCATTGTCCTCACTCAACTCCCACTCAAAGCTATACTCCGAAGTGCTGATTACACTGGTCGGATTGCCAAGTGGGGTACGATCCTAGGGGCTTTCGATATAAGATATATGCCCCGCACATCGGTCAAGGGTCAGGTCCTTGCGGATTTGGTGGCTAAGTTCACGGAGCCCCAACTAGAAGAAGTAAAGCCCACGTCAGACATGGATGAAAAATTAGTTGGCATGATCTCCCAACAAAGCCCCTTCCATTGGGAAGTGTACGTTGACGATGCAGCAAACCAAAGAGGTTCTGGAGTTGGGCTAGTGTTGATATCCCCCGAGAGGATCATTATCGAGAAATCGTTAAGGCTGGACTTCTCGGCAACGAATAATGAGGCGGAGTATGAGGCCCTACTGATGGGAATGGCTATGGTCCGAAGAATGGGAGGAAAGTCTGTGAAGTTGTTCTCGGACTCAAGATTGGTCGTAGGTCAAGTACAAGGCGAGTTTGAGGCGAAGGATGAAAGAATGCAGGGGTACTTGAGCCGAGTTAAATATCTGCAATCAGAGTTCGACTCTTTCAGTTTGCTACACATCCCCAGAAGTGGTAACTCACATGCCGGCTCCTTGGCCACGCTTGCTACCTCCTCGGCGCAAGACCTGCCGAGGATCATCCTCGTCGAGGACTTGCACAGGCCTACAGAGGTGAAAGTGGAGGCAATCCAAGTTCACCAAGTCAGAGCCGGGCCCTGCTGGATGACCCTATAATTAATTTCCTCAAAGAAGATATATTGCTAGAAGAGAAGGGGGAAGCTGACAAAGTTCGGAGGAAGGCGACCAAATTCTGGTTATCCGAGGACCAGAAATTATACAAACGCTCTTATTCGGGACCATACTTGTTATGCATGCATCCTGAAGCGACTGAGCTATTACTGGAAGAGCTGCACGAAGGAATTTGTGGGAGCCACACTGGAGGTAGATCCTTGGCTCACCGAGCCCTCACCCAAGGTTATTGGTGGCCTAACATGCAAAAAGAAGCCCACGAGTATGTCAAAAAGTGTGATCAATGTCAGCGCTTCGCTCCAAACATTCACCAGCCAGGGGGAACTCTTAATCCGCTATCTAGCCCATGGCCTTTCGCCCAATGGAGCTTAGATATCGTGGGACCTTTCCCTAAAGTTGCAGGAAATAAGAAGTACCTTCTGGTCGGCACAGACTATTTCACCAAGTGGGTTGAAGCCGAGCCACTAGCCAATATCAGAGACGTTGATGTGCAAAAGTTTGTGTGGAAGAATATTGTCACTCGATTTGGAGTTCCTCACACTCTCATCTCGGACAATGGCCTACAGTTCGATAGCAAGGCATTTAGGAACTATTGCAGCGAGCTGGGAATTATAAACAGATACTCCACTCCCGCCTATCCCCAGGGTAATGGACAAGCGGAAGCTGTCAACAAGGTCATACTGAACGGCCTGAAGAAGAGGCTAGATGACGCAAAGGGCAAATGGGTAGAAGAGTTGCCACATGTGCTTTGGGCTTACAGAACTACGCCTCGCAGGTCTACTGGAGAGACCCCCTTCTCAATGACCTATGGGGATGAAGCTGTCATTCCTTTGGAAACCGGGTTCCCAACATTAAAAACTAGCTCCTTTAGTCCGACCAGCAACAATGAGCAACTAAAGAAGGGTTTGGACCTGATTGAGGAAAGGAGGGAGAGTGCAATGGTTCGGCTGGCACATTACCAACAAAAACTCAAGCAAGGCTATGATGCTAACGTAAAGCTAAGGCCTCTAGAGCCTGGTGATCTAGTGCTGAGGAAAGTTGTGGGCACCGCAAAGAATCCAGCTTGGGGAAAATTAGGATCCAATTGGGAATGGCCATATCGCATCACTTCAGGAGCAGGCATTGGGGCATATTTCTTGGAAGACCTGGATGGTCATGTAATACCACGTCCTTGGAATGTAAATAACCTCAAGAGGTACTTTTATTAATCGAGTCTCTTCTTCAACCGATATGCCAATTCGCTGCGTAAAGTGTTCTCTCAAGTGTTCAAACTTAAATCCAATCATGCCTGTAGTCCTCGGACCAGATGATTAGGGTTAGTTAACACTCCGTTACAGTTCTATAGTGTTTAAACTTAAATCCAATCATGCCTGTAGTCCTCGGACCAGATGATTAGGGTTAGTTAACACTCCGTTACAGTTCTATAGTGTTTAAACTTAAATCCAATCATGCCTGTAGTCCTCGGACCAGATGATTAGGGTTAGTTAACACCCCGTTACAGTTCTAAGTGTTTAAACTTAAATCCAATCATGCCTGTAGTCCTCGGACCAGATGATTAGGGTTAGTTAACACTCTGTTACAGTTCTATAGTGTTTAAACTTAAATCCAATCATGCCTGTAGTCCTCGGACCAGATGATTAGGGTTAGTTAACACTCTGTTGCAGTTCTCTAAGTGTTTAAACTTAAATCCAATCATGCCTGTAGTCCTCGGACCAGATGATTAGGCTTAGTTAGCACTCGAATACGTTCGTCCCCCATGGTCCTTGAATCAAATGACACAGGTTAGTCAATACCCCCACACAGCTATTGTCACTGGGGCTTAGCGCTAAAATTCCTGATTGCGTTTAAATTGATTCTAACTTATGACTGTCTTCCTTAGTTATGTTTAATTTAAAGCCGAGGGGTAGTAACACTTTACATATTTGGAAAGACATGTGAAACTCACATAATTACTCACTGCAATCATTACCTATTAATAACTTTTGTTCGGACTGTTCTTTTCAATATCAATTTCAATTACTCACACCATCAGTATGATGTATCAATCAAGTTTATTTGCATTATTGTGTTATAATTGCAATGTACAGTTATATGCAGCAGTAATAAGTAATAAAACATGTATCGAAAACACCAGAGACAAATGGGAAGCCATTTCATTAATGAAAAGGAAGGAGTTTACAATTCCTTAGATAAAAATAAAAGTAAGTACAAGTGCAAAACAAAAGCCCTATGTATCTATTCTTTTGCTGGAGGGAACACAGGGTCGGCAACCTGGCCTGTCCGAGCAGATGCTTCAGGGGCTTGATCCTTGGGCTCAGCAGGAGTCTTCTCTTTACCCGACCCTTGGCCTTTGTCTTTGGCTGGTTCAGCTGGTTTACCCTTGTCACCTGGCTGACTAGCCTCTTTGGGTGCATCAAGGGTGGATGGAGGAGCTTGACTGACCAAGGTTGGCTCCGAAGCCTCTGGAAGCTGTGGAGCAGGAGGATCATCCACCGGGAGCTCTCGGATCTCAGGATCATCCAAGTTATGCCGCAGTAATCTCGACTAACCGAGGCAAACTGCTCCATAAGGTGGGACAAGGTCTCATCCACCCCCAGCTGATATGCCGCTTTCCGCTCGGCCTCAATTGCCTCCTTGGCCAATTGAGCATTCTGCTCAGCTACTTGGGCGCTCGCCTTGGCCTTTTGCAGTTCAGCCTTGAGACCCTTCACCAATTCCCTCTCGGTCGCCAGATTGATCTCTGCCATGTTCAACTGTTTACGCTGCTCCTCAGCCTGTTTCTCAACATTCTTAATCCCAGCATCGAGGCTTCTCTTCTGAGTGGTCATCTCTTTAAGGTCCTCGGACAGACGGGCATATTCCTCCTTCAGCTGGCCCAGAGATTTCTCCGCCTCGTTTCGAGAGCAAATCGCTGCCTGGGACTCAATGTGGTTCTTCTTATTCCACTCCTCGGCCACATAGATCTGCTGGGTGACCTGCATAATGGAAATTCCGAATGTCAAGCACAGAAAAAGAGAAAAAGCAAAAGTGTCAGTGATTCAGCCAATCGGACTGAGGTCGCTTACCATGGCCATATCCCTCTTAAGGGATTGAAAGAGCTCCTGCTGGTTGAAACGCCCGTAGGACTCCATGTCGTGGGGAAGGAGGAGTGGTTGCTGCAAAGCCTCAGCAACATAGCCTGCCCTTCCTCCATCGTAATTCCTGAGGGAGGTCTCCCAAAGGATTGGAGCGCCATTCAACTCCAACCTTGGAGACCAGATTCGTGGTCCTCCTCGGCGGACATCTGCCGCAATGACCTCATCTCGGCTTTCAGTGGACGAGGCCCTCTGGGTCCGGTGGTCTTTCACCACCTTCTGCTGCTTGGTTCCTTTGGCTAGCAGCACTTGCCTTTCCTCGGCATCAAGGGGCCTCTTCTTCCTCAGGTCAGGAAGGGGCTTTAAGCCGGGGTCAGGAACCTGGGATGGCACTGGAGGCAAATTCACCACCGGTTGGGAAGTCCCAGTACCTTTCTGCTCGATCTTTTTGCCTCTACCCTTCATCAAACTCCTCAAATCCATGTCGTCGTCCGAGGAGTCTTCGGAATGAGCAGCTAGCAAAGTATGGTGAATGCCTGATTGTCTGTCGGTCTCTTCCTCGGCGTCTGAGACCTCTATCACTCGATTTACTCCTGAAGCCTCTCCCCCGAACTGAAATTTGTCTATTTGCTCCTCTAGCGAGGAGGTGGAAGAGCCGACCCTCTCACCCTCAATCACTTGTTCGAGGGGAACTTGCTGGAGCGGCTGGACGAGAGGGGGTATAGCCTAAGGGTTTGGATGGGGTACGGGTTCAAGCTCGTATGGCGCCAAGAAACCCTTCCAAGCAACGTCAATGCGATTAAGACGATGATCTCCCTGGGTAATCGCGTTGCCGACTGGTTGGAAATTCTTTGGCTTTCCTGTGTATCCCAGAATAAGGGGAGCCGATCGGAGCTGCCCGTCCTCGCTCAAGAAAATCTCTGATCTTAATAGAAAATTAAGGGCGGCGGTGTTCGTAAGGCTGAGCCGAGGAGAAACGTATCTTTTATCTGTTACAAATCACAACAGAACTTTGTTAGACTCAAAAATAGCAGCATAAGAAGAATTAAAAACCATTAAAAGACGAGGATTCTAAGCCTATGGTTAGTGTGCCTAAATCTAACATGTCCCACCTGGCTTTCCATGCTTGGTTGGGCAACGATGGCCGTCATGCCATGCGTCCGAGACGATCACATAGTCGTCTTTCATCCCTTTGTTGGATTTGGGGAGGCAGGAAATGAGCCTAACAATGTCAGACCGGGATTTTAAATAGTATCTCGCATCTTGCTGGCTGTGGCACTCATACATATGCACCACGTCGAGCCAGGTGAGTCCCAATCCTAGTTGAAGGTTAAGATCCTCAATTGCTCCTAAGATCTTAAACATGTTAGGCGCGCACTGCCAAGGAGTAAGCTTATGGTTTCGAAGATAGCTAGTGGTGATGGGACCCATGGGGATTGTCATTCCCCCTTCTATGAAGGCGATGAGAGGGATCACGACCTCTCCCGTTTTTCGATCAGTTAGTATTTTCTCCGGAGGGCAATACCTTACCCCCACGTTTGGAGGTATGCGATATGTGGCCCTAAATTGCTCCAACTGGGCAGGACTGTCCACCCGATACTGGAGTTTACCCATTGCGCCTAAACGGAGAAATGGAAGCACTGTGTAGCAACCAGGGAGTAACCGTTCAAAGGGCGAGAAAGTTGTCCGAAGAGAGGACTGAAGGCTCGAGAAAGGGAAAAACTTACAAGAACTGAACTGGAAATCGATCTTCAAACGCGCAGAAGGATTCTTGATGACTTTGGGAAGGATTGAAATCGACGACTGAAGGAGCTCGGAGCAGTTATGTGCTTGTTCTTGGTGGAGGGTCTGGGAGTTGCAAAGTAAGGTAGGAATGACTTCCTCTGAGGTTTTATACGGGGTCAAACGAAGGGTCAGGGGTATTCCCACCCAAATTCTGAAGAAAAAACCACAGCCATTGGATCTGCAGCCCACCGTTGGATGCCAAAGACAGAACGTCGCCTGGAGTAAATGGCAGCGCCTCGGGAAGACTGAAACGACAGCGGCATTAATGAAGCGCCTATTTCTATGCCTACACACGTGCCAGTTCAAATTTTTGTCTGTTCTCAAGGTCTTATTCCGTGACAAGTCAAAATCCTACTTTTTCTCTTCGGATGCGAGGGAAAAACTAAAATTTTGAGGGGCTATTGTGGGGGGTGAAAAGCCCAACCAAACGTATTGGGCCCAAGGCCCTATTTGAAGACCAATGTTGGTCCGAAGAGATGAAAACACTCGAGCAGAAGCCCATGTAAAAGGAGCATGTCTGGAGAGGAGCATGGTCATGAGCCGAGGAGATGTTCATTGTCCGAGGAGTCCAATATCCTCGGATCCGAAGAAGCTTGGTCCGGCGGGTGTCTGGGAAGCTCAAATGATCCCCCTGACAAATGTAATGATGGAAATGAACCTCAGACACGCATGAGGATAACAGGAACGGAGAAATATCTAGGAGACAGACTTCAACCACCGCATTAAATGCACTGCACCTACTTCCCTGGCCGCATTAATGTGGAGAAGACACCTGAACAATGCACTCTCAGCTACCGCCACTCACACAAGGCTAAATGGGGTACATGATAGGACATGCACTCAAGTGGACGTCTAGATGATGAACAAGTGGACGATGAAGATGAAGAGAGAGGGTACTATATAAGAGGGAAAGCCCTCTGATAAGGGGGATCGAAAAACGAAAGTGAAAAAGGAGAGAACTCCATTACTGTAGCTCTAAAAATTGTAACCCAAGTTCATTCAATACAAATTCCTCTTCGGACGTTTATGTTTGCACTTGTCCGAGCACGATTGAATGCCAATTTGTTCACAAACATTGTAGTCCAATACTGTTTAATTCATTACTAGCCTAGCTCTTTCACCCACTCTCTACAAATTTATTGTCTTGGGTTCAGTGGGCTCAAAATCCATACCTTCTTGGGCTTGGGCTACAAAAATTGACCCTACATATACTATTTCTTGGGATAGATTTATATTAAGCACCTCTTGAAGAATTTGGATTGTGCTTATCCCTTAATAATCAAGTTTTGTAGCTTGATATTCTGATAAAATAATATCAATTTAATAATATTAAAATTTTGAAAATTTAGATGAATATTATCCAAATTAAATTTTTGTATGTTAAATATTATCCCCTAATTTAAGAAATATATCCTAACAAATAAAAAAATGATGTTAATTAGATGATAAATATGATCTAAATTAAATTTTTGTATGTTAAATATTATCCCCTAATTTAAGAAATATATCATTACAAATAAAAAAATAATGTTAATCTAATTTTATTTAATAATAAAAATGAATTAGAGTCCTGGTAGTATACTATTCCTTTTTAGTTCTTTAAAAATCTAAAAATTTAATAAAATTTCTACAATTTAGTGAAGTCACGTGGCACAACTATAGCGTCTAAGCCCAACTTTTATTATATATAATATGATAATATGATATATATATATTGATTATTTCTTATTGAACCTCATTTCAGGTATCTCTTTGAAGGGTAAATTCTCTTTGGATGTACTACATAGAGTTCCTTTCTTTTGGAAAGCTATTTACCAAATAAAGATGTTTCTACATCATGCTGAGTTGCCAAGCTCCAAGATCATGTGCCTAAAAGTCTATCTAGCGCACGCCATACACCAAAGACGTGCATCTTAATTTTTGAAAAATGATAAGGACAAATGACAAGATATGAACTAAACAACCATAGATCCTGGTTCTTGATCCTAGTCTAGTAGTAGAGGCGAAAAGCATTCTCCAACACTAGTCTCATTATTCAACCAAGTTAGCATACTAAAAACATAATTACAACATACCTTTCTCATAGTTCGTGGCAGCCGCATTTTCTTGAGACCCACAAAGTTGTACTTGGTTGTATATCTAACCGGTTCTCTTGTCTTTTGGAGATGGAAACTGAGTAGCATTCGAGTTGAGGATTCGTGTTCATCTCAAATTCTTAATTGATTGTTTTGGATGCACAGGCCATAGATAGGCTTTGTTATGGAGGGGACCAAAGCCGTTTACCTTGATTTCTAAGGGAGCAAGATGGGGTAATCATGACTTGCTTGAATCAACTGAAATTCCAATTTTTTTTTGGGGGGACGAGTTAAAAAATTTCTTACTTTTGATAGCTATACTTTGAATCTTTCATTTGAAATTAACTGGTCATTATACTCCTATATACCGCATAGTCCCGAAATGGAATTGTGGACCATCACCCATTTTTAGTCAGGACTTGGAGCTCAACTGATAATTAGTGATTATTTTGTTCTTTGTGCAACCAACCATAGCACGCCATGGCATAATAACACTAAGAGTGCTTTTGCACACTTTGTTGCAGAAGCATAACAGAGATAAGATACTTGGATTTCTTTTTGCAAAATCACTAGTGAGCCACATTGTGTAATGTGATTTGGTGCAGATAGAAACACATTCACTCTGGTCAGGGCAGTGATTCAAGTTGATGCAACTGGTGTCAATGATCCTCACCATCATTTAGCTTTTGAGGTAAGAATGCTTGGAGTATTGACATGTTTTGACTATTATTAACTGTAGATCTAATGTTTGATGCAATGATGTGGTCCAGTACAGTCTAGTTCTTTTTCTTTCCTAGCGTATAGTTCACTGTCTTCCACACTTTTTTTTTGCTTTTATAAATTTATAGTCTAGTTATGCCCAACCGATGTTACAACTGCACCACCAGAACCAGAAGTTTACCTAACTAATCATCTTTGATATTTTCCCATTGTTTATCCCAAAAAAAAAAAACCCTCCTAAGTCTCCCAACTTTCTTGCTCATAGCCATGGAGTTCGAACACCAACACAACACAACCACCAAAACTAGCAAACTACCCACTGAGACAACCTGCACCATCCTTTCTTGTTTCTTCTGCACTATGTTGAATGAGCCAGACCCATCAATTAGAAGAGTTAAAATCTCCAGATGCTTCAAAGAAATGCCTCTCAAAAACGACCAAGAACATGTTCTAGTCTTAAGTGGACTCTGGAACATAGCCATGACTCAACCTGACGACCCAGAATTCCCATCTCTTGGCATCTTTGAGTGCATGGCAAAACTAATCCGCAAAGGCATCAATGACCAAGCTTGGCTTCTCAAGGACCAGAACATCTATATCCCATACTATGCAGCCCATATCATCGGATCCTATACTATGAACAAGTCTCAATTTGCAGAAAAAGCAACAAAATCAGGCGTGATTTTGCCGTTAATGGAGCTTTTGAGAGGTAAGATTAGTTGGGTCGAGCAAAGAGTTGCAGTTAGAGCACTTGGTCACTTGGCCAACCATGACTCAACTTTTGAAGCCATTGCTGTGCATGAAGTGGAGATCATACAATTAGCCATGAAGATAGCCTCTACGTGCCTCGACGAAGTCTATGATAAGTTCATTGCTGTGAAGGATTCAAAGAAGTTGAAGTACCACTGTGACCTGCTGACTAGAGGGCTTGGAGGGTTGGAGATTGAGAACAGAAAGGCAGAGGAATGGGCTAGCCATCTTCAGTGTTGGTCTCTCTATCTCCTCAACTGTTTTGCATGCAAAGAAAGATCTCTCAGTTTAATCTGCAAGAAAGAATTCTTAAAAGATTTGTGTGGAATGTGGGGTGGTTTAGCAAATCGAACCTCGCCTGCTGGAGTAGGACTCATAAGAACTCTGTGTCAGACAAAAAGTGGTAAAACAAGCGTAGCAGATTTGAAGGAAGTCATAGAGTTTCTTTGCAATCTTTCAAGATCCTCAGATGACTGGCGGTACACGGCTATTGATTCTCTTTTGCTAATTCTTAAAGACCCAGATACAAGATATAAAGTAATCGATATTGTAGCTCCAATTCTTGTTGATTTGGTTGAACTTGGAAGCTTTGGAGGAAGTTCAAACGTAGGAGACACAATCACACAGGCACTCTTACAAGATTACCACAAAATCAAGTATGGAAATTTGAAGTTGAAGAGCAAAAGAGCTGAGAAAGCATTAGGAGAAACATGGGACTCGAAGGTTGAAAGGAAAAAGAGAGAGAAGCTAATGTCTAAACAAGAAGTTAGAGAGAGAAAACTCTTGGTGGGTAAGCTTAAAAAGAATGGAAATTTGATGTTTTGGTCTGGGGACATTAAAGAGGCTGTGATGAAGTACTCAGAGGCTTTGAGTTTATGCCCATTAAAAATGAAAAAAGAGAGACTTGTTCTGTACAGCAATAGAGCTCAATGCAATTTGCTGCTGAGGAACACTGAAGCCGCCATTAGTGACGCAACTCGAGCTCTTTGTCTATCCAATGCGGTGAGTCCTCATGGTAAGAGCCTGTGGAGGAGATCACAAGCTTATGACATGAAAGGGTTGGCAAAAGAGAGCTTGATGGACTGCTTAGTATTTGTCAGTGACTGGTTGAAGTCTGAGAAGTCCAAGGATACAAAGATCCCGTACTATGCGTCACGTATGATTAACAAGCAGATGAATGCCACGTGGATTTTTGCTTCTGCAAAGTTAGGGAGGGAAAAGAATGAAGTCTAGGGACACAAGTTGAAGATAAAAATAGAAGAATCCAACGACCAGCGTCAAGTTGAGGTTGAGCACTTGATAAAGATGATGAAAATGAAGAGGCATGGCATACGGTGGTCTTGGTAGGTCTTTAACATCGTGAGGTTTTGGCCTTCTTATTAATGCGGGATCTGACCTGTTCTTGGTTGGGTTAAATTTGATTGATGATAATAAATTTGGTACAAAAGTAAAAATCTCGTGAGTGCACACTTTAAGATCTTTTTCCCTGGAGATTTTTTTTATAACTTTTCGAGGGCATTTTTTTTAATAATAAATTTATTTTTATATATTTCTTTCTCCAAATATGCTCACCATTGTAAACAACCTTTGGTTAACAGGAGACGGATGAGATTAAATTATAGAAAAGGGAGGAAAATAGGTGTCAGTGTCAATGGAGTTGACACAGTGTGTCCGTTTGGATACAACTTATTGTTGCTGAAAGTTACTGAAAACTGATTGTTGCTGAAAATACTGTAGCAAAATAATTTTTAAATGGATGAATAGTATAGTGGGACCTATTTTTAATATTTTTTAATGTATGAACAGTATATGAACAGTGCGTACACTGTTCATGCACAGTAATTTTTTCTCTCAAAAGTCAAGAAATCCGGCAAAAAAAAAAAAAAAAAAAAAAAAACAGAAAACGCAACTCTACTTTCAGTAAGAAGAAGTGCTATCCAAACCTAGTCACTGAACAAATAGGTGAAGGCTAGGGCCGTACAATTTATCAATTGTTGGGCTTCAGAAATTAGGTGGCAAAAGAACATCACGACTAGGGTGGTTCACAAATCGATTTGTGCCAACTTATCCGACCACTATCAAGCTGATCGCATCACTAGAGGGAACTGTTAACGGCGCACAATCTAGTGGTCGGCATTGCTCCCTTTTCAATCGTTGGCTAATGCATCAAATTCACCTTGTGTTTGTACATATATATATATATATATATATATATAAAAAGATAATTATTAGTTTACATTGTACTATCAATATAAGATTTACATTTACATAGTAGACTAAACAAAAGTGTACAACATTATACACATTTACATAAAAATAATATACATTTATTTCATCTACCATGTAAATGTTACAATAATAGTACAGTCTAAACTAATAATTTTCCTCTATATATAAAATACAAAAACCCCCCTATCAATCAGATCTTTCTCTTCAACCCAAACTCACCCCCCCCCCCAACCCAAAAATAAAACCTTTGGCCTTGCCTCTTTCATCTTGCCTCCTCAAACTCCAGTTGTCAACACCACGGCACTCACAAGTATTTCTCAAGTGATTGATTGAACTTCGAAGGTGGGTTGATTGAAGATGAGTTACAACTCTAAACATTGTTTAGGTTTGATTTGTTGTGGATTTTGATATTTAGATCTTAAGTTTCGATCTATATGCTTGAATCCTTGGGAATTTTATGTTTTGAATCTTTATCTTGTTTTTTAAATCCTTGGGAGATTTTTTGAGTTTGATTTTGGTTGTTCTAGATACTTGAGTTCATCACACCAATTAACTTCTAGGATTTATTCATTAAATTGTTATGAGTGATTTGATCTGTTACAAGAGAAATTTTCTGTCAGTTTGATTGGGCACATTCTGACAATAACCTCTATCCTAAAGTTGGGGGTCTTCAGTGAATTGTGGCTGGCGCGCTTGAAGCCTTGAACTTCTTCGGTAACGAAATGATTAACCTAAACATTGACCAACTTGATCCCAGCGATTACCAACCTCACCGATTCACGGTTTAGCTTCTCAATTAATACATGGACGACTTTTTGGATTAAGACCATTTATCTAATAACCAACAATTATCGGCCAAGAAAGTCTTTCTTAATACGCAAATTAGATTTGATCTACATTTCGCATCCTACCTAACGCACTAATTGTGCTCTTACGTAAGACAAAAATAAATGAATAATTGTATGGCTGTGGATTCAGCATTATCTAACGAAGTACCATATTTTTATAAGATAATTTAATTAGGTGGATAGAATAACTCTGGGTGCTTGGCATAACCCTATATGATTGGATCATGACCTCAAAGTTGAAAGTGTCGAACCACTCTTGAATTGGCTTTACAGCTCAACTCATGAACAAACTTGAAATAATCACTGGGAAATTACTTCAAATAACACCACAACACCATGAAACCGTACACAACCAAAAACCCATAATAAAAGAGATTAATAACCCTTACCTGTCAAATAGATTGTTCAAAGTTCAAACTAAAATCCAACCACGGGTGTATAAAAAATCAATAATCATACTTTCTGATTGCATACAGCTTCTAAACAGGCTAAAAAATCTACACACAAACATAACATAAATTATCCCTTGTGAAATGGATCTTGCTATTAAATTATTTAGGAATGCTGTACAGCAAATTAATGTATAACACACATGTTTACAATGCTACAAGCCGGTGTGAATTTGGAGATATAACGCCTCAAATATACCAGAATTCTCCTCCACAGGTCCAGGTAGTATGGAGCCATCCACTACAGGAAACATTAACTGCCTAAAACAAATAGCTTTTTCCTTGTACTGTTTTGCTGCATCAAAATCCACGCAAGACTATGAAAAGTGAGAATGTTATTCATTCATATAAGCCCCACAAGAGATCACTACATTACATTATACTGCATTCCTGTATAGTCAATAATATTTCAATCATTTTTTATTGCCTACATACAAGAGTAAATTCAACTAATTCAGATATTCAATAGTACAGTAATATATAGCTGTGGGGCCATGGGTGGGGTGAAGGAGACAAACTATATACAATTTCATCATCATTTCTTTAATATTTTCAACCTTCTGCAACAATTCCTTTTATGTTCTCTCACAGCATTTATTTGTTTTTTGACAAGTATGTTCTCTTACAACATTTTAGAAGACAAACTGGATTTCAAAATGCCATGGAAGAAATGCAAAAGTGGAGATCTTTTTATGATTGGATGTCTGCCCTAGGCTGTCCTTTCCGCATCTCTTTCAAAAATTTTAGATATGTTGAATACGAGATTGTAACTTTTTAGGAGCATCTTGATACACTTCCTGTGTATTTGAGTTTTTCTCCTCTTACCAATAAGGATATCTTTACTTATCTCAACCACCCCCCCCCCCCCACAACAAACAAAAAAAAAGGGCCCATCTTTGCCCATGCCACATCAGACAAAAATAATAAAGTTAACTCCCCTCTTTTCAAATTTAAAGGAACTCAAATTTCATGCCCATGCCACATTTATTATACAGAATAAAGCAGTGACTCACCTCTTCAAGATTTAAAGGAGATCAATCATCATAAGAGCTCAAAGCAGACACAACTGATCCCGTTGTCGCAAGAGTTGATGCCACATCTGGGTAATTTTTCCAGGATGTTGTTACCTTGAGAGATGGATTCAACCAACTCTTCACAGAATCCACAAAGGAGTTTGGATCGAAGTTTAGAATGGCGTCCCAATCCACCTGTACACCTTGCGGTATGTTTCCTATAAACTCCATGTTAGCAGCGAGAAGTAATCCAAGCATAACTACAAACCCAACGACAGCAGATCCCCTTGACAGCGGCATAAAATTGTACCTAAAGAAAAGCATTCCAGGTTTATTGACAAACAACATAAATTGTCTGAATGACAAACAGACCATTTCCATTCACTGAAAAGCACTTATTATACCAGTAATATGTCATCCTCAAGATTGCATCTCTCACGTTTTCAAGCACACTGAAATCAGTGGACCCATAAGCCTCACCACAATAAGCACTGCATATAGCCTGCCATTTCAAAGTTAGCGTATGCAAATGTTAAGTTGATTCAGAATAGATGAAAAACAATATACAGCTTCCAAATCACCATGGGCTGCACAGTAGCATCACAGAGGAAGCCAATTTACAATTAAGTTTGCAAAATAGAAACAAGAATAAAGACTTCAATATTATATGCAGAATGAGGACAAAGGAGAAGCTCCCTAGAGTTAGCATGAATAAAGAGATGGTTGCCACTGGCATAGTGGTCCAGTTGCATCGAGCAGCCCCACATGAAAGAAATGTGGATCAAATCCTACAATCTTGATTAAGCAGCTTAAGACAAGGCAAGGTGCTGGGATCAACATTGTTAGAGGCTGCTACAGCCTCAGAAAGCTCAAGTACAAAGTGGAAAACCCTGAGATGAGTGTAAGTGCAGTGCATGTTGGAGAAATGGAAAAAAAATGCCATTGTGATGAAAATTAATAATGTTGCAAATTTACCATATGAAATAATGCAGATAAAAAAAAATCCTAACATAAAATTTAATTCAACCACTCAAGCACATAGCTTCATCAAACGTGCTTAAAACCAAAAATGCTTTGATACACTAAAAGCTATAAGAATTCCAATTTAAAAATATTTGATGAACTATAAATATATGGTCAAACTGCATTTGAAAAGGTC
This sequence comes from Quercus aquifolioides, assembly GCA_019022515.1. Lineage (NCBI taxonomy): Eukaryota > Viridiplantae > Streptophyta > Magnoliopsida > Fagales > Fagaceae > Quercus > Quercus aquifolioides. The sequence goes on along the minus strand of CM032334.1, from coordinate 43,265,530 downwards.
ATCAGAACAAAGTAAATAAGAGACACTGACTATACAAGCTTAGAAAAAATGCACACCACTGTGCTTATGCTGTGATTTATAGAAGGTGCTTTTCAAGAGGGACACTACACACCGTGTGAGTGTCGCCATGCTAAACAGCATGCCTTCACAGTGCTTTTAATACTACTAACCAGGATAGATAACTACTGCTGCTTAGTTATAATTGATGGAAAAAAAATACTATAAGTTACTTGGCCTCGCTTGGGATGCGCCACATGTCGGTCTCACTGGCTTCAGGCTTAAAGCATGCCTAGGCACCCTTACAATAACACTGGAAACAATCCCTAATTTTCCTTGATTATAATTTATGAAGAAATTTACTCTGGGTTTAGTTGGGTCAGTAGTCTCTGTCCTTTTCCAACCACGTATTAGAAAGCAACATTATAAGAATAACTAAGCCATCTGGTTAGTGTCATGACTCAGATTAAACAGGAAGAACTTTGCAAGTATTGTAGAGCTGTAAAGAGTTGCAAAACTGCAGAGAACAGCACCCAAAATTGAGAAAACTGGCCGTAGGGGATGAAAGTAAATATCCTGAGTAAGGCCTTGTGTCTGAAGAATAACTAGGAAAAGCCTGAAGTAATGCACTTTGCTTCACAGATTAAGTAACACCTAATCACCTACTTAACTTTTAAGTAGTGCACTTGGCTTCACAGATTAAATTTAATAGATCTGAGACTTATAATCTGATAATACATATAGAGGTATAAAATCCCCACAAAAAATCATTTTATATGCCTTACTCTTTACCTTTAATATCAATAGTCACTCAGTAACTAAAGAACTTGTCAGCATCAGGAAATCATGTATCTTGAATTGCTTGAATATAATCATAAGTGAGCAAGATAAACAAGCAAGAATTATCTTAGCTGATTAAACTTTAAACATTAAGTAATGGACAGTCTATGGCTAGATGTAGAAAGCAAAGCTATTTGTTAATGCTTGAGATCTAGCACAAATATGTGTGCGCATGTATATGTAGATATCTTTGAGGTCTAGAGTAACATACTTCCCATGCCCTTGTCATTTCTGTTTCAAATTCATCCCATCTAGAAGGCGTGCAGGGTGTTCTGATGGCAAAGTCAAATCCGCGTTCCCTAGAGGAATCATTGGATGGTTTAAATGAAAAAGAAAGTTATTATAATGAGAAAAAAGAAAAAAGAAAATGAATAAAGGAAAAGGAAACAAGGAAAGGAATAATTGCAAGCCAAGAAACAAGACAAATATAATTTACATTTTCACTAGGGTAATCCTCGTTCCTTCAAGCCGTTTCCTGAAATAAGAATAATCAATTAAAAACTAGGAATGACTAGAAATTTTGAATGCAGGACATAAAACTTAATTTGTATGCATAATTACCCCTCAAAAGCACTATTACACCAAGTAGCCAACCAGAAGTCCTCACCAACAACTCTGTAAAGATCAGAGCAGGAGTTTGCACCCAGAATCTGGCATTTTCACATTAACATTAGTTGATTGAATTTTCAATATATGAAAGCAGATATGTCCTCAAATGGGTATGAAGCAAAATATGACCAACCCAAAAGGCATTTCTTAAAGCTATAATATCATAAAAAATAAATAAATTTTCATTTTGTTTGGTTTAAGTACCCAAAATATAAGATTTTGCATCCACTCCATATTCGTGATTTCTTTACTACTGAGCCTATACGGACTAGATGGGTTTTTTTATCAGTAAAGAAGCAAAAATATCATTAAACAGAAAAAAGAGATCACAGCATACATGAAGTATACTACAAAGAAAAAAGGAACGGATAAGATGGATTCTGTCAGCTGTAATGACAGATTCAAACAAGAGAAAAATCCAAAAAGCTCACATGAGGTAAATAGTCTCCACATGATGTCATGTAATTACTGTTTTAGAATTACGTATATCTCGACCTCTATATGCCATAATTTATTAAGTAGCTACAAATAATATCTTAGATTATTCACATTGCAAATAAATATATTGCAGGCCAAAAACCAGGGCAAATAGAAGAGAGAGAATATATTTGCTAACGAGCTATGGACAATAGTATTCTGTTTATTTGGTCCCCAATGGGTTATGCGTACAAATTAAAGTTCCGGTTAGCCCCTACCTCCTTGCTATCTTAAAAAGAAAAGAGGACTGCACGAATAGCATCTTCGATCTTGCATATAAATAAATAAATAAAAACCAGGTCAACTGACGCCAGCATCACCACTACAGAAATTAAATTTCCTTGGTCCTTTTTCAGTGAAACAAAGACAAGCCGCAGGCTGTTCACTTTTACTTGGTCGCCTGGTATCTTGAAACCTCTTTGCTTGCAGGGGCAGGTGTGGAAACATCTGAGAGAGTGCTTTGCAAAAGAATCTTGTGGCATGGTGGAAGTTGACTTTTATGAAAGATATCTCCTCCCTTTAATCTAATCAGTATATTACTTCTGAGTAAGGCACTCTCCAAAAGGAAAGTGAACAGGAGTTAACAGCAGGTGCAATGGAAAGGCAGTTGGGGGCAAACGACAGGGAGGTACAATAGGCTTATAGATCAGATGCAAGCAAGCTCCAAATCTGCTACTCGTTGGGCAACACCTTCTTTTCTATGAACACCCCCACCACTAAATGATGAACTTTTCCAGTCTTCGCCTCCAACCCGACCAGGAGAGAACACAAGGTCAAGCCAAGCCCTTACCCGCCTGAATGGAATTCATATTTCCTTATCCTTTTTCCTTGTCCAGATGCATAATTCAGTTTTGCATATTGACAATTATTTTCTTACCCTAGATATAATATATAAGACACTCTTTCCAAGAATCTCCCCATAAAGCAGGAATTCAATCTGCAATAGCCTGAGCTTCTACCATGTGAGGCACTCCTTAAAAGAGGAATTAGAATGCTCTCTCCTCACAGGTCAAGTTTGTATTTATTATATTCATCCTTGGAATAATTTACTAGGAACATTTATGAAGCAGTAGTAGTCTGAATAGGATGACACTGAAGGAGCTTGATTTTCCTAAAATTTTGTTAGAAATGGGGGCCTTATTACAAGTAGTGCGAGTTGTGATTGTTTACAATTGAACTGACCTTTTTAGGAACAGGTATGTTTCTAGGATCCTGCAAGTCCAATGGCAATACTATGTGATTCAAAGCTTCAAAATCCTTGCCCACCCAGCATTCTTTGCTTCAACCAGGTTTTGGTTTGCAAGTTGGATCAGTTTTGTAATCAATCATAGCTTACTAAACTCTGTTAATGTTTAGTTGTAGGGATCAAAGAGAACTTCAAAATTTTTATGGAATATTTGATTGCCAGTTGAATGGATGTTTTCAATTGATCTTTTCACTTACCCTTATATCAGTTAATGGAAAAAGTATTTGAAAAAAAAAAAAAAGAAGCTGTTTGACTCTATGCTATTAATAGGTAGAGTTCGTCATTCTTATAATTTATATTTCTCATCAGCAAACATCCCACTATATTGTTCAAGACTTTTTTAACTAACAAACTTAACCAGGGGGTTACCTTCTAAATACAACTTGTTCCATATTCATTTTCATTTGAAAATGATTCTCATCTTGGATATCAGAGAGTTGTAAGTTCTTATAAACAATGCTTGCCACTGCAACATGTGGGTTCATGCCTAGTTTTAATATATTTTGAAGATGCCAAAAACTCCAATTTCCTAAATGGGGAGCGTTTCAAAATAGCTGGGTAAAAATTTTGGGATTTATATATCATACTTTATTAATTTCCTTGTGGCACTATATATGTTGATCCATATTTTGATGCCTCTATCACCTAGGCCACTGCAGCATTCAGTTGCAAAACAAGAAAACATATAGAAATTATCCTTGGATAATAACATTTTAAAATGCCCATATAAGAGACATATCCCCAAACTATGCAGTGAAAATTAGCAATTACAAATCATGCTAATGGGATGGATACTTGTAACATACTCCTTTTACAAACTTCATCAAAAAGGAGCTTAGCAAAATTATAAATAACAGAAATAAAGTCCCTGTGCAATGTGAAAAGGCAGTGAATATATAAAAATAGATTGAAAAGGATGGTAAAAGAACTCACATCTTCCAATTTCCCATCTTTGGATAGATCAATAATTTTATCTTCCTTGCTGTACACGTACAATTGATCCTTTATGACAGTCTTTGCGACATCTAAAGTTCTGAAGCATCAACAAAATAATGAGAACTGTAAAACAGTTTTCTACTATAAAGGAATCAGATTAGGACGTACCTTTCATAATTTGGGTAGTAGCGAACAACTTTTGCCTGTCCGAGAATCATTGGTGTGTGAGACCCAAATCCAGAATTGAACTCTTCACTGAATTGCAGAAAATCCCACACAAGTAAACAGCTGAAGTTTCTCAATCATTCAACTAAAAAGCTAGAAAATATAAGATCAAATTCATCCAAACATTACTGATTAAACTCTGGTAGGTAATGTGCAAGTTAATAAGAAATGGAGTTGTTCATATCTGTATATGTAATATTTACATAATGATACAAATATCCATACTAACAATGTACTTGTACATATCATAGTTTAATATTCACCACATATCATTCCTACATAAAAAAGGTTAATATAGGAAAGACCTAGAAAGGTTATACTACCAGGATTTTATATCCCACATCTAAAAAAAAACTTCTATCCAATTCAAGCAACAGTGAGTATGGATGGTCAGAAAAGAGCTAGAAAGATCTAATGTGAATCCGCTGACCTTCACATATGATTTTGGTTAAATTTGGGTGCTAATAAAAAAACTCCGGTGACTGAGCCTAACTGGACTATATTAAATCCAAATAGGCCATAGCTCAGCCCGCATGAAACAAATCAACCAATGATCCTTTTTTCAGTAAAATATCTCTATAGTTCTGAACCAACTATTGCTGTTCAAGGACACAGATAAATTTCATCTTTAATTCTTTTTACAATAATAATTTGAAATCTTACTCATTTACATAATGTACTCAATATTGTACTAAAAAAAGAGAGAAGAATTAACAGTGATTCTGAAAGGAAAAAGAATGCATCTCCAGTTAATTCTTCACCATATGTTAAGAAAAGTACTAAAATTTTTACTTTTTGGATAAATATTAAAATTCATATAGCCAGCAATAGAAAAGTTAGATAACAGAATAATACAGAGATCTATTGAGAAAAAACAAAAGTAGAACTAAGAAATGTCTAAGATACAACAAATGGTGAAAAAAGTAAGACATTCTACTTAAGGAAATAAAAAGACTCGCAGAATTACAATGACTACTGGTGATTTAAAAAGGCAAAAGAATGCATCTATACATATACATCACCATATATACTAAGAAACCACACTAAACCTTAATTCCAATTAAATTATGTTTTGCATTGTGGATATTTTTTCAACTAATAGGGAGCAGCACATGTTTATTATTTTCTGCAATTCTAGCCTATAAAAAATCAGATTCTCTGTCACATCCTTATTTATCATATCCTTTTATACTACAACTACCTATGTTGTTTTAGGCCACCCTCTACCTTTTCCCACTCATTCACTTTGAATTAAATTCACTCTCACTAGAGCACTAACTTGTCTCTGCACAATTCCAGTCTATCTTAAACTCTTAGTCATTGTTTCCTCAATAAGGGTCACCCCACCCTTGAATAGATGACTTCATTCCTTATCTTTACTAGAATTTCCACTTATAACATTCTTATTTCGACTATGCTGATTTTATGATCACGTTGCTTCTTAATACCCAACATTCTTTTTTTTGGTAAACAAACATTCCATTTCATTAACCAACCAAAGAAATAGAATCTACAAGCAACATGTCTCCCATGCTTCCCACACATCAGAAGGGAGTGAATCATTATTACACTTGAAAACAGGGAAAGGGGAGAAACAACCTTTGCTAGAGCATGAGCTACAGCATTACACTCTCTCTTAACCCAACAAGAACAACACTTAGTCTTGAGTTCCACAGCATTTAACAGCTAAGTCTTTGCAATCCAGTGACAGTTCTGGACACCACCATTTAATTCATCAAAGCAGAGTTTAGCATCTCCTTCAATCTCAATATATAGGAATTTTTCCTCTATAGCAAGATTGAGAGCCCATACAATAGAAGCTGCTTCTGCTTCAATTGGTTCACATATTGGGTGTATACTAGCCCAAGCTTTGACAATTCCACCAGACTCTTTTCTAGCCACAACAGCTATGGAAGCACATACCTGGGACACAGTTGCAACCACATTTAACTTAATACAACCAGGTGGTGGTTTTTTCAACTCAACTGTTTTTCACAACTCTTGACCTCCCTGCCTCTGTAATCCACAACTGCTTCAGCAACTCTGGTCTCCAATGAGCTAATAATTTTGGCAAGATTCACCTCCTGAACATTGTTGTGAAGGAACTCATTTCTCAAATACCATGTGGATTCTAAGGTGTGGGCTATTTTGCGTGAGGTGTGGTCATTTGGATAGGATTGCCAAAATGTGGTGTCAAGATTTGGGTATTTAGGACAAAATTTATAATATCTTCAGGGCTATTGATTTGAAGAGTATCAGTTCTGAGACTCCAATTACAGCCAAACCATATGGTTCTAGCTACTTTGCAGTGGAAGAACAGATGTGCCGCTGTTTCTGTGCTCTCCTTGCAAAGAACACAATCAGTGTCTTCAATACCATTCTGCGGTGCAGAATTTCTTTCATAGGCAGCAAATTGGCTCCAATTTTCCATAAGAGCATTTTTAACCTCTCTTGAATTTTTAGATTCCAAATATTCTGCCAATTCAACACGTTATGATCCTTAATCCACATTAAACTATCTTGCCTTGGCCTAACAAGAATTTGGATTCTTTTGATAGCTTCAATGGACTCAACATCAAATAGCTCCTCTAGTCCATTCACACACCAGGACTTGGTTGAAGGGTTGATAAGGCTTGAGACCATCATAGGAACTTGGATAATTGAATCATCTTTAGGTTTGGGTTTGTAGTCTTGATTTAGCCATATATTAATGGACCGGCCATCACCAACCATGAAGCAAACAGCCTTGACTATGATTTTTTTTTTTTGCATTCTCAATACCTTTCCATACTTGAGATGAAATTAATACACACTTTCTTTCAAAATTTGAAGAGCCATTTAAGGAAGAGGAGGTGGACTTTCCGTTTTAGATCTCGAAAACCTCATTGCTCCTTGTATTTCTGAGAAAGAAAATGTGGAGTTGAGTAGAATCCCTACTCCATTGGAAATAAGAAACACCATTTGGGGAATGGATTCCCAAAAAGCATCTGGACCTAATGGACTTCCTGCTTTGTTCTATAAGAAGTACTGGAATATTGTGGGTGACTCAGTTGTCAAAGCAATCATTAACTTCTTTGAATCAGGCAAGATGTTGAATGAGCTGAATAGTACACTAACAGTACTCATCCCCAGGATTCAGAACCCCACATCTGACAGTCAGTATAGGCCAATTAGCTTGTGCAATGTAGTTTACAAAACAATGGCCAAGCTTCTTGTGACTAGATTGAGACAGATATTACCTAAACTCATTTCTCCCTGTCAATCTGCCTTTATTCCAGGTAGATGGATTGCGGAGAATAAGGTTATTCTCCATGAAACACTGCATATCTTCAAGAAGAGAAAAGTCAAGGATGGTATGATGGCAGTGAAGTTAGACCTACAAAAAGTATATGATAGGGTCAACTGGAAGTTCCTAAAGACTCTGCCAGACAAATTTGGCTTCAACAACACTTTCTCCAAGTGGATTCTAGAATGTGTCTCATCTATCTCATCAACTCTTCTAATATATGGGGGGTGAGGGTATGGCTGGTTCTTACACCCCAAGCACAGGGCTTAGGCAAGGGGATCCCCTATCCCCATACCTCTTCATTTTATGTCAAGATGTGCTGTCCAGAATGATTGAAAAGGAATTCTTGGAGGGTGGACTCACGGGCATAAAATTAAATCTCGGTGGACCTCCATTAACTCATATAATGCATGCTGATCATATTGTTCTATTTTCCAAAACAACAAGTAGGGATGCTAAAATTTTAAATGAATGCTTAGAAAAATATTGTACTTGGTCCAGACAACTGCTAAACAGGAGTAAATCTGGCATAATCTTCTTGCAGTTCATTCAACAATCAAGAGCCCAAGCTATGAAACAGATCCTTAATATGAAGAATGTTAAAAAAGATGCCATCTACCTAGGAGCTCCAGTATTTACCTCCAATAATCCCTCAAAGGATTTCAAGTTTCTACAGGAAAGAATGGAAAGTAAGCTGATGGGGTGAAGATCTAAGATCTTATCTTGGGCCAGTAGATACCCATTGCTAAAAACAGTGGCCGAAGCTATCCCAACTTATACATTGTCAACCTTTGATGCACCAGCAAAGTTTGTAATAACCTAGACTCACTCATGAAAAAATTCTGGTGGATCCCAAAAAAGAATCACTCTCAATACTTAGCATCAAAGACTTGGGAAAATCTATGTCAACCAAAGAATAAGGGAGGATTTGGATTTTAAAAAACAAAGAATTTCAACTCTGCTCTCATAGCCAAATTGGCTTGGAATTGGATGGTTGCATCAAAAAGTGATAGCCAGGTGGGAAAACTTTGAATTTTTATCCCCTACCTTTAGCCACATTTCCCTAGATTTTTGCTTCAAAATAATCTCATCCCTCAAAAGCCACTCTTCCAGTTCAGCCTGCAAATTTGCTTCTACTCTAGCATTTTCCTCAGAACCTCATTTTTTTTTTTATAAGTAATAAGTTTACTGATATCAAACAGGGGAACACCCTAGTACACAGGGAGTGTACAAGGGGTCAAACAATCAAGAAAAAAAATTACAAGAATCTAGGAAATCAAGAAAAGATAAAAATGATTTGTTCCGCAAAGCAGCCAACCAATCCATTAAAGTTCTAAAGAAAAATAACTTCAAGTCTGATATGGATCTCTCCTTATCTTCAAAGCACCTTCTATCTCTCTCCCTCCAAAGACACCACAAATAAGCAATGGGGAACAATCAACCATATATACACATTTCGATGACGACCAAATCTGCCTTGCCAACATGCTAGAAGCCCCACTACAAATTGCGGCATAACCCAGCTCACTCCAAACAAACCGAACACCATAGCCCACAGATCCATTGCAACCGGACAATGAAGAAAAAGATGATCAACTGATTCACCATTACACTTGCACATGTAGCACCAATCCAATATCCAAACCTTCATTTTTCGTAAATTGTCAATCGTTAAGCACTTCCCAAAGCAGCAGTCCAAACAAAGAAAGCTACTCAAGAAGGAATCTTTTGTTTCCAAATACTTTTCCAAGGAAAGCAATAGTCATTAGAGCCCACTAAGAGACTATAATAATCCTTAACCAAGAAGCCCTTCTCTCTATCAAGTTTCCAGCACTCTATCATGTTTTTAAATCTCATCTATTTGGGATTCTAATTCTTCAATTCTGGTTTGGCAGAAACCAAATACCTCCTTATTCCAACTTTAAGGGCTGCCCTGGTACGCATCTGTCTTTTGCACAATTTACACCTTCTGTTCCCCCAAACCCTTTTTTTCCATGCTATTTCAATGACATCATGACACCCGTTGTCCCTTGTCCAGGCAGCCTCAAATCTAAACAGTCGTTGACTTAGGCAATTTGGTGGGTTGGTGTCAAGAAGCAAAGGACAGTGATCTGATTTAATGGCACCCAGGTGAAAGATAACAGCTTTTGGAATTTAATCTCCAATTGCTATTAGCAATACCCCTGTAACGTCTCTCTCTGATGTACTGTTTACCCCAATTTCTACTCCAAGTGAATCTGTTTCCAAAATACCCAAGGTCCACAGCCCCCTATTGTGAAAAACAATTCCTTTAGAAAGTTTGGTGCTAAGCTACTACCTTGTCTACCTCCCTTTCTCTCACCCTCTGATGAGATCAAGTTGAAATCCCCAAAACAAAGCCATGGGCCATGGCTTCTCTAAGGATTCAAGCAAAGAAGCTAAACTCTCCCATGCCTTTTGCCTCTAGAATTATACAAAGGACCATAGAAACCTACCAGACCCAATCATAATAGCCATCTTTTATCTTCACAAATCACAGCAATTAAATTGCTATTATACTCCATAACTTCCAGATTGATACTACTAGACCATTACATGCAAATTCCTCCAGATCTTCCTTTTGCACTGATAGCCAATTTTTGGGAAAAACCAATTGATTTTAACACTCTCTCCATTCTATCTTCCTTAGTTTTTGTTTCAGACAGGAAAATAACATATGGCCTGTGCGCTTTTATTAGAACCTTAAGGGCTCTGACCGTGGAGGCATTGCAAATGGCCTGACAATTCCAACCTAAGGCCATCATTGGAAACGTTATACTACCTGAGCACCTTTTACCACTGCAAAATCCAGCCACCACTACAAACAACTCATAGGGACCCACACAAGAGCCACAAACAACTTCAATCCGACAAACTGTAACCACCTCACTTCCACAGCAGACCCACACAGAAATCTATCACAAATTCACCAAATAAAAAGGTACAATCAAGAAGTACATCATGTACCTTTCTGGATCATAGCCCCACAATGGCAAGAAACAGCTTTGTGGTGGAAAACATGCCTCCAGCCACCAAAGAGCTAACAAATCCGACCAAGAGGAGGCTGAGAATAAGTGGACCTTGGATGCCCACTAGCTTGGGCGAATCAATTGGGCTGGCTGACCCACACAGAGACCAGAAACAGCCACAAATATGTCAAAAATAACACACCACCGCCAGGCTAAATGCACCCACACCTGGATAGGAACATGACCGCAACAGGCAGAGACAAACCCACAACTGTGTAGGGAGGACAGTCCACTAAGGACAGGAAGAACCCACAGAGGGTCAGAGAGACGGCACTCTCGGAGTGGGCTCACAAGGATGGCCGGAGAAGAGCTCAAGCTAACGATAGTGAGAGGAGCTAAACAAGCGCCGAGAGGAAAAATCTAGCTTTGTTTATACCCAACATTCTATACTATAGAGCACTAGTCTAATTTCTTATAGAAATTTCCCTTTTAACTTAGAAGGTCTACAGTCAAACAAGACTCAATGCACTTCTCCATTTCACTTACCCAACTCTTATTCCTTGGTCACATCCTTCTCAATCTTTTCATCTTTATGAATCATCATCCAAGATATTGAAAATGCTCAATCACCATATACTAAGGAAATTAGTAAATATTATTTTGGAGGCAATAGAAAAGAAAGTGAATAAAACATAATACACAGATCTATAGATAAAAACAAAATTCAGAACCAGAGAAATTTTCTAAGATACATTATGCAAAAAATGATATCACAGCAAAACATTCTACTCTACTTGGCATGAAGATGGAATGTACCTTAATTTGTTAATCCAAACAACTGGGTCACAAGGTTCAGAAATCTGTCTCCATTTAACAGCAAATGAATAAACTTCCTGCCATGACATTGTAGAACGGCCCAATGATGTATCTTCTGTATTCCCAAATGAAGTTGACGTCTCTAAGGAACTGCTCGTACTACAACCAGCACCACCTCTGTTCTGGCTGGGAATATTAATTCTTTCCCTTCGCCGGGCTCTCTTACCAGACTTTGATGTGCTTTTATTAGAATGTTGCAAGGAACGCCAAGCTTTTGAAATCCTCTGTGCAATTTCAATAATAGCCAATCCTGCCATGCGATGCTGGTATATAATAAAATATGAACAACATTAATAGAAAAACAAAGGTGAATACCAAAAGAATTGGGAAAACTACATTTTAAACCCAACAATTTAGAAATGTAACAAATTAAACCCTATAGTTTCAAAAAGTAACAAATTAAAAACCTCAGCCCATGGTGTTTGAGGTTTAATATTCTTCTTTCCCCTGGAAGGCTTTATGGAAGCTGAAGGTGCCAACAAAGGTTAGTTTTTTTGTGGACTGCAGCTTTGGGGAGAATTTTAACCATTGATAATTTGCGGAAATGCAGAGTAGTTGTGATGAATTGGTGTTGCGTGTGTAAGAAGGATGGGGAGTCCATTGATCATTTACTATTACATTGTCATCTAGCTAGAGAGTTGTTTGAATATGGTATTGTCATCATTGGGGGTTCTCTGGGTTATGCCATGCCATGTGGATCTTCAAGATAGCTAGTTGCATAAATGATTAAATGTAGCAGACATAAGTCTACAGAGATTTGGAATATGATTCTTCATTGCCTGATGTGGGGTATTTGGCAGGAGAGGAATGCTCGTACTTTTGAAGGAAGCGAGAAATTGACTCATTATATGAAGTTTCTTTTCCCCCAGACATTGCTAAAGTGGACAAATGCTTCAAGCGTTTTATTTTTAATTCTTTGGCTGATTTGTTAGATAGTTGTACTTTCTTGGCACTATAGTTTTTGCTAGATCCTTAGTACACTGCATGTGTGCTTTGGTTCACTGTATTGATTTCCTTTTTCAATGAAGTTTTATTGCTCATAAAAAATAAAAATAAAATAGAAAAAGTTTAATTTGTTACTTTTTGAAACCTTGGGGTTTAATTTGTTACTTTATAAAACCTTAGGGTTTAATTTATCACTTTTGAACTACAGGGTTTAATTTGTTACACCCATAAATTATAGAGTTTAAAATGAAATTTTCCCAAAATAATACATGGATAAGTAGAAATACACAAAAAGATAGGATCCGAAAAGAGGAAATTTGCTTAAAGCTCCTATTGATGAAAAGATAAGAGAGAGTTGCTAAAAATGGTTTGGTCATGTTCAAAGGAGAGCGATTAATGCACCTGAAAGAAAGTGTGAGTTAACTCATGTTGAGGGAACGAAAAAATGTAGAGGAAGACCCAAAATAACATTAGCAAAGTAATAAAAAAGAACTTATCAATTAAGAAATTTTAACAGAGAATGACTTCAGGTAAAATAGAATGGAGGTAAATAATACATCGTTGGACCTAACTAAGCTGATAAGGAAAATTTGGGATTAAGGCCTGTTGTTGTTGATGTCACTTATTTGACAACTAGTCCAACAATTTAAAGGAGCAAGTGAGGAGAATTAGAGAAATGAAAACACACTTTAAGCTACAGCCATGCAGAGTTGATTTCTTGAAATAATTCAACACACACATAAGTTAAAACTATATAAAATAATTATTTGATAAACAGAATGAAGGCCACTATTTTTTTTATAAGTTAAACACACACCCAGCGGACCTTTAACCTACAAACACATTCTCCATTCTTATGGGGAGTGGAGGTGCTATACTGATATTTGAGCTAGAGCTCATATTGTGTAGGATCTTTAGGAATTCAGCACTAAACTAGATTCTTGATGAGATGTTAAATGTGTTGATGGCTGTTTGGTATTAAAACAATGAAAAGAACATGAAATAAAGAAAGATAAAATACTGGGCAATCACACCTAGGTTTACCTAAGCAATCACACATAGGTAGGAAAAGGCAATTACACCCTCAAAGCTTAAAATAAGTCACTGGAATTTCCTTAAAAACAATCTCTCTCACAATATTATTGACTACAATAAAGCCTTTATATAGGCTATTGCTAAATCCTGGAATTTTATTAAAATCAATCTCTCTCAATATTATGGACAACAATAAAGCCTTTATATAGACTATTAGCAAAGACTAGGATTACTAATACAAAAAATATATATTTTTAAGAACTTCTAAACCAAATAGGAAAAGATTTCAAGACACAAAACAAGATTCATGTGATTTTGATACAGCTAAGGATAGCCCAATCCAGAAAATCTGGAAATTAACAATTGCCTTATTCAATGGCATAATTAAAATTGATCAATCAGCTTTCTAACCTTTAAAAATTTATAATAAAAAAAACCCTTAATACCAATACTCAATAACTAAACTAAACTATGAAAGGTGCCAAGATAGCCCCACATCAAATCTTGAATCCCTACGTATTTAGTCTTGTTTTTCCTTGAAACTCTTTATTATCCACATCATCATTGGCAAAAACGAAGCCCACTTTAATAGGTCCACAGCACTGTATAAGTCAAAAGTAAAGTAACAGTATCCCATGTTGAAGACAGATAGTAGCTTTGTATTTATGTAACCTGGTTCGAATAAAAAACAAATCCAGTTCTGATTGGAATTGTAATGCATCAACTTTGGGCCCTGTTTTTATCTCATGAACAAATGTTTGAACTGATAATAATAATCCTTAGATCTAGTTACAGGCTGTTTGAATTCATTGACTCAAGCAACCAAATAAAAAGATCAAATAGATGTCCAACTTCATAATTTGCTTTTGCCTTTTTTTCAAGGTGTGAGATATATATATATATATATATATATATATATATGAATGCAAGGGTCACAAAAACCAGACACTGGATTGAAAGTATGACATATGAGTAGGCATTTAAGACCGATATAAAGAAAATAAAAGAATGAAAATGTTGTAATCTTTGATCAAGGCAATATGTTATATGAAAATTGACAATATGACATCAAATTAGTAGACTAGAAAACATTATTATTAAATCACTAGGGAAATAGAAAATTAAATGAAAAACCACAAGTAACGGAGACCAACTTCAAACTTGAAATTGATTTAAATCACCTGACGCTTATTTGGTAAGAAGCCAGGACAGTCATATTGGATTTTCTTGCCAATGGAATCAGCAGCATGTAGAAGAGCAGTCTTCTGTTTTGTAGTAGCATGATCTTGCTTTCTAAGCTTACCCTTCTTCAATGATTCACGCAAGGGAGGTTGCCGGAAAACCTTTTCACATACATTCTTGGGGTGCAACCTTTTACACCAGTATTCCTGTAAATCCCATAAAGAAAATAAAATCAACATTAATTTGGAATTTTTTTTTTTTTTTTTTTTTTTGGGGGGTTGGGGTTGGAAAGAATGCAACAGGAAGCAATTCTTTAATTCTTCTTGTAAAACTTGCACTGTAAACTGGATTACATAATCTCATATATGAATGTATAGAGATTTAAGTAAAAACTTTTTTCTGTTTCGATTGTTTGGCAAATTATAGTAAATAGTATTTTAAAGTTCTAAATTTATAAAGCATGAATAGTGAATTGTAGAGCTTCTTTCTAAAAGCTCCAAATTTCAGCTTTAGGGCTTGTCTGGTTTTGCTTTTGAAGGGTTGAAAAGTGCTTTAAAGGTTTAAGCTCTGTTAGCTGACTGAAGATCTTTAAAGGAGTACTTAAGGCTGAAAAAAGCTTTAGGGCTAAATCTGAAATTTGGAGCCTTTGGGAAAAAGCTCTACAATCCACTGTCCATACTTTATAAATCCAGAACTTTGAAGTATCATTCACTGTAATTTTCCAAATACTCAACAGGCTAAACAACCTTTTTGTTAAACTCTCTATAGCTAAAGCTCTATATAGGAACTATAATATTTCACTATAGTGCATACTGAAGCAATGGAAAAGCAATAGAAATTCACTGGTAAATTCCACTAATCCAATCTCCTACAACTTGTTCCCAATAAAATGAAAAATAAATTGCAAAACCAAAGATCAACCAGGGCTTTCATCATGAATTTAAGACACATAACCTTTCTATAACTTTTCCTTTATTTATTTATTTTGATAAATACAATTTGTCATCTATCATCAATTGAACTCCATACAATTATTTTGCCTTTCAATATGTCCAGGGCATTTGGAGCTTGTCATTATTTGGTATTGCAAATTAAGTACTCTTCTGTGGCTGCGCTTTAATCTTTCTCAGGGGAAGGTTTCCATTAGAATGATAATTTTGTTCGTGCGGTACAAGACTGGGAATTGGAGTCAGTGCTGGAAACCTTCTGCCAGTGAGGTTTTGGATGTTAAATCTTTTTACAAGGTTTTGTGTTCTACTACCCATTCTTCTTTCCCTTGGAAGCCTTTATGGAGGCTGAAGGTGCCAACAAAGGTTAGTTTTTTCATGTGGACAGCAGCTTTGGGGTGTATTTTAACTACGGATAATTTGCAGAAAAGCAAAGTAGTTGTGTTGGATTTGTGTTGCATGTGCAAGAAGGATGGGGAATCCATCGATCATTTATTGTTACATTGCCATGTAACTAGAGAGTTGTGGAATTTGGTATTTTCTTTATTTGGGGTTCACTGGGTTATGCCATGAAATGCTGTGGATCTTCTAGCAAGCTGGTCCTATAAATGTAGCAGACATAAGTCCTTAGTGATTTGGGGTATGATTCCCCATTGTATTATGTGGGGTATTTGGCGGTAGAGGAATGCTTGTATGTTTGAAGGATGTGAGAGATCCAACTCAAGATATGAAGTTGTTTTTTCTCCAAACTTTGCTAGAGTGGACAAATGCTTAAGGTGACTTTAATTTTAATTCTTTGACAGATTTGTTAGATAGTTGTACTTTCTTTGCTTTATAGTATTTGCTGTTTTTTCTGATTCCTTAGTACACTGCCTGTGTGCTTTGGTTTCCTGTATTGTTTTCTTTATCCAATGAAGTTATATTACTTATCAAAAAATAAAACATCTATGAGACCTCTTTCACAAAATTGACTTCCCAAAAAAATCACAAGGACTTGGGTCTGTTGGAGAGCATATGACTAATGCCTACTTGCAACCAACTTTGGCTACATACAAAAAGATAGCATGATAACTTGTATTTAATTTAGCCAGAAGTGGATAAATAAATTTCGGCTTACTGTTGTCATTTCTATTTATCTTAGTTTTAATGTTCTCAAATTTCACAATTAGTAGTCACAGTGCTGCTTTCCAAACTAGCAATATCAAGCTTAGTCCTTAACAACTGATTGCATGATATAAGGCCTCGTCACACCTCAAAAATACCTCTTCTTGTTACCTAGTTGATTGTTGTTAGAATTATGGTTATGTGATTAAATTCACCATATTCACCATTTCTTAATAGCTTAAACTTTTGGGACAATCGGTAATTTTATATGGTATCAGAGCAGCAGATTCTGAGTTCAATCCCTGTGTTTACTCTACCTCCCATTTAAAATGTTAAAAATCTCACATGTTGGGCCCCCACTTATTAAGGGGAAGTTTAGGCCCACACATGAGGGGGAATGTTAGAATTATGGTTATGTGATTAAATTCACTATTTCCAAATAGCTTAAACTTTTGGAACAATCAGTAATTTAACAATTGTCGTTAGTAAATGTCATACATACATCATGTATTCTATCTGTTACACGACAAAACCAAAAGGTCATTATTATTTCAAACTATGAATGTGCCTAACAGTTAAAAATTATATAGCTGACAAGAAAGCAAGGCAATTAAGTGACCCAACAGCAAGCCCTAACAACACAAAGAAATGAAAATTATTAAGAAAGAGAATTTCAATTCTCTCTCTCTCTCTCTCTCTCTCTCTCTCTCATATAAATAAATAAATATATATATATATGTGTGTGTGTGTGTGTGTGCATGTATGTATGTGTACACACACCAACCTTAAAGAGTGGATCAATATCTCCATCAATGTCAAACCAGCTAAACTCACTGTTGGCTTTTGCAGCTGTGTACAGAGCAATCTCTTTCTACAAAACAAGAAAACTGATATTTTACATCTCATAACATAAAACCACGGGCAGCATGCATATGGTTGAGTGAACATGTCATATATATTGTACAAAAAGAAAAATAGAAAAAATAAGTGTACAAAAGCACATCAGAGACATAAATTTTGGTATCAATGTTAACATACATTTTTTTTTTCTTTTCTACATCAATGTACATGCATAAATACTGCTTAAATAAAAAAAAAATACATGAAAGAAAGTGTACAATTGCAGCACAACATTGGTGCCTGTACTGCACCTACAATTCTACAAGTATATTTGCAAGATTTTACACATTTGTATACATGTATCACATTAAATAAAGCATACATCAATCATAAACGAAATTGACCACCTTGTTCTATTTCAAAATAGTCAGTGCAAATGTATTCTATTAGAGGAGGAACCAGATCAAATAGGGTCTCATTACAGCCCAGAATTCCATCAACTCTATAGATAATTCTAGTTAACTGATAATATTCTACAGATCCAACAATCCCAGTTCCTACAAGAAAGAGTGCAACTAACCAACAGAAAATTAGTTATGGATCCGGTGTGAGCACAAGATACAAACATATATATAATGTGTTCACACACACACTTACTACATATACTGAATTAATATAAAATATGTTTCATTCAGCTTATGATAAGGCAAGAATGAATTGACAACAAATTCAAGCCAAAATATCGAATGTGGTTTTTTTTTTTTTCTCTCTCTTTTTCTTTTCTTGGAACTACCCCAGACTCCACCTTGTCTTTTTACCTTCTGAACTGATTAGCAGATGCATACAATTAAAAGAGTAGATATAAAGAGAATGCCTACATGAGACATAATTCCAAATGAAGCATACTATTCATTTCAAAGCAAACCTGATAAAAGGCCAAGCATTGAAGCACAAACTTTTCCATTGAGTCTAATTCCAAATCTAGAGCAGCATCATAGTCCTTGACCTATGACCATCAAAATAAACATTAGTACATTAAAGCACAACAGCAAGAACCATTCGACCACTTAATAAAATAAAATAAAATAAGAGCTCCTTCATACCGCCTCTCTATATTCGCCAATAGCGTGGTAACAGGAAGCTCGTAAATACAAACACTCAATGTTATCATTCTCAATGCCCAAGCCAGCTGATAAATCCTTGATTGCCTTCCTGCAATATTAAATAGAGGCATTTTACCACCAAAAAGAAAAAAGGAAAGGAGTACAAAAGTGCAAGAAACAACTGTTGAAACAAAATTAGTGTTGAAGGTTATAAAAATAAATAAAATAAATAAAAAGAGCAGTGAAGTACAAGTTAATGTTGACCTATCAGTAATTGTTTTAATTTGATATCAGCTCAGAAAGTACTCATTAACAGAGTGAGAGAAGAAGCATTATGGGTGGAATTCGTAGTTTTTTCATTGAATTTAAGTTTTTTCAATTGGTGGTTGAGGAAGGAGGAAATTTTTTCACCTTATGTATTTTTGAACGGGGCAAACACTTCATGAAGTCAGTATTCATGGGCAAGAATGTAGCCTTATGGTTGATGAAGAACATAGAACACACTGTGGTCAGAGTCAATCCCAAACAATTTTTTACGCTTAGGGAAGGAGACACTGCGTACACTTTACAGCAAGGATCTAATGCCTTTGGTCAGTTCCTTTTAGTGTCTGAACTCAAAGTTGGAGGGAACAGAAGATCTGTTATTATTCCTGGAGGCAAAGCACAAAATGGTTGGAAGGTCTTTGGGCTTGAACTAAGGAAGATGTTGGATCCTGACCAATATGCTTTTGGTGGATCAGGTCAGGCCAAATTTGTGTCTCTGCCACAGAGGAGAATGTTGGGGCCTCATCCCTCTCGGTCTTTTGCTGAAATCTTGAAGGGTCAGGTGCAGCCAAGGGATGTGATTCAGTCACAACTTATTACCACCAAGGAGAAGGATAAAAATATGATTCAGAGGGAGTCTGTAGAGAGGCAGAATCTGTCAAGGGGGTTGTTGGAGATGAATCCGAGATTTTCAGGTGCTAAGGTGGGGGATTTTTCGGTGGGCAAGGCTGATACGATGGTGGTGGGAGGAGGGGTTAGGAGGGAGCAGTGCATTAATGTGGAGTCAGATTTTGGTGAGCAAAATCTGGCAGAAGATAGGAAACGTCTCCCATCAAGCTTTAGTTTGAATTCTAAAGCAAATGAAAATGGGAAGAGGAGTGATTTAAGGAGATCTTGCTGGATAGGGAGTGGTCTAATCGTGGAGATTGATGTGAAAGGAAGGAGACGTGTTGCTTGGGATAGAAATAAAGGGGGAGAAAAGAATTTTAAGTGGGTATCACGAGCTTGTAAGCTATGAAGCACAGGTGAGGGTGCGGATGCGGGACTCAGCAATTTTTGAAAAAGTAGGGTGCGGGTGCGGCGATTAAAAAATTATTAAAAATATTTTTATTTATATTTTTAATATATTGCTAAACATATACCAAATTTGACAAATATATGATAACTATTAACTAAATAAAAAAATCAAACCCCAGTGTCACAGGACTCACAACATTACAGACAGCTTATATAAAAAATTAAAAAAATCAGATCACAGTTCAATGTTCACAGATTCACAATCACAAATCACAATGAGTAATAACTATTAACTAAATAAAAAATCAAACCCAAGTCACATTATTACATTACAGCTTATATAAAAAATTAAAAAAAAAAAAAATCAGATCACAGAGACCTAAGATTGAAAAACTAAGAGTGTGAGAGCTATGAAAAAAGTCAAAGCATGCGAGAGCTATGAAAAACTAAGATTGAAAGCTTAAGATTGATACCTGAGGGGAGACGGAGAGCAGAGTGTGAGTGAGTTAAGAGTTGACAGTCTTGTTTGTCAAAAAAAAAAAAAGAGTTGACAGTCTTGAGAGTGAGATTGTGAGAGTGAGTTGAGAGTGAGATTGTGTGAGAGAGGGGAGACACCGTGGCGTGGAGCACAGAGACCAGAGAGGCAGAGAGTGAGAGAGAGCTGAAGTCTGAAGATGAGAAGTGAACTGAGATACTGAGATATAGGGTTTTTGTCCAAATGGTGCGTTTTGCACCTTTTTTTTTTTTTTTGAATTTTGGCCTGAATCAATCGGTTCAGCGCCAGTATCGGTGGTTGCGGCCGATACGGCCCGAGTCTGCGCCGAGTCGGCACGAGTTGGGAAACGAGAAAGAAAAAAAAAAAATATATATATATATATATATATATGCATATATATAAAAAATGGATGCAGCACCAATGCGCAGGTAGCGGCATCGCTCGCGCGTCGCCGCGTCAGATTCGGGTGTGGTGGCCGTTTTGCCACATCCATGCATCCCAGCTTGTTGGCTCTAATAAGTTGGCAGCCCAACAGACAATTAGTAAGTCTAGTTTAGGCCCACTGGTTTGGGAGAGCCCACTGGTGACTCCAACGAGTTCGGGGATGCCGACACAGGTGGCTGGAGGTCCTATGAGGACATAGAAGGAATGGGTTCAGGCCGAGAATGGCAAAAAGAGCTTCTCGGTGCCTCCGAGGAGTCCGGTCTTGCCGATTTAGGCAGGCGAGCCTTCTTCTACGCCTAGCTCGACACCCCTGGCCCTCTTGGTGACGCCAACAATAGTTCATAGTACCTGTCTTGATGGGAAAAGGCCCGATAGTCCCGCGGTGGATGGTTTAGAGGTTGGGACCAGCTCCGATGGTCCTGCGGCGACTTCGATGGAGTGTATCTTTGCTGGGTTTAACTCCGACGAACCCACGGTGGCTCAGATGGAATTAAATGGTAGTTCCTCCAATGGGTCCAACTCCGATGAATTCGCGGTGGTTTCGGGCAAGACTGACATGACAAATTCGCAACCCTCGAAGGGTAGGTTTCTTGGCAGATATCCTTAAGAGACTATCAGATGCGGGTTTCGTGGATTTTGGGGTCAATAGTGTGGATAAAGTTGGTAGTGTGAGTAGTGAGCTTTTGATTCAAGGGGCAGATAATAAAGGAACCAAGCAGATAGATGTTGGTGAGAGTGGTCAGCCCAATTTAGTGATGATGGAATTGAAGTCAGGTTGTGGCCAACCCGGTTTAGGTGTCCTAACGGTGGGGGAAATGGCTTTCTCAGAAGTGGTTTCGGGTGAGGAGAATTTGGCAGATTGTAACCCATTATTTACCATTATCCCTCCGGGGCTGGCCTTGACGATGGAAATGCACAATGATTCTGAGGTGCTGAATATTGAAAATATGCTGGATGTCTCTAGTTGGGTGAAGAACATAATCCCAAGCTTTAGTAAAGTGATTGGGCTTTCTGCGAATTGTCATGAAAAGTTGTGTATTGCTTATCTTCAAAGGCTAGAAAGGGAGATGGCGGTTATTAACCAGCAGCGGAAGAAAGCAGCTGCTAACCAAAAAGTAGCATCTTCTACGGGTAAAGGGAAAAGAGAGTTGAGGAATCTAATTTCAACGGTTAACAATGATGGGAGATAGTGTGTTGGTAGTGAGGTAGAGGAAGTTGTGGGGTCTTAAAAGTCTTTATGAAGCTGAAAATGATTTCATGGAATGTAAGAGGTTTGAATGAACCCCAGAAACGTCTGGTAGGGAGAAATTTGTTACGTGAGTGGAAGCGTAATATTGTATGTCTTCAAGAAACAAAGCTTGCTGGCATAGATAGACAACTGGTTTGTAGTATATGGGGCTCTCTGTATGTGGATTGGGTGGCTCTAGATGCTGATCAGACGACTGGTGGGGTCTTGATTATGTGGGATAGGAGGGTTTTAGAAAAGTTGGAGGTTTTGGTGGGCTTGTTTTCGGTGTCGGTTCAGTGGAAAGGTGTGGAGGATGGTTTTATTTGGGCATGTTCAAGGGTGTATGGCCCAAATGATAATAATTTGAGGGGTGATTTGTGGGATGAGTTGGTTGGTATTCAGCAGTATTGGAATGTTCCTTGGTGTTGTTTTGGAGATTTTAATGTTGTTCGTTTTCCTAGTAAACGGAGGGGTGGGTCTCAGCTTACTCTTGCTATGGAAAAGTTTTCTGAATTTATTGAAGAGTTAAACTTGATAGATTTGCCATTGGAGGGAGGGAGTTATACATGGTCTAGTGGTACGGACCAACCATCTATGTCTAGGATTTGATAGGGCTCTAGTGTCACATGACTGGGAGCAACACTTTCCGGAATTGATCCAACGAATTCTACCACAAACTGTTTCAGATGATTTCCCAATTCTTTTGGAGGCAGGGGGTATGGCGAGGGGGAAAAGTCCTTTCCGGTTTGAGAATATGTGGTTGAAGACGGATGGGTTTGTTGATAAGGTTGATTCATGGTGGAATCTCCATTCTTTTTCAAGTACACCTAGTTATGTGTTTGCTAAAAAATTGAAAGCTTTGAAAGAAGACATTATTCAATGGAATTGCCAAGAGTTTGGCAATGTTGGGCGCAGGAAGAAAGAATTATTGGGGGCTTTAGAGTTACTAGATGCTAAGGAAAGGGTTCTTGGACTCACTGAGACGGAGAGAGATGAGAGAAATGAAGTGAGATCGCAAGTTGAGCATCTTCTTTCTCTAGAGGAGATCTCATGGAGACAAAAATTAAGGATGTTATGCATTAAGGAGGGAGATAATAATACTAAGTTCTTTCATAAGATAGCTAATTCTCATAGAAGGTATAACCATCTAAGTTTCTTAGAAGTGAATGGGGTGATTTATGAGGACAGAGCAAAAGTTGCTACTCAGGTAGTTCAATTTTATAAAACTCTGTATCAAGAGTCTGAGGAATGGAGACCTTTTGTGGAAGGACTGGAGTTTGACCAAATAGGGGAGTTAGAGAGGGGCTGGTTGGAGAGGAGGTTTGAGAAAGATGAGATTCTACCAGTGGTCAGAGATATGGAAGGGGATAAAGCTACAGGTCCAGATGGCTTTTCTATGGCCTTTTTCCATCAGTGCGGGAGAGTAGTAGAAAGAGATGTGTTGGCAGTCTTTGAAGAGTTCCATCAGCACTATAAGTTCGAGAAATCTCTTAACGCTACCTTTATAGCTTTGATTCCTAAGAAGAATGATACCTCTAACATTCGTGATTTTAGACCTATTAGTTTGGTGGGGAGTATATATAAAATCTCGGCCAAGGTTTTGGCAAATAGATTGAAAGTGGTGTTAGATCAACTGATATCTGAATCTCAGAATAGTTTTGTAGGAGGTAGGCAAATCCTTGATTTAGTTCTCATTGCCAATGAATGTGTTGATAGCAGAATGAAGAGTAAGATACCAGGGTGATTTGTAAGTTAGATATTGAGAAAGCTTATAACAATGTGAATTGGGAGGCACTTCTGAAGTTGTTGAAGAAAATGGGCTTTAGGGAGAAATGGTGTAGCTGAATTCGAACCTGTATCTCTACAGTGCAATTCTCTGTGTTGGTCAATGGGTCTGCAGCTGACTTCTTTGGTAGTTCTAGAGGTCTGAGACAAGGAGATCCATTGTCTCCCTTGTTATTTTTAGTTATGATGGAGGTGTTTAGTAGGATGGTGAAGAGAATGGAGGGGGCAGGTTTACTTAATGGCTTTAGGGCAGATGGAAGGAGGGGTAGGGGGGAATGTGCATCACATTTGCTGTTTGTGGATGATACTATTTTGTTTTGTGATGCAGAAATGGAGCAAGTCCTACATGTTCGACTACTGCTACTTTGTTTTCAGGCTGTGACTAGTTTGAAGGTTAACGTAGCTAAAAGTGAGATGGGTCCTATAGGAGAGGTAAATAATGTGTAGGCTTTGGCAAAGATTTTGGGTTGTGGGGTTGGGGCCTTGCCAATGACATATCTTGGTATGCTGTTGGGGGCGTCCCATAAGTCCCCTTTTATTTGGAACCCTATTTTGGAGAAAATTGAACGGAAGTTGGCAGGGTGGAAGAAGTTGTATTTATCGAAATGTGGTAGGTTGACTCTGCTTAAAAGTACGCTGTCTAGTCTTCCCACCTATTTTTTATCTTTGTTCACCATACTTACACGTGGCAAACAAAATTGAGAAGCCACAAAGGGACTTCTTGTGGGGTGACTCTAAGACACATTTATTGGGTTGGGATAAGATGTGTTTGCCTATTGCTAAAGGTGGTTTGGGTATTAGGAAATTGACCACTTTCAATAAAGCCTTATTAGGAAAGTGGCTTTGGCGTTTTGGGATCGAGGAAAATAGGCTTTGGAGGAGGGTGGTAGCTTTGAAATTTGGGGAAGAATTGGGGGGGGGGGAGGGGGGGGGGGGGGGGGTGGACCTCTAAGTTGGGAAAGGGTGTTCATGGGTGTGGTTTGTGGAGAAGTGTCCGGATGGGTTGGGAAGTTTTTAACAAAAATGTCCAGTATAAGGTTGGGGTGGGGGATAGAGTGAAATTATGGACAGACAAGTGGTGCGAAAATCTTCCTCTCCATTTGGCTTTTCCAGTCTTGTACAATTTTGCTGCAAACAGAGAGACATCCGTAGAATCATCTCTAATTTGTCAAGGAGCAGGGGATAGGAGAACTTGGGATGTTCATTTCATTCGGGGTCCTAATGATTGGGAGGTAGATGTGGTGGATGATTTCTTTCGTTTCTTGGCATCCAATTTACCTTCCATGACTGATGGTGATCGTTTGAAATGGAGGTTGACAAAAAACGGAGATTTTACTATACGCTCATTTTATCATAAGTTACATGGCTCTTCTTCCATTGCTTTTCCATGGAAAGGTATTTGGAAGGTTAAGGCACCCCGGCGTGTCTCTTTCTTTGTTTGGACAGCCGCATGGGATAGGATCCTCATGGGAGATATCTTGAGACTTAGGGGCTTTGATTTCGTTGACTGGTGCATTATGTGTCGTTGCTGTGGTGAGACAGTGGATCATTTGTTGTTACATTGTGGGAAGGCTTATCGGCTGTGGTGTTTTGTCTTTAGGATTTTTGGGATTTCATGGGTTCCCTCATGTACGGTGCAAGATTTTCTATTTAGTTGGTGGAATTGGTTGGGGAAACATTCATCTTACATTTGGAACCTAGTTCCGCTGTGTTTGATGTGGTGTATTTGGAGGGAACACAATCGGCGGACGTTTGAAGATTTGGATAGATCTGAGGACCAACTGCTTGCTCTCTTTTCTGGTTCCCTTTTTGATTGGGCTAGGGCTTGGGGACTCACATCTAGTGACTCTATTCCTTTATTCCTTAGCTCTATTCTTCTTTGTATTTAATGCCTTTTTATGTTTTTGCTTTTTCGTCCTTTTTGTACTTCTGTTTTGCTAGTGCTATTTTGCATCTAGTAGTTTTTTTAATATACTTTTTCTTACCTATCAAAAAAAAAAATGTTGACCTATCACTTCTACTATAAGTATAAAAAGAATATTGGCAACCTCTCCATCTTTAAATTCCAAATGCTGCCAAAAACGTTGTATCCTTCCCCCATTGCTTATGGACTTGGGAGATAAATATGATAGTTACAAAGGATGCTATCACCCATAAGGACATAGTAGTATCACCTCAAGTAAGTCATAATTTCTAATGACTTATACATTTGCATTTTTCCTTTCCTGGGACTATTTCTTTTTTCTATTTATTCTAGGTCACAAGTTGTCTCCCTCATTGCATTGTTCCTCAAGAAAAGCTGCCTCACTATATGTCTCTTCTTCTTCAATAATCATATTTTATTGAAGATATTAATTGATGAAAAATAAAAGGTCGAAATAAACTGTTTGGTCCCTAAAGTTTATCTGCTGGCCATTTTTGCTCCTTGAAGTTTCAAGTGAGTGCTATTTGTCCCTCCAACTTCCATTAGTTTTCTTGCCTAAGTCTAACGGAGCAATGACATGGCATTTTTTAATGATGTGGAAATTCTTTTATTATTAAAAAATTAAACATCAGAAATTACACATAAAAACATGTTTCTATCCAAATCAAACCTGTTTCTATTTGGGTTAATCTCCAAAATTGGAGGGGGGAAATCCCAATTTTTAGATTAATCATGCAACAATGGAAGCAATTCATAATCATACCCCAAAGTTCTTTTGAAATGGTTTAAGATCACTGACTTTTGGTTGCTTGATCCTGTTCACCTGTTGATTATATTGCACCAGAAACTTCAAAGTTCAATGAGGCAGCAATGCAAGCAATTACGAAGATTGTGGCAACTAATTTACTTTGAATGGTTCCATCAACAAATCATGACAGTAAGGTTCGGGAAATGTATGACTTGGAAGAGGAGGAACCGGCCATGGAACCTGCTTGGCCTCTTATATAGATTGTGTATGAATTGCTTCCATTGTTGTGTGATCAGTCTACAATCTACAAATTTTTTTTTCCCCATCAATCTAAGGGTTATGTGGTCAGGGCTCAGACCAGTTTTAATTTGGTGAAAACCCATATTAAAATGGGTTTTATTTGGATAGAAACGAGTTTTGATGTGTTACAATAAAAAATTTTCCATGTCATTTAAAAAATAAGGGCCAATTCATTTTGCTTCATTAGACACATAGGCAAAGAAACTAATGGAAGTTCAATAGTGCTTATTTTTGAAACTTCAAGGGCCAATAGCGTTCACTTGAAACTTCAGGGACCAAAAGCACTTAGTATGTAAATTTTAGAGACTAACAATGTATTTCGACCAAAATAAAATTTAGAAAAAAACAAAACGAATGAAGAAATTTTAAAGGCAGAATAGAAAAATACATATTGGAAAGGCTCAAAGGCCAGACCTAAAACTCATGGTATGTGACAAAGGACCAGGTTTATCAAAAGAAACAGATAACAAGGTATTTGAAAGATTATGGTGTGGACACCATATATGCTCATTGGACCTATTGATGCTAATTGATCATAATTGACATTGATTAATTGCAACTAATGCTAAATAATGCTAAGAATTTTTCAGGAGTTATATTTTATTTGCTTTATTTTCAAATTTAATATAATCGGTAAATGGTTGTTTCTTTTCCTTACTTGGTTATGAAGTTATTTCCTTCTCTTACTTGAGGCAATTTGGAAACGCTATTTACAGGCCCATAATTCACTATTGTAGAAAGGCTTGACCATGGTTTGGTAAAATTTTGTTTGGGAATATCCATCCAATGCTTGGTGCTGACACCAAGCAACCCTTGATGCTGAAACCAGAATTCCTATCTTTGTTTCTTTCCTTGGCACTAATTCCAAGCAACCCCTAGGATCTAACTCCTAGGTTTTACCCCTCTTTCCACCACTCGGTGCTAACTCCAAGTAACCCCTATGCGCTGATTCCTAGGTTTTATCTCTATTTCCATCGGTTGATGATGACACCTAGAAACCCTAAGTAGTAACTCCTACGTTCTATCTTTTTTGGTCATTTTTCTTTATTTCCTAAACTCAAGTTCCCCTTGAGAATGCATTCCTTCTGCATCAGGTTTTAGGCAGGTTTCTTGCAAATTTAAGAAAGGCCGTCTTTTTCTTCAAATTTTTTATGTTCCCAACCTAGAAGTTTATGATATAAATGCAAGATGGTCAATATGGAGCAAAAACTAAACAATTGTAAGAAAAAAAGACAAAAAAAAAGGGTGAGACAGTCCAGTGCTCTTATGTTTATAAGTAGGTATTTCTGGATTGCAACTTCTACCAACAGCCTCTTTCAAATAATAGCAAGTATGCTAGGTAAGATCATGCCCTATACACACATAACGTCAAATGGGATATCCAGAGTAAGAAAGCAGAACTCTAGAAAAAGGTTGTTCACCCTGAGATGATGGAAACTAGGACCATTGTACAGGTCTATGAAACCAGATCACAAGTAGGTATGTTTGATTTTATTTCCCATTTTCCCTTTTCGCAAGACAGTTTATTTCCCCCCATGATTCACCATCACCTACCACCATATATCCTCAGGGATCCAAGATGGTCCACAGGATCATGAGAACTCAGATAATAACATTGAATCCATAATGTACCCTTTCATAAATTATCAAAAGTTCATAGAACATACCTGTGCTCCCCCATCCCATGGAACAGTAGGCCACGCAAATGGTAGGCTCTAGCAAATCTATTCAAGGCATTAAGAGTATCAAATATATGTAGAGTAGAATTATCAGAAGTGAGCATCTCAATCAAAATCAGGCATCAGAAAATTTTAGTGTTAATTTTTGACATCATAGATGACTTGTTACAGGTAAACAATGCTTACCTTCCATCAATTTGTAGAACGTGTTGAAGACATTCCAAGGCTTTTGTTGGGTTTGCCAAATCTTGATAGAGCTGCAACAAATTACATATTCATAAAAACAGTTAAGGTTTCTTGATGCAATAAAGCCAAAGAGTCATACACCTACTTGATGCATATGAGAGAAGCAACCAAGTACACTAGACTTATTAAAAATGTGCAACCAGATGGGTGCATTAGCGCATATGAGATCAATATCAATTGAATAAGGACAAAATGAATCCGCTGATAGAGTGAACACTCCCAATAAATAGAGATTGAGCTCCATAACACAAAGGCACAACTTGCCAAGCTGTTTCCCTATTTATGACCAGATTTCATGCTATCCTTTTGGTAAGTCTTGTACCTCTCTAGGCAATTCCCAATAGACTAAATAAGGTGAAGACAAGACACCATAAGGTGCAGATCACTGCAGACACCAAGTATCAATCTCTGATCACAAATGTTTATGGGCAGCAACACAGGAGGAGGACCAGCCACTGACCTGGTTTGATGATGGAGTAATTGACACTGATTGAGCCCAGATCAATGCTGATTGATCTGATTCTATTAAGTTTATTTACATATTAAATGTAATTCATTAGGGTTTATTTCCATATACTTTATAGTTAATTTCAAATTTATTTCCTTATTTGTGGTAGCTCAGGAAGCCCCACTAAAGGAGCCAGAGGAATTGCTGCGGACATTGAATTTGATGAATGAAAGTGAGTCAATACTCTAGCTTAGTGTTCAAACTTCTTTTATTGTGTTCAAACTTAGCTGGTGAAGCATAGAGTTTAGCCAAATTACTCTTCTTTTCTATTGTGTTCAAACTTCAGCTATCAGTACTACATCAACTTAGTAATAGAGCAAACCCCAAACCAGTTTTTCAGCAGAACCCTAAAAAGCAACCCAACAGCCATCCAAATCCAAAACACCCACACTCCATATCCCACAATTGTGTACCCAGCAGAGATGAAATACTTACCGCATGAAGTTATTGTCAAGACCACCTGGATTCTCTTGCCCCATCAGATATAGTGTCGGTAAAAGCGTCAAACACACTAAAGTGCATAGACTTATGCACCTAGACCTCTTGGGGCCTAGGTGCAAAGCAAAAAGCGCAAGCAAACACTTGACACAAATTTTTAAAAGTATATTATATAATAACCTCTAATAAAAAATATATAATTTATAATAAAAAAAATTAAATTTTTTTTAAAACTCAAGATAGTAATATATTTTACCTATTAGCTAAAATGGATAGTGCAGTTGTACAAAGTTTGTAATTTCAAATTTTACATAAAATTTTATACATTTTTTTTATATAATTCTCTTGTTTTTTATAAAATAAATAACTGTGATTGCTATAATCAAATTAAGTATATGTTTCAACCAAAATATATCTAAAAAGGAAAAAACCAAATAACACAATAAGAGAAAAGTATCCTTATTTGTTTCTTTTGATATGTAAACAAAAAACCGTTTGTATAATACAACACCTTAAGAGTAGTGTTTGTATAATAAATTAATGTCCATGTCATTTCCTCAAGATCGCGCAATTAATCTTAATGATTTAAATATTTTTAGCAAAAAAAGTATAAAGTGCACCTAGGCATGCTTTGTGCTTCTTCAAAAATCACCAAAAAAGTGTGCCTTAGACCTCGGGGGTTTGAGCTTTAGGCACACCTAAGCACAATTTTGACACCACCGAACACCTATGAGATGGTGCTTCTGCCAAAGCCACCAGCTGCGCTACTGCCCCCAAACAAACAGTCAAAACAACACCTACCCTCGTGAAACCCACCACTACTCTTTGAGCAAGACTTTGAAACACCCATCACAACAACCCACAATCGTGAACACAACCATAATCTGCCAACCCAAGACGTACAAAGCCACAAGAGCCACAATTCAAATTGAACTTAGAAGGACTAAGTTGAAACGATATGTTTAGTTGCTAATCTTATCACTATTTCTTCTCTAACTACGGCTCCTGTTTCTCATGTGATCACTGTAAATCCAACAGCAAATGATTATTCCCTTGATGATCTTATATATCAAAATTAGCACTATGCTATTGTGCATTCCACATTTCCGAAAGACTACTGAGAAAATAAAGTATGTGCTTCTTCATGTTTAGCTATTTGTTGTTTCACTTTCTTCTTATTTAGTTCTTTTTGGTAGGGGGCTCAAATGTTCTTTAGCTTTCAGGTTCCCTGTATTGCCCTTGCAATGTATCAATTGGTAAAGAAAATGAATGAGTCATTGGGACACTGATATATTCCAGTTTTCAATGCCAAGTGAAGACCACTATTTATGTTATCTAATCCAAGAAGATACTTTTTTAAAAATTAGATTAATACTACTCAGAAAACCTAGTTAACTATTGAGCCAAACATTTATTTAGAGCATAAACAGTGTTTTAAAGCTTCCTTCTTATGTCTCGCACAGGCTGACCAATAGTAGGCATATACATCAAGTATAAACATTGTAGCTCAGGCTAACACCATACAACCCACCTCATTCCAAAGGGGACCATCAGTGGAAACAACTAGATTACAAAAGTAGAATTTGAACTATTATGGTATCCATGACAAGCTGCTTTTTATTGATAAGTTCTGCCACAGGGCACAGGCATAGACATCAACTAGATGTGAAGAATGTCTCCGTTGACTGCTCAATAGATATCTTGATGCAGAGTCAACAAGACAATCCCCTTAAGTATAACAAAGTAGTTGCTCAAGCATACCTGGGTTAGATGAGTCCATGCCTCAAGGAAATGTTGATCCAATTCAATTGATTTCTTATGTGCCTCCTCTGCCTTTATAAATTCACCAATTGAAGATAACGACAAACCCTATGAGAGCCAATATTTGGTCAGTCGGTACAAAAAGACATTTTCCAAGGTGAAATTGCAGGAACTTTTACCAGACTACTAGGGCAAGACTGAAGATGTTGACCACTCACCAAATATGTGTATGCTGATGCGTTATCCTTGTCAAGCTTCACACACGTGGATAGGTCCTCCACAGAAGCATTGAAATCTTTAAACTTAAAACTGACAATTCCTGCCATTAATAGCAACCTATTGATCACTTTATACCACAAAATTGTTGTTACCTTCTTGACACAACTTATCCTGCCAGTGTTTATCTCGAGATTTTACAGTAACAATGACACGTTCAGTTCATACATAGAGACTGACTACAACACCAATATTATATGCCTTAAATTTTATATTTAACCACTTTTACTATCAAGCTAAATTGATATCACCTACATCTGAATCTAGAACACAGCTAAACATCAGCAGCAAGTGCTTTCAATATAATCCTCTGAAATGCAATGCCACAAAACTGTTATTACCTTCTTGACACAAAACTTATCCTGCCAGTGTTTTTCTCATGATTTTACAGAGCAATGACATGTTCAGTTCATACATAGAGACTAACTTCAATATCAATACTGTATGCTGTAAATTTTATATTTAATCACTTCTACTATCAAGCTAAATAGATATCACACCTACATCTGCATCTAGAACACAGCTAAACATCAGCAGCAAGTTCTTTCAATATAATCCTCTGAAATACAATAAAAAGAGCAGGGTTCAAGCAAGTTACCCCTTTCATGCAAAATATCAGCCGAGTTTGGTTCAAACTCTAGTGCCTTTGTCAAGTCTTCAATAGCCTGGTATCAAGAGGGAATCAAGCATGGCATACATTTGAATCAGTATTTGTATGGTTTGACGCACTAACAATCTTGAGTTACTCTACATATACTTTTCAACATGCAATAGGAGCCACTAAATATTTCAGGTATATATTTCATTTATAAAAAGGTAATGTTCTGTGACAGCAAGAATAAGACTGTGTACTGCAATTTTCTAAGCTATTTTGGGCCTGTTTGGTGAGTTCGTTCAAACTCACATTTTCACATTTTAAACAACATTACACACATTTTCACACACTTTTTCACCCACACGTATTTCAAAAAACTACAAACAACAATTCTCAAACTACTCTACCAAAAACCCCCTTTGTATGTGGTGCTTTTTTAACCATGAAACTATCTGTAGTATGTGAGAAGTAATATCTGTAGTGCCTTTCTAAGCTTATCGAGAGTAGTGCTTGTGGATTTAGGTGTCCAGAGTGGGGACGGAGGTGGCCGAGACAGTTGTGTAAGTGATTTTCAGGGGATAGGCAATTATCGTCCCACACCAACTGCTGTCCTTAACCTTGACCAGTCCATGTTAGCGGTAATACACATGAAGGTAGATCGTGGCTCTCCTGGGTCCAGTGTATTGGCAGAGGGAGAAGTGGGTAATGCCAACCTGGGTTTGGGCGAGGTTGAGAGTTTCTCCCCTTTGATGACTATCCCCTTGGGCTGGCTTTGTCGGCTGAGCTGAACAGGGGAACTGAGGTTTTGGGGCTTGAGAATACATTGGATATTTCTAATTGGGTGAAGCACAGAATTCCTAGTTTTAGTAAGCGGGTTGGGCTTCCTTTGAGTCGACATGAGAAGATGTGTATTGGGATGTTACAAAGGCTAGAGAGGGAGATGGAGGTTGCCAACCTGTTGCACAAGAAAGCTGCTGTTCATTGAAAATTTGCTATCTCAAAGGATAAAGGGAAGCAAGAGCGGAGGAATCTGATATCTTCGGTTAATTATGATGGTAGGTAGAGTTTTGGCTGCTATACAGAGCTAGTAGTAGGGAATTATCAGTTTTTATGAAGCTCAAAATGATTTCATAGAATGTTTGAGGTTTGAATGACTTTTGGAAACGGTTGGTACTAGAAAATTTATTACGTGAGTGGAATTGTGATGTTGTCTGCCTTCACGAAACTAAGCTTGCTGGCATGGATAGACATATGGTTTGCAACCTGTGGAGTTGTCCTTATGTGTATTGGGTGGCTTTGGATGTAGACCAAATGGCTGGTGGGGTTTTGATGATGTGGGGGATAGGAGGGTTTTAGAAAGGTTGGAGGTTATGGTGGGTTCCTTTTCCGTGTTGGTTCAGCGGCAGGGTGTGGGAGATGGTTTTATTTGGGCATGTTTTAGGGTTTATGGCCCAAATGATAATAATGTAAGGGGGCAAATGTGGGATGAGCTGATTGGAATTCAGCAATATTGG
Source organism: Quercus aquifolioides (assembly GCA_019022515.1). NCBI lineage: Eukaryota > Viridiplantae > Streptophyta > Magnoliopsida > Fagales > Fagaceae > Quercus > Quercus aquifolioides. The sequence continues at coordinate 43,231,672 of CM032334.1, read as the reverse complement.
GATGTTCCATGGTGTTACATTGGGGATTTCAATATCGTTCGTTTCCCAAGAGAACGGTTGGGTGGTTCGCATCTTACACTGGCCAAGGAACAGTGACATCCAGAAAGTTGTTCACCATTGTTTGATGTGGTGTCTCTGGCAAGAAAGGAACACTAGAACTATTGATGGGTGTAGTGACCCAAAGGGGGTCTTGCATTCCATGGAATCCCACATCGCCTAGGGAAGCACATGGAAATGTACTTATAAGGAATGACCTCCCTTTAATGTGTAGATGCCTTTTCCCCCACTACTGTGTGGGGAGAACAAAACCGTGAGAGGTATGAGGCCCCAAAACGGACAATATCTACACAGATGGGGTGGGGTCATTACAGATGGTATCAGAGCCAAGGTGGGCCCCACACGCGAGGGCTCGTGTGCCCGTAAGGGGGGGTGGATTGTAGTGACCCAAAGGGGGTCTTGCATTCCATGGAATCCCACATCTGCTAGAGAAGCACATGGAAATGTACTTATAAAGAATGACCACCCTTTAACGTGTAGAGGTCTTTTCCCCCACTACTGTGTGAGGAGAACAAAACTGTGAGGGGTATGAGGCCCCAAAGCGGACAATATCTACACAGGTGGGTGAAGTCATTACAATGGGTGTGAACGATTGATTGCGGATTTGAAGCTCCAAGTTATCAGAACGCCATTCGAATGGATGCTGGCCATAGGGACATATCCTTTTTCTAATTTCTTGGATTGTATGGATCATTGTACTTTTTGATTTGCATTATGTTGTTCATCTAGTATACCCCCTTGTGTACTTGATGCATTTTTTCTACTAAAATGTATTATTACTTATAAAATAATTTATATGAACTTTCTAAAAAACAAAGACAAGCATACATAGCAAAACACAGTAAAGACAGAGGTGTGCAATTGATTAGAAAGACAATAAGGTTTAAAAAATAGGGTGAACCACTTTAACCTGAACAGATTCCCCTAAGGCAGCTCGAGCTTGCCCTCTCCGCTTCCATGCTTCACCAGCAGATGGATTTGACTCAATAGCCTAAAATATAAATCATAATAAAAACTATTTAAACCTAAATGTCAAAATAGTTTTCAACAACACTCGATATTTATCATTCAAATACCTTTGTAAAATCAGCAATAGCAGCTTCTAGTTCTCGTTGAAATGCATATGCTGTCCCTCTTCCTATTAGTGCCTCAGGATAAGTGGGATCCTCTTTTAGTATCTGTGTATATAATATCAGGAAAAGGAAATGGTTATTAAACTTATAATTAGTCCCCCCCCCCCAAACAAAAAATAAAAAAGAAAAAAAAAGTCCCAAGACACATCGTCAGATTGACTCATCAATTCCAAATATTACCTGGTCAAAGATAGATATGGCATGAGCATATTTCCCTTCATTAACCTGCAAAAAGGAACCGAATACATGCTTTGAAAAACTTAGAATACAGTAAAAACAATAACTGCACTTAATTTTTTCTTCTTTTACCAAGTAGTGGTGTTAAACATACCTGTGCTATACCCCTTGATAGTCGAAAATCTACACTTATTGACTTGGTCTTGGAAATTCTAGCAACACAGAACTTTTTATTTTTCTTGGCTTCATCAATTATTTCATTATGTATTTCAGATTTAAAAGTTAACTTGCTGCTAGTTTCAGTTGTATTGCTTGGGCTGTTACAAATCGTAGATAACTTACTGCATGGTTCAGATGTATCACTTAAGTCACTACATGAATCTGATTCATAACTCAATTTATCTACAATATCATGACTCTCAATCATTTGACCATCAAAATTTGTACTCTCTAAAGCTTTATCACTGAATCCATTGCGTAGGTCAAAATTATTACTAGACGCACTGCAGAACTCAGATGAATCCCCTGAAGCACTGCATAATTTAGATTCATCACTCAATTTATTGTGATTCTTATAAGTGCCATTGCTATGAGGTCCCGATCCAGATGCAGACACAGATGACATAGACTCCATCCCATTGTTTTCATGTGTAACACTTCTTTCTTGTTTTGCAATTCTCAGAAGCTCTTCCAGTTCTAGCAATTGCTTCAGATCTGCAGACTGACGCACAGCATGCTCATAACCTTTGTCCCAAACCAAAAGAGCATCCTCTTTCCTTCCCAAAGCAGAAAATGCACGACCTAGATGAGAAATATAACTAGAATCAGTTTAAAAGCAAATGCAAAAGCTCTAGATGTAAAACTATTACATACATAACTGCATCAGATTAAAATTATAAGAGGGATCAATAATGTACAACCGCTGATCAACACATTAAGACCTTCTCTAGTTGCATAGAGCAAAGGCTATGAGCATTTATGTGTCTTTTCTTTTCTTTTTTCCTATACGTAAATTTACTATCATTTTAATGTTTTACCTTCCTCATATTGAGGTACCAAGCTTTAATTTCAAACATATATTTAATGAAAAGAATGTTCAAAATGAAATTTTCTATGATATATATGCCCCTATTATTTCAAAATGAATTTTCATTTTTATAATTTTTATTACCACCAAGAATTCAATTGACCCAAATAGATCACAGACACACCCCAAAAAAAAGGATATTTGGGGGCTATCCCGTTGTGTCTCCTATGGACTATTTGGAGAGACAACAACAATTGCATCTCTGAGGGGGTGGAACATTCCATGCTAGACCTGAAGTGTGTTTTTTTGCATTCATTGCATGATTGGATGGCTGCAATGAGTGGTCTTTCCCTTTCTTCTCTTGTAGAGTAAACAGTAGAAGATAATCAACTTACCAAATTATTTATAAAGTGGTTGTACTTATTCTTACTTTTCTAATGTTTCTACGGAACTATGGAACAAGAATTTTCAGTGATGAATATTGATAAACTCAAATTTTGCAACCAAAAAAAAATTTTCATTTTTGAAATGAATCTTTGATTTTATACATTGAAAAGGAAATTACTGTAAAATTTAGTATAGAATTAATCATATACAATGTAAAGGATTTAAAAGAACGTTGAGTTCCATTTTGATTGATGATTGATATGAAATGCATGTAGACAGTTATCTTGCGTCTTTTCTTTTGTTCATATTTGTCAACACTAAATGCATGCTAGTTTTATGTTTCATATATTAATTTAGCTTTAAATCTTAGTATATTTTTTCTTCTCGGTCAAATATATATCATGCTAACCATCAGCTTTGCATCACAGAGATTAAAGAGTAGCCTCGATAATTGTTGTTAACATCCAATTAAATCATGGAGAAAGTCAGTTATTAAATTTGAATTTCATATAAAATGCACAGTACTTCACTCACGAACGACCCCTAAAATGCCATAAACCCAAATCATGGTAAAAGAATGAAGAACCCAAACAGTATTTTTAACAAAACTAGCAATGCAATACAAACAATCAGACAGGAAATCCGAGTGCAACTAATAATTAATAAACAAAATGTATTCTAATAACCCAAACAGCATTCTTAAGCCCTTGCTCCTTCCTATTAAACCCTAACACCGCATCAATTACTCACATTCGCCATGAAACTGATGCCAAATGCAACTGCTTAGCTCACAGACAATGCCACAATTGTAGATAAAATTATTAACTAAATCCTCAATCAAATAATAGAAAACACATCAACTACAAAAAGTTTTAATTAGACTAACTAATTGAGGTCCTATCGACAATAATTTATTGGATTATCTTAATTGAAGAATTGAGCGAAGAGAGACCTTTGAGAATGTAAGCTTGAAGAAGCGTAGGGTCGAGCTGAAGCGCCTTGTCACAGTCCTTAATCACATGCTTGTGGAGCTCCAATTGGCTGTAACAGAAGGCTCTATTGCTGAAACCAACATTCAAAAGCAAAAAATCAATCAGTCACCAAAAAAGATAATCAAAGAAATCGAAGATCGGCGAGGTTCGAAAAAAATTTTGGAGGATTGCGCGTTGTACGAACCAGATGTCCTGGATGGCGAAAGACTGAGAGAGGAGCGAGTCGAGGACTCGGATAGCCTTGGACCAGTCCCGAGAGCTACAGAGCTTGGCGAGCTCGACTCGCTCCGAGATAGCTGAGCTGCCCATGAGTTGACGCGGACGAGTTGAGCTGAGTTGAGTGGAGTGGTGTGGTGGTCTCTATGTTTGGGTTCTTTTCTTCGTTTCAACGGTTTCGAGAGAGAGCGAGAGAGAGAGAGAGAGAAAAACAAAAAAAGAGAAAGCGTATAAAAGTGGGGGTTAAACTTTAAAGAGGGTAAGAGGGGTAAAATTGGAAAATGGAAAATGCGTGGAAATTTTTTGGAGTTGAAAGTCGTGAAAATCACTGAAATGGGAAATTGAGGAGGAAGGAGAGGGCTGCGATAAAGAAAGAAAAGAGAGATAGGATTTGGATTTGGTAGATGTGTTGTGCTGTACATACCTATTACACGTGTCGTAGAGCTTCAACTTGATTGGTTGTGCCTTGTGCGCTTCGTTTTTTTTTTTTTTTTTTTTGAGATTGTGCGCTTCGTTTGATCCATTGAGTCTCTGATTTTTGAATTTATTTTTTTTGTCGACATTAATTTCACCGAAAGGTCACTCACAGAGTCACGGTGGGACGGTCCTACTCGGTCCTTTTTCTTTTTTCTATTTTTTTGAATTAATATATAAAAAAAAAATACTGTATTTTGTATTAAATGATGTCACGTCATCCGTATTAAAATTCAAGAAACGAGAGACATATGTGTAAAAAAACTACCCATTAACACATATCTTTCAAGTATTCATGTGTATAATGAAAAGATGGGTAGAATTTATATAGTTTTATTTAAAAATGACCCATATCACATCAATTTGTGTATAATTTTATAAATTTACAAGTTTGTTACAGTAACTTACATTGACACTATTAATTTTGCATTTAATTTTTTATTCTTTCTTTGCTTATCTCGAGGATGAAGGAAAAGAATAGACGGTGATTGTTGACTATGAAAAAAGAGAAATAATTTTAAAAAATCAATAAAATTTGATATTTTAATAAAATGTTGTGTAAAAAAGTTTTTTTTTTTTTTTTTTTGATAGAAAACACACTGAAACTGATGAACACAAGGAAATCAGTAGGCTGAATGTCTTGGGCGTTGATCTCAAAGTAACTTGGAATGTCCTGAAAAATAAACACAAAATCAGAAGAGACCGGGGGAGACCAGTCAAGAATCCTCCGATGATAAAGTCAATATTTTTGGAATTCCAATTTGTGTGAAAAAATGTCAGACTGAATTACCTTTTCACGAATAAATCCTTATATAGCACACATTTTTGGACAGTTACTCGTTTAGTAACTACCCCTACTATTGAGGAACTCGGAAGACTAAAAGGTAACCTCCATAACTGCCATGGAAGTTACCCTGTTTAGGTTAATTTCAGTAACTGCTATTGGGAACTGCTCTTCGTGCTCTATGCTAAGTGGAAAGCTTGTCCCAAGCAAATATGGGGAAAGACATGTGAAAAATAGGAAGGTCGTCCAAGTCTTTCTTTTCCTGGCGATCTCAACGACAGACGAGTATGTCATAATGCAGCCCATATGTTTCGCTTATCCTTTGGACGACCTCAACAGACGAGTTTGGAGTTAGCGTGTTACATTACACCATCAGTTGCCCCATTGTCCGTGAGTCGTCCAAGGAAACGTAGAGTCCCATGTCGCCCTTGGATGGATGCGCTTATGTTTACAACCAAATGTGCCACGTGTCGTAGCCTTATTGGAGGCTGGTCACGTCGATTGATTTTTTTCCAGAGGCATGCCACGTGGCGGCTTTGGATTGGTTATGTCGTTTCGAATGCCGAGGTCTACTGCCTATAAATAGTGGAATTCCTCGGTTACCCCTTACATTTCTGAGATTTTCATTCTTGACATTCCTCGTCTAGAGCTTTCTCTGCGTCCATAGTCCTCTTCCGTATAAAGCCAGGTGTTCCTTTCCTTTTCGTCTTTAGGTTTTTCTTTAAGTTTTCCTCAGAATTTATGAAACTGTTATTTCTTCGTCTAGCAATAGTACGGAAAAGGCTATAGACAAGTATCGAGATACAACCAGTTACAGTGGTTCTAGTAACAGTAGTCATAATAGTGAAGGGAAATCCACGGACGAGGGATATACCTCTAGTGTTCCTGGGTTACCTTTAGAGGTTTTCCAAGAATAACTTAGGAAAACCTCTGGTTCCCAAGCCGGTACCTTGTCCAATGTCCCTCTGTCTAGTCCTTTGGTCGAAGATGAGACCGTTTATAGTTGTGCAGTAGGTATTTTCTCCAAAACAAGTGAGCAAAGGCTTAAAAACCTTAGGACATGGTACCAGATCCCGGATGAGCTTAACCCTAGGTTGCCCGTCCGCAAAGAATGGTGCTGCAATCCCCATTTTGGAATAGGCGTCTATAAGGCTTATTTCTTGGGGGGTTTTAGGTTGCCTTTAAATGCATTCACTAGAGATTTATTAGTTAGGTTAGGTTTAGGCGTATGCCAATTCAATCCTAATGCATGGAGATTAATTATCTCTATGCAAATTTTGTGGAGGGAAGTATTTGGAGGGGACCGTCCTCTTACCATGGACAAGTTCCTTTTCTGTTACAAGCCCTCAGAAATAAATCAATCCCTTGGTTTTTACCAATTCACGGCTAGGGGAAGAGATTGTAGATTAATCAAGTCCCTAGCCTTGTCTAACAGGAATTGGAAGACAGAGTTTATCTTCGTCTCTGGTCCTTGGGCAGGAAACCCTGTAGACGTTAGTAGGGACCCCTTCGCTTCTTACTCTGGGGACTTAGGGAACATTTGCTCTGAAAGTACGTCCCTCCCCTTTTTCATTTTTCTCTTCTCTTTATATATATATATATATATATATATATATATATATATATATCTTTTATTTGTCTCTCACCCTTGTATACTATTTGTTTCACAGGTGTAAAATGGCCGTCCTTAAGTAAATTTCACCGTGACCGCATTCACAGGGCTCGTCTTCATGCCGATAGGGATTTTCATTCTTTGGTTAACCTGCGTCGTCTTGCCAAGTGGGGACTTGGTCCTCAACCATCAGACGAGGCTATTGCCCACGAGGTCACAGTGCGAAGGAGTAAGTTTTCACTTAATGGTAACATTCTATATCATATTTTCCTGATCTATTTGCAATTTGTCATTTATTATTATTCTTATTTTCTTTAGGAATGTCAACAATGAAAGAAAATAAAGGGAAAGATGCTATGGGTGAAGGGAGTCGTCCTGAGGCTTAATCTCAGGTTCGTCCATCGGCTGGGGACAAAAGGAAGCCTCTACCAAAAAAACCTTGATTTGGGAAATCTCCCCAGCCGACGAAGCAAAAAGGCTAAGCATGGGTCGTCCCAAACAGTCAAGCCTAACCTTCCTCAGTCTCAATCGCTTGCCCAAGTATTCAATGTGGACTCGTCCCCTCTAATTGAGACCACTCCGTCTAAGACTCCTTTGTCCAAGACGACTATGTTTGTCTCGTCCCAGCCTTCTCAACAGGTTCCTTCAAATATTATTGAAAATGAAGACCTGGCTTGGGAACGTTTTCAAAAAGTTGTTTCAGATGAGGACATGAACACTTGCTATGACATGTTTCTAAAGGATTTTGAACATTCTGGTGTTCATGATCTTTTTAAGGTATGCAATCACACACACTTTTTTTTTTTTTTTTTTTAGATATGTATATATTTTATCTAACCCTTTTTTTGTCTGTTTGTTTGTTTTATTTTTTATTTTTTTATAGGCTATGTCAAAATTTATGGCAGCGTCTAGGCAAGCCACAGGACTGGACAAGACGAGGGTCTTATTAGAGACAAGGATTCAAGAGGTGAAGGAAGAATCTAAGAAGTGGGCTGAAACAGCTGCTAAAGCCAAGGAAGAGACAAAGGAGCTACAAAACTTGAATGAGGAGTTGAAAGCCGATGCAGTGGAAAAAGATACTCATCTTGATCATCTACAGAAAAAGAATGACGAGCTAAGTACTCTTCTTTCCAAGGCAAAAGAAGACGTAGTGGTTGAATTCAAGGCATCAAAGCAATACACTGATCTTCTAGACACTAATTACACAGCAGGCTTTGAAGATTTTAGAATGGAAGCTATGGAAAACTTTCTTGAAGTGGATTTTAGCTCCATTAAGCTTAACTTGGCTGTTGCGACCAGCTCTCTCCTTCAAACTAGCTCCGAGAACGTCAACGTGGAAGATGATGCTACCACTCTGCCTCCTCAGGATGACCCTATCATGGATGCCCCCCTACTTAGAAAACCTTTGTATTCCTGTCTTCCCTTTTTTTTTTTATCTGGTCCACTGTTTGGGACCTTTTTGTGTAATTCAAGTACATTAAGCTCGTCCGTGTTTTTAGGACGAGTTGTTAAAACAATTATGCTTTATTTCACAAGGGTGTTTGGACGTTGGTCGTCCGCCCTTAAACAACTGAATGAATGTTACTTTTTTCTATTATGATATGGATGAGAGTTTCTATTTCCATGAAATTTCTAATTTTAGCTCGTCCATAAAAGGAATTTCTCTCTTTTTAACATGAATACATACTTTTTCCATTTCTTGAATTTCAAGTATGATTCGTCTACATGAAGTGGTAATTATCAGCCATACTCGTCCTTAGACTTAGCTAATTTTCATATTTATAAAGACTAAGCCCAATCTTTCACTCGTCCATAGATTGGATTGTTTGGTTGGTGTCCTAATCAATAGATTAAACATTTTCTTATGCATTTCTTCGTCCACAAGTTGAACTAGTGCAACAAGGGTTTTACCTCGTCCATTGTTTGGACGGTTTATGGCTTTACCCAAGACTAGGGCTTCAAACTCGTCCATGGTTTGGACAAGTATGCCTTCATTTGCTTTGCCCTTATAGAATCTAGACGGTACATCCCTTTGTCCAGAGAATTTATTCGTCTTGGGCATTTAGCCCTCTTATGGGTTAACTTCAACGAAGACAGTGGAAACCAAGAATTCAGGCACAACATTATGTACATAGCATAAATATTGTTCATAGATGAGGCACGCGCTTTAAAAGCTAATGCCTTTTAAGAAAAATAAATACAAGTCAATCCATAACTTCGTCCATAACTCCAACATAATAACAACAAAGCAATACTAAAAATATGTAGATAAACAAACTCCTTATATAGATAAACAAGTAGATAAATGGGCTCCAGGCTTGTCCAGAATTACGCTCGTCCAGACTGGCATTTTACTGGTAGTACTTCCTCAGGTGTTCAACATTCCAAGGATGCTCCAATTTCCTCCTGTCTAGGGCCTCCAAGTAGTAAGAGCTTTGTCTTTTACAGTTGACAACTCTGTAGGGGTCTTCCCAATTAGGTCCTAGTTTCCCATGAGTTGGGTCCTTGGTTGCCAAGGAGATCCTTTTCAGAACGAGGTCTCCTATGTTGAGTCGTCATGGCTTTACCATTGCATCATATTGCCTAGTCATAAGGTTTTTGTACCTTGCCATCCTTTGTTCTGCATCTGTCCTTACCTCGTCTATCAAATCGAGGTTCAAGTAAAGTTACTCCTCGTTATCCTTGTCCTGATACGGCATCACCCTATGGTTGGCCATGTGCACTTCCGCAGGTATGACCGCCTCACTTCCATAGGCTAGCTTGAAAGAAGTTTCCCTTGTAGGGGTCCTCACCGTCGTCCTGTATGCCCACAGAACACCTGGTAGCTCGTCTGGCCATACTCCCTTTGCCCCCTCAAGCCGAGTCTTGATGATCTTCAACAATGATCGGTTGGTTACTTCTGCTTGACCGTTTGCTTGAGGGTGGGCGGGTGAGGAGTAGTGATTCTTAATTCCAAAGTGCTCACAGAAGTTTCTAAAAAGTGTGTTATCAAATTGTCTTCCATTGTCTGATATCAATACTCTAGGCACTCCAAACCTGCATATAATGTTTTTCCAGACGAAGTTCTTAACATTTTGTTGTGTGATATTCGCTAAGGGTTCCGCCTCCACCCACTTTGTGAAATAATCAATGCCAACTACCAAAAACTTCATCTGTCTTGTACCGAGTGGGAAGGGACCTAAGATGTCTAGTCCCCATTGGGCAAAGGGTCATGAGGCCATCATCGGGGTGAGGTACTCTGATGGTTGTCTGGGGATGTTACTAAACCGTTGGCATTGATCACAGACCTTAACATATGCCTTGGCATCAGCTTGCATATTCAGCTAGTAATATCCTGCACGGACGACTTTGTGGACGAGTGACCTGGCTCCTGAGTGATTGCCACATGCTCCTTCATAAACCTCCCTTAATACATATTTCACCTCGTCTGGAACTAAACACCTAAGATAAGACTGAGAAAAGCCTCTTTTGTATAACACCTCGTCCATAAGGACGTACATGGCTGATCTTACTCTGAGCCTTCTAGCTTCATCTCTCTCCTCTGGAAGTCGTCCGTCCTTCAAGTATGATATAATGGGGGTCATCCAATTTCCTCCGCTCTCCACCTGTTGCACTTCTGGGACATTTATACTTGGTATGTACTGAATCTCATCAAACTCGTCCATGACTTCATTTGCTGAGGCTTCCTTTGCTAAGGTATCTGCTTCCACGTTCTTTTCCCTTGGGATTTGAACGAAGTCAGCTTCTTCAAATTTCTTCTTAAGGCGCACCACCTTATCAAGGTACTTTTTCATCCGTTCTTCCTTAGCCTCAAATATCCCATTTACTTGGCCCATGATTAACTGGGAATCTCCCAAGACGAGTGTTGACTTCGCTTCCACAGACTTAGCCATCTCCAACCCTTTAAGGAGGGCTTCATACTCAACTTCGTTATTAGTTGTTTAGTACTGCAGACAAACCTTGTGTTTCAGTTTATCTCCTTCTAGGGATTGTAGAACCACACCTATTCCTCTTGCATGCTATGTAGACTAGTCATCCACATAGACGACCCACTTTTCACTGTGTTTCATCTCATCCAAATTATTATAATTTGGAGTAAACTCTGCAATGAAATCTGCGAGGGCTTGAGCTTTTATGGCATGCCTTGGTTGATATCTGATGTCAAACTCATTGAGCTCAATAGCCCATTGGATCAGTCGTCCTGCAGCTTCCAACTTGTTCATTGCTTTCTTGAGCGAATGATCGGTCATGAGAGTTTGGAAGTAATGCTTCAGCTTCCTAGAAGTTGTTATTAATGCAAAAGCCAACTTCTCCATTTGTGGATATCGTCTTCCCACCCCCCTCAGTATTTTACTTGTATAGTACACGGGCTTTTGCACCTTACCTTCTTCTCTCACCAATGCTGAACTTACGGCATGCAGGTTGACTGCCAAGTACACATACAACTCCTCTCCCAACACGGACGGGCTTAATAAAGGAGCCATGGTGAGGTATGTTTTCAGATCTTTGAAGGCGTTCTGACACTCGTCGGTCCATTCGAATGCTTTTTTAAGAACCTTAAAAAATGGCAAACATTTGTCAGTGGCTTTAGAGACAAACCTGTTAAGGGCAGTGACTCGTCCGGTAAGAGACTGGACTTCTTTAATATTCCATGGAGGTTCCACGTTTAGTATTGCTTGGATCTTGTCTGGATTTGCTTCAATTCCCCTGTATGAAACCATAAACCCTAGGAATTTCTCTGATGACACTCCGAAAGCACATTTGCTGGGGTTCAACTTCATATTGTACTACCTGAGCGTGTCAAATGTTTCTTGCAAGTCGTCTAGATGCTTTCCCTCGTCCTAACTCTTTACCAGCATGTCATCAACGTAGACTTCTACATTTCGTCCAATCTGTGGACGAAACATATGGTTAACCAACCTCTGATATGTTGCCCTTGCGTTCTTCAAACCGAAGGGCATCACCTTGTAACAAAACAAGTCTTGGCTGGTAACAAAGGATGTCTTCTCTTGGTCTGCCTCATCCATCCTTATCTGATTGTATCTAGAAAAAGCATCCATAAAGCTAAGTAACTTGTGACCCGCAGTAGAATCTACCAATTGGTCAATGCGTGGCAACGGGTAGCTGTCCTTGGGACAAGCTTTGTTTAGGTCGGTGAAATCTACACACATTCTCCACTTACCATTTGCCTTCTTGACCATTACCACATTGGCCAACCAATCTGGATAATAAATTTCTCGAATAAACTTTGTTGCAGTCAACTTTTATACCTCTTCTTTAATAGCGTTGTCCCTTTCAGGAGCAAACACCCTTTTCTTTTGTCGAACAGGCTTAAAGGTAGGATACACATTTAGACGGTGAGTAATAACATTAGGGTTTATACTTGGCATATCTTCATGACTCCATGCAAACACATCAATATTCTTCCTCAAGAAACGGACGAGATCTTTCTTAGTCTTTTCTTCTATATCTGTTCCTACCTTGGTACACCTCTCGGGGTTATCTTTGTCCAAGGAGATGTTTTCCAACGCCTCGGTGGGCTCTGCCACAACCCTCCTTTCCTCAATGCTCATCATCTGAACCTGTTCGTCTATGGCCAACATGGCTAAATAGCATTCTCTGGCTGCTAGTTGATCTCCTTGTACTTGTCCTATTCCATGCTTCGTAGGGAAGTTGACTGATAGATGGTAAGTGGATGTGACTGCTTTCCAACTATTTAATGTTGGTCTTCCAATTATTGCATTGTAGGAAGACGAACAATCAACCGTGAGAAAATTCACGTTCTTGGTTACCTGCTGTGGATATGGCTCCACCACCACAGATAATGTGACAGTGCCCACGGGCTGTACTTTCATTCCATCGAAACCTACCAAGGGTGAGTTCACTGGACGAAGTTGATCTTGTCCAAGCCTCATTTGTTGAAAGCCTGGGTAATACAAAATGTCTGCCGAGCTTCCATTGTCCACTAACACTCTTCTTATTGTATAGTCAGTAATAAGCAATGTAATGACAATGGCATCATCGTGAGGGTGATGAACTCTTTTAGCATCTTCATCCGTGAATGTGATAGCTCGTTCTTCAGTGGTCTTCGTCCTTGTAGATCGTCCGGAGAGTTGGACGTTTTGCACTACCCTCAGGTACGTCACTCTTGACTTGGACGACTGACCTGTTGAACCACCTCCTATAATAACCCTTATTTCTCCTAGCGGAGGTCGTGACGTCTCTTTCACCTTCCCCTTCAATTTTTCATCTTTGTGATCTCGTCCAAGGAAACTTCTCAATTTTCCCTGTCTAATTAGATTTTCAATCTACTGTTTTAAATCAAAACATTTGTCCGTGTCATGCCCGTGGTCTCTGTGGAAGCGACAATACTTATTCCTATTGCGCTTGTTAGGATCTCCCTTCATTTTCTCCAGCCACTTCAGGGAAGGATCATCCTTGATTTGCATAAGAACTTGCTCAAGTGGCACATTCAAGGGGGTGTATTGTTGATTCCACGCTGAAGAGCCTGACTTCTTATTGTCTCAGTCTCTCTTTTCTTCCATTCATCCCTTATTTGGATGAGGACCTTGCTCGGAATGGCGAGTGGGGTTTGCTTCTATTCTCTCAGCTCTCTTCCTCTTCTTAGCTATGATAGCATATTCTGCATTTATAAAGTTTTGAGCCGAATGGACTAGTTTAGCCATGGACTGAGGCTCTTTCTCATAAAGCTTGTGTATGAATAAGTTAGAATTGACCCCATTATGGAAGGCCGCCAATAGTAGCTTATCATCTACCTCGTCCATGGTCAAGGCTTCCCTATTGAAACGAGTGATGAAGGACCACAGGCTTTCATTCTCTCCTTGCTCTGTGGTTAACAGGCTGGACGAGGAACACTTGTGTCCTTGTCCCCCAATGAAGTTATTAACAAACAACTTGCTCAACTCTTCAAAATAACTTACTGAATTCGGGGGTATTTTGTTGAACTAGACTCATGCCAGACCTTTAAGGGTGGTAGGGAAGGCTCTACACATAATTTCATCTGGGACCCCTTGAAGGTGCATCGTAGTCTTGAAAGTAGCAATGTGATCAAATGGGTCACACGTTCCATCATACGAATCCAATGAAGGCATTTTGAATTTTGGAGGCAAGGGGTGACCATTAATGGAAGCCGTGAAGGGAGAATTTGTTCAGTGAACTAGATCTTCTACGGGATTCGCTCTTCTCATGTTTTCCCTCATCTTATCCATATCTTTCCTCATCTGGTCCATTTCTCTCTCCAAATAAGGCATCCTTCTTGATGTGGTACCCCTTGATTGGCTTTCAAGCCCTGCACCTCTTCCATCTCCCTGACTCTGTCCTTGTTCTTTTCCATAGGCCTCATGTCGTTGCCTCCTAAGATTGATCTCTCTAGTCAATTCTTGGTTCTGGCGAGTTAACTCTGCCATAGCGGCTGCCATGGATTGCACATGTTAAGCGAATGATGGTTGCATGGCGGGCGCAGATTGACGATCGCAGTGAAGATTACTAGAGGCATCCCTACTCTCTTGATGGCCTGGAGTAGTAGCCCTCGATCTTGTCTGAACCATTGCAGCCTTTTTGTCGGAGAAAGGAATTGTAGAATTCAAAGATGAAATCTAACAAACTTCTTTTTCCATAAGCGGCGCCAACTGATGAACATAAGGAAATCAGTAGGCTGAATGTCTCGGGCGTTGATCTCAAAGTAACTTGGAATGTCCTAAAAAATAAACACAAAAATCAGAAGAGACCGGGGGAGACCGGTCAAGAATCCTCTGATGATAAAGTCAGTATTTTTGGAATTCCAATTTGTGTGAAAAAATGTCAAACTGAATTACATTTTCACGAATAAATCCTTATATAGCACACATTTTGGGACAGTTACTCGTTTAGTAACTGCCCCTATTATTGAGGAACTCGGAAGACTCGAATGTAACCTCCATAACTGCCATGGAAGTTACCTTGTTTAGATTAATTTCCGTAACTGCTATTAGGAACTGCTCTTTGTGCTCTATGCTGAGTGGAAAGCTCGTCCCAAGCAAATATGGGGAAAGACGTGTGAAAAATAGGAAGGTCGTCCAAGTCTTTCTTTTCCTGGACGATCTCAATGACAGACGGGTATGTCATAATGCAGCCCATATGTTTCGCTTATCCTTTGGATGACCTCAACGAACGAGTTTGGAGTTGTAGGGGCCTTTTTTGTGTTTGGGCTGGGTTGCCTCCTGCGGTGGTGGGCCCGAATGCTTTTTCTGAGTAGGGAAGTTGAGGCCGGCCCAACTGTAACTCACCTTGGGCCGGTTTGTGCACAAACTTTGCCTTGTCTGCCAGAAATACCCTTACGGCAAGCAGAGCTATTACAATAAGATTACGGCAGGCAGATATAATAATGGAAGGAAGAACAGAGTGCAGTAGCTTTTGCTAATAGTAAATAACCGAATATCACAATAGTAATGATGGTAATACTAACAATGGCTTTTATAAGAAAGAATAATTGATTGAATGATGAAGTTAATCAAAAATAAACATCAAGCCAACAGAACCGAGTCTGTAATGGTAATAAATCACCGAGGAAGAACGCTTCTTCTCAATGAAACTAACCTCCCAGGAGAATATCCTGCCGTGGGGATTAGTGACTTTGAGGGAAACGGACCTAAGTGTTAGATACCTGCAAAAAACTATTACTACTTTACTGTTATTAGAGAGTCGGATTTTGAGGGGGAGAGGGAAGAAAAGGTTTATTGGTGCATGCCTATTATCCTCCCCATTTTGTTTCCTTATCTTTCCTTCTTTTCTTTTTCTTTTCTTTGAATCCTTTTTTTTTCTATCTTTTTCTTCCTCTGTTTTCCGTCCCCTCTACAGGGCATGGCAGGGGTCCTTTTATAGGGCCTGCCGTGATGGTTTTTTTACTATTTCACCCCTTAACGGCCTTTGTCTGGTCTGGGCATGCTTGCCGACCACCGTCTGTACACTGTTTGCCCTTGCCAGACAACAACGGGTTGGTTTTGTTTCTGTTTGCCGTGGCAGTGTTTTTTCTGCCGTGGCTTAAATGCTCTCTCTCTCTTCCTATGGCATGCACCCAACGTTCCCTCCCCAACCTTACCTCTTTTGGGCGATCTGTCATCCCAGCAAGACGTACCTCCCAAAAGGGTTTGGACAGGGAACGCAAAATAGACCTTTTCCCCCCTCCCCACCACCAAACCGCACCCCCTTTTACCTCTTTCCACTGCCCCATGGTCCCACCATGACCCATATTGGCTGGGTACAGGCTGGTGGCACCTGGGCCTTGCGCATGCTTTTCTGTTATGTACATTCAAAAGCCCGTCTGCGGCCCGTGTTTGTTGTGCTCTAGAGTTTTGCTTGTATTCGTCTGCCATACTTCTTTGTTCTTCTATGTGGGCCGCTCTGTGCTTCCAATGCTTCCCTTTAGGATTGGGCCTTTCTTAACACTGGGTTTCATATTTCTCTTGGCCCATTTTACGGTTCGTATTCATGTTTTATTTCCTACCACGACGATACGTTCCTGCTAGGCCTCTTCCAAGCCTGCCATTCCATCCTTTCCCCCAGTGGCTTAAGAGAGCCTGCTGGTGTTTTTACTCATGGGCTCCGTTGTCCCTTTCTTTCTTTCCCTTTGGGCCTGCGGCCCTTTTTCTTTCCTTGGGCTTCCTCGGCCCTTTTACTGACTTTGCTTTCCCATGGGCTTTTACTAACTTGACTGGGTTTCCCCGGCCCAATCTCCTCATACTCATCCTTGGGGTTCATGGGCTTGCCCTCAACCTCTACTCTCTTTGTTTACATTGCCTTAGGCCTGCCGCGGCCCATTTTCGCTTTTTCATACCATACTCTGCCCATGGGTATCATTTTTCTCTTTCCGGGCCCTTTGGGCCCATTTGTTTCCTCAAGACCCATTTATTCATGTTATGGGCCTGTGTTCTATTCTTTCCGCCGCTTGTGCCTAACAATCTTATTCCATGCCTGCCACTCTCATTGCTGCTTTGCTGGGTTGGGTTGGTTTTACAAAAATGACCCTCAACATTTAGCCCCCTGAACATATGGAGCGTTCTTGCGGTTCATATGTGAATGAAGGACTTTTTTGTCTTTTCTAACTTTTTTCTTTCCCTTCGCGAGCTTTTTGAAACCACGAGCTCCTTCCTGCATACACGTCCCCCTTTTTTTTTTTTTTTTTCTGCCGTGAACAGTGACAACTCTTCGATTTTCCCAAAATGGTAGTTGCTTTAAAACATAACTGCTGCCTCATTAATTTTATCCTTTTCTCAATGGCTGATCCGTCACCTCCCTTCGCGCCGGCCTTAATAACTCAGGTATTTAAGGAAAAAATCCCTTCCCAACGCAGGCACAAACTCCTTTTATTTCAAAACATCCTCCTTTCCTCATCATCATCTTTTTCTCGAACACCCACCCCTCTCTTGCTCCATTCAAATCCTCACGCCATGGCGTCGGTAAAAACCCAAGCTTCTTCCCGCCGTAAAGGAAAAAGCGTCGCCATGGACCCTCCGGTGGAACCAGAAGTAGAAGAAGAAGAGGCGCACTCCGATTCGAACTATTCCGAGGAGGAGGAACTGCGGCGCGACCCAGACAGTGAATGCGCCCCATTGATCGATCCTTGGTACTGTCCTAGTCCTCACTTTCCTAAGGCTCCTGGAGATTATGTGCCGCCGCCGCCGGGCCGTGTGTGGCTCGTTCTTTGCCGGCAAAACCCCAACGTTTCTTGGGCTCCGGTATCTTCCTCCGTCTCCGATTTGATCATTCGTCAAGGCGTCGCCCTTCCTGTGCCCATTCACTTTGAGTTTGGGTCGGGCACTGCCTTGGGTTGGAAAGAGTGGGTTGACAGCGAGTTATCGGACACACATTTCATGGGTTTGCCGATGGTGTTCCACCACTCACACATTCTTCTTTTCTTGTGGCGAAGTCACTGTTACTCTCGAGGACGTGGCTAATCAGTTTCTTTTGCCTATTCTCGGGGATGCTGATCCTGCCGCTATTGAGCTTTCCCCAGAAGAAGAAGATATTGAAGCGGAGTTAAGAAAAAGGATGGCCGGAAATGCTAAACTGTCTTACTGGGTTAGTTCCTTTTCCAAATTTTCTGTTGTTGCTCGTCGTGCTGCTTTTGTTGCTTTTTGGCTTTCTAAGTTCGTCTTTGGGTCCCATCCCCATTATGCCATAAAACCGTTGTATTTCCGTTTGGCCATTAAAATATCTGCCGGGGTGAGTCTGCCGCTAGCCCCCATGTTTTTGGGGCATTTATATGTGCAACTGGATATCCTGCGGAGTGATGAGAGTCAGGCTGGTTCCTGCCACATAGTTGCTTCTTCTGTACACAGCACCATTCTTCAGCAATTGTTGTTTGAGCGTTGTGCTCAATACTTGACGAAGTGTAGGCCTGTCAAGTTTGCCAAAGAGAAGTACCAATCTTGTCCGCGGGCCATTACTGATTTTTGTGGTAGGTTTGAGGATGATTTTCCTTTGACTTTTCGTTGGTCCAGTTTGAAGCCCATCGATTATTCTGTCGTTGAGTCCTTTGATGAAGGTGTTGGTTTTTCCTGGAGGGCTTATAGACAGTTGCGTCCTGGTTATACTTGTGCTGATTCGGTAATGGGTCTGTTTGTTGATACCGTTGGTACTACTACCCCGCTGGCTGGCTTTGATGAGACGGGTATCACATATTTGGCTGCCACTAATCATGGATGGCTGCCCTATCTGACAGATGAGGGTGTCAGGTTTGTTCATTACCCTGCCAACCGAGTGAGGAGACAGTTTGGCCTGGATCAGGATATCCCCGATGGCCTCTCCCTCCTCGCAGAATCTCCTACTTCGGTTAGGCCCTTCCTGCGGCACACTGCTTTTGACTTTTGGAGAGAGCGTTTTACTGCGGTCACAGTTGCTGGTTCTTCGAGGGAAGGCCTTTGCACCGCGGCTATGCACCTCTATTGGCAGCTTGTTATGAATTCATTTGATGCAGAGTTGACTGGTAGTCGCGGTTTCTCTCTTATACCTCCTGAGGGACTTAGTATGGTTATCTCTCCCAATCCCCGGTTACTCCTTCCTTCTAAGTCCGTGTTGGCCTATGCCAGAAAACAGAGTCGATCTGCCATCTTCGAGTGGGACGAGGAGAAAAGTGGATGGTATTGGCACGCGGGTGCTTACCCCTCAGGTTGGGAAAAGAAAGTTAGAGTAGTAAACATCACTGCGTCGGGCAAGAAAGCTCCTGCCAAGCTTAAATTTGTCAGCAAGTCCAAGTCTGCCACTCCCCGTCCTCCTGCAAGTGCTACTACTGCCAGCAAAACACGAGGCAGTAAAAGGAAGACAACTCCCCATCCTGTGTCTGCTGTTCAGCGAAGAGTAAGTTTCTAAAAAAACTTTTTTCTTTTTGCTTTGTCTTCCAAGTACACATATATATACATATATACTTCTTCCCTCTTTTTTTTTTTTTTGACTTATTCTGAATCCTGGCTGACTTTTTTCCTTGACTCCTTTTCTTATCCCTTTTGCCTTTTGCAGTCTAAGCAGGAGGAGGATACGTCAGCCGCCCATCCTATTATGCTTGAGGGACCCGAATCAGAGGTACGTTTCTTCTTGCTCCTGCATGTGTCCAGTCTGCTACATTTTTTTTTTACTTCGTTCGCCTAAAGAATTAATCGGATCTTTATACCCCTTCTCTGTTTTGTCCTTTAGGATGAGCCTGAGCCTCTTTCCATATACCGCCCTACGGCCGAGGAATTTGCTGCCCCTATGGGCATTCCTTCGAAGGGCACTTTTGGTGGGGTCGAATTTGCAGCACTTGCTCCTCCTGCAGCCACTACCTCTCCTACTGGACCGGTACCCATGGATGAGGGTACTCATATTGGGGAGGTTAGTGAGGCCACCTCCACTCCTTCCATGACACCTCCTGTTCCAAGGGGAACCACCCCTCCTGCCGAGGTCGAGGTTACTCCTGCTACTCCCCTCATTATTTCTACTGGTGACCCTTTTGCTGCTCTCTCTCAGGCAGCGCAGGGCGTTTCTTCCTTGGTAGTTACTCCCTCTTCTATTCCCATTTCTGCCACACGTGGGTCTCGTGCTGAATTGTCCTCCGAGGAGTCTGAGGAGATCCTTGAGGATCCTGAGGATGAGCCTGGCCCGGGGAGGAGGATCTCTGAATCTGAGGAAGAAGATAGTGCTCCACCCGAGGCGATGGGTATGTGCTTTCTTCCTTAACCCTTTTTCTTCTTTCTCCGTTAAGTTCTCTTTTTTTTTTTTTTTTTTTATTCTTTTCCCTTTTTATTCGCCTATCCATTTCTCCGTCTGCAGAGACCTTTGGGGAGTTAGGCATTTCAGCAGACATGGGGGTGCCTGCGGCAGCTTCTCCTGCCATGCCCACAACATCTATTCCTGCCACCTCTCCCATACCAGTTTCCGCCATATTTACGGCGTCCGTTTCCGCAGTTCCTTCTATTCTTGCCTCTGCTTTCCCCACAGCCCCTGTTACTGCTAGCTCTGGTAAGTTTTATCCCACTTCTTCTACTTCTTTCCCGTGGGCTTTTCTTCCTTTTATTTTCACCAAGGTTCCTTATTTCAATCTTTGCGTTTTTTGACAGGTCCACCTCCTTCAGTGCTTTCTCATTTTGAGGCGGGTAGTAGTTTTGCCACCCTTCCAGATCCTGCGGGCGAGGCCACGGCCTTCTTTGTGCGTTTTGATCAGTCCGAGGTCAACGACCTTGATCCTGCTTCTTTCTGGGGCTCCGGACCCCCTTACATAGATTTTCATGGCTTCAGAGTTCCTGCGGACTGCGCTCCTCATTTGGTGATGATTTACGACAGTCATGGGGACTTCATGCAGGGATTCCGACTTGGCCGATCAGTCAGAGAGCATTTCTTGAGAATGTTAGGCAGCGTGCTGAACGACATCGAGCACAACTTTGTGGATACTGTCTCCGCCGAGAGGATCCTTCAATGGAGGGCTGCAGTACAGGAGCTTATCAGTGTTGGTTTTGCAGTAGAGTTTGTCTTGGATCACCTTCGAGAGATTGCTCGAGCAGTTTTCGCGAGGAGAGTCCAGCCTACCGTTGGTGCTATCGACTCTCGCCTTGCGGTTTTGAGAAAGGAAGTGGCAGATTTGGAGGGCCTCCGAGAGCGTCTTCTTTCCGGTGTAGGAGGCCTTGATCGTTTTGGGGATCAGTCACTTATTTTCGGACTTTATTGATGATGATGTAGTTCCTTCCCTGTTTTGTTGTTTTTTTTTTTTTTTCCTTATTACTTTGTTCAGTACATTATGCTTCCTATAGCACCTATTTGGGCTTGCTTGCCACAGTTTGGTTTTTTTTTTATAACTTAACTTTATGATGTTATACTTTGCTACCCTTTCTTTTTGCTATGATATGTGATAATAAATACTTCGTGCTTTTCATTGCAAGAAAGTAAGTTACAAAATTCGATTTGTGACATAGTCATCTTCGAAAGAACAGAGCAAAAGAAAGAAAACATGACAGCTTTTGACAAAACAAGAAGGGTAAGGGATAGTCACATTGCTTTTCTTCTTAGGCGTAGTAGCGTTTCAACCATTTCCCATTGATGGGATCCATCAAGTCCTTTCCATCCGTCTGAGTCAAGCGGTAATATCCACTCGGATGCGCCTCTCTTATCACGAAGGGTCCTTCCCACTTTGGTGCAAACTTCGACGGTCCTGCCAGGCCTCTCTTAACGTAGTCTGCCACTTTTAGGACCAGTTGTCCTTCCGCAAATATTCTTTCCTTAGTCGTCCTGCCGTAAGCCTCAGTCATTTTTTGTCTGTATCTGCGGCTGTGCTCTTGAGCCTTTTCTCTTTTTTCGTCAAGTCCTTCTAAGTCTTCGCACCTTTCTGCCGCAAAGACCTCTCCATCATTCTCTTTTTCTTGCATCTACATGACTCTCAGGGATGGGGTCATCTTTTCTGCTGGGCTCACTACTTCAGTTCCGTAGACCAAGGAAAAATGCGAAAAACCTGTGGCCGACTTAGGTGAGCTCCTGTAAGCCCAAAGAGCGTCTGGCAGGTGCGTTGCCCATCCTCCCGTATATTCTTGGCTCATTTTACTGATGATTTTTATGAGAGTTTTATTCGTCGCCTCCACTTTCCCATTTCCTTGAGGGTAATATGGTGATGACCGGTGATGTTTGATTTGATAAAACTCTAGCATTCTCCTCACCTCGCTATTGACAAAAGGTGTGCCGTTGTCACTGATGATTCTGTGAGGAACCCCAAACCTTACGATTATGTTTTCCTTGATAAAGTTTGCTACTGCCCCTCCTGTGGCTTTACGAAGCGGCACTGCCTCTGCCCACTTAGTAAAGTATTCCGTTGCTACTAGTATCCATATGTATCCTCGCGACGGCGGGTTCACCGGTCCAACTAAATCAAGCCCCCAAGTATGGAACGGCCATGGTGTGACCATGCTATGCAAGTTCTGTGGATGAGTGTGAATCAAATTGGCTTGTATTTGGCAACTGCGGCATTTTTTCACAAATTCTGCCGTGTCCCTTTTCATGGTGGGCCAGTAATAGCCTATTTGCAGCAGGCACCTGTAAAGCCTTTTCTTCCCCTGGTGTTCCCCACACTCTCCTGAGTGTATTTCTTTTATCATTTCTCTTGCCTCCTCGGGGCCCAGACACCTCAAGGGGTCTCCATCATACCCTTTTTTGAAAAGGGTCATATTATGCAAGAAATAGCGCGTTGCTAGCCTCCTGAGCTTATATTTCTCGCTGTGCTTCTGCGGCAAGATGCCTTCTGTCAGGTATTGTATAAATGGGTTTCTCCAGTCCTCGCTGACGAATGCAGCATAACTTTCTTCTCTGTCTGCCGCTAGTTGGCAGTTCTCACACTGGGTTTGGACTTGGTCTGCGTCTTTGCTCATGGTTGGCCAATAAAAGCCCGCCCTTTGAAGCCTGCGGTAAAGGCTGACTTCCCCGCAGGATCCGCAAGTCTTTTCGTGTACTTCTTTCAACTTTCTCTGGGCCTCCTTTTGCCCCACACATCTGGACAAGATTCCGCATGGCATCCTGCGGTATAGCTCTCCCTTCATTAGGGTGTAGTCTTTGAGTACTTTTAGTTCCATGGCTTCCTCTTCTCCCGTCAAAGCTTCCTTTATGAGTGTCCGCCAATCTCCTTCGCAGTGTTCCTCCTGGAATCTTTCTTTTAATGCTTCGATTATGGATTCTTCCCTTTTGCTGACTTCCACTTTGGTGCTTTCCCCTTCAAACATTACTTGTGAACCTAGTGCGGCCAATGCATCGGCAAATCGATTCTTGTTTCTTGGGGTATGTTCTATTTCGAAAGTTAAGAACTTTTCTTCCATCTTCTGAGCCATTGCTCTGTACGGGGCAAGACTGGGTTCTTTTAGGGAAAAACTCCATTTGGTTTGGCAGACTACCAAGTTGGAATCGCCTAATACCTTCAAATGTTTAACTCCCATCTCTAGAGCTGTGGCCAGCCCAGTTAAGTAAGCTTCATATTCTGCCGTATTGTTTGAACAGGGGAACTCCAGCTTGAATGATAGTGCTACTGCTTTATCTTCTTCATGATACAAAACTACCCCAACCCCTCCGGACTGGGCGGTAGAAGATCCGTCAAATTTCATCACCCACTGTTCTCTGAGTTCCTCTGCCATGGCTACTTCCCCTGGAACTTCGTCGTCCAGTGGAAATTCTTCCTCCCCTGGAAACTGTGCCAATAAATCTGCTATAGCCTGGCTTTTCACTGCTCTGGGCGCTCCCATTCTCAAGTCATACTGTGATAGTTGTAATAACCATTGTGATATCCTGCCGGAGAGGATTGGCTGCTGTAATAAAGCTTTGATGGCATAGGACTTAGTCATCAGCCATACTTCATAGGCCAAGAAGTAATGGCGTAGTCTTTGTGAGGCATAAACAATAGCCAAACAGGCCCTTTCCGCCCTCGGATAACGAGTTTCTGCGTCTTTCAGGGCGCGACTGATGTAATACACTAGTTGCTCGATGCCACCTTCATCTTCTTGGGCAATTAAGGCACCGATGGCATATGAATTGGTAGCCATATAAAGCAATAATGGCTTTTTGTGTATTGGGGCTTGTACTGTGGGGAGGTTCATCATGATCTGTTGCAGCCTCTTGAAGGCCGCCTGCTACACTTCTCCCCATACAAAACTTTGCCCTTTCCTCAGTAGCTTGGTAAAGGCCGAAGTGATTGACGCCAACCCAGGGATGAATCTCCGGATATATGAGACTTTCCCCAAGAAACTCTTTAGCTCTTTTACCGTGGTTGGAGGTCTCATAGTTGCAATGGCCGTAGCCTTTGCCGGGTCAACATCTATTCCCCTGCTATGTACTAGGAAGCCCAGGAATTTTCCTGATGATACACCAAACGCACATTTGAGGGGATTCATTCTCAACTTAAAGGCTTTGCACCTTTCGAATACCCTCTTCAGCACATGGAAATGTCCTTCTCTGTTCCTTGACTCAACTACTATGTCATCTACATAGTCTTCTAACTCCTGATGCATCATATCGTGAAATATAGCCGTCATTGCCCGTTGATACGTTGCACCTGCATTTTTTAACCCGAAGGGCATCACGGTGTAGTGAAAATTTCCCATGGGTAATCTGAAAGCGGTCTTCTCCGCATCTTTTGATGCCATTCTGATTTGGTTGTATCCGCTGAAACCATCCATGAATGAGAACATGGCGCTTCCTGCCGCAGAGTCTATCAATAAGTCCATATTGGGCAATGGAAATTCGTCTTTCGGGCATGCTTTGTTGAGGTCCCTGAAATCCACGCAACACCTGATCTGGCCATTCTTCTTTTTTACTGGCACTATGTTGGATAGCCAGCGAGGGTGCTGAATAGGCTTAACGAATCCTGCGGCTAGCAGTTTCTGTACTTCTTTGACTATCTGTCCTTCTATTTCCGTGTGAAATATTCTGGCAGGCTGAGCCACTGGCTTGGCCTGCGGGTCTACATTTAACGTATGTGCCACTAACCCAGGGTCTAGCCCTGGCATTTCACTGTAGTCCCATGCAAACACATCTTTGAATTCTTTTAGCAACAGTATCAATTCCTTTTTCTCATCTTTTGTCAAACTCGCACTAATTGAGATGGGTCTTGGCCCTTGTGAAACAGATCCTAGATCAACTTCTTCCATTTCCTCTTCTGCCATGACCTGTACTTCCTTTTCGGCTACAACTCTTCCGTACTCCTCTTCGTTACTTCTTTCCTCTGAACTTTCTTGGACGCGGCAGCACGTCAAACCCTCGTGCTGTTCCTCCTGGGTGGGGCCCATCTGGTTTTTGATTGCGGGCCCCACGTGCCTTCATAATTTGTAAACAATTCTGCCATCAGAGCCTCGGACTCTAATGCACTGGGGTGCGCCTTCAGATCCTGCGGCGGGTGTCTCTTTCCTTCGTCTCTTTCTCGCTAATAACTCCCTTAGATCGAGTTCTGGGCCATTCTGGACATCTTCCCATCTAGGCACAAAAGTACCTAGCGGCCTTGATACTGAACTCTCCCCGGAGGGAGCCCATTGATCGTAGAACATAGTTTCTACTAAGTGGGCTTTTGCTTGTTCGAATGGTGAGGGATTCGCGGCTACGCGTATCATCCTGCTGTTCAATCTTCCTTTCACGCATTGGTGATAGGTGGACGGGACCAGCCGGTGCTTATGCGACCATGGCCTCCCCAGAAGCACGTGGTAGGATACTTCGGTTTTTACTACATGGAACCATGCTAAAGAGGCTATGGGGCCCACTTTCAACCACAGCTGAATGTGGCCTGCTGTGTACTCGCCCCTTCCACCGAACCCTGTTACTTCCATTGGACATCCCTGGATCTTTCTTTCTGAAATTCCCGCCGCCTGCAGAGTGCTCAATGGAATGAGATTCACAGAAGCTCCCGTATCTACTAAAGCTCTTTTTATGGGGATTTGATTTATGGATGCTGCCAAGTACAAGGGTCTCCTGTGGTCCAGATGCCCTACTTCCATGTCTTCTTCACTAAAAGTGATTTCAGTTGACTCCTGTAGGAGAGCCCTTTCATCTGATGTTTCTGCCGATAGGCATTCTACTCCTGCACCAGAGGCGATGCTTACCAAGGCTTCTGTGGCTACCTTTCTTTCCTTTGCTGAGAGTCCCAGCTGATCAAACAAATTTCTGAACTTGGAACTTTGTTGTAAAGTGGTAATGGCCGCCGCAGGTAAAACCATGTTTTCTTCTTCGTCCTCTCCTGGGTCAGCACAAATTACCACCGCTGCTACACCCTTCCCTTTATGGTTTGGGAGTGGGTTTCTTTGGACCTCCTGCTGGGACAATTCTAAAGTTCCTTCCTTTATTCTGCGGTGCACTAGTCTGCGGAGTGCCCAACATTCTGCCGTGGCATGCTGGACATAGTTGTGTAAACGACAAAAACGCGGGTCCCTCCTTTCTTCCTCGGTGGGCTCCCTAGCAACTTGATTAGGTTTGAAAATGCCATCTGCTATCCATTTGTCTAGCAGTACGTCTAGCTCCTTCGCGGTGCACGGTATTGGCGGGGGAGTATCGTATTCTTTCCCGTCGGTCTTCCTCCTCCGCTCACCGGTGGATACCGCCATGGCTTACGGGGCACTTCTTTTGTCCGTGCTAGGCTTGACGGACTGGGCAGTTTTTCTTGCCTTTTGTAACAGCTGCGCAAACTGGGAGATTTCAAGGTTTTCTAGGACTGCCCTGTATTCCCTGATCATATTCGTCATACACATCTCTACCAGCGTCCTTTCCTCACAATGGTCATAGCAATCGAGCGCTATGTCCCTAAATCTCTTGATGTACTCCATCAAGTCTTCACCATTCCTTTGTTTAGTCGCCTGCAATGTTGCAAGTGTCACCGTTTCTTCTCCGTGGAAGTACTTGGTACAAAATACATCCACCATATCATCCCAGGTTGGGATCGATCCTGGTTTCAGGCCAATGTACCAGGTATAAGCCCGGTCGCACAATGATTTAGAAAATTCTCGAAGACACAAGTCCTCGTCTGCGGCATAAGGGCCGAGCGTATCAATGAACTTGCTTACGTGCTCAACAGCACTCCCCTTCCTGCCGTCATACTGTGCGAATACTTGCGGTTCATACCTCTCGGGGTATGGTTTGCTGAGCACCTTTAGCGGGTATGGGGGCCTACGTGCGTAGAATCTTTCCTTTGGTCCTCTGGCTCTCTCTTGCTCCAAGAGAGCTGCTACTTCTGCCATAGTAATAAAACGTTGATCTGTATTCTGCGGGACACCACCTACTAGCGTCTCTTCCGCCCCATGTTCTGGATCATGTTGGCTTCCTTTTTCCTTTGTCTTATCCGTCTTTAGCTGACGAATTTCTTCCATCATTTGCTGTTGTGAGTGCTGTAAGGCCTGCAATACTTCAATGAAGGTGTTGGCATTGTCCGCGGGGATCCTCGGAGGAGGTTGGGGTACAGCCCCCATCTCGTTACCACCCTCTGCCTGATTAGGCTGTGGTTGGTGGGGTGTTGTAGGCCTGGACTCTGCTTGTGAGGGCACAACACTCATGTTGCGCGTAGTTCTGGACTTTGGAGGCATTCGTTTGTGTGGGCTTTCGTCCCCGTCTGTTTCTCAACTCCCCAGTGAAGTCGCCAATTTAATGTAGGGGCCTTTTTTGTGTTTGGGCTGGGTTGCCTCCTGCGGTGGTGGGCCCGAATGCTTTTTCTGAGTAGGGAAGTTGAGGCCGGCCCAACTGTAACTCACCTTAGGCCGGTTTGTGCACAAACTTTGCCTTGTCTGCCAGAAATACCCTTACGGCAAGCAGAGCTATTACAATAAGATTACGGCAGGCAGATATAATAATGGAAGGAAGAACAGAGTGCAGTAACTTTTGCTAATAGTAAATAACCGAATATCACAATAGTAATGATGGTGATACTAACAATGGCTTTTATAAGAAAGAATAATTGATTGAATGATGAAGTTAATCAAAAATAAACATCAAGCCAACAGAATCGAGTCTGTAATGGTAATAAATCACCGAGGAAGAACGCTTCTTCTCAATGAAACTAACCTCCCAGGAGAATATCCTGCCGTGGGGATTAGTGACTTTGAGGGAAACGGACCTAAGTGTTAGATACCTGCAAAAAACTATTACTACTTTACTGTTATTAGAGAGTCGGATTTTGAGGGGGAGAGGGAAGAAAAGGTTTATTGGTGCATGCCTATTATCCTCCCCATTTTGTTTCCTTATCTTTCCTTCTTTTCTTTTTCTTTTCTTTGAATCCTTTTTTTTTCTATCTTTTTCTTCCTCTGTTTTCCGTCCCCTCTACAGGGCATGGCAGGGGTCCTTTTATAGGGCCTGCCGTGATGGTTTTTTTACTATTTCACCCCCTAACGGCCTTTGTCTGGTCTGGGCATGCTTGCCGACCACCGTCTGTACACTGTTTGCCCTTGCCAGACAACAACGGGTTGGTTTTGTTTCTGTTTGCCGTGGCAGTGTTTTTTCTGCCGTGGCTTAAATGCTCTCTCTCTCTTCCTATGGCATGCACCCAACGTTCCCTCCCCAACCTTACCTCTTTTGGGCGATCTGTCATCCCAGCAAGACGTACCTCCCAAAAGGGTTTGGACAGGGAACGCAAAATAGACCTTTTCCCCCCTCCCCACCACCAAACCGCACCCCCTTTTACCTCTTTCCACTGCCCTATGGTCCCACCATGACCCATATTGGCTGGGTACAGGCTGGTGGCACCTGGGCCTTGCGCATGCTTTTCTGTTATGTACATTCAAAAGCCCGTCTGCGGCCCGTGTTTGTTGTGCTCTAGAGTTTTGCTTGTATTCGTCTGCCATACTTCTTTGTTCTTCTATGTGGGCCGCTCTGTGCTTCCAATGCTTCCCTTTAGGATTGGGCCTTTCTTAACACTGGGTTTCATATTTCTCTTGGCCCATTTTACGGTTCGTATTCATGTTTTATTTCCTACCACGACGATACGTTCCTGCTAGGCCTCTTCCAAGCCTGCCATTCCATCCTTTCCCCCAGTGGCTTAAGAGAGCCTGCTAGTGTTTTTACTCATGGGCTCCGTTGTCCCTTTCTTTCTTTCCCTTTGGGCCTGCGGCCCTTTTTCTTTCCTTGGGCTTCCTCGGCCCTTTTACTGACTTTGCTTTCCCATGGGCTTTTACTAACTTGACTGGGCTTCCCCGGCCCAATCTCCTCATACTCATCCTTGGGGTTCATGGGCTTGCCCTCAACCTCTACTCTCTTTGTTTACATTGCCTTAGGCCTGCCGCGGCCCATTTTCGCTTTTTCATACCATACTCTGCCCATGGGTATCATTTTTCTCTTTCCGGGCCCTTTGGGCCCATTTGTTTCCTCAAGACCCATTTATTCATGTTATGGGCCTGTGTTCTATTCTTTCCGCCGCTTGTGCCTAACAATCTTATTCCATGCCTGCCACTCTCATTGCCTGCTTTGCTGGGTTGGGTTGGTTTTACAAAAATGACCCTCAACAGGAGTTAGCGTGTTACATTACACTATCAGAAACTATTATTATAATAACATCACAATACAGGTACATCCTAGATAAGAGCTTGTTAAATATAGCAAGGAATCTCTTTAATCCAAATTACATCATTGACAAGGTTTTGAGCTTGTCTTGCTAAAATATGGGCTGACTTATTGCCAATCCTGCGTACATAAGAAAAATTAACAACACCAATTTCAACACCTAACTCATGATGTTCTACTATTATTCCTTCTTTTTATATTCCTTAGAAATGTAGTCTAGGGGCTTCTTCGGTTGTCCATCTTCAAAATTAAAAGTAGTGGATCTTATTACAAAATTATTTGGTAGTCTATTTTACTTTTCTTTTTCTTTTCTTTTTTTAATTAATAAAATATTACTTAAATATTTTTTTAATATTAAAGTCAATAATATAGTCTCGTTTTAAGTATTTTAACGTAGCAATCTTAACGGTAATGGACGGTATAGGGATGAAGGGCCCAGATGTGGGTATTGGGTCATGGGCCGCGCCCGAAGACATCAAATAGTCCGAAGACAGGTAAATACTAATGGAGGCATACAAGTTAATGATCCGTGGAAGAAGTCTAGTCATAAGGGACTGGAAATGTTGTCCGAGGAGAAGTACCTCCTATACTAAACATAGTAGAGGACAAAGGTCCGACCCTTCATCAAGAACAAGGCAACAGGTAATCATGCTGGCAATGATAAACATCAGATAAGGATAAGACAAAAAAGTGTTGGGAAATATCTGAGAAGAAAACTGCTATCACCGCATTGAATACTTTTCAGCTAACCCCCTGGCCGCATTAATGTGGAGGTGATACTTGAACAGTAACATTCAGCCTTACAGCTACCCACAAAGATTTTAGGAAGGTGCTGATGAGACAAGTATCAAAGTTAGCAATCTGATCTACACGTAGAGGGCTGAGATAAAATAAGGAAGGGGAATATAAATGAGAAAAGCCCCATTACAAGAGGAGGGGGAGATAATCTAAGAAAAAATCATTGTAGACTCAAGAATTGTATCTTTGTATAAGTCTAAGAGAAACATATAAGAACAACCTTCCTCGGACTTGGCCGAGGAGAACTTTTCTTGTCCAAAACTGTTTGTTTTATGCTTTCCAGTAACAACTAACTTATCGTGAACATTGTCCACCTAACTCATTGAAAGTTCAGTTTCAAGCCCATTTTTTACAAATTCATTGTTTTGGGTTCTTTGGGCCATTGACCTTTCATTTGGGCTTTGGGAGCAAATCTAGCCCTTACAGACGGAATGACTTAAATGAGTGGGTTAGGTTAGCAAAGTTATACAATCAACATAATAAATTTCAAACATAATGAACTAAAATAACAATCAAACAATTTTGCTGGGTGTATATTGAATTTTGTCTACTTTTTATTATTATTTAATGCTAACATATTTAAGGATTCAATGGGAGTGAATCATTTCCTATAAATTATGATCTTTTGGAATTCATAAAGGTAATTTTACTGTAAAACTTTTAAAATCATAATTAACTTATTTAAATTTCATCACACAGTCTACATTTAAACAAATATTGACTATTATTATTTTAAAATCTATTTAAATTATTAATGACGTGACTTCATTTACAAAAACATGTTTAATTATGAATCAATCATCAATCAATATATATATATATATAAATAAGCAGTGACCTCATATGGGAGAGCATGAAGTTTTGCCATATGACACACTGTATTAAGAGAATTGAAATATTCTTAAATCACATTAGAGATAAGAACAAATTTAAAAGTATGAACTCTTTATTTCCTTTTGTAGGGGTCAAAACCCAATTAAAAAACACTATTTGGTCAAAACAGTAGGATTCATGGGTAACTAACTTGCTCAATTTATTTATCACAAGAATAGGGTGGAAATTCCACAGTAGGAAGCTCAAACAACTTATTAAGAAAGTAGGATTGCGACACACAGATTTCTTTCCCGAGGTATGGGGAATCAACAAGGAAAGAAAGGAAATTAAAAATACAATCTCACTCTCTCTCTATCATACTCTTCTCTAAGTCTTTTTTTATTTTATTTTTTTATTTTTTTTTCTATATTTCTCAACACCTCTCTGTGGTAGCATTCACCCCTTTTATAAGCATTTTTCCTTCCCTTATCTCTTCAGCTAGCCTGCTCCTAGCCAGATTTTTTGGAGATACTTGTCACATCCTCCCTTGGTTCTCTCCCATTTCATCATGAAACATGACTTTTGGGGATTGTTTGTACTGTTCAGGTTGTCCTATATGTATTTTATGTGAAATAGATTAGGTAGAAAACCTCTCATTAATGCAAAGGTGATGACCTCTGTGATTTTTATCCTTTCAGTAGGTTTCCCAAGGTGGTATTAGTAGGAGTGTCACCTTGGCCAGAAAAATAAAAGGGGTGGGATCGATCTCCCGTGGTACTCATTTTGTTTATTTAGGGGTCACCCATGCTTATGATCTCAGAAAAGTGTCTCAAGGTTGGCAACATGCTCGAAACTCCATGGGAATAGTCCTGGGAGGTTTCCCATTACTACTCATTGAAATGGGCTTGGCCCATTTCCTCAAGCACAATCTTCTAAGCATTTGGGCTTTAGCCCTGAATCAAGTTCACCCCCTCCCCCTTCACACCTTTGGTTTAATGTTTCAAGACTACTTTTTGTTAAATTTTATATATAATGTTTTAAGACTATTATTTGTTTCATTTGATTCAATATTTCAAGACTTTTCATCTCTCACACACAAAAAAAAAACTCTTTGCATTTCCATTCACCGTTTTCATTTCTTTTTAGAGATAATTACAACATGCTGCTAACCCCGCAGCTCGAACCTTTTCCCCCCTAGACCCCCAAGCACTTTGTGTATGAGGAGGTGCCAATTTAGCTACAAGGCCTTCATGTCACCCCATCTCAAATACACTCAGACAAAAAACGATGTCATTTACTTTCAACTTTTTAACGACACCTACATAACTCCAATACTAAAGTACCATTTGATCCTAACCTGGATGAGTAGGCTATGACCAAGGAAAAGGGCTTGCGTTTTTTATTTAGTGACGATAACTTACAATTTTGATGTTGAAGGCAGACATTATGGATTTTGTGAAGGTTATGATTTGCTTTGAGCCTTTGGGTGTTTGAGATTTTGGTTTGGAAAAATCATAAATGTATTTTTGTTTTAGAACTAAAGAAAAAGAAAAAGAAATATTCAAATTGATTATTTATGATGTTAGCTATTTTTTTAATTTTGTGTTATAACTCCTATTTTACCAACTAGAGCCTTAAACCCCCCCACCCCCAAACATCCGAGTATGTAAACCTTTTTTTTCCAATCCTAGCTACAATAAGGATTTTTTTAGAAAATAACTATAAAACTCAAACAATATTATTAGTTAGCCAAGGTTTGAAACTATTTTGGTTTCTAACAATTCGACTTTAGAGGGGTCGATTTTGATGTATAAATCGAGTATATTGCACTCGATTTCCCATCACACCAGAAGCTGAGCTGGACAAAGTGTCCATGTAGGCCGAAAATTGAGTCCAAAGAACTCGCTTTTCCTTCATTGAAGTTGAGTCCAAAGGACTCGGTTTAGTTTAATGGAAACCGAGTCCACTAAACTTGATTTCAATTCAGCCAAAAACGACTTAGACTTACACAGATTTTTTTCTTGTTCTTCCCTTTCCTTTTTTTTCCCCAAATGCCGCCTGGGTTTCTCCACTTCCAAGCCCCAAAAACCCATGAAAAACTCAAATCCAAAACAAATCAAACCCACTCTCCAACGTGTTCTTCTCCTCCACTGGAGCGGCGGCGAGAAACTAATCATCTGATCTGATTTGCTACCTGGGTTGCTAGGTTTTTGCGTCTTTGGTTCTTTCTTCCACTAGAGCGGCGGCGAGAAATCACGTCCGATCTGATTTCCTCCATTAAACACAACCTGAAGCTTTCGCCGGGGTCTGGTCAGAATCAGCGCCTGGGTTGCTGGGTTTGCATCGTTGTTCTTCGTTGAAATCGAGTTTGTTCTTCGTTTGCTGGGTCCTGTGTTTGTTCTTTGTTTTTGTTGAAATCGTGCTTCGTTCATTGGTATTGCTGGGTATTGGCCAAGGGCGTTGATGAAGAAAAAATTGGTCGCGGATGGGAAGTTGGATAAGCATGGGAAGCCAAATGAGAAAACACCTCAAGAGTGGGTGAGGAATTTGGTTTTACCGACTGGTGGGGATTCAGTGGTTGCGAGCCTTGCTGCTGCTACTGAACCAGCTGTAGTGGAGAAAGAAAAGAAAGAGAAGAGTAAGCGGAAGTTCGAGGATGAAAGCACTGATAACTGAAATTGTTTGCTGGGTTCTGTGTTTGTTCTTTGTTTTTGTTGAAATCGTGCTTCGTTCATCGGTATTGCTGGGTATTGGGCTGAACTGAAATCGAGTTCAGAGGACTCGGTTTCCATTAAGCTAAACCGAGTCCTTTGGACTCGACTTCAATGAAGGAAAAGCGAGTTCTTTGGACTCGATTTTCGGCCTACGTGGACACTTTGTCCAGCTCAGCTTCTGGTGCGATGGGAAATCGAGTGCAATATACTCGATTTACATATCAAAATCGACCCCTCTGAAGTCGAATTGTTAGAAACCAAAATAGTTTCAAACTTTGGCTAACTAATAATATTGTTTGAGTTTTATAGTTATTTTCTAAAAAAATCCCTACAATAAGTATGGGTATTTAGAACTTACTGTAGCATGTATGTATAAATAAAATAATATTATTTTCTCTCTCCTCTATTGCTTCTCACTCTCTGACTCTTTCTTTTCTTCTTTTCTCACTCTCCGTCTCTGGCTTTTCTCTCTTCTTCTCTCTCACTCTTCTTTGTTCTCTATTCTTTCTCCGTCTCTGACTCTATTCTTTTCTTTCTTCTTTTCTTCTCTCTCACTTGCCATTTGCTCATTTTTTGGTAGTGGATTGGAGGGGCTGTAGATTGGGTCTTGCGATTTGGGTGGTGTGGGCTCGTCGTGGGTGTGCTCGCCATTTGCTTGATGTGGGTTTGCTGTGGGTGTGCTTGCCGTTTGCTCGTCGTGGGTTTGCTCGCTATGGGTCGTGGGTTTGCTGCCATGGGCCTGGGTTTACTCGTTGTGGGTCTGGTTTTGCTTGCCGTGGGTTTGGGTTTTGCTCACGGTGGTGGAGACCATGGGTTGCTGGTCTTTTTTTTTTGGTGTTGAATGTTGATGGTGGATTGTGGGTTTTTGTGGGTTGCTAGTGGCGATGGTGTCAGGTGTGTAGTGCAGCGGTGGTGGGCTAGTGGTGTCAGTAGATTTGTGGTGATTCTTGCATAGAAAGAATGAGAGAGAAAGAATAAATAAAAATAAAGAAATAGTAAATAAAGTGTAAAAAAAGAATATTTTATTGAAGTGGTTAAAGAATAGAAACTGGAATGTAAGGTTTATTGTAAAATGAGTTGGTATAATAGATAAAATAACTTTATAGATAGTAAAATAGAGACCGGTTGACAGACTTGGATGCTAGTGCTCTTATAGTCTTATAGTATTATACAACTTTTTAAAATAAATTATGAATTAAGAAAATCAAGTTTCAAAGTATTCAATAATATATTGGCAAGCATATATATTATACAACAAAATAAGTATTATATATAAGTTTTAATATACACAAAAATAATTGTAAATAAAATTGTAAAATAGTCCACACATCACGCGAGACATCACGTAGAACTCTAGAGAAATTATCCTGGTAAATTTTGAGAATCTCAATATGAAAACTGTTTATCCAAGTTCTTAATTAAAAAATAATTACAAAATACATACAAAGTAACAAAAATAAGTACATTCATCATGTTTTCAGGTCTCTAATACAATAACGAATGTGCTTAAGAAGTACAGGAATCAAAATATCCGGTGAGCTCAACTGTGACAAATGACCTTCTGAGGATGTGACTTCCACGATTGACTCAGCACCAAGATTCTGAAACAAATATTCTGACACTGGGATTGGCACAGCAACATCCCTAATACTTTTTTTTTTTTGCTAAGCAACATCCCTAATACTATGTAGGATTTTGCTAATGTAATTAATCATTTTTAGAAATATTTTTTCGAGAATTGAAAAAGTGTTAACAATTTTTTCAATTTTTGAGAAAATATTTTCAAAAATGGATGGCTTTAGAGCACACATTAACCGGATCCTACTTTGTATTATGTGACAAGGCGTAGTGATATGACCTAGAATATGTCCCGAGTCTCTCAAAAATATTGTATGAGCCAAACTCGAAGCTATGTCTAGTCTGCCAAAGGTCTTGTACCAGAATTGACACCTCTCCATGTACAAAGTGTTTGGAGGTCTAGGGAGAAAATGATTCGAACTGCAAGATTAGCAGTATATTGTAATTATTTTTCAAAAAAAAAAAAAAAAAGCTATGTCTGGTCTCATATTAAAGAGTGTTCGGGTGAATTCTTGGACTGCAATAGAATCCATGTCACCACCCACAATTAATGGAGCGAACCCAGAGCACCATGCTTTGTAACTTGATTGTACCGCTTCAAATATTTGGTCTAGATCTTCAAGCTCAAACCCTCCACAATAATCCACATCATTTAATAACCTTTTAAAAAAATCAATGTCTTACAAGTCCACCATATCACATAAAGAATAAATTTTAAGAAAATATTAATGTTACAAGCATATATAGGTTCCGTTTGGATTGAACTTATTGTTGCTGAAACTGAAAATTGAAAACTGAAAACAATGTAGCAAAATAATTTTTAAATGTGTGAATAATGCCGTGGGACTCATTTTTAATATTTTTTATTGTGTGAACAGTGCGTGAACAGTGCACGCACAGTTCATGCACAGTATTTTTTGTCTCCCAAAGTCAAATAATGTGGCAAAAAAAAAAAAAAAAAAAAAGGAAAACGTGTCCGCTGAAACGCAGACGCCGAATCCAAACCCCACCATAATAACAAGCTCGTAGCCTTGTGTGTACATATTTTTATTTATATCAATTTTATAATCTCTCTTTAATATGGTGAATTCATATATTATTATCTATGGATACAGGCTAAAAGTCAAATCACGTAAATTGTTAGTACATTAAAGAGAGACAAAAAATAGATTCTTCTTCCACTCCAAGAAAAACAAAACTATAATTAGGATTTCGAGAAAAATTCTCAAAATTCTCCATAGTGACAAAATTCACTTAACAATCTTCCAAATCAAGTCAAATTAGAAATTTCACCTTAATCCAAAAGGTAAGAATTAGAAATTGAGCCAAAATCCACAACAATTTTCCACCCTAGCGAAATTTGCAAAGCACCATAATTTATCAAATTCCTCTGTTCACCTAGCAACCA
Organism: Quercus aquifolioides; assembly: GCA_019022515.1. Taxonomy (NCBI): domain Eukaryota; kingdom Viridiplantae; phylum Streptophyta; class Magnoliopsida; order Fagales; family Fagaceae; genus Quercus; species Quercus aquifolioides. The sequence goes on along the minus strand of CM032334.1, from coordinate 43,194,984 downwards.
AATACAAATTCTTAACAAAATTTCACCTTGACAAGACTTCCCTCAAACCATAAATGTGTCAAGTGTCGAAAGACTCTAAACCAAATTAGAGCCTAAAATAAATCAAAATCACCCAAACTACCTCCAAATCTACCAATAGACGCCAAATGCACTCAAAGAAGATGCTGAACTCAAATTAGAGTCCAATGAAAAGAATAAAATGCATATCACCCAAAGCTATCTTCAAATATACCCATAGGAGCGAAATGCACCTGAAGAGGGTGTCTTAAGTCTATTTATTGATCTTCTACAAGTCATTCTTTGACATCTTTCCCCCCAATGCTAAAATCCATGAACCAATCAACAAAATCTCCAAAGAAGATAAATCCAAACACCTAGGTACTAAACCTTGGCTTTGAACAACAAATCCAAATACTTAGGTAATGAACCTTAACTCTGATACTAGTTTGTTGTGACAGTGAAAGTTTTGGTACCAATTTTCTTTATGGGAAAAGGCTTTCAAATAACACTTCCACACAAGATTGAGTGCAAAAGTTATTATAAAGTTAAGAAAGATCTCTATAACAAATAATAGAATAATAGAAATAAAGAAAACTTGAAAGAAAAATAGAGATAACCACACACAAAATAGAACATCATAGATTTATGTGGTTCTGCTTTTGTTATCCTACACCTATTGATAACAAGGATGAATTTATCATATCAAAGAGAGTTTAAAAAGTGCTTACACTAAAAGGAGGCATCATAAATAACAAAATCTCTCTAGGGTTCTTTTAAATTCATCCAAAGTCACTCCTAATGTGAGAGAACCCTTGGACCAAAGCTGACAAACCTTTAATACTATTGTTTATTTATAATACCTATCCCGTAAAGAACAAGGGATACTTTTCTTTTTGGACAATAAATACATTTTTTTAGTGGACAATGAATACACTTTTATTCCACATAGAGAACCCAAATCAAGTCAAATTAGGAATTCGAGACAATTTCTAACAAAAACTAGAGATATGCATAAAAGAAGGTTAAATCAAGATTTTAATTGCCAAGAGTCTTGTATCTCAACTGGTTGACATCTCTTTTGTTTCTAATAGAGACATTCATGATTTAATTCCTCCTTCCTCCGATTATCAAATTATAAGAAAAATCAAGGTTTAATTTTTTATCGAAAAAAATTTAAAGAGAGAACAAACACGATATCAATCTAAGACTTTAGTTGTTGTGATTGCAACTTATAGTGGACATATAAATTAGTGAAAAAGGGAATCTGATCAAAATTATAATAACAAATATAAATAAATGAAAATGAAATACTTTGACTTTACATCAAATATTGGTAATTTTGCATAGTATGATCATTATTTTTGTAAATAATTAGTATTCCCTCCATCCTAAATTGTTAATCTCTACTTCATTTTGGAATGACCCAAAATATAGTCTTCTTTGAAAATTCAATAAACATATACATGTCCTACCTTATCATTACTTTATTTATAATGTCAATTACTCCTTTCACTAGAATTTAAATTAAGAAGGGTAGTTTGAAAACTTGTAGCTTTTTATTTAAAAGACAATGTTTTAAATAATGTTTCTTTAAAATGTTGAATTTCTTAAACATGACTACAATTTGGGATTGATAGAGTATTATTTATGATTAAAAAGTTAATAATGATGCTATCAACAACTAGTACTAATAATGATTAAACAGATTCTCTACCTTCAACCAACTACTATGTAGGTTTCTCAACCAAAAAAAAAAAAAAAAAACTACTATGTAGCTCAAGTTTAAAGAAAAATCATTATGAAGTGAACACTATTGTAGGGATCAGGGACCAAATTCATGAATTGGGCCTTGGGCTTGGCCGAGGACCTTGTTCGTCCGAGGAGAATAAACAGCAACGAGGGTGTCAAACTTAGAACCCCATAAGTAAAATACAAATGGAAAGGCCGAGAAAGTTGGCCCGAGGAGGAACATCTCCTCGGATAAGCAGGGCATGGATCAAATGTATACCTTGTCATTCAAGGTAACTTTCCAGGGCGATCTATTGACAGAGACAGGCGATATGATCGTGCAAAAGGAATGGGAGCTCAGAGGAATCTAAAAAAAAAAGCTGCTACCACCGCATTAAATGCGCAGCAGCTACTTTTCTGTACTCATTTATGTGGAGAAGACCCTTGAACAGTGCTGCCTTGGCTACCACAACTCACAGAGAGCCAGAGGGGGCGTCTGATGGGACAAACACTCAAGTGAGAGCTCAGATTATCCACAAGTGTAAGATCAATATGGTTTGAAGGAAGATATATAATGTGAGAGACCCTCCATGAGGAAGGGGATCGAAGAATCGAGAAAGAAACATTGTAGCAACCTAGAGCCAGACTTGTAATAAAGTTTTAAGGGAAAATACCTAAGAATCAATCTCCTCGGACTTGGCCAAGGACGTTATTCTTTAAAGAAATGTCTATTATCTTTCCTTCTTTATTGTTAAAATCTATTAGCTTGTCATTTGATTCACTAAAATCTATTTTTCTAACTCATCTTCTACAAATTTATTGTTTTGAGCTTTTTGGGGTAAAGTCTACACCCCTATTGGGCTTGAAGTTCAAACTGGGTCCTTACAACTATGAATTGAAATTCTATCGTATTTATATAACAAAAAAAACCCACTATGTTAAAATAATTAATGAGGTTGATTAGGTTATTAATTAATATAATTTATAGGTTATTTTTATCATAGAGAGAATGTCATAAATTGAAAATTATATCTTATCTTAAAAAAAGCTACTATGTTGAAATAATTAATCACGAGGTTAATTTGGTTATTAATTAATATTATATTATTAAAATCGTAGTAATTTCACAGCATTTCTAAATTAACCTACCACCTAACAAATATATTAAAAGGACTATATATGTTGTGAAATTGTTATGCGTCTCTAAAAGGATTCAAACACCAAAACAAAAAATAAATTTGTTATTTTAATAATTAGATGATTGAAAAAAAAAACGAAATTTAAATGTTGGACGTTTTATTGAAAACATCAAGAAATATAAGTTGTGTTACATGCACATTCCCATGTGCTTTATTTGTAGAGAAATTTTGACACTAACACTTGTCTAACAGTAGGTACTTCCACTAACCGCAGTGAACACTCATCAGTCACCGCTATCAATTGCAAACAGTACCACAAATATAATAAAAACGAATGTATTCTAGTCTGCATGATGCTATTATTATAGAGGAGCGAGCTAGCTAGTACCATCCTCTCAGTGCAGATGAGAGAAAATAAATAATTTTGTTTGCATGTAATTCCATATATAGCCATTAAAATTTGAACAAGTATAGAGCATTATCTCTTCATGGATTCTCAAAAACAAAAAAAAAAAACAAAAATCTCTTCATTCCTTCTATATATATGATTGACTGATTGTAAGAGCATCTTTATCAGCTGTGCTATATGTGCCAAATGTTAAATATTTGGCACATTTAGCACACCAAGCACTATTTCACCTCATTTATCAGATGTGCCATATCCCATATTTTTTGCAACATGCTACAGTGCACTCATAAATTTGCCACGGTACGGACCCGTGTGGCATATGAGTTTATTCTTTTTTATTCCTCTTTTCTCTCTCATATCTCTTTCATCTTCTCCTTCAATCACCGCCTCCATATCCACTCTCTCCCATATCTCTTTCTTCTTCTCCTTCAGCTATTCACCGCCTCCATCTCCACTCTCCCATCCTCTTTCTTCTTCCCTTTCCCCGCCGATTCGCTCTATCCTCTCTGTTCAATTCACTGGCGCTGCCGTTTCGCTGTTCCTTCTCCGAGTCGCCGATTTCCTCTCTATTCTATCTCAGAATCGCCGAGTCGCTGATCGCTGTTCTCAGAGTCGCTGATTCGCTGGAAAGGAAGTAATGTAAGCCCAATTTTTTTACTTCTCAATTTGAAAAACTGATGCATGCTTCTATTTTTGCTCTAGATTTGCTGGACTTTTGTTTGAATGAATCTGAAAAAATTGTGGGTTTTGAATGATGAAGTGATTTGTTTGGTTATCCATCTGCCAATTAGGTTTTTAGGTTATTTTGACTTAATTTCCCTGTTTTTTTGTTTGTTTGTTTGCTTTAATTTCTCTGTGATTCTCTAAGTTCTCTGTGATTCTCCGTTTTTTGGTTTTTTTTTTTTTAAATGGTTTCGACCATTTGATGTTTGTTTCTTCGTAAGAAACAAAAATGAGCTCTGGGTATTTCTGATTCTGGGCATGTTGGATTTTCGGTTTCTGGGCATGTTGGATTTTAGGGGAACTTTGATGGGTTTTTTTCAAAGTTGAATACTGTGTTTGCTATCATGTGAATTATGATCGTTTTATTCGAAAAATGGACTTTGGGGTTGGGAAATAGTTATTGGTTAATTCTCATTTGATTGAATTTGGTTTTTTTCGAATGGGTGGGGAGGGTTTGGTTGTTTGTTTGAATTGTTCAAGTTTTAAGCCTTTTGGATTAAAACAATGAGGTCTTAGTAATCTAATTAACCATAAAGTATGCTCATGATGCTAGAGGAATGAACTACAAAAAGATATATATAGTTAATTGGTGGAATTGAAGGCTGAAATCAATTTTAGGTTTAATAGGTAGAGGTGTTGATGGTAGTGATGAGTTCTCTAGTATACTGTTTGTATTCTTGACTTTGCAACAAACCAAATGTAGTTTGTGGACCAAATGTTGGAGAGAATAGAATTTTCAATATTTATCTTATTTTCTCAACAGGTGGACCATATGTAGTTTAAGACTGTCAGTTTGCAACCCATGGGAATTGGAGAGTTGTGGCTATGATGGTTGAGTTTGTAGATTTGCAAAAGATTAATTGACCTATTTGATAAGTACTAGGCTAATTGAACTAAGCAGGGGGCACTACCAATTCCTACAGGAAGTTTCACTGTCAAACTGGCTATATCATTTCAGTTGCAAACTAGACACTAATAATTATAATTACCATAAAATTGTGTTGAGTATTGAAAACATTCAACTTTTTGTTTGTCATGCCTCTGTTCCGTCTCTCCATTTTTTTTTCCTGTGTTTGTGTTTTAACTTTTCATCATTTGGTTGTTGAAGACTTCTTGCTGCATTGAGGAAATCCTGAAGTTCTTGAAGAAGAAGGACTTTGATGTGACAATTTCAGATGATGCTGGCCGTTTTGTGTGCAATTATGTATATTATCATTCTCTCCGTTTTGCGAAACAGAAGGGTCACAAATCTTTATTTGTCCATGTGCCTCTATTTTCAAGAATCGATGAGGAACCCAGATGCATTTTGTAACCTCCCTTTTGGAAGCTATTGCATCTACATGTTATTGATATGAGTGCTTATTTGAACATTTCTTGTTTGTTTGCCATCTTCTGGTGCATGTGAATCATTTGTGTCAATACCAATCTAGTTGTAAAACATCTACCTGTATGAACTTTGTGGTCTGCTGTTTGTTCATTTGTGGTCCTTCCTATTCAGAGCAAGTCATCAATATGTAAAATTCAGGTGTATGTTTATGTCAAGAAACTGCTGCCCAATTTCTCAAAGTCTGTCATTTTTTTTTTCTCTTGAATTTCTCAAATTCAGGTGTTTGTTCATTTTTTTTTCTCTTGTGGTTTGTTCAGACCCAGTATCTTTTTGAGTTCTTGGTTTCTAGATAGGTCTTGTTTTGATCAGTTTGAATTCTTTGATACTAGAGACAGCTTCTTTTGCCCATTTGCTCTCACTCAGTGACAGGTTCAACGATTCTTTTCTTTTCTTTTTTATTTTTATTTTTATTATTATTATTTTTTTAAGGTGACAAGTTCTGAGGTTTTTTTTTTTAAGTTCCCAGGTTCTGATTTTTCTTTTTCTTTTTTAAATGCTTAAGAAAATATTAATTTTTAAAAATATTACAAGATGATTGTTTGAAAATGTTACCGTTAGAATTGATGAGATTTGAAAATATGACTATTGTAGGACAAATGTTACCGTTGGGAAGAAAGAATTAAATAAGAATTAAAAAATAATATTTAAATGAAGTGGTAAAAATATAGAACATCTGATAAATGAGATATTGTAAAATGGTGTGGTAAAATAATAAAGTAGGCTTTTGGTGTGGCAAAATGACATAATTTTTACAACGGCTGCTACGGATGCTCTAAGCTTGTTTGAACAAAACAAAACACAAAATAGTGGCCAGTTGGATTGTGTCCCTGGTTTTCCCCTCATTTTTATGAGGTGGGTTTTTCCACGTAAAACGTGAATGCCTTTGCAAGTTCTCAGTTTTTATTATTTATTTATTTACTTATTTATTTTTAGTCTATTTCGGAGTTGATGATAATAAACAAATTATTTTATTAATTTTTATTTGTGTATATATATATCATATTATATTATATCATATTATATATAATAAAATTTTATAAAATTTTTAAATTTTTAAAGAACTAAAAAGGAATAGTATACTACCAAGACTCTAATTCATTCTTATCATTAAATAAAATTAGATTAACATTATTTTTTTATTTGTTAGGATATATTTCTTAAATTAAGGGATAATATTTAATATACAAAAATTTAATTTAGATAATATTTATCATCTAATTAACATTATTTTTTTTATTTGTTAGGATATATTTTTTAAATTAGGGGATAATATTTAATATACAAAAATTTAATTTAGATAATATATCATCTAAATTTTCAAAATTTTAATATTATTAAATTAACATTATTTTATCAGAATATGAAGCTACAAAACTTGATTATTAAGGGATAAGCACAATCCAAATTCTTCAAGAGGTGTTTAATATAAATCTATCCCAAGAAACAGTATATGTCTCCAATAATTTGATAATAGGATAGAAAGGAAAAAAAAAAATTCATCTAAAGCTTAAACTATTAAAATGTGTAGTTGTGATGTAGAAGTATAGCTAATCCCATGAATTTATTAAAAAAAAAAAAAAATCAATTTCATTGGGATACACACGGGAGGATTTGTTATCTACTTTTTTTTTTTTTCCAAATATATTTTGTTATATTTTTTTTTTGGATAAATGTCAAATTTTTGGTTTTGGATAACCAACAAAAAAAAAAAAAAAAAAAGGAAAAGAAGCTAATAACGTTAACAAATAACAACTTGATTTTTACGGAATAACAGAAAAAAAATTGTAATTAATTATGGTATTTGATTTTAATTTTTTTTTAATATTTTTTTTTTGCTTATATCAACTTCTTCAAAACTTAAAATTATTGTTTTAAATGGAAACAACTTCTTATCAACTTTTTATAACAATTGAAATCATATAATTAAACTAAATATTTAACGTGATGTATATCACAATATCCTACCTTTTATGTCCTAATGCCATACAATTACTACTAATATATTTTTGAGTTCTTCATAGTTATCGTTAACATGTCCTCTCACTTTTGATTTATTTGATTTATGAGTTATGAGTTCTAGGGTGATTAGAATTTTGGCTTCACAGCGGCACTCTCTACAATAATATCCATTCCCTTAATTGATAATTATGTCTCAATCTAAAAATCATGAAAGAGTTTTTTTTTTTAAAAAAAATATTTAATATACGGATCTCTTCTCTTCTCTCTACCTGATAACATGGTTTACATGATAAGAACAAACTCTATATGTTATGCTAGAGATAAGGATAAAGATGACATACTTAATTCTTTCATATACATGTATATATATACCAACCATGATATAGAAAACTTTAAACACAAAATGGTTATCATTTGAAATGCTGTTGACTTCAATTTCCTCTACAGGTAACATGTAGATGAATCTTTTCCATTTCACGTTTTGAGAAAAATAAAAATATAACTTCTTTCTTTGAAGATGTATATAAATTTTAATGTTATTTAGTTAAGTAAATATGCTAGACTCAGATGTGCAATGCGCAAGGCAAATGAGAAGTAGGTAGGTTTTACAATATTGAAGGAAGTGCAAGTTGGACTTAGAAACCGTAATTGAATAAAGTGGTTCTTTTGTTCTCTCTTTTATATTTATTGAATTTGTTCATTTTATAGATAGGTTAAAATTTCATGTATGGATATATTTACAGATTATACTAGCTTTATCATTTATTTTTATTTTATATGTTATTTATTTTTATTTTATATGTTATTGACATCGATATTGTGGATTTAATTTGTTGCAGTTTTTGCTTGATACTTTCTTATGTATAGTCTAGCTTTTCTAAAAGCAAAATTTGCTGCCAATTTAAATTGGATAAGAGAAAAAGAAATTGGATAAATTAGATCCATCAGTCCAATTCCTATGTAAGTCCCTCTTTGCTTAACTTAAATTTGTTTTTCATGTTTTTAATGTTTAGAAATTTGGAATATTCTTTTTTCTTAAAAAAATGGATTGTTCTTAATTAATGAATTGAGATTTCTATTTAATTTTGTTTTTGGTTGTTTGTAATTATTAAATTAATTTTTTTTTCATGTTTGTGTGTTGTTGTTGTTTTTGCCTTCAGTTTTAATTTTTTTTCTCTTCTAAAAAAATGTTTTAAATATTTGTTAATGCTTATAAATTTTGATAGTTTTTAAAGTACAATACAACTAAAGACATTACTCAAGTTATATTAAGGTGTTAGATTATATATATATATATATATATATATATATATAATTATGTTAGATAAAAAACATGAAATGATGTAATAATGATTTATTCAGTTCACATAAAAAAAATGATTCATTTAGTTATAGTTTCTAAAAAAAAATATAGAATAAATTAATGACTAAAACCGTATAACGCATGAGACTTTTCTCATTTGCAGATTCCACTGATGTTGCATTGATGATTGTTGGCACCGTTGGAGCCATTGCAAGTGGGTTAGGCATGCCCCTTATGACAATATTGTTTGGCCTAATGATCAATAGCTTTGGCAACAACCAGAGTCGCAACACATATATTGTTAGTATAATTTCCAAGGTAAATAGACAATACACGGGCTAAGAAAATAAGGTTTACTTCAATCTTTATGAATGGAAAGATGTGACTTAAACTTCTGATTTATTTTTTATTACTTTCCTGAGAGTTTAAACTTCGATTTTCCCATTTTATAGCATGTGTAGGAATGCATTTGAATCCTTGATCCTTCTTTAATATTTTTAGAATTAATGATTAAATATGGTTAGAATTAATAGATTAATTTTAACAATTTTTTTATTTGATTTTTATGTTACATCAAATTATCAAGATGTTCTACACGTGTATTCTTGAATTATTAACTTTAATTTTAATTTAAAATATTATCAAGATTATATTAATTTTAGATTTATCAATTGTTTAGTATGTTTTTTTTATAAATAATTATCAATTTAAAATTTAATTTGGAATTATCAATTTAATTTAGTTTTGGGAAGAAATCTTACCCCTTATTTTAGTGAGATAATTATTTACACTTGATAATTTTTTCTTTTATCTTTATTGAATCTATTAAAATATATAATTATTTATACATTTATTTTATAAGCTTTTTCATAAAACCACTATATAATAAAAGTTGGACTTAGACGCCGTAATTGCGCCAAGTCGTTTTACCAAATTGCCAATTTTTTTTTTTTAGATTTTTAGATTTTAAAAATATATATTATATATATAATTTTTCTTCTCCTAAAATTTTTAAGTTGATAAAAATCTTAATTTGATTATAATCCAAAATTTTCATCTAATCCTTATTTTTTAAGTGTAGTATATTATAATTCAAATTCTTCAATTTTTGTTTTATTATTCATGTTGTTTTTTATTTATTTTTTTCAGGGAGTTTCATTGAGCCACTTCACTTCAAAAAATAAATTCCCAATTTTGTTTTTTGTTTTATTATTCATGTTGTTTCTTATTTTATTTTTTTCAGGGAGTTTCATTGAGGTTCTGAAGCACTCGATCAAAACTTATTCTCAAATTTTTTTTTTGAAGTTTATATTTACATATTTTGTTTTGATAGGGTGAAATTCGGTGCCTCCCCCCACACTTTCAAAGACAAAAATTCAATTCTTATGTAGTTTATCTACTTTTATTTTTTAATGTTTTGTAATTTGGGTTGTTCATAATTCTTAACTATTACATTGAGGTTACCACTTAAATATGCTTTCAATTATTTTTATTTTTCATTATTGAATTCAAGGTTTTTCATTTAAATATGCACTTGGGTTTTAATTATGCAAACTCCCTTTTATTTTTCAGGCATCTCCTTTTATATTAGTTGCATAGTTATCTACCATATTCTATTCAATTAATTTTGAACTTATATATGATTTTTTTAATAAAAACTTAATCTTACACAATATGCATTCATTATATAACTCAAAGTAAAAGTTTACTTCCTTTAAAAAAGATAGAGTAAAAGATTATTTTGTTTTTTATTATCTATTTAATTTTAATTAATATATAAATTATTAATTTTTATTTTCATTAATTTACACATGATTCTTGATTAAGCCGTGCATCTCACGGGCATAATACTAGTTATATATAATAAAAGTTGGGTTTAGACGCCGTGGTTGCGCCACGTGGCTTCATCAAATTGCAGAAATTTTAATAAATTTTTAGATTTTAAGAATAGATATATACATATTTTTTGAATAAATATGACAAATCAAGTAATGAAAGAAAGTAGTATTTGATTTACAATTATAACAGTTGTGTCTATCTAAAATGTTATCAACAAAACCTAAAATCAATAAAATAGAATTATCTAAGGATATAATTTAAATAAAAAAGAAAGGTAAAACTACACTAAAAAAAAGAGGTCTAATGCATCTTAAATTGCAACAACTTATACTACAAAAAAGATGTCTAATGCATCTTAAATTGCAACAACGTATACTACACCAAAAAGAAAGAGGTCTAATACATCCACTTAAAAATTGAAACTCCCACAATTGGAAAAAGAGCTTCCGTTGTATATTGAAATCATATATACAAATTTGCATACGTTTCTTTAAATTTTTTTTTTTTTTTTTTTTTTTTTTTTTTGCATCTTATGTCATATTTTTCCTAATAATTAAGTTAAAAAAAAAAAAAAAAAGTCTTTGAGTTTCACCTAAACTACTTTTTGTTCATATCATCTTCTTCACAACCTAAAATTCCCACTATATATACACACAATTTTTTGGTGTTTCATTATTTCTACTACGTATTTTACAATTATTTGTTATATTCTTCCTTTCTCCTCTCTGCCCTACCTACAACCTTGCAGGTAATTTTTTTTTTCTTTCATCAAATTGAATAGATTTTGTGTATTTGTTGCCTTTTTATTATATATAATATGATTTTTATCAACTATGTTTGATCACACCTTTTAGTGTTTTTTTAGAAGTCAATATAGCAAGCAATATATTTGTATTTTTTAATTTCTTATTACATGACTATTTGTTGTTGACATCAATATTTTATAATGGATTTAATTTGTTATGGCTTTTGTTTGGTGCTTTGTTCCATGTAATCTATATTCTTTAATTAAAAGCAAAATTTGCTTTCAAACATGAAATTGGATACGAGAGAATCCATCTGTCCAAATTTCTATGTAAGTCTATCTTTACTTAACTCCCCCCTTTTTATTTTAAGTTCAAAATTTTGGATATTTTTTCAATTATTGAATTCATTCTTTTTTCATGTGTAATATTAATATCTGTGTTTTTTTTTTATGATAAAAAATAATATATGTGTTCTTAAAGGCTAAAACACAATACAATTACAAACATTACTTTAAGTTAGGGTGTTATATTTATTTATTAGTAAGTTAGAATGTTACATTAAGTTAGAGTATTATATTTTTATTTATTATTAATTTAGAATGTTACATATGGATACATATGCTGGTTTAGGGTTGATATAATTTATAACCATTGAATGAAAATCAACACTAAAACAAATGATTTAAATATCAAAATAAGAAATATAAATTAAATTTCTTTTAAGTGTACAAGCACAATTTATTTTTTAATCTTAAATTTTGAATTAATTCTTTTTTCATTGTCTTTGTTATTAAATTTAATTATATTATCAAAATATTTTTTATTAAACCATGCATCGCATGGGCATAATACTAGTATATATATATTCGCATGTCATGAAATGATAATGTGCGATCTGTGTTATATAAATAATCTGCCCTTTTTTCTTTCCTTACAATTAGTGTTTGTTTGGCACCACTTATTTTTATCAACTTATTTTACTATTTAGTTTATTTTTGCTACTGTTCATGGATCTCACTACACTTTTTGATACTATTCATGAGTCTCATTGTACTATTTCAGCTAACTTTTACCTTTATCTATAATATTTTTAGCAAAAAATTTTTAGTTTCAATAAAATAAGTGGATCTTAAACAAACCCTGAGTAGAAAGAGGATTTAACTTGAGCCCAAAATTGAGCAGAGTCATTGAACCATAAGTTTATGGAATATATATATATATATATATATATATAACTCTTTAAAGTTACGCATGCGCATTATAAAAGTTTCTTATTGTTTACCTAGTAAAACAAGAGTCCAAATTTTCTGTCCCACTCTTCCTGCTCCACTATATACTCTACAAATAAAAACATATCACATGTCCATCTGTTTTATTAAATGCTAAATTTATGTCTTCTATTATTTCAGTTTCCTTAAATAAAGAAATAAATAACCCATCATATTTAGGTAATTAAAATAATAGAAGGCATAAATTTAACACTTAATAAAACAGATGGACATGTGGTATGTTTTTATTTGTAGAGTATATAGTGGAGTAAGAATAGTGAGATAGAAGATTTGGACATGAGATAGAAGATTTGGACTCGTAAAACAATACTAATTAATAGTTATGTTTTTTATTTAATAGTTATGCGACAACGAATAATATCTTTGTCTTGAAATATACTACTAGGGTACGTTTGGTACACTGAATGAGGATTACGACAGGAATTGTAATATTTATTACTAGTAATAAAGTGTGTTGTAATGTAATAACTAAACATATTCATTAGTTTGGTTGTGAGTTATAACATTTGAATGAAACTTAATATTTATTTTAGGAAATATCTTTCTCATACAATTATATCTCCTTAAAATTTGTTATTTTAAAATTTAAGAGAGATATGTGTTATTTTTTATGATTTTTTTATTTTTATAATTGTTAGATGTATATGGAAATTTTGTTTATTTGGAAATATATTAAGTTTTGAAATTATTGCACTTACTAAGGAATAACTAATACAACCTTTTAAAGAGGAGTAATTATTCCTCATTTTGAAGAATAGCTATTCATAAGAAATAACTATTCCTTGTAATAAAAACATAACCAAACTAAAGAAGAACTATATCATATGAATAACTATTACATTATAGCGGTTATTAGAGTCTACCAAACATGCCCCTAGTGAATCAAAATATTACTGCAATAAGTTTTTTTTTTTTTTTTAAAAGGCAGGACAACCTTTTTTTTAAATTTAAATCTCAAATATTTCCATTCGAAATACTAAAAAAATATCTTATAAACTATAAAGCTTTTAGTATAAGATTAATAATTACTACTAAGCAGGGGAAAAAAAAAGATCGAGTATGTATTTATTTATAACTTTTTTTTTTTTTTTGAAATAGAGTTTCACCCTATAATGTTCACGGTCCGTTTACTCCACTTACTCTTTATTATCAGACCAATATACTGTTAGGAACCTCACACTTATACTTGTGTTGTGTTGTATATCAATAGTATATTGTAATGGTATAGCAGCAGTGTACACGTGTATGCAGTTGGTGTATTGAAGTGATTAGTTGGTTGGCATTGATTAGGAGTTAGTTAAGGAGTAGTTAACGAGTTAGTTACGGATTCTGTTAGTATTGGATATAAAGAGAGATGGATTGTATCGGAAATGTAATAAGAATACTCTTAAGCATTTTCTCTAATTTATATGAGACTAGATCAACTTCCTAGAATTCTGAGAAAATTGCTACTCTGTCCAAGGTTACTGATAGTCATGAACAAACTCTACAAGAAGTCAAAAAGCAATTACAAATTCTCACCACATTCATGCAGAAGTAGGCTGATTCTAAGGAGCCTCGTTAACAATCTTCACAAACTAAAGGGTGTTTGGTTAATGCGATTGTTAACAATGAAGGCTATGACACATTACCTCTTGGACCAATCAAGAATCTGAGGCTTGAGTTTCCATGGTTTCAAGGGGAGGACCCTACGTGTTGGATATACAAAGCCAATCAATTCTTTTCATATCACAACACTCCTGAGCATCACAGGGTGTTAATGGCTTCATTTAGTCTTGATGGATAAGCTTTGATTTGGTTTCAAGAGGCTGAACAAGCAAGGGGGTCTGCAAGTTGGGAGGTGTTTGTTCAAGCTTTGCAGACTTAGTTTGGGGCTACTGCTTATGATGACCCTATGGAAGCATTGACAAGGCTCAAGCAAGTGTCCTCTGTGGTGGCCTACAAAGGTAATTTCGAACTTTTGTCTAATAGAATCAAGGGGTTATCTGAGTCACACAAATTAAGTTGCTTTTTGAGTGGGTTAAAAGCTGAGATTAGATTACCTATTAGAATGTTAGTTCCTCAAACCCTCAATGAAGCCTTTGAGTTAGCGAAAATTCAAGAAGAATATATAAGCAGTAGTAGGAAGGGATTTAAAGGTGTAGCTAATAATGTGAAACCCTCAATTTTTGGTACCCCTAGGTTGGAAGCTAGAATAGAGCCAAGAACTAAGGTTCCATTGTAGAGATTGACTGGTGCACAAATGGAGGAAATGATGAAACAGGGGCTGTGTTACAATTGTGATGAGAAGTGGCAGATGAGGCACAAATGCAAAGGAGCTAAACTGTTTTTGTTGGAGGGAATACCTATGGAACCTAGAGCTTTGGGTCTGCAATTGGTTGAGGTTACTGATGATGAGGTGCTGTTAGAACCTCAAGATGACAGTCAGGAGAATGGTGTTGATAAGTGTGGGATTAATCCTGCTGAAATCACCCTATATGCATTAGTAGGGTGCCCTACTTCTAATACCATGAGGGTCAAGGGAAGAATCAAGAAACAAGAAGTGGTTTTTCTCATTGATTCTAGTAGCACCCACAATTTCTTGGATGCTTCTATGCTACCAAGATTGCAGTTGCCATTGGATACCTCTCAGATATTAGAGGTTAAAGTAGCTGATGACACAATTATCAAAACCTTAGGCAGGCAGTGTTCAGGGAGTCACCATCACTATCCAAAGGCATCAATTTGTCATAGACTTTAATGTCTTACATTTAGGGGGTTGTGAGGTGGCTCTTGGTACTCAATGGTTGAGTACTTTGGGAGAGATTAGCTGGGACTTCTAGTTATTGACCATGAAGTTTTTGCATTTGGGTAAAAGGGTGTTTTTACAAGGGTTACAGCTAGCCCCATCAACTCTTGCAGAAGCTGATAGGTTTCTTTGTGGATCAGAGAGGAAAAGCCTAGTGTTGCATATCTCTCCTCCAGATGCTGCCACTTCTGCTCAATCTCAGTTACCTTCTGTACTTGTTGATCCGTTGGTGGAATTTTCTAAGGTTGTTGAGGTCCCAATTGATCTACCACCTATCAGGGGTCATTAGCATGGCATTACCCTCAAGGAAGGTTCCCAACCTATTTGTGAGAGAGACCTTACATGTATCCTTACTTCCAAGAATCTGAAATTGAAAAATTGTGAATGAGTTGCTAGAAGTAGGATATATCCAGCCTAGTCAAAGTCTATTTTCTTCACCTGTTTTGCTTGTGAGGAAGGTTAATGGTAATTGGAGAATGTGCATTGACTATAGGGCTTTAAACAAGGCAGCCATTAAGGACAAGTTTCCAATTCCAGTGGTTGATGAATTGTTGGACGAACTAGCAGGTGCCTCCATTTTCTCTAAACTTGATTTAAGGTAAGGTTACCATCAAATTAGAATGAAGAGTGAGGATGTGCCCAAGAGTCAAGATAGCCTTTAGAACTCATGAGGGTCACTATGAGTTTCTAGTCATGCCTTTTGGGTTGACCAATGCCCCATCCACATTTTAGGCATTAATTAATTCTATTTTCAGACCTTACTTGAGAAAATTTGTTCTAGCCTTCTTTGATGACATCCTTGTTTTCAGTCATTGCTTAGATGATCATGTCTCTCATTTGAGAATTGTTTTGAGGGTCTTGCTTTCTCATCAACTTTACACTAAGCAGTTTAAAAGCGTTTTTGGTTGTTCTGAAGTTGAATATTTGGGCCATCTCATATCTGGAGAGGGTGTTAGGGCTAACCCTAAGAAAATTTATGTCATGCTACAATGGCCAACACTAGAAAATGTGAACGCCTTAAGGGGTCTCCTAGGGTTGATAGGGTATTATAGGAAGTTCATTAAGGGTTATGGCTCAATTGCCTAACATTTAACTGATCTTCTTCAAAAAGATGCATTTCAATGGACTGACAAGGCTTTGGAGGCATTTCTCAGGTTGAAAGAGGTTGTAACTAAGCCTCTTGTGCTAGCTCTTCTAGATTTTTCTAAGCCATTTGTTATAGAATGTGATGCATCAAGTTGTGGTTTACGGGCTGTACTAATGCAAGACCACAGACCAATTGCATTTCACAGTCAAGCTTTGAAAGGGAAGAACCTTCATTTGTCTACCTATGAGACTGAGTTACTGGCTTTGGCTATTGCAGTCAAGAAGTGGAGATCCTATTTGCTTGGTAGACCCTTTGTGGTTAGGACTGATCACCAGAGTTTAAAATTCTTGTTGGAGCAAAGAATTGCCACTCCATCTCAGCAAAAATGGCTAGCTAAACTTTTGGGTTATGCTTTTGTTGTGGAATACAAAAAAGGCAGTGACAATAGGGTTGTTGATGCTCTTTCAAGGCACCCTGCCTTCAGTTCTGAGTTGTCACAGTTTGATTCTAATTCCAAGACTAGTTGCTTGTTTGTGCTCTCAGTACTTGACCCTACTTAGCTGTCCTTATTAAAGGATAGTTATTTACAAGATGACACTATTCAGCACATTATTGCTTCTGTCCAAGCTGGGAATCCACCTAAGGGTTTTACATTCCAGAATGGGTTGTTGTTTTACAAGGGCGGGTTCTATGTTAGTCCACATTGCCCTCTCAAATCTCAGTTCTTACACCATGTCCATAATGGTCCATTGACTGCTCACTTAAGGTTCTTGAAGTCTCATCATAGAGCTAAGAAAGAGTTTTTTTTGGCTTGGAATGAAGTCTGATCTCAAGCAATTTGTAAGGGATTATGATGTGTGTTAGAGTATTAAATCTAATACTACATCCCCAGCTGGCCCGCTTCAGCCACTACCCATTCCTACTACCCCTTGGACAGATGTGAGTTTGGACTTTGTGGAAGGCCTCCCTAAGTCTATGGGGTATGAGGTGATTTTGGTAGTTGTTGACAGATTAACCAAATATGCTCACTTGTTCCAGTTTCCCATCCTTACAATGCTGCCAAGATTGCCTCTCTTTATATGCAACATGTTTTCAAGCTCCATGGTATGCCTACATCCTTGGTTAGTGACAGGGATACTACCTTCACTTCCCTCTTTTGGTCTGAATTGTTTAGACTCCAGGGAACTGATTTGGCTATGTCATCAACATATCATCCTCAGTCAAATGGGTAGACAGAGATTGTCAACAAGAGCTTAGAACAGTATTTGAGAGCCTTCACCAGTGACAGACCTCACCAACGGGTAATTTAGCTTTCCTTGGCTGAATTTTGGTACAATACTTCTTTTCACACTAGTTTGAAGTTGTCTCCTTTTGAGGCCTTATATGGTTACCTTGCTCCAAAGCTTCTCACTTATATTCCAGGCACTACTAGGGTGGATGCATTGGATTCATTGTTATGTCAGAGACAAGCTGTTTTGGACACTTTGAAGGTTTATTTGACTGCTGCCCCAGCTAGGATGAAATTTCAAGCAGATAAACATAGGCAAGACAGGTCTTTTGAAGTTGGGGATTGGGTTTTCCTGGGATTATAGCCCTACAAATAGCAAACTTTGGCTTATAAAGGGAGGTGGAAGCTTTCTCCAAGATATTTTGGTCCCTTCCAAATTATACAGAAGATTGGTTCTGTCTCATATAAATTGGATCTTCCTCCTGAGGCAAAAATTCATACTGTGTTTTATGTGTCTTGCTTAAAGATGAAGCTGGGTCAACATGTCATGCCTATCCCTACCTTACCACCTATTGATGAATCAGGACAGGTACTTTCAGAGCCTGATGCAGTGTTACAGACTAGAACCAAGTCCTTAAGGTCTCGGGTCATAACTGAGGTTTTGGTTCAATGGTTGGGGTCCTCACCTACAGATGCTACCTAGGAATCTTTGCATCAGTTGCAGCTCACCTTTTCTCACCTTGTGGGCAAGGTGCTTTCAATGGGAGGGGTAATGTTAGGAACCTCACACTTATACTTGTATTGTATTGAACTGTATAGAAGTAGTATATTGTAATGGCATAGCAGCACTGTACACGTGTATGCAATTGGTGTATTGAAGTGATTAGTTGGTTAGTATTGATTAGGAGTTAGTCAAGGAGTTAGTTACGGATTCTGTTAGTACATTCTGTTAGTATTGGATATAAGGGTTCGTTGGGAGTTTATAAAGGAATGAAATGGAATGGAATGATCATTAAAGGAATGGAATGGAATGAATTTAGTAGGGAAAGGAATGGCATTTAAAAATCTTGTTTGGATGTTATAAAATAAAGGAATGGAAAGGAATTGAATGGAATGGAATATAAGTAACACCATTTGGAAGTGACATTGGAAGGAATGGAATGGAATCATTTTATAATAACATTACTATTATACCCCTCATTTTAAAGAACATAAAAAATAATCAATGAGAACTTATAATTGCTTTGAATTGTTTAGTTTTTAGTGGATGATGTGAAACTAGTTAGCCACAATTGGGCCAGTGTTAGATTATTGAATTACAATATAGTTTTGTCAAGGTGAATAGATTGCATCACGATAATCAATAATTTAACAGATGAAGATAATGGCATGAAAAATTGACAATAGCACAATTTCTTTTTTCAATTTGCAATTTTTTTTAGGGGCCGCTAGTTTTAGATTGGATTTTTTTTGGCTGGTGGGCTTTACAATGGATTTGATAATTTAATACATCTCTATCTCCCAATTTCTTTTACTGAGCAACATCCCTCTAAGACCAGAGGTGATAGAACTATTAACATATCAATTTCCTGATATAAAACTAAAATAATTATAGTTTTTTTTTTGAAAGGCTAAAATAATTATAGTTTAAGGAAAAAGAAAATTTTATTGTATCTAAAAAACAAGTTATGTATATTTCTATGTTGTAAAGCAGTTCACGCATCACATATTTATTCTCAACAAAATAAATATTGTCTAAAAATGCAAACAAATATCTTTTTTAAAAAACTCCGGTAATGAGTCTTGCCAAAACAAAACAAAATAACATAATCCATTTCAAAACTAAGGTTGGCCAAAAAATCCCACACTTTTTTAATTTTTAGGCCTAAACATCAGTGTCAATAAGACACATTTGCGCTCATGATCTGGGCAACCAAAGAACATCTCCTTATATGTTGGATTTTCCATCAAAAATATGTAGGCCTCAGTCTTTGATATTGGATCTAAGTTCAATACGCCCAAAGCTGTTTTAACTTTTGCTCCATATGACTATGAAAAGCACTTTGCCATAACCTCAGTCGTCCTATCAATTGCCATTGATACATTATCAAATGACTGGAAAATTACATTCCCGAACTAATTGCCATTGATACATCATCACGAACTAATTGTCTTTCTATGGTTGATTGTGTAGGAATGTGGGGAACACGTCTTTTCAACCATAAAAAGACAATTAGTTCGTGATGAAATAATGCATCGACTTAGATCTAGTGAAAAATGTTATGATGTAATACGCATGGGTTCACAAGCTTTTCAAGGTTTGTGTGACATTTTGCGAAGAGATAGTGATCTTCAAGACACACAACGTGCCACGATTAAAGAGCAAGTTGCCAAGTTTCTTTACACTCTATCACATAATGTGAAGATTCGTACAATGTCCTTTTTTTGTCGTTCCGGTGAGACCATTAGTCGCCATTTTCATAATGTGTTAAGATCAATAATTATGTTAGAGGATCAGTTCCTTCAACAACCTGATGAAACCCAAGTGCCAGTTAAAGTATTACAGATTAGTAGGTTCAATCCATATTTTAAGGTAAATATATCATGTATATATTATATATTTGATAGTAGTTTAGTATAAGTATATTTTAAGGTAAATGTCTTTGAGATATATTTTTAATTTCAGGATTGTATTGGGGCACTTGATGGAACACATATTTGTGTCAAAGTGTCTAATGAGGATGCACCAAGATATCGGTGTAGGAAGGGTTATCCAACACAAAATGTGTTGGCGGTATGCTCATTTGATTTGAAATTCACGTACGTATTACCGGGTTGGGAAGGAACTGCTTCAGATTTGAGAATAATAAAGAGTGCTTTAACTAGAAACGATAATTTGAAAATCCCACAAGGTAAATTGAATTCAAATACATATTAGGATGTATTCTTTATAATTAAAAAATTTATAGTATATAATTAACAATTGTTATTGTTTATTAGGCAAATATTATCTTGTTGATGCGGGATATATGAATAGAAGTCGTCTGATTGCACCTTATAGGGGAGTGCGTTATCATTTAAAAGAATACTCGTCCCCCTGAAAATGCTAAAGAATTATTTAATTTGCGAAGGAAAAAATCATTGCGCAATGCTATTGAAAGAGCATTTGGTGTACTTAAAAAGAGATTTCCTATCATAGCAAGTACGACAAAGCCTAGTTATTGTGTTGACACACAAAATGAAATCATTTTAGCATGTTGCATACTTCATAATTATTTAATGGGTGTCGATCCTGATGAAAGTTTTACTGCTGAAGTTGATGAAGATGTTTTACATTCTTATCGTGAACGTGTGGCCCCTAATCCAAGAGAAGATGATGAGGATGCTAGGCAAGGAGATATTATAAGAGATTCTATAGCATTAGCCATGTGATAGCTTTTGTGTTTATTGTTGTCATGTCGTTTAAGACTATGTTATGTTTCAATTACTTAGACCTAAATGTTATGCAAATTTCTCTTTTCATTTTGATATTGCTCTCTATCTTTTGATAATTAATATTAATATTTACACAATATTTTATATGTGTTTTTTGTCCTATTAATTATAGCATGGGTAAGATATCAAAGAAGAATGGTGGAGATCCAAGCAAAAAAGTACAATGGAGTAGTGTTATGGATGGTGCTTTAGTGGATGCTTTTCTACATCAGGTGATCATAGGTGGTAGAGTTAATGAAAATTTTACCTCTAAGGCATATGATGACATAGTGAAAAAGTTGGTTGAGAAATTTCACATGGAGATTAACAAGGATAAGGTGAAAAATCGACAAAAGACTCTAAAGAAGAATTTTCACAAATGCTATGACATATTTAAAGATGGATTGAGGGGTTTTGGATGGAATGATTCTTTAAATATATGGACAGTTGAACCAGAAGTTTGGGAGCCACTTATAGCAGTAAATTACCATTTTTTGTGAGTTTAATTTTGTATTACATAATTATATCTGTTGTTTAACCATTTGTCTTGGTTTGTAACAGTCTAAACCTGCAGCCAAGAAGTGGATGACAACACCTATGCCCAACTACTCTAAGATGGCACAACTTTGGGCTAAAGATAGAGTAAAAGGTGATCATGATGAAACTGCAAAGGAGAAACATGCTAGGTATGCTGCATCGACCACTATTGATGAGATTGATAATTTGATATCTCAAAATGAAGTTTATTTGGAAAACTTTGAAGTGAAAGATGATTAGAGGTTACCAGAAATTAATGTCGCATGTTCTCGAGTGTCATCACAAGATACAATGTCTTCTAAAAGCAAGAAAAGATGACTAGCAGAAGATGATGAACTTGGGAATGTAATTTCCCAGTCATTTGATAATGCATCAATGTCAATTGATAGGGCGACTGAGGTTATGACAAAGTGCTTTTCAAAGTCATATGGAGCAGAAGTTCAAACAGCTTTGGGCATATTGGACTTAGATCCAATATCAAAGACTGAGGCCTACATATTTTTAATGGAAAATCCAACATATAAGGAGATGTTCTTTGGTTGCCCAGATCATGAGCGCAAATGTGTCTTATTGACACTGATGTCTAGGCCTAAAAATTAAAAAAGTGTGGGATTTTTTGGCCAACCTTAATTTTAGAATGGATTATGTTATTTTGTTTTGTTTTGCAAGACTCATTATTGGAGTTTAAAAAAAAAAAAAAGATATTTGTTTGCATTTTTAGACAATATTTATTTTGTCGAGAATAAATATGTGATGCGTGAATTTCTTTACAATATAGAAATATACATAACTTGTTTTTTTAGATATAATAAAATTTTCTTTTTCCTTAAACTAGAATTATTTTAGTTTTATATCAGGAAATTGATATGTTAATAGTTCTATCACCTCTAGTCTTAGAGGGATGTTGCTCAGTATAAGAAATTGGGAGATGGAAATGTATTAAATTATCAAATTCATTGTAAAGCCCACCAGCCAAAAAAGATCCAATCTAAAACTAGCAGCCCCTAAAAAAAATTTGCAAATTGAAATAAAGAAATTGTGCTATTGTCAATTTTTCATGCCATTATTTTCATCTGTTAAATTATTGATTAGCGTGATGCAATCTATTCACATTGACAAAACTATATTGTAATTCAATAATCTAACACAGACCCAATTGTGGCTAACTAATTTCACATCATCCACTAAATACTAAACATTTCAAAGCAATTATAAGTTCTCATTGATTATTTTTTATGTTCTTTAAAATAAGGGGTATAATAGTAATGTTATTATAAAATGATTCAATTCCATTCCTTCCAATGTCACTTCCAAACGGTGTTACTTACATTCCATTCATTTCCATTCCTTTATTTTATAACATCCAAACAAGATTTTTAAATTTTATTCCATTCCATTCCTTTCCTTACTAAATCCATTCTATTCTATTCCATTCCTTTAATGATCATTTCATTTCATTCTATTCCATTTCATTTCTTTATAAACTCCAAAATGGACCCTTAAACTCCCAAATAAGGGAATGGACTTTCCATTTCTTCCGTTAAAACTCCCAAAGAAGAGGAGGGAAGAATATTCTAAAAATATTCATTTTATTCCATTCCATTCCTTCCTCCCAAACGGACCCTGAAGAGAGATGGATTGTATCAGAAAGGTAATAAGCATTCTCTCCCTCTCTCTCTCTCTCTCTCTGTGTGTGGAGGCCTGGTCCCCTTGAAGTGACCAATCTTTTCTTTTCTTTTCACATTCCTACAAGCAAAATCCTAACAAATACCAATTGATTTTTAATATACCATAGATCTCTTATTCAGCAAGAAGAGAATTAAAACCCATAATTTATATATAACTACGATGTACGTACGTACCTTGGGGTGGGGAGAGCATGACAATCTTGGAGAATCTCACATGACAGAGGCGATGAGACCTATCATGCCTGAGACTGAATGGCCAACAAAGATGCAGGAATCAACTTTGTAGCTCTTCTAAAATTGCAAGCAAATCACATGCAAAACCCTTAAGCGTGGAGTACCTTTCGAAATCAAATAAATCAGTGTTTGTAGTACCCCGCCCTCATATTATTATAGAGGATGACGCGGTTTTCATCAAGGAGATGAGGCACAAGGTACTTCCACACTGACTGATCTGTGCCAAACCCATGGCCTAGTACTATTTTTTGCTTCCTTAATCCTATAACCCTCACATTGTGAGCTTCTCCCACTATTCCCATTATATTTCTCTGCTTTCTTTGATGTTGTCTCGTATTCCTTGGATTTGGTTTGGTTTTCTGGTGTGTCGGTTTTAGGTCTTTGGAGGCTATATATATATATTCATGGGTCAACGATTTACCCCGCAATGGGCCTAACCTTCGCAAACAGTGATTAATCTCTGGTTGAAAGCTTTGAGGAAACATTGTGAGTGAAAAAAAAAAAAAAAACCTGTTACGTAGGGGTGTTTGCAGTGCGGTTTTGGGCTATTTTTAGCACCGGTTTAAAGTTTAGCCAAAATCATAACCGCACAGCACCTCATTTTTGCGGTCATATATGAGGTACGGTGTATAATATGCGGTTTGAATGATTTGAAGCTGGTATATATTTCAAAATTTGGGCTTTTTCTACCTAGCCCAAAACTTATTTTTTCCTTTGTTTTGATCCAAGTTTTAAACTATTGAGCTAGTTTTTCTTTATTTTGGGTTGACTTTCCTAATCAACACTTGCTAGGGTTATCAAACTATATATATATATATATATATATATTTTTTTTTTTTTGAAAACTAGGGTTATTAAACTATTAATAATATATTTAATATTAAAAATAATTAAATATATTAATATATAGAGATGGTGCGGTGCAGTGTGGTTTGTGGTGTTTTCTTATTATAAAACCACAAACCGCACTGCACCATGCGGTGTGATGCGGTGCGATTTTTGCAGTTTGTACAGTTTATGCGATTTGATGAACACCCCTACCGTTACGTATACATTTTTTTTGTACATTTGTTGGCTATGCAAAGTGTGTGACGTGTCATTTTTCACCGCACCATCCGGCGTTAGTCCACAAAATGATACAGCGAGCGACACTTGCAAATGAAAGACTTTAGTTACTCCAAACTCAAATGAAAACTCTATTTCTTGCCATTTCTTTTTTCCAATTTAATCACTTTACTTTTATTTCAATTACGAAATTAGTTCTTAAGATTTTGATTTTTGTTAATTTAATCACTAATTTTATTAAAATAAATCAGTTTAGTCCTACCATCCAAATTTATTAGCAAATGATGCCGTTAAACATTTTTTAATTTCATTCTTAAAAAGAATAACACCCATCAAACAAACAAACAATTAAATGACATATACATTAGGATTTTTTAAATTAAAAAAATTGTTTAAAGGGCATCGTTCAAGACCAGATTAACTCATTATTATAAAGTGAGGAATTGCATTTACAAAAATTAAACTTTAAAGGTTTAGCAAAAAAAAAAAAAAAAAAAAAAACTTTAAAGATTAATGTGATAATTGACATAAACAAGACTAAATTGAATATTAATGTTCTTGAATATCAAAGAAAAAATAGAAATTCTAATTTTCACATTTTATTAAGGTGAACCTATAATACTTTTTTATATATAAAGAAACTATAATACCTGAAGTTGTAAGAGAATTCACACTAAAACTGTCAAAATTTTGACAGCTCAAACACCAAAAATAGGCCTTTATCAATGTTGTTAAAATTAAAAAGTTTTTAGCAATTTGCTACAGTAAGTTGCTACATTATTACTAGTAACAACTTAATTACTGTAGCAAGTTGCTACATTATTTTATTAAATTTTTTTTTCTCTCTCTCTCTCTCTCTCTCTCTCATGCCTTTCTCCACTCTCACCTTTCTCTTCTCTTTCACTTCTCTCTTCTCTCCCTCCTTTTCCCAACAAACAACCCACATGCATTCTCGACACAACAAGTCTCATCGCCACTCTCTCCTTCCCACCTGTCACCATCCCGAAACCTTCCTTGCCAACACCGGAGATGAACTCGTTAGAGCTCTCGAGGATCCTGTCGTGGATGAGAAAGTGGGCCTCCTGGGACAGCGAGAACACTAGTATTCTCTCGTCGGGGTCGCAAGTTTGTGATTTGTGGTGGTTGTGGGTTGGATAGTTTTTAGCGGAGGTGATGTGGTATGGATCACTCACCGGATCATTGGGTTGATTCGGTAGTTACGTGGGTTGATTCAATGGCTGTGGGTTGATGGGTGTGGTTGTGATTGTTGTTTGTTGTTTGTTGTTTGTTGTGTTGATTGATTATTTTATTGTATTGTTT
Source organism: Quercus aquifolioides (assembly GCA_019022515.1). Classification (NCBI taxonomy): domain Eukaryota; kingdom Viridiplantae; phylum Streptophyta; class Magnoliopsida; order Fagales; family Fagaceae; genus Quercus; species Quercus aquifolioides. The sequence continues at coordinate 43,169,041 of CM032334.1, read as the reverse complement.
ATATTATTTTAATATATTGTGTGTTAAAATAGAATCTTTGATGTTGGGTGTATTTAGAAGTGACTTGTTAAAATAGATAAAATGACTTTTTAAGTTATTAAAAACTATATTTTTTGACATTTTTATAGTGAATGCTCAAGGTTAAAGAAATGACCGGTTTTTTATATTTAAAAAAAAAAAAAAAAAAAAAAAAAAAAAAAACGAATTTCTTTAGACAGTGTTGGTACTGGTGATTTATGACAACCAGCAAAATAGCGTTGTGATAAGTTTCAAAGCATATATAATTACCTAGCCAGCGAAATGGCGTTGTCATAGCACTGTGCTTACCCCTGTCCTTATTATTATTATTATTTTTGAAAGAAAACATTTCATATTGAGACAAGTAAAATCTTAGTCGAACTTTGAAATCCCAATTCCCAAATACAAACCTACCAAACAAAATTTTGTATTTGTAAATATTCCTTTTGCATTATTCTAGGAAGTAGAGCTTTAACTGTAAAGCTTTGGCAGTAATGCTTGCAAGAGCACTGGCATTTGGAGAGTGTAAACATTCCTTCAGTTGCTATTTTAGAGCCACCCAAAATTCACTCCACTTGAGTTTGTAAACTTAAAAAAATTTGTAACCTATGAATAGTAAGGTTGCATATATATGCAACCTTACTATTCATAAGTCATATAAAAAAAATTATTTTAATATGTGGTTGTGTGTGAAGAGAAAAAGTGAGTGAGAGAAAAAAAGAGAGAATAATACTTTTCATTATTTTATTAGGTAGTTTATATTATTTTATTGGGTTCTATGTAAAAATAAAAATTGGGATATAGAGTGAGTTGTAAAATGGGTTGGTAAAATAAATAAAGTAGTGTTTGAGAATGCAAAATAGGTTTTTTTTTTTTTTTTTGCATCCCTGGATGCTAATGCTCTAAAGCTCTAGCAGTATTGCTTTTGTGATAAGTTGTTATTGGTTCTAATTTGAATCTATAACTTAAATTACTTTTTTGCCCACCCATAACAATCAATAACAATCCATCACTTATAATTTGTTGTGAAAATGTTGTGGACATAGTATTTTTAAAAAAAAGCTTTTAGTAGAAATTGCCAAATGTTTGGAAATTTCACTAATGAGGTTTTTAGAGGAATTAATTTTAGCAAGATTATTAAAAATGCATTAGTGAATTTGTGAAAAAAAAGGCTAGTGGACCATATTTTTACAAGTGCCATAATGAAGTTAAAGAAGGTGGACCCAAGTAAATTTGAGCTCCATTAGAGTAAGGAATCAAAAACAATTCACGCTAAATCCAAGTCAAACTTGGATTAGGATTCCAGTCTGCGCAAGTTTTATTTCAACATAACTTTTGACTTATTTGTCATATTGTGACGATTCAAGTTGGGCAGGAAAGATGACTCAAAGGGATACAATTCTTTAGTTCATGAAAAGTCCAAATTATAACGTTTAATGGATAAAAAAAGTCAATTAAGCGGAGCATTAATGAAATTTTTTTTTTTTCCAAACGAGAGTTAAAGGCTCTTTAGATCAAATTCAAGGGAGAGCAACCTTAGAACAAAATTATGTTTTTCTTAGAGTTTTTGTTTTTTTTTTCTTTCAATTTTTAGAGTTTTCTTTGATGTAATAACTTGCTAAAAATCTTGCTAAGGCAAGGAATGAAATCCAACCTTTTATTGGTATGTTCTTAACAATACTTTGATGATTTTAGTGCTTAAATTATGGGTAATTATTGAGTACTTTTGAAGTACCATAAATGCGTACTCCTCTCTCTCATATAAGTGTATGTCTCACTAATTAAATTCATGGTCGGACCCACAATTCATGTGAGAGAAGGAGTACGCATTTATGGTACTCTTTGAGTATTCAATAATTTTCCTTAAATTATTGTGTTTTTGATTGATTAATCTATCTAGTTGAGTTATAAAATAAAAATGGTTAGAACCACAAATAAATGTGTTGCTTGTGGATCCTTAAGCCTTAGTGTTTTAAGAAATTGTTGCTTTCCTCAAATTAATTTTTCTTTACCAACCAAATTTTAAATTCTCCTCAAATAAATTTTATTGTTTTATCTCTTGGATTGCTAATCCCTTCTCTATGGATTCAATCTTAGACTTACTAAGTTATATTACTTTGTGACAATCCTGCACTTAGGAGCATTGCAGTCAAATAAAAAAGATTGATGAAGACCATCTAACTACTCTTGTAATGAAACTTGGGAGCCACCAACACCCCTACATTAAAGTCAATTTTGATGCAGCAGTGAGCGAAGACAACTCATATGCAATAGCTGTGACCAGTGGTCCAGTGACAACGACCACGGTTTTATCAGTGTGGACTGAACTGTGTGAGGTAACATACTATTAGTAGCAGAAGAAAAGGCAGTAGTGTTGGCTTCCATCAGTAAATCAAAGGATTAGGTTTCTAGTAGGAGTATGTTATCTCTGAAGGAGATGCTCTATCTCCCTCTTTAATAATCCACAATATCCTCCCCCACTTTTCAATTGTCTATAGCCTTCGAGTTTCGTATCTCATATAGGTAGATTGGCAGAGACTTTAATTTTATGGCCCATAATGGTAAGATGGGCTTGTTTTGTGTGGAAAAAAAAAAAGGGAGAATAAGATCTCATCTCCACTGTTCCTATTGAATGCTTTTTTTTTTGTTTCCAAGCTTGATGTGGATTTTTTATTTATTTTGTTTGTTCCCTCTTTTTGTGATTAATGAAACACTTATTCATAAGAAAAAAATTACAAAACTAATCACAAAATAAACACAAGGTAATTACATATTTTAAAGACATACTATTAATAATAATATTTTTAATTAATAATTAAAGCACATGCCAAAGGATAAAAGAGGAAAGTCCCAAGCGTACGGATTTCTAACTATACGCCAAGATCAAATCTGGGAAACGAGCTCCTATAAAGAAGACAGAAAGTACGAAAATAAATAATAATAATAATAATAATAATAAATAAAAAAGTTTCTAGAACAAGAATAGTGCAATAAGATTAGCTAGCCAGAGTCATTATTACTGAGCTCTGTGAGGTGATGAGACTCTCCCGCATGATTGGGTACTAATGCGGACAGGTGTTGGGTCACCACTGAGCCACGATAGTAATTGAAGATCACACGAACTTTGCACAGCCCCTTTCACCAAAAAGCACAAACGCATAAACTATCATAATTAATAATTCATAAAGCAATGTCGAAACGAATGTGCCTGAGAAGCACCGGAATCACGACGTCCGGCGAGCTCAACTGGGGAAGATGACCGTCCGATGACATGACTTCGACGATTGACTCGCCTCCGAGGTTCTGATGCAAGTATTCCGACACCACGACCGGCACGGCCAAGTCCTTCATGCTCTGTATTATGTGGCAAGGCACGGTCACCAAGCCTAGCACTTGTCTCATATCGCATTGGAATATAGTTTGGCCTACGCTCAAGGCTATGTCTGGCCTCATGTTGAATAGGGTCCGGCTGAATTCTTGGACCGCCACTGAATCCATGTCTCCGCCCACGGCTAGTGGTGCGAACCCAGAGCACCATGCCTTGTAATTTGACCTCATCGCTTCGAATAACTGGTCCAGATCTTCTTGCTCAAATCCTCCATAGTAATCCACATCATTCAAGTACCTTCTCAACCCAAAAAAAAAATTCTAATTAATTAAGGTCATTTTTTAATATGAACTCCATGCTTAAATAATTTTACACCAATATTTTAAAGGCGTTACAGGCTAACACAAGTGCACGACAACGACATACACAAAAAGCCAAATAGTCCAAATTACCAAGTGATTGACTTGTTTAAAACCATAATTTAATCGAAAAGAAAAGTACTCCGCTACGCGCTGATCAGGAAAGTTCTACGTACGTACCTTGGAGAGGCGGAGACCATGACGAGCTTAGAGAAGAGATCGGGGCGAGAGATGGAAGCGATGGCACCGACCATGGCCGAGACTGAATGACCCACAAAGATGCAGGACTCAATTTGCAGCTCTTCTAGAATGGCAAGCAAGTCATAGGCGTGTCCCTCGAGCGTCGAGTAGCGTTCGAAATCGAAGTACTCGGGGTTGGTAGTACCTGCACCCATGTTGTCGTACACAACAACTCGGTAGTTGTCAACGACGTGAGGAATAAGGTGCTTCCACACAGACTGGTCGGTACCAAAGCCATGAGCTAGGACAAGGTTTTGAACTCCGGTTCCTAGAACCTTGACGTTGTGAGCTTCTTCAACGATCCCCATTTTTTTTCTCTCTCTCTTGGAGTTTTCTATATTCCTTGCCCGTTTATTGGGTTTCTCTACAGTTTTGTAGTGTGTCTTGGATTGAGGGTGAGATGATTAGCACCACATATAGGCAATGATGGGATAAAGTGGACCAAAAAAAAGTTAATCTGGTCTGCCTAGAGCATCTATTTGGCTTTGTTAACAGGTCACTGATCTGATCTCATCAAGTGGCTATTGTTCGCTGACCAAAAGGAAGGAATAGATATTTTAACTCTCTCTGAAGTCTGAAGTGTAACTAGGGGTATGTACTGTGTGATTGGCGTTGATTGATTGGTTGTTTGTACCCAGATTTTTCATTAATGAGGCTTTGTAAACAACAACCTTGCACCACATGACAAAGTACCCTGGTGGCCTGGGCAGTGACGGAGATCGATTTTCTTTTATAGAAAGAGACAGACAGGTCCAGAATTCGAGTCCTGTCATTGTCTTTAATCTATCTTTTTTATTTATTTATTTTTGGGCTGAATAATGATAGTAACATTAATCTGCCATTAATAGTTAATACATTAATAATGTATAATAACCCAATTTCTTTTAATGTAAATGTCAACGAAGAAAGTTGAATAGATCCAAGGTCGGCTCAAGTCCACTTGTGTAAAAAAATTTTAAAAAGTCTCAAGGCCCCCAAAATTATATAAATATGTCTCAAAATTTTAAAGTGATAATTGAATTTATTTTAAGAAAAAAAATACAGGAGGGTTTTGCAAGTCTCCCCCACTTCGACTTGAAGAAGGTCCCCCAAAATAGGTGTCTATATAAAAATATCACCCAATTAAGACTATGGACTATTTCACAAACAAAAAAAAAAAAATTGGTATGAGTGTGACGAATAATTATTGACAATTTTTTTTTAATAACTTAAAAAAAAATAAGTTATGAAAACTTAAATATAAAACTAAATTAGCAATTTTACATCTTAAAAAAAAAATTAACAAAAAAATGTATATAATATTGAAAGTCAAATAAACTATTTTCTTTTTTATATATAAATATTAAAAAATTTAACTAAAATTTTTCGCCTTGGCCTCAAATGTAGCCAGCCCAAAATATATCTAAAACTAGAATATTGGAAATTTCCAATATATTCTAGTTATTAAAGAAAATTTATTATAATTGACAATAAATTTGAATACATGTATATTTACTATTTAGTTTACAAATTAACTTTTTTTTTCTCTTCTTTGATAGTGTATGGATCATATAAGTAATTTTTTTTTCCCAAATATGTTATGATTTAAACTTATGTCATCAGTTCTATAATAATTATTTTTTCTTATCATGTCAAAACATCATTGATTTTTTTTTTTTTTTCACATAGGAAGGATTTGAACTTAAATATGTATTTGACAAAGAAAAATTACACAATTTCAACTAATTGGAAACCCGACTCATTTTAAAAGCTTCATTTTGGATAAGAGGAACCATTTCTACATTTTGACAAAACAGCCGGGACAACATAATATTTTTATTAAAGGACCTCATTAACACCATAAAATTTTAAGTTATGGAACAAATTTGAAGACTTTGGATTGGGGGACCACGGCCTCTCTGGTCTCACTCTCAACTGCCTGCCCATGAGGCCACGGCAACTACTCTATGATTGATGGGCACTAAGCAAAAGCATAAAGGCCTTCCATCACGGCACCATTTTTTTTCTTTCTTTAAAAAAAGGAAATATATATATATATATATATATATATATATATGTATTGTATTGTTATAAATGTTCAAGCAAATCTCATTTTTCTATAAAAAAAAAAGAAAAAGAAGAAGAAGCAAATCTCATATTTCTTGTCATATCATGAAATCTCCTATTTGTATATACATATTTATATTCAATAGTTTAGGAAGAAAATTATTCAAACCGAACATAGAAATTCAATGCATAAAAATGTTGTGTAAAATATGAGAAATTCCTCTTTTTCCCGTATAAATTTATGAATAAATTACAAACGGCACCTTTAAGCCTTTTTTTAATTTATTTTTAATTTTTTTAATTTTTATAATTCTGTCAATTTGATCATTTTAGTTCTTTAAATTTTACTTTAATTAAAGTAGTTGTTTAGTCCATCATGTTGTGTAGTTAGATGTCCTAAAAATGAAGTCATTTGGTGATGATGCACAAAATTGTCAGTGAGATGATCGTCCACACACGCGCCAATTGAAGTACCTGAAGAATAAAAAGAAACAAAGAACCTACAGAGAACACCAGTGGGGTGCCGAACAAAGACCCTCTGAAAGTTAAGTCAATGATAGAAGAATTTCCAAGAATTTAGTAATGTGAGAGCTAGAGATTTTTTACGTACCTTAGAGGAGAGGAGGCTTGGTATTTATATAGTGGTGTAGAGCTGACTAAGATTCCTTGAAATACAGGATCTTTCCTTATGGAGAAGATTTGGAGTTAAGGCCCCGAGATCTTAGAGCTTCCCTTTCCACATGGGGAAGATTCAAATGTGTAGTAGGGTTTTCGTGGTATGCAAGTTATTTCCATATAGGGATGTATAAGTGGGGATCACGCAAGAGTTGGTGGGGCCCAATGTACTCAATCATCGGTGTGCATAGCCATTTTTCGGGTTCATGTTGGCCATCTGTCACATCCATCCGTCGAGCCCCTTTCATCTCTCTTGTCATGTCACCTCCAATCCATCCATTGGCCTTTATGCGTATGTCACCTGTCGGGACCAAGGGCCTGGTACCCGACGGGTCTCTGTAAAGCTGACGGTTGCTTTGAGACGATCGTATCGTCGGGTCCTTATGGAAACAGAATGAGGAGTATATCTCAACAAATCATCAGGTGAAGTGTTTTCATCCTGATGGGTCAGAGAGTCAAGAACATTTATGTCGGAAATATCCTTATCATTTGGTATTTTCTTTTAGTCTATTGAATTAAAAAAAAAAACTAATAAATTTTTTAAAAATATAACAAAATAATTTTTTTTTTTAATCTCTCTCCAATAAAATCTAGTAAAGTTGGCCCAGGTGGTGCAAGGCCAGGTGAGACATTCGACTGAAGCCATTCGAAGCTATCACCGTTTAAGCACAACAAGTGCCGAGTGGTCTTGCAGCAAACCAACATGGCCCATTGAGGGCCTCAAGCAAAGCACACACTAGGAACTCACTTCAAGTTACTCTATAATTTCTCCGACTTTGACAGTAAAATCCCATAAAACCTAACTCAAACTCAATTGTTGTTGCATTATTTATGTGTGACGGTGAAATCAGGGATGAGACCAGGATTCAAACTTAGGGGGGCCGAAGTTCTTTGTTCAAAAATTTAAAAAAATTATAATATCAATACTAGAAGTTGACAAAGTTGCATTAATTTATTAATTATTATTTGTATTTTTTCTGTTGAAAAAAATTTAATAATAGGATTTTATAATCAAGAGTTTTGTAAGTCAATTGTCATGTCTTAATATTTTCAAGGTCTAACTAATGTGTGGATGGACGATCAATATGTGGCATAGAAGTTGTCTCTATGGCTATAAGGGTGTAGTCATTTGAGAGGGGCATAGAGCTCTCAAGTGAGAGAGAGAAATTAAGTAAAGGTTATTGGGTTTTTGTGATTTTTTTTACTAGGATTTGTAATTGATTTGTTGTTATTGTTTTTGCTTAGACTAGATTTATGATTTGTTCAAAATTTTTTCTTATTATCCGGATATGTGCATTTTTTATTATAGATTTTTCTTGTTATCTATTTGTTGGATTTCTTGGGTCAATTTGTAAATTTGAAAAGGGGGGGGGGGGAAGTATATAAATTTAAGAACCATAATTTAAATTCTTTTTGTTAAAATACATACTAGTATATATTTTTTTCAAAGGTTGAGGGGGCCATGGCCCCCCTCAGCCCTTGAGTAGTTCCGCCCTTGTGTGAAATTAAATAGAGAGAAAATGGGCACCAAAGTAATGACTTTGACCGTTAGCATGACTAATAAGCCACTAATTAGTTGCTTTTGCTTCGAAGGCTGCATCCAATCTGACGAAAGGAATAAAGAAAAGAAGTTGTTCTTATAAATATATAAATAAAAAAGAAGTTGTTTGGTTCCAAGTAAAGTGATGATTTTTTTGACTGTATTTGTTTGAATATGTATTTGAATGAATTTTTTTTTTTGGATACAGTATTTGAATGAATTAAATCTGTGTATAAAGTTCTACAGAAATTGGGTTTAATTTATTTAGTTGAATTTTTTATATATAAAAAATATATGTATAGAAAGTTTGTTGGGAATTTTGTTTTATTAAATCATCAGTCACACATTGGGATTTGTTTTTCCCAGTCGTTATTAAAATTTTAATTGATATAGATTTTTGGTTGAGTTTATGTATTCTCAAAACTTTTTTTTTTTTTTTGGGTTTTAGAGAAGAGGAGCTTTAAAATAAAATAAAAAAAATAAAAAAAAATCCTTCTTTTTTTTTTTTCTTCCTTCAATTTGAAAAATGGGGAAAAAATCAATTTCCATTTTCAAATTTTTAAAAATTATAATTTAAGAATTTTTTAAATATAAAACTAAAAAAAAAAATTGATTCCTACCAAGACTCCATTTTATAAGTGTAATGCTACATGTATTCGAAATATTAAGGTCACGTTTGGTAGACTGTAATAGGCACTGTAATGTAACAGTTATTCTTATGTTTTAGCTATTCAATAGTTTGGTTATGTTTTTATTACAGGGAATAGTCATTTCTTATGAATAGCTATTCTTTGAAATTAGGAATAACTATTCTTTTCTAAAAGGGTTGTAATAGCTACTCCTTAGTATATATTTCCAAATAAATAAATTTTCCATATCCACCTAACAATTATGGAAATAAAAAATCATCAAAAAATAACTCATCTCTCTAAAATTTAAAATATATTATTTTCTTGGAAATGTAATTGTATGAATGTGATATTTCCTAAAATAGATCATAAATTTTATTCTAATGTTACAACTCACAACCAAACTAATAAATATGTTTAGTTATTCCATTACAACACATTTTATTTTCGGTAATAAATATTACTAACGAGTCCAGAAAAATCATTAAGGTCGTACATTAATATGGATGACCTTGCATCATTAGTAGACCATCAAAGATAACCACTCAACACATTCAATAACGACCATCAAAGGTCTTAAACTCTCATCAAGACAAACAACGTTACAATCAAGACAATAATCACCCTAATTTATGTACAATAGCTACCTAAGTCACCTATAAAAGGATCCATCTATCCATTTGCCAGGGTAGGTCAATAACCATTACAAAATGCTATCTATATAAAAAAGATATAGGCTGAGCCTAACTTAAGCATCAAAGGCTCCCCCACCAGGCACAATCCAGTGGTTTCTTCGATCAACTCTTTTTATCTTGCAGGTCCTACAAGATTGTCTAAAGTTTTGGATTGGACGAGTGATCCAACTGACGATTTTGGCATCATCAGTTTGGCACCATCTGTGGGGAAAGATTAGCCATTAACCTCTCCCTATGAAAAATGGTTACTTAGTTCAATCCAAAGTTATAAAATACTGAATTGCTGCGCTCATCCAAAGTAGCAACAAAAAATGCATAGCTGTGAATCAGATAGACTCTGTGGAGTTGAGTTTCGATGAAGATGTCATGGTCAAAAGTCCCAGAGTGGGCTTACAATAATGAGGGAAGAGCGAAGAGGCTACCTCTCACCAAGGAGCAAGGCCATGAACGAAGCAAATGGAGGACACAATATTGGAAAGTAAGTAGCCAAATTTTCTATTTACTTCTTGATTATCTTAAGTGCCTTCACAATGCATATATTGGCATGTTTGGACCGTAATGGATCCTTTATCCATCTGTTATCCATGATTCATGCCCCTCATTAATTCACTCAAACAATATTGCTTTGCTAAACTAAAATATAAGGCTATTCATAAACTAATTAGTGAAGCATATATTTAGTTAGAAAAGTGGAGAATGTTTGGTGATATCTCATGTAAGAGAGATGTGCTTGTTCAAAAGGGGATGTAAATATTTGTACAACTGTGAGGCTTTAATAGTTATAGCCTACATAGATATATAATATATATAGTAAATAAAAAGGATTAGTCAATGGGGAGACTCACCGTTTCCTCTATAATATTCCTATTAGAGCCAGATTTTTTGGCCTTGATATCCTATTTATGGCCATCAAAAATGTCTTATTACATTTCCTAATATAATCATAGCATCACATCCTAGTTGATACGCACGCATTATGACTTTTCATATCACCACTTTTCTTTCCTAGTGCATCTTGCTAAGATAAGAAAAAAAAGGAAGATATTGCTTCGGTTTCAAACTAAGATTCCTCAAATATCTTCTTTACATGGTGAATAAGTTTCTGTGATGCCTATATGCTCATGCACCATATGATATAATGCTCATGTTATGTTTATCGGTCAAGGTTATGAATTTATGATATTCCAACATTTAAACATTGCTATTAAGAATTGTTTAAGGTAAAAACTCCAAACCTTTGTTTTTCTGCCAAATTTGAAGATATTAATTTGGAGTATTAAAGAAAAACGAAACCAAAATTTATCTCATAATTTTGGACATTAAAGAGGTGGAGTCAAATCTTACTGCCTTTCCAAATTTATAAACCCTAGGTTTAGGCATTAAAACCAGAAGTTATTTGGTTGCATTTTTAGAATTTTGAAATTAAATCTAAGGTTTTCAAAGAAAATTCCGCCTAAAGAAAAGGTAATGAATACCTTGATTGTTGTAAGCTGCACACTTCAAAGAAGACCAATGACTAAGAAGTCAAACCGGTCTCTTTGAGATCCTTGCCATTAAAGCCAAATATAATCATATATTAAGGCCTAATTGATATCGTAATTATAGCCAGAAAAAGGGTTTTACACCTTTACTACATTTCTCATTATAACACGAGGAGATCATTTGTGTCTCTTTATAGCATTAAACAATTGGTATACTAATAGCATCCTGGTTGATATTCATACATTGTACCATCAATTATGGCTTTTTATTTCACTACTTTTTCCTAATGCATCTTGCTAAGATATATATATATATATATATATATATAAAGTAAAAAAGGAAGTGAAATATGATTGCATGTTCAAAGATAATAAATCTTAGTTTTCGATGTTAGAGAAAGTTGGAGCCAAAATTTTTTCTTACCGAAATTATATCATAATTTTAGAGTTTAGACACTAAAGAGGCTAAAGTCAGATTCTACTATCTTACCAAATTTAGAAACACCAAATTTGGAAATAAGAGAAAATCCAATGAGCCCGGCTGGGTCAAACCTAATTGGTATTAGGAAGGTGGAAGCCAACGATAATGAATATTCTATTTTTCTGCTACAACTGTAAAAACGTTATATATACATGTCCAAGAAAACTAATTTTGTAGTAGTCATCTAAGAGATTGAAAACATTCACAAAAGAGATGTATAAAAAATAAAGTTGACTGCAAAACCACATATGGTGACGGTATGCGGTCTAGAGATGATGAACAGTTGTTGAAGAGAAGTTGTCAAGGAGAACCTACTAAAAAGGAGATCAAAGATAGAAACGTTCTCTTCAAACCGGTATATTGCCTGGTATGTTGTCTAATAATTTCAATTTGGTTGCTTATGATTAATAAATCTAGGCCGTCCATCTATTAGAAGATGGGGGAACCCTAAAGCTATCCCATATGCATGACTCATAAGTCATAAGGCTAAATGGGTAATAAGATGAATGGGCAGTATGCCCATGCACCATGTTATCCACCAATAGCATGTGTTATCATGTACCTCTCATACATGTTTAATTTAATATTAATTACTATGTCAATTGAAAGGATTAGTAAACAAGCAATTGACTAATATATATTGAAACCATATAAAGAAAAAATGCAAGAGATAATATTTCAGTTACGAATTAAAATCCATGATTATCTTCTTTACATGGTGAATAAATCTACCTAAGCCACCGCGCACCTTTGGTGCGGTGGTCACTCCACAAGTATAAATGTTTGAGGGGTGTGGGGGGCAAGGGTCGGGATTCAAGTCTACAGGAGGGAGCTTTACACATGTATACACTTAGATTAGGCTAGAGTAAAAATTCTATCTTGTATAAAAATTAAAAAAAAAAAAAAATCTACCTAGAAACCCGTCAATTATATTATCAGCTAAGGTTATGAATTTATGGTGCTTAAGTATTGCAATTAAGGACCACTTAAGGTAAAGGCTCTCAGCCTCCATTATTTTTATCAAATTTAAATATCTTAATTTTCGTTATTAAGGAAAGTAAAGTCAAATTTAATTGCTTTGCCAAATATCAAAATCTCGATTTGGACATTTAAAAGCATGGAACCATATTTTATTGGGCTTGAATTCCATTTAACGAGAGATGCCTAATTATTTTTCTGAATTTAAGGAGAAATCTTATAAGCATATAAATTTACACATAATGTACATGACCCACTATTTTAAATTTTCCCAATTATACATGCTACTTTGACTTTGAGAAAGAACACTTTTCGAATTGTTACATATTATCATACAATCTACTCTCGTAATAGTATCAAATTCTGTGCATATGAGTTCACTAAACAACAAAGATATAGCTTGCTGTACCAAAATGGTTTGGCTGTGTTATGCGTTGGGGTTTTGATTTTTCCTCCCGTCCAACATGCTTTTACAATTGATGCATAAATCCCACGACATGGTTTCATGAAATCTTTAGTGGTCTTTGTGTGTTAAAGCATCGTGCTTTTAGTAAATTGGGCCACTACACTTCAGTGCTCAATATGAACTAAATTACACCTCATTTACATAAAAATTAATATTAAGCCCCAACAAATTGTATACATTTGTGGTTAATATTATTTGTGAATTTCTTTATTGATATCGTTGCTCCTAGTCTAACACTTGCACAAAAAGAGTACATGTAGTACAACAACTAGACTAGAGTAACTACACTATCTCGACTATACATATACTGTCAAGTCCATAGGATTAAGAATGAGAACTCATCAAGAAGAGCTTGCTAAAAAGAAGAGCAGAGGTATGTGATATGATAGCATCATACCACCACATCTCTATCTATATATAATTGTTGACACTGCTATAAGGTAATTTTGTAACAAGGCCAAAAATCATGGAAAAGCCTAGACTCTTTCCATAGCATCATGAATATTTATTTCCTAAAAAAAAAAAAAAATTCATGCTATATCATTGTGCTATATGTCTATTACATAATGGCTCACACAATGATATGTAAGAGACATGATGTTAAAACATTAGCTTGAATATTAATTGAATGTGAAAGTATGATGATAGATCACATGTCAAGCATAAGTACTCTCTTTAAATTGTAGTATATGTGTAACCAATTAGGTATGTAATAATATAAACACCTGGCATAACCTTCATCCCTAAAGGAAGGAAATATAACCTTGAACGAACAATATGTCCTAGCATGTTAAGCTTAACAAAAGAGAACTTAAAAGAGGGAAAGCTTGTCAAGAAGACTACAACAATGAAAAGATCGAGGTACGTACACAATAGTATCATGATTTAAGGTCTCTTGTCGAGGTAATTCATTTATTTATTTCTTCTTAATTAGACATGCCATATATTAGCTTATTATAGCTAAGTGCAAATCAAGCTTGCATGATTATCTACAAATATGTATATACACAACATGTTGAAAATATTGCTATAAAATTATTACAATTATCACAATTAATATGGCTATATATATTATGAGTAGCATATGTTTCATCATCATGAATTTGAGAAGTTCTATTAAGTTTCCTAAACTTAATATGCTAGATGATCGTGTTCACAATATGCTTATGAATTTAAGTCTCAATAAATTTCCACTATCTCCATCAACTCACCAAAATCTTCTTAAATTGCTTTAAAAATCATATACGGTGCAAGCACCTAACAAAGACCACTTTAAAGAAGCATATAGTCAAATAGCTTCAATTTTTATACTCCTCTATGATTCATATAGAATGCACTTTGTCTTGTATAGCATGCAATTGCACATTGTCATGTAGTTAGCACTATTGAAGTGACTTAAGCATACAATTAAAGAAGAAGGAAGAGGAAATTGCTATTACAAACGGCAATGACCATAGTCATCAAAGCACGCCAAAGAAAAAAAAGGGTTCCAATTGTGATAAACCATTCCTCTAGTCGTCAACAAACGAGAATTTTACTTTTCACGTTTGAATGGAGGCGAAAACATGGCCTAGTTTTTATGACTTCAAAAAATTGAAGCAAAAGAGATCTAGGCCTTAGACATGAAGTATCATGTTGAGCTTAAAAAAAAAATCTGGAAATGAGAAGAGCTCGTCATCTTAAAAAAGGGAAGAGCTTGTTAGGAAGATCTCAACAATAAAAAGATCGGGATATGTGACAAAATAATATCGTTATTTAAGGTAACACATTTATCTTTGTATCTTTTATATTCGTCTATAAAAATTTACACCTAGTAAGGTTTCATGCAAAAATGTCCACCTAGGCTATTGGTAACTTATTATTTATATATGAATTGTTCTAAGATTCTTGTTTAACCAAGTCTTAGCAAGTGCATGTGCTATTTAATGCAAATATCAACATGGCCTCAAGAAGGTCCAAAACGACATAGCGTCAAGGAATCTTTCCAGCAACAAGTGACAAGATTTCTTAAATGGATGTACGTCACCAAAAAATGGATAAGTGATAAGATTCCACCAAGACGGATGTAAATCATTGACGAAGCCTAAGTGACAAGATTTCTTAAATGGATGTAAGTCACCAAAAAATAGCTAAGTGATAAGATTCTGCCAAGACGGATATAAATCACTGATGAATCCTAAGTGACAAGATTCTTTAAATGGATGTAAGTCATCAAAAAATAGCTAAGTGATAAGATTCCGTCAAGAATGATGTAAATCACTGACGAAACCTAAATGACAAGATTACTTAAATGGATGTAAGTCACCAAAAAAAAAAAGGACAAGATTCCGCTAGACCGATGCAAATCGCTGACGAAGTCTAAATGACAAAGCTCCGTAATTGGATGTAAGTCACCTAAAAGTGGCTAAGTGACTAAATACCCTTAGACGAGTGTAAGCAGACAAGGATTCTCACACAAATGTGACAACCAGAAAATGAATGAAAGAAGAAGCATCGAAGTGATAAAAAATGGTCGTCCAAAGAAATCACCTCGCTCTTCAGCAGTGATAAAAAACAGTCATCCAAAGAAATCACCTTACCCTTCAGCAGTGATAAAAAATTGGTCGTCCAAAGAAATCGCCTCGCTTTTCAGTAGTGATAAAAAACGGTCGTCCAAAGAAATCACCTTACCCTTTAGCGATGATAAAAAATGATCATCCAAAGAAATTAGCTTGCTCTTTAGCAGTGATAAAAAATGATTGTCAAAAGAAATTAGCTCACTTTCAAGATCAAGCTATGATCTCTTGAACGTCCAAAAAGACCTTCAAAAGGCAGATACTAACAAGTCATCGCAAAAATACTATCATTCTTAAAGAAGAAAGTAGTTGAAGATAAAGAAGCCTAAATCTAAACAAGTCAAGAATATTCCCTAAGCCTGACCAGCATAAAGCAAAATCAGACTTGGGAATGAGGGGCAACTGACGAGTCCAGAAAAATCATTAAGGTCGTCCATTAATATGGACGACCTTGCATCATTAGTAGACCATCAAAGATAACCGCTCAACACATTCAACAACAACCATCAAAGGTCTTAAACTCTCATCAAGACAAAGAACGTTACAATCAAGGTAATAATTACCCTGATTTATGTACAACAGCTACCTAAGTCACCTATAAAAGGAACCATCTATCCATTTGCTAAGGTAGGTCAAAAACCATTACAAAATGCTATCTTTATACAAAAGATATGGGCTGATACTAACTTCAGCATTGGTGGCTCCCCCACTGGGCATAATCCGGTGGTCTCTTCTATCAACTCTCTTTATCTTGCAGGTCCTACAAGATCGTCTAAAGCTCCGGATTGGACGAGTGATCCAATTGACGATTTTGACATCATCAGTTACCATTCCTATTGTAATCCACATTCATTGTACCAAACATACCCTAAATATTTTTTTTTTGTTGAATAAGAGATTTGAAGTTCGAACCTCGTTTACACCAAAACTAATTAGTGTCTTAGCCTGAGAAGAAAGAGCAATTATTATGTATGATAATTTTAATTTTATTATATATGTGTGTGTGTATATATATCCTACTTTTTTTTTTTTTTTATGAAAATATATATCCTACCTTAGTATAACATGAGGTATCTTGCTCCATGCGAGTATCAACGGTATCACATCACTTTTGCTATGCTCTAGCCTCTAGGGCTACAACTTAAAAGAGCAGATCCCACAAGACCTATCATATCTCCCCTATGAGAATCCACTTCATCATCATATACACGTGAAATTCGTTGGAATAAAGTGCCATATCGAGACATCAAAACCTATCTGCGTGTAGATCATTATTTCTAGGAGATTATTTTGTCAACTTTTTATATTTTTTTTATAAGATAGAAATTTATATGCTAACCTAATCTAAGTGTATATGTGTGTGAAATTCTCTCTTGGAAACTTCAACTCCGGTCCTTACCCCCCACACTCCACAAGCATTTATACTTGTAGAGTGACCACCACACTAAGGGTATGCGGTGAGTATTATTATTTTGTCAACTTAACCATGGCACTTTGTAGAAACTCCCCAAAAAAAAAAAAAAAAGAGAGAGAGAGATGGCTAGTGCTTAAGGTGGTCCACATTATTTAGGTAAGAAGTGTTCCAAGACCACCAAGTGGTCATAATCAGCCAAATAAAATAAAACAAGACCACCAAGTGGTCGTAGAAAGTAGAATGAATTGGAAATGTTGCTAAAGGTTCCATCGAGTTGAAGACTTGAATTAAGTTTGTCACAAAGGCATCAAGACAAACAGGACTCCCATTTCTTAAAATCTTCCACTAATGTATGGAAGTAGGTACACTAATTATGACAAAGTATGCATATAAATGATAAGATTTTGACATATAATGTCTGCTTCGTAATGATTGCAAGAATCGAACTGGAATTCTCATTTGAAAATACGATATTTTATAAATTGAACAAGCTAGATACTATTTATTAGAGATAAACTTAAGTGCATGTTTTAATTTTTAAATTAAATCAATTTATTTTAATTGTTTTGTATAATCTCACATTTTATTAGATACAACTTGGTCATATATTTGATTCTCAAAAAAAAAAAAAAAAAAAAAACCTTATCTAACATATTTGTGTCAACTGCCTTCGTTTTAGGAATAGAATCATGAAATCAATACGTCACGATGACATCAGCAAAATAGGGGTTAAATTTATGGTCCATTTGGATTGAGGGAGAGGGAGGGAGAGTAGATGGTAGTAGAGTAGAGTTGACCCAAAATTAGCCTATTCACTGCCAACTCTATTCTACTCACCTCCACTTCCCCCCACCCCCCCTTCCCCCCACCTTAATCCAACTGGGCCATTAGTCATAAAGCCAATGAATAAAGAGTCTCTTGATTTGGAATAATGCAGAGGACAAAAGTGCATTGAGAAAGAATTATTATAACTTTGTAAACCACTAAATTCTATTGTAGCAGTTAGAGATGGAGCCATGATTTCGATTAAAGGGGCAAAGTATGTACAAAAGAAATCCATGAATGTCTAAAATAATATCAATTTAGAATTATCAAACTATGAACAAATGAAAAGATACAAAATAATTGTTTCTTAATGTATTACAGTATATTTATTGTTACTTAGATTAATTATGGTTGCTAGGTAAAAAGAATATAGTAAAATAACCACCACGCATCCTTGGCGCGATGGTGACTCAACAAGTATAAGTGCTTGTAGGGTGTGGGGGGGATAAGAGCCGGGGTTCAAGTTTTCAATAGGGAGCTTCATACACATATACGCTTAGATTAGACTATAGTAAAATTTCTATCTTGTATATATAAAAAAAAAAAATTACAGTAAAATAAAATATCCAAAGTCTTTTTTTTTTTTTTGAGAAGAAGTATGGAACCACTTTATTGATTTGTGAAAAATTACAGTGTTACATCAACATAAACTAGGTAGGAAATGTTTGGTGGAACAGATTCCATCCATACAGTTAAAAGGGAAGACTTTCTAGCTCTCCTAGTTAAAGCACGAGCTACTCCATTGCTCTACCGCCTAACATGAGAGAAAGAATAGGTTTGAAACAAACCTATTAAAGACTTACAGTCTTTTACAATATGTCCGATACTAGACCGGTCTGGACAGTCACCCACTAATGCTTTTACAACAAGCTCCGAGTCTCCTTCAAATATAGCTTGTCTCAAGCCTAACTCCTCCATAAAGATCATTGCTCTCCTTGTTGCCATCGCCTCAGGCACTTCCACTGTTGGCAACATGTCTATTTTTTCTACTAGTGAGCCCATAACCTGACCCAATTTGTTCCTCACCACAACTCCAATCCCAGCTTTTTCTTCCTCCACGAAGTATGCTCCATCATAGTTCACCTTGTAAGTACCTTTTGCTGGTGGTGACCAACGCTGAATCTGTACCTTTTTCCTCTTAGGTTTATGACTTGGTTTCCCTTGGAATTCCACTAGCATAGCTTTTGCCGCTTCAAGAATCTTCTTAGGTGGCAAATTTGGCTCATTGAAGTGACATTTATTGCGTCTGCCCCATATGAACCAAGCTAAAACCATGAACTACTCAAAATTTTCCTCTTGTTGCCTTACACAGAACACCAAATCCACAAAGGAGCCCCGAACCAGGTGTTGGCTACGTAATTTATTAAAACCGAGATCCCAACAGCATTGCACTTCGCACAATCCCAGAGAGTGTGGAGGGCAGTTTCACTTGCTCTCCCATAGTTGCTGCACAATGGAGAGCTTACGACTTTACATCGGTATAAATTCGCCAAAGTTGGGAGGGATTCAGTGCATGCTCGCCAACAAAAATGCTTTATTTTGTTTGGAATCCGCAAACTCCAAATTCCTTTCTAGAAGTTCCTCAGGTCTGCACTACTGGACCCCAATGCATCCTCCCTATTTTCCAGCTCTCCTAGTAGCTGATAACTAGTCTTGACCGAATAATTTCCATCTTGACTCCACGGCCATACAAGATAGTCCTCCTGTATCGTTCTGGATAATGGGATGGCCTTAATTCTCTGAGCCATATAAGGAGCAATTTTCTGGTCAATCATTTGCCCATTCCAGTCCTTTGTTGTCTAATTAATGAGTGAACAAACACTAGAGTCATCTATAATAGCTTGCGTGAGTGGTATTGCCTTTGTTGGAAAACACCTAGGAATCCAATTGTCATGGAATACCCGAATCTGTGACCCATCACCAACTCTCCATAACATCCCCTTTTCAATGACATGTCTTGCGTTAAGTATACTCTGCCAAGCAAATGATCCCTTCTTGCTTTTTGCTTCAAACACCAAAGCTGTAGAGAAATATTTTGTGCTAAACACTTTATACAACAGGGAATTTTTATCTATTTATAGCCTCCATATTTGTTTGGCAAGCATAGCCTTATTGAATCTAATCAAATCTTTGAACCACATTCCTCCTTCTGATTTCGGTTTGCATAGTACTTCCCAACTCTTCCAATGGATTTTTCTTTGGCCACCACATTCGCCCCACCAAAATTTTTTGATTTGCATTTCAATTTCCTTGCACAAACCCACCGGCAATTTGAAGCAACTCGTTGCGAGTGTAGGGATAGCTTGTACCACCGCCTTGAGCAAAATCTCTCTCCCCGCTTGAGATTGGAGTTTTTCTTTCCAACCTTGAAGCTTTGCCCACACCCTTTCCTTGATATAATCGAGACTCGCCTTTTTATTTTTTCCCACAACAGCTGGCAAACCAAGGTATTTTTCATACTCCTTGATTTCTAGGACTTGGAAATTTAGGATTTCTCCCTTCTTTTCTTTTGGCACTACTTTGCTAAAGAAGAGAGTTGTCTTCCTAAGGTTTATTTGTTGATCGGATGCCCCCTCATATAATGATAGGATGTGTTGTATGGCTTGCAAGTCTTCCATCTTTGCTCGGCAAAATAATAGACTATCATCTGCAAAAAATAGGTGAGTAATCTTTGGGCCATTTTTACATAAGGAAAAACCCCAAATAAGATTATCCCTTGCAGCCTGTTGAATCATTCTATTCAACCCCTTTGAACACAATAAGAAAAGATATGGTGACAATGGGTCCCCTTGGTGGATTCCCCTAGTAGAAGAGATTTCACCTTTGAGTTCCCCATTTACTAAAATTGAGTAGGACACAGTGCTGATGCATTCATGGATGAAGGTCAACCAAGTATCACAAAAACCCATTTTTTTCATAATTTCAATAAAAAATCGCCACTCCAGTCTATCATACACCTTACTCATGTCTAGCTTTAGGGTCATGAAATTTGCTTTCTTTGATTTTTGTGTCTTCATATGGTGTAATAATTCAAAGGCCACCAAAATATTATCTGAAATAGCTTTATTAGATTGAAACGCATTTTGTGACTTAGAAATCAGATTTGATAGAACCTTTTTGAGCCTATTAGCAACAACCTTAGCTGCAAGTTTATATATGACATTACAAAGAGCTATGGGGCGAAATTCTGAAACTACAATAGGGCTTTTTACTTTGGGGATTAAAGTAATAAAAGTGCAATTAATGGAGGGAGGGATAGAACCTGAGTTTAGGCAGTTTAGGATTTGCACATGAGACATCCTCTCCAATAGAAGGCCATAATTTTTGGTAGAACAAAGAGGGTAATCCATCGGGTCTTGGTGCCTTTAACGGTTCCATCTGCTTTAGTGCTTCGTCAACCTCAGCCTTGACAAATTCAGCAGCTAGAATGGCATTTTGTCTGCCCTTAGAACTTCCTCCACATGTGATTGTGAGGCCGATGTGAATAGGTGTTGATAGTAGTCAATCAGGATGTTCGAGATCTCCTCTTCATTGGTGCATACTACCCCTGCTTCATTTTTCAACTCCTCAATTCTATTTCTCTTGTATTTGTGAGATGCTCGATTGTGAAAGAATTTTGTGTTTTGGCCCCCCTCTTTTAGCCACAACGCACTTGACCTTTGTTTCCACATCTTTTCCTCCTTGATTAGCAGTCCATTTATCTCCCATTTCAACTGGTTTACTGCTTCCATTGTTCCTCCCCTAATAGCCCTCTGTTCCGCTTGCCTTAGTTGTTTTTTTTTTCTTTCAAGGAACGGGTAATACTCCCAAAAGAAACTCAGCTCAATTGCTTTAATTTTACTTGACACTCCTTTCTTTTACCTTCCACTTGGACTAACGGGTTGCCTGGAAAGTTCCTTCTCCAAGCTAGATCAACGACTTCACTACATCTTGCATCCTCAAGCCATATCTGTTCAAACCTCCATGGTTTTCGCTGTTTAATTCGAATCCCTTTTAGCCAAATGATTAAGGGCTTATGATATGAAGACCCACATTCTAAGTGCACAACCTTTGTTGCAGGGAACATATCTATCCAATCAGTGGTGGTGACTGCATGATCTAGTCTTTCCCATATTGTGTTACCCCCTCTTGTCCCCCTATACCACGTGTATTTCCCTCCCACAAAACCCAAGTCTTTAAACTTACATTCGTCAAGCACATCCCGAAAAGCTTCCATTTGTCTCCTTGGTCTGAACCTTTCTCCCAATTTTTCGCCTGCCTTCGTAATTTCGTTAAAGTCCCCCGCACACAACCACGGGAGAGTGAACTTACTTTTTAATCTTCTCAACTTTGCCTAAGATTCATGTCGATTCCTTGTGTCTGGCTCACCATAAAAGCCGATAAATCTCTATTCGTCTTCCTTTCCCTTATTCACTATAGCATCAATATGGGTTGGAGTTCTTTGTCTCTTTAATATATTTCTTTTGCTAATATCTCTTTAATATATTTCAGCAAAAAAACAAAGAGTCTCTTTAAAGACAAATGCACGCTCAACTAACTTTTTTAAATGTTTCTCAAAATAAAAAAACTTCTTAAAATATTTTAGTCTTTAAAGTGAATGTATCGAATCTAATTAAGGATTTTCTTTTTCTTTTTCTAAATTTTGGGAACAATTTTAAGATAAAAATTTTACTCTAACTTAATCTAAATGTATATGTGTGTGAAGCTCTCTTTTGAAGAGTTGAACCTTGACCCTTGCCCCCCACACCTCACACCCCACAAACACTTATACTTGTGGAGTGACCACCGCATCAAGGATGCGCGTGATAATTTTGAGAACAATTTTGAATAAATAAATCTAATGATTTTGGCCCCAACTATATTTATTATATTTGACTATTTACTCTTATTATTATTATGTAATGTATGACTTAATTCATGTCGGCATACCCAATAAATTCATTGAAAAGTTGTTAGAGCTGCGAAGGACTAAACAAAGTCTGAGAATTTTATTTCCAAATAACATTAAATATAAAAAAATTTAGTTAGTTGTCACGTTTAAAATAATGTTAAAAACTAGCATCTCGAGTGTCTAAAACTCGAGTTCTAAGATAAAACTCAAGTTTTTAAGACTCAATTTGCAAGAGGGGGAAGATGATGTGGAAGAAAATCCACGTCGAACTCAAGTTTTACTTCTTCTTCCTCACATTCATCTGAGTTCTTTTTTGTGTAGATAAGACCACCCAACGTTCAATTAGATCGTTCCTATTCTTCGTCACATCGTTGAAGACCACCCAACGTTCAATCAGATCGTTCCACTTTGTCAGATCGTTCGTCTTCTCTGTTCATCTCTGTACACCCAGCGATCGTTCCTGTTCTTCGTCAGATCGTTGAAGACCACCCAACGTTCAATCAGATCGTTCCACTTCGTTAGATCGTTTGTCTTCGTCAGATCGTTCGTCCTCTCTGTTCGTCTCAGTTGTGTTTGTCTCTATTTTCATTAGATCGTTCCTTCGTCGTTCTTCCTGTTCTGGTTCTTCAAGTACCAATTTTTTGAAGTCGAGTCTATAAGACTCGAGATCTATCTGGCATAAAATTTCCAACTCACCAAGTCGAAATCGAGTCTTTGAAACTCGAGTTTTATACTGAAATCGAGTCTTTTGTACTCAAAATGCTAGTTTACAATTTTCTTCCGACTGCACGGTAACTTATGATATTCTTTGCTCTCCCTCAGCTAGTCTGCAAATTCCCTCCAAAGTCTGATATCTCTAGAGGATTTTTTTTTTTTTTTTTTTTTTTTCCAAAAACACTTGTTATTCAATTAAAAATCAAACTTATTGAAAATGTGAAATACCACAGTGACCACTTAGGATTATAACTGTACAAGAAGTGATAACCGGTGTCATATCAATGACCATCTCAATAATTCATTGGTCATATGCATGCTATCAACAACTGCTAAAAGCGCAAAGATCATGCAGGCTTTGGAAATACCAAATTTCCAATATAACATGTTGCTCTTTTCCCACACTCCCAAAGTAATCGAGAACTGTCACATGCGAAACCTGATTTTTCGCCCCGGCCTTGGTTAAAATAATGTAACATAAATCTCAAAAACTGATACGAAAAAGTTATTATTATTATTATTTGTTGTATTAATTAAGTAGCTTGTTTTTATTGATTTCAATTAGTCTAAGAGTACAAAATAATTTTCTGGGTTAAATGTAGTGAATGCTGAAATCATTTTTGCAAACGTTTGCATAGGTTGGAGTTGGGGAGGATGGATTAGGGATAAATGACTCCGTACAAACTCAATTAAGTCTTAGTTTATTGACCTTTTTAGCAAAAAAAGAATACCTATATGCAGTAAAAACTATAAATTAATAAAATACCCACATTAAAAAGTCCTTGAGAGAAGTAATGAGTCCTCATAATGCACGCTAGCACTCTAGTTGGATTGCATCCACCAATTATAGTATGCCCTTCTTTCTTTCTTTCTTTCTTTTTTTTTTTTTTCTTTTTTTTTTTTTTTTTTTAACTTTGATTATTTTATAAGAAAAGTTAAAAGAATACATAGAAAATTGAGATTGGTGGTGGTAGAATATAAAGTAAAACACAAAAAGTAAGACAAAAGATTTATATTCATGATCAGGCAAAATCACTTGTAATATGAGTCAATCTTAATGGAATTTTTCAATTCATCATGCATTTTAACCTATAATTCCAGTACAAAAAATAAAAAGAACAAATTATTTACAAATAGTCAAAAACAATCCCCAAAACAAAGGGACACAAAATGAGGCCAAAAACCCAAGTTGGGAAGTCAGTAGCCTTTTCATTCTGTTAACCCTCATTCTCAATGTTATGTACAGGCCCCCCCTGTGGTATGTATTCTGAAACAGTATCCTTTCTTCCAGACAGACGCACCTATCTCTATAATAGCTTATAACTTTTACATAAAGACCATTGCATGGTATTGGGCTACAATTCACTTTAGGAGAGAGCATGCAATGAGACCTCTGCATCATCTGCACCCATATCGGTATTTAGAGAGAAGATATCTACAGGGGTACTAGTGCAGTTAAAGAGGCTGTCATCCCCGAGTCTACCATTTGGAGAACCTCGTGAATGATCAAGATATAAAACGATGACAGTAATATCATCGTGAAAATAGCGCCGTACCCCTCTTTTGATTCTCTTTATGTCTTCGTATCTCATTTCTCTTTTCCTTGCAGCCTCCTGTACTGCAGCTTTAACCAACCGCTTTGCTATTCCCTGCAATATAATTTCGGCAGCTCTTAATAACTTTTCATACACCCTAACAATTTAAAATACAGATCAATAAAATTTGTATTGCAACAGTAAAAATACATAAATATGTAATGATATTCAGAGAAGAATAAAAGAGCACAAATACTATTTGGAGGGCCCTTACAACTCTTGGATTTTTGAAGACAATTTCAACAGCTGCTTCATCACTCAAATGCTCCCAGAGACCATCTGATGCAAATATCAAAAACATGTCATTTGGCTTTAACTTCCGAATCACTACTGAGGGTTCTGCTGTCACTACAGCTCTTTTTAAAGGAACAGGTGATCCAAATTGCTGAAAAAGAGGATCTCTGTTAAACTCAGGTTTCTTCAGGTATACATCTCCAATTGATCTTGAGACCTATAAGAAAAAGCATAAATCTAAGGACTTTCCAACATAACAACCCTTTAGATTATATACAATAAAACTCATTACCAAGATATCTGGTAGCCGCTATCAAGAAAGAAGAATCAAGTCCACTTAAAAGCTTCTTTGAATTATAAATATCAACCATCACTGCAACTAACTAAAGTTTATCAGAATGGTGTCAAAAAAGATATTACTGTTCCATTTAAGTATGGTTTCATTAGGACATGGAAACTATTTTTTAAGCTCTCAATTTCTAATACCAGCCAAGAGCATTCACACAGATCATGCATTGACAAAATCTCAGATGATTATGACCAATTTCAAAATACAATGCTTTTTAGATCATGCGTATCCCATGAGTCATGGCTTTTACTTATCATACTTTTATAGCTGTCTCAAAGAGAGGCTAAAAAGCCAGAACATGTGAAAATAGAAGGATATCAATGAAAAAAGGGATAATACGACACCCACATCAGAAAGTTTGACTAGCAAGGAAAACATAAGATGAGGACTTCCACAATTCCTTCAAGCACTTTTGGAAAGAGTTATTCTAAAGAATCTTATATTTTCAAAAAAGAATATACTTTACACAACACACTTAATAAGAGCAAGATCAGATTTTTAAAGGATAAAGATCTTAATGGTTGTCGTGGTCTCTTCATAAATTTCAACATCAACTTAGAAACATTCAATTTTGCAAAAAGGAAAGTAGGTTTGAAAAAATAAATCCTATCATATTATTCATTCAAGGTACGCTATAAGGTTGTAGATATTAATGAGTAAAAGATTAAACATGGATATGAGTGCAAGGTGTTAACACAATACCACAGACTGAGTCAAACTAACTCCATGATTACTTGTATCACAGAGCTTGAAATCATTCTTTACTGGAAAAAAAGAAAAAAAAAATCCAATTCTAATTTACCACAGAATACAGAACTCAAAGAACTTGTCAATTAAACTGCCAAAAAAAAAAAAGAGGTAAAAAAGAGAATCTTCAGATTGAGCAGTCCAACAGAGCACATACAGGCAAAATGACTATCATATAAATCATACCAGTACTCCAGAAAGATAAAATAAGTAAAGCACACGAAAAATATTACTATATGTGAACTCAAATGGATTTTTTAAAATTGATCTCTGTGTGTACCAAACATATAGATCATATCAGCTTGCATTAAATAGCCACCAGATGCCCCCATTGTTCATAAACTCACTCACAAATAACAAACATTAACTATCAAAGCTTACAATATTTACAAAGATGAGTCTTACCTGAATAATGCCCTTAATTCGCCAAACTCCGCGAGTGTACACTACAATGTTTGAATCATCAGGGTGAAGTGCCTCGACTTCTCTCCTCACCTCCTCCACTCCAACATTATGATCAGTAGATAACCGCTCAGCCACCACCGGACTATTCGTCTGTCCTTGAGATGCTCTGCGGCCAAGAACTGCCCTCGAGTCCCCAAGATTAGCCACATACAAAACATTATTTGATATTGCCCCAACAAGACAACATGAACCCACCGAAGCAATCTGCGGCTGAGCCTGCCATGATCGCTTCACGAAATGTAAGAATCCCTCTTCTGTGGCACTAAATGCCTTTTTGATAACTTCCTCCGACAATCCCCCCTCTTCTGTTGCAAAATCTGAGAGGAAAACCACAAAATACGGTAAATACCTAAATAAATTTTACTAAATATGAAGCTCATTCAATTAAACAATTAATTATGATTAGAAAAACATGGTTTGCGTAACAATTACCCTCCTGGGAAAAACTGAGCAAAAAAAAGGAATTAAAAATTCTAGTAAAAGATTATTCTTTTCTGTTAGTTTGAATTTGAAATAATAGAATCTCTAACCAAAATTGGTAATGTTTTTAGTCGTCTTAAACTTAGTTAAGCAAAACCCTCCTAGTTCTTAAGTCCCAAAACAAATCAAAAACCAAAAGATACTTCTTTGCAATTGAAATGAATAATGAAATGCTTAAAGAGTTAAGAAGTTAATAGAAGATGGGGTTAAAAGTTAAACATACTGTGAAGGAAAGCAAAGAGATGGTGAGTGATGAAGCGAGAAGCTTCAGGGCCACCATGGCCGTCGTAGACTCCGATGTACGTGGCGGAAGGAGAGGTGAGCACCTGTCCCTGGTCTTCTAGAAAGGAATTGGCTTGGACCACAGCGATGGAGTAGTCCCCAAATGAGTGGGGCTTCAAGCCCATGTGCCAAAGTAGCCCATCTCCACCATCTCCAACACCAAAGCACCTCTCCAATGGCTTCCTGCAAATCTCCAACATCTCTACCGGGAATTGAATTTTTGTTTTTTTGGGTCTCTGTCTATATGTCTGCGCCTTCTTTTTTGGGTTTCTGGGGTTTGTGAAAATGAGTGTTGTACGGGTTTTTGATTCTTCGTGAATTTTTGTTTGGAAAAGACGTGGGTTTGGTGGCAACAAAGTATTTTTATTTCACGATAAAGAAAGAACCGTGGGAATGCCGCGTTAAGAAGTTAAAGAAATAGGGAGAGAGAGAAACAGAGATTGTGTTTTTTCCAGGAAAATATAATGGATGCGGACCATGAAGTCTTTGGTGCGTGTGGGCCTGTGGGGCTCACCAAAGACTATAATATATACGAGATTTTACTTTAGTTTTGGTTTTTATGATTTGTGTGTACGAGTTTTTAGTTTTGTGTGATGATTATAAACCGAGGAATAGGGACTGTGTCGGGCCACATTCCCTGCAAAGGAGACGGACAAACCAAGTTAAAATCTTAGCGTGTATACTTCACTAGTTCAACTAACTTAAATAGAAGTTTAAAAGTTGGTTATTTGTAAAAAAATTAACGAAGTTATTATTGTATTTAAAAATAATTATTGTAGGGGTGAAAAGCCCAACCTAACATGTTAGGCCTAAGGCCCTATTTGAGGGTTACTGTTTGTCTGAAGAGATGAAAGTACTTGAGAACAGGCCCATGTAAAAGAAACACACCTAGAGATGAGAATGGAGCATAGTCCGAGGAGATATTCAATTGTCCGAATGAAGAAGCGTGGTCAAACAGACGTCTAGGAAGTTCAGGTGACCCTCCTGACAAGTCTAATGATAGAGATGAACCTCAGGCGCGCCTGGGGATGATAGGAACGGTGAAATATCTAGAAGACAAATTTCAACCACCACATTAAATACACTGCATCTACTTTTTTGGCCGCATTAATGTGGAGAAGACCCCTGAACAGTACAATCTCAGCTATCGTTACTCACACAAGGCTAAAGAAAATACATGATGGGA
Organism: Quercus aquifolioides; assembly: GCA_019022515.1. Classification (NCBI taxonomy): domain Eukaryota; kingdom Viridiplantae; phylum Streptophyta; class Magnoliopsida; order Fagales; family Fagaceae; genus Quercus; species Quercus aquifolioides. Next base: position 43,140,368 of record CM032334.1, on the reverse strand, counting down.
CATGCACTCAAGTGGGTATTTAGATGATGAACAAGTGGACGATGAAGATGAAGGGAGAGGGTGCTATATAAGGACGAGAGACCTCTGATAAGAAGGGATGGAAAAAAAGAAAGAAAGAAGAAGATAACATCTTTACTGTAACTCTAAGAATTGTAACCAACGTTCATTCAATAAAACTCCTCTTCGGACGTTCATGTTTGCATTTATCTTAGCATGATTGCATGTTAATTTATCCACAAACATCACAGTTCATTACTGTTAGATTCATCATTAGCCCAGCTCTTTCACTCACTCTCTACAAATTCATTGTTCATGGTTCATTGGGTTCATAATCCGAACCTTTTAGGCTTGGGCTACAAAAATTGACCCTACAATTATAATTTTTTTTAAAAAAAATTGTACAATTTTAAGAAAAATTAAACAAAAAATATACATATTTTTTATGTTTAAAAAAAATTAAACAAACTGACCGTACAAAAAGACGGTTCAAAGTAAAGGGTATTGGATTAGTAGGTGGCGTTGACGTAGAGACCGAGAAAAACTTATCCTGTGATTTGTCAGATTGGGGTGGAATCGAATTGCTTGACCTGAATTGGCCGACTCCAACATTCTCTGCGTGGAAGCCAGGGCTGAAAATTACTCCTGCCGTCTTGATACATTCGTTGGTCTAATTTTTGCTGCTCCATTTCAGAATTGTTCTTTCGTCTTTTCTTTGTTGTTAACTTGGACTTGGACATTACTGTTATTTAATTCAATATCTCGTTTTAGTTTTTACATATTTTGTTTCATGGAATCATGGGGGCACAATCATATTCTAGTTTAGACTCTAGAGACATCTCTATTTTCCTTGTTGTATATATATATATATAAAAAGTTATTAGTGCAGGCTAGGGTCTTGAATCCCATGCGTGCTAGCTCTTGAATCTCTATGTACTTGTTTGACTGTAACTAATGCTAATTAGTGCTACATGTATGGTTAGGGTAAAAAGTGAGATAAGGGAAAAGAGTGAAGGAAAAAAAAAAAGAGGTAAATGAAACTTCTCATTGTTTAGTTAGAAACTTAGAATGAAATGATAAAGGAAAGAAAATGACGTGGCTGGAGTTTCTCACCTGAACCCACCATTTGTTTCTTTTTTTTTTTCAAATTGAGAAGTGTTAGATTTACAACGTTTGTATAATATTTTCACAACAAATCATAAGTAGTAAGTTGTTATTTGTTCTAAATTGAATCTATCATTGAAATTACTTTTTAACCAACTATTAATCGCCAGCAACAACTTGTCACTTAGAATTTGTCATGAAAATGTTGTAAACATAGTATTTCTCTTTCAAATTAGAAAGAAAATGATATTGATAATGAAATTGCAAATGAAATTACCTTTATCTTTTTCATCATTCCACTTTTAATAATAAGAAACATAATAATAATTTACTCTCTATTTTTCTACTTTTTCACTATTTCTACTAAATACATACGATAGAAATTTAAAAAAAAAAAATACACATTTTTATCTTTTCCACTTTTCCATTTTCTCACTGTTTTATCCTCTAAAAAAACCTTAGTGCCCGAGTCATGGTCCAATAATCTAAATTATTGAATTAGAAAATAGTACAACGTAAATTTGACCATCTAAATTATTGAATTGAAAAAATAGATTATAGATTATAGACTTTTTGGGGGGAAAGAAGATACCAAGTTATATTAACCAATTAAGAAGTTTCTTAATTAAGTAGCAGAAGCAATAAGGAATAAAAAAATTAGGTAGAGAAAAAGGATATACTTTTTTCTTGTGAAAATCAGAAAAAAGTTATACTTATGTTTAGGTAATGACACAAATCATTAAGGTTTCTTGATTGAGTGATGCCCTGGACTCCCCCAAAGTTAAAGGTTGAGTCCAGGTTCAACCCTACGTCACCATCTTTGGGGTGAGTTTGACTTCCTGAAACTAAAGAAATAGATAAAATAAAATAAAAAAGATTTTAGTTTTAATTAAAAGAGATCGAGAATGACACAAATCAACCTCATCCGGCAAGTAAGTGATAGCTTCAATTTTATATCACACAGAAAAAAATAAATAAATAAAAATCAATTTTATATCTGCCATGTGAATGTGATAGTGGCATTTTCTTACTGGCTTAAATATTTGAACTTTTGGGAAGGGTTAGTATCGTTAATGGTCAACTGCTGATTATTTTCAATATGTGGGAAAGGAAAATTGCAAAATAAGCATAACCCTTAATTAAAAGAGAAAATGGGCCTATAAAAAAAAAACAGAGATAATGGAGTAAAAAATAATAATTTTAAAGAGAAAATGAAAATAAAATATTTTTCTTCTCCACGATTTGGTCTATGAATAAGTCAAAAGTTGAGTCCTTCAAAGTCATGGAAATCGCATTCTCTTTTCGTTCCCATTCTTCTCATCCATAAACGCTTTACCAAGACTAGATCCGTTGCATGTATGATATATCTTAGTCTTGAGAGCTAACGTGTATCCTACACTGGGATGACTAACTATTCTTAGCACTTCAAATTAGTTTTACAAAAAAAAAAAAAAAACTATAGCATTTTTTTTTTGGGGCACAATATGCATTATGTAAAGAAGAGAAGAGTTCAAAACCAGCAACAAAAAAAAAAAAAAAAAAACAGAGAATAAACTGAGTTACATGACCAAGAAATACTTTTTAGGACAACGAACTTGAAGCACCTTGCTAAGTTTATTTTAACTCGCTTAAAACTATTTCAACTTCTAATCTGTTAGAAAGATGTACGTATAGTCTTTGTGTCTCATTCCAGTTGCGCTAAAACACAAAAACAGGGGAAAATTTTCTTTATAACGCTTAGCAAATTTCTTGAGAAAACAGAACTGCTTTTTCATAAACTGCAATTTCATTAAAAACTAAAAAATACTACTACAATCGCTATTGTAAGTTTCCAAAATCACAAGAGACAAATTGCAATTATTACTGTGGGGGTGAAGGCCTAATCTTACGTATTGAGCCTAGGACCTTATTTAGGGATTATTGTGTGTCCAAAGAGATAAGAATGTTTAAATAAGAGCCCATGTAGAAGAAGCATACTTGGAAGTAAATGAGGAGCGCAGTCCGAAGAGATCGTCATTGGTCCAAAGAGGTCATCATCCTCGGATACAAAGAGCTGTGGTCGGGCAGACACCTGGGAGGTTCAGATAATCTTTCTAATGGTTTTGATGATAAGGGAAGGCCTCAAGCACGTATGGAAATAGTAGGAACGGAAAAATATCTAGAAGACAAGCTGCAACCCCCACATTAAATGCATTGCAACTACTTTTCTGGCCGCATTAATGTGGAGAAGACCCCTGAACAGTGTAATTTCAGCTACCACCACTCACAAAGAGCTAAAGAAGGTACCTGACGGGACATGTACTCAAGTGGATGCCTAGATGAAGAACAAGTGGACGATGAAGATGATGAGAGAGGATGCTATATAAGGAGAAGAGGCCTCTGGTAATAGGGGATCAGAAAGGAGAGAGAGAGAGAGAGAGAGAGAATATCACTTTACTGTAATTCTAAGAGTTGTAATCACCTTTCATTCAATATAACGCCTCTTCGGACGTTCATCTGATTAGTTTTTCAGGCATGATTTCATGTTAATTCATTCACAAATACCTTAGTTAATTACTGTTTAATTCACAACCAGCCCAGCTCTTTCATACACTCTCTACAAATTCATTGTTCTGGGTTTGTTAGGCTTGTAATCCTAATCTTTTAGACTTGGGCTACAAAAAGAGACCCTACAATTACCACAAAAAAAAAAAAAAGCTTTAAAAGCAACAGAGAATTTAGCTATAGAATGAACTATTTTAAGAGAAATTTGAGTGTAACTTTTATGGCAATCCACTGTACAAATTGTTTTTTTGGAGGGTAAAAAACTAAAAATACCATATTCAACTGGGGTCCTTGTTTGCCAGTCAGTGAATGCTTTCTCTATCAAGTAACCTTGTAATTAATAGGAATTTATTCCTCACAGTTGGATGCTAGCTACTAACTAGGGTCCTGGCCTGTCTATTTTGTTTAAAAATCCTATGGTCGAAAAGACGTCTGGCAATTTACGATATTATACTTTGTTTTTCCATTTCTTCATCCCCATGTTTATTGCAATATTTTTAGCAAATAACGCAAGTTTCTAAATAAAACGAAAATACTATTTTGATTCTTACATTTTAATTTTATAGTTAATTTAGTTTTTATATTTTGGTAGCAGTTGATTTAGTCTCTGTTATTTTTATATTACAGTCAATTTGGTCCATACCATTAATTTATTAACGAAAAATGTCTATGTGACTAACAATGTATATAATTTTTTTTGAGAAAGAACCATGTATATAGTTGGCACACTTGAAACTTAGGATGAAACTTATGTGGCTTAGGAAGTAATATTATAAAATTTTAATTAACATAAAAAAAAAATGCCACCTTAACATTTAATAAATATAAAAAACCACATAAGAAAAAAAAAACCGATGATTTTTATGCCAAAAATAAATGAATTTATAAAAATAAAAATAAAACCTCAAAAGTCTTTGTTATTTTCTTTCATTTTCTTTCGATCCAAACACAACCAAACAAAGAAAAATTTGCTGGAAAATGAACCAAACGCACAATCAATGGAACTCAAATACAACACACTATTTGCCCTTAATGAGACCATGACAACCCTTGGTGCCCAGGTCCGTTGGTGTTCATGCAATATTTTCTCAAAACAGGACCACGCCACCATCGTAGGTTTCGCTTGTAACTCGGCCACGGTCTTCGCCTGAAATGGTGAGACCCTCCAGGAGTACTGGTGGTGTACCAAGCATGCTCTCGACTAGGGTCACAATGGTGGGCCCGATCTCATTGTTGATGATGGTGGGGAAGCTGATTTCCTCATCCATGAGGATGTTAAGGCTGAGGAGATCTAAAAGAAGAGTGGTATGAAGACAGATCCCAAGAAGTACCATAAGATGAAACGGAGATTGGTTGGAAGAGACAACCACCGGAGTTAAGAGGCTTTACCAAACGCAAGCTAATGGTTCTCTGCTAATTTCCATCACCAAGATCAAGACAAAAAAAAAAAAAAATTGTATTTTCTTTTTAATTGTCATTGTGATTGTGGATCCAGGGTCAATTTCGTTTAGATATGGGTGTCTTATTTTTGTTTTGCTTTGGATTTGATTTATGTTCTAGATCTAGTTTATCTTTTGGGTTTTGCATCAATTTTGATATATATATATATATACTCTGTTTCATTGTGTCAGTGTGTCCTGTATTTGAGTTCTATTAATCGTGGGTTTGGATTGAAAGAAAATAACAGAGAATTTTGATTTTTGAGGTTTTATTTTAGCTAAATTCATTTCTTTTTGGCTTAAAAATCATCCGTTCAAATTTTTTTATTTTTTTATTTTCTGATTTGGTTTTTTTTCTATTTATTAAATGTTGAGATGGAATTTTTTATGTTAATTAAAATTTTTAAAATTATTTCTTAAGCCACCTAAGCTTCAAGTATGCCAAACGTGCACACGGTTAGCCACGTAAACATTTTTCATTAGTGAGTTAATAGTAGAGACCAAATTTACTACAAGATAAAAATAACAGGGATCAAATTGATTGTTACCACAATGTAGAGACTAAATTGATTGTAACCCCAAAATGTAGGGATCAAAATGGTGTTTTCGCTTATAAATAATTAAGAAATGTACAAATAGGTCCGATCTAAGGCGCAATTGAATGAAATTATGTAAATAAGAATTTGGAAAAAGGGCATTCCATTTCAACAAGCTTTGTGTTGTTATTATTATTATTATTTAATTATTTTATATAAATAAGTGGAGTTTTAGCTGTTGGAATACTATTTCTCTTTTTACCTATAAAATACTCTGAAAAACCCATAGATTGTTTGTGTGAGGGATTGATGTTAAAACTTTCGAGTTTACGTCACGTCCCAAACTAATGTACCTACCACCTAAGTACTCCCTTAGTGGTAACAAGGGTTGTATTTTGGTGTGTTTTAGATACTTTTCTTGACTAAGTTTTAAAACTTAAAATTCTTCACCCCTATATTTGGATTGAGGAAGATGAGAAATAGGAGATGAGATTGAGTAGGGCAAGGGGAAGGAGATTCTAATATATATATTAGTCACCTTCTTTTTACAATCTTCTTTTCTCTCCCGCCATCTTCTTCCATTTCAAATATATTAGTAAGTATTTGTTTGGATCCACGGCACGTTTTCACGTTTGCATTTTTTGCCTCTTTTTTTTCCCCTAGCGCATGAATAGTAACATCACATGGATTCACTGTGCACGAGACAAAATGCACTGTTCACACACTGTTCATGGGTCCCACGACACTATTCACACACTTAAAAATTATTTTGCTACAGTGTTTTCAGTTTTCAATTTTTAATTTTCAGTTTCAGCAAAAATAAGTTGTATCCAAACGGACCCTAAATGTTAAGAGTTTTGTAATTCAATTGGTTGACACATCCTGATGGTTCTAATACATATATCTAAGGTTCAAATCACCCCCCCCCCCTCCCCCCCACCTCAACTAAGAATTATCAAAAAAATAAAAAAAATCATTAGATGGCAAGCAAGATCAAAATCATGAATAGCATATAGCAAAGCTCTGTCACCTTCCCATTTATTATCATCTCCTCTCCCTTCATCTTTCTTTATTCTAAACACACCCTTAAATGATAGATAATATATATATATATATATATATAGAATTTGATAGCGTATGGCAAAACTCAATCAACCACCAATTGTGGCCTAGTGGTTTGTCCACCACTGGCTAAGGCTCTAGGATTCAACTGGATTTGCTCCCCAGTTCGAGTCCCAGCAACTGCAACATCTTGTGGCTAGCGGTAGGCTCCCACCGCGAGCAGAGATTAGTTGAGGTGTGCGTAAGCTAGCCCAGACACCCCGTGGGAAACCAAAAAGAAAAAAAGAAAAAAAGAAGAAGCAAAACTCAATCATGCAAGTTCAAGACGTCTTAAAAATGGTTGTACTATCGTATGATATACAATATGTATCATATCAATTTTTTTTTAAAAAAAATTATATCATAGGTACGTATCAACCATGTTAAAAAATTATACGATCCATTGATATAAATTGTACGAATATATCATATTGTATATATGAATTGTAGGTACCAGAAGATACATTGACACGTGAGTTTAAATTTGATTTTTTGTTTTTGTACTTTGACTAAAGTCCAACAAAATTGTTGGACTTGTTTTTAACCAAAAAAACAATATTGGGTTATTTGTTTGAGTCAAATAAAATAACATTGCTATTATTATTTTTCCTTCTCTTTCTCTCCTAAAAAATTTGGACTACACACTGGACATTTCACTTTCACACCAACAAATTTCTTTTAATTTTAGTTTAATTGAATTCTATTCTAAACTAAAATAAAATAAAGATAGAGAGAGAACTTCTAATCTCTTGGACAAGAATTTTGGACCAAAAACGGTTTAAGGTTATTGTTTTTATAGAGTTTACTTAATTACATTTGTATAGGATGCAATGGAACTTAACTAAGTTGATTATTACATCACCCTCAAAAAAAAGTTGATTATTACATATTCAATATTGAGGTTTTGCTCTTGTTGCAACACATCATTAACATCATTTCTTATATTTTTTATTTTCCAATTTTCACTTTGTTCAATATTTATTTCAATTAAAAAATAAATAAAAAAGCTCCTTGCCCTTTGTTGGTTTTGTAAAGAGTCTTTTTCCTCCCCCCAAAATTAATAGTTAATGCACCTAAAATATAATATTCTTACGAGATTAATATTTTATTACAAATGGCTATCTTAATAAAATATCATCTTGTATGTATTTCAAAAAATAAATTATATACTTTATTATGTTACAAAATAGTTGCATATTATTCCAAATTGTGGAGGTGGCCTATAATAAATACAATTATTAAAATTTTACCGTGTAATGATTAGTTATTACTTAATTTTTTTTTTTTTTTGAGAAACAGTTATTACTTAATTATAATCATAATAAATTTTGTATTTTGTTCAAATTAATTATGTAAACTAATTTTCATTTATGAAATTATAGAAATTATCATCTGATAGAACCTTAGTAACAAATGGAGAAAGTGGACTGAACCATTAACAGAGAGAAGGGATAGAAGATTTAGAGAATGGAAATAGAGAGATAGTTGAGATAGAAGAGGAAATTAGAGAGAAGACAGAGATGGGAATATGATTCTTGTTATACATTCCAAAACTCACTACAACCCTCTCGTTCCTCCCTTTTTATACAATTCCCTCTTCTTAACTAACTAACAGCTACTAACTAACTCCCATGACATCAGCACACTCCCCATGACATCACTTATTAACTAACACAACAACTAACTCACTATCACTACAATCCTCTAATTACAATCCTTATCAATTCCCTTCCCCTTAAAAAAAAATCCTCTAATTACAATCCATTATTCCCGTCCTCTGAAAAAGACCTTGGCCCAAGGTCATCACCCCTCCCGAGTCACAAAACCTTGCCCACAAGGTGAGGGAACTGATGCTGCAAGTTGTAGAGAGACTCCCAAGTAGCATCTTCTGGAGAATGACCATGCCATTGAACCAAGACTTCAGTAATAGTCCTGGACCTGAGCTGTTTAGACCTGTGTTGAAGGATGGCAACAGGTTCCGGATTAAGTACACCAGCAGAAGTAATAGGAGGAAGAGTTGGGACTGGAACTATAGTGGATCCCAACTTTAGTTTCAAGCAGGAAACATGAAAAACTGGGTGAATGGGACAATCCGCAGGCAATGCAAGTTTATAAGCCACTTGACCAATCTTTTGCACAACTTGGAAAGGTCCATAGAACCTAGGAGAGAGTTTATTGAAACCTTTCAACCTCAATGAATGCTGCCTATAGGGCTGGAGCTTCAAATAGACCCAATCACCAACACTAAAACTTGTATCAGTCCTATGCAAGTCAGCCCGAGATTTCATCCTAGCTTGAGCAGAAATTAAATTCTGTTTAAGCAAAGAAATGAGGTCCTGTCTATTCTGCAGTAACTGATCTACAGCAGCCACGGGAGTAGCACCAGGAATATAATCCAATAAACTGGGAGGAGGTATGCCATAAAGAGCCTCAAATGGGGTCAACTTGGTTGAAGTATGGAAGTTGGTGTTAAACCAATACTCAGCCAAGTGAAGCCAATCAGCCCAAGCACTGGGTTTGTCACCAACAAAGGCCCTCAAGTACTGCTCTAAGCTTCTATTCACCACTTCCGTTTGGCCATCAGATTGAGGGTGATAAGCTGAAGACATAGCTAAGGAAGTACCCTGCAACTTGAACAACTCTTGCCAAAAATGAGCTGTGAAAACCGAGCCTCTGTCACTCACAATAGTTTTAGGCATACCATGGAGTTTAAACACATCTTTCATAAAAACTCCAGCCACCTTCACAGCTGTGTAAGGGTGAGATAAGGGAATGAAATGGACAAACTTAGTGAGTCTGTCAACTACCACAAGGATCACTTCATAACCATGGGACTTAGGTAAACCCTCAATAAAATCCATACTGATATCAAGCCAGGGCCTGTCAGGAACAGGAAGAGGCTGCAACAACCCAGCAGGCTTAGAAGTGCTCACCTTCACCCTTTGGCAAACCTCACAGCATTGGACATGAAGCTTGACATCTTTAACCATTCCTTTCCAAAAGAAATCCTGCCTCACCCTATGTAGTGTCTTCAAATAACCAGAATGACCACCACAAGGAGAATTGTGAACATGCTGCAGCACTAAAGGCTTCAATGGGGAGCTGTGACTGAGGAAGATGCGACCCTTATAAAAAAGAAGATCATTATGAAGAGTAAAACCAGCAGGGGCAGAACCTTCAACAGTCATAGCCTCCAACAATTGCTGGTACTCATGATCAGTCTTGTAGCTATCCTTAAGAATGTCCAACCAAGAAGAACAAGGAAAGGAAATCAGGAAAAAAGAGGCAGAAGCAGAATCCTCCAACTGGACTGAATCCTCCAATCTTCTGGAAAGAGCATCAGCAGCCTTATTTTCTCTCCCATGCTTATACTCCACCAAAAATGAATACCCCAACAACTTAGTAATCCACTTTTGTTGAGTTGGAGTGCCAATCCTTTGTTCAAGCAAGTATTTAAGACTTTGGTGATCAGTCTTAATGATGAAAGGCTTCCCAACCAAATAAGGTCTCCACTTCCTCACTGCCTTCACTAATGCCAACAGCTCCTTTTCATACGTAGATAAGTGAAGACTCCTCCCTTTCAAAACTTCACTATGGTAAGCCAAAGGTCTCCCATTCTGCATCAAAACAGCACCCAACCCCTTACCTGAAGCATCACATTCAATCAGGAAAGGCCTAGAAAAATCAGGTAGTGCCAATACAGGGGGGGTCGATACAGCCACCTTAAGAGCAGTAAATGCCAATTCAGCCTGTGGAGACCATTGAAAGGCATCTTTTTTAAGTAATGCAGTTAAGGGAGCTGCTATGAGACCATAATCCTTGATGAATTTTCTGTAATACCCAGTCAGACCCAAGAACCCCCTCAAGGCCTTAATAGATGTAGGAATGGGCCAATTTTGCATGGCATCAGTCTTCTTAGGATCAGTTCTAACTCCTTGGCCTGAGATCAAATGTCCCAAATACTCCACCTCTTTACAACCAAACACACACTTGCTTTGCTTAGCATACAGTTGGTTATCAAGCAACACAGTCAAGACCATCCTCAAATGAGAAACATGTTGCTCCACAGAACTACTATATACCAATATATCATCAAAAAATACTAAAACAAACTTCCTCAAATATGGTTTGAACACCTTATTCATTAGTGATTGAAAGGTGGATGGTGCATTAGTTAAGCCAAATGGCATAACTAGGAATTCGTAATGGCCTTCATGAGTCCTAAATGCAGTCTTATGAATATCCTCCTCCTTCATTCTAATTTGATGGTAACCAGACCGAAGATCTAGCTTAGAAAAAATCATAGCACCACTCAACTCATCCAGCAACTCATCTACAACAGGGATAGGATACTTATCCTTAACCGTAGCCTTATTCAAAGACCTATAATCAATACACATTCTCCAACTTCCATCAGCCTTCCTTACCAACAACACAGGTGATGAAAAGGGACTATGACTGATTCTAACATAGCCAGCCTCTAGTAAATCATGTACAATTTTTTCAATTTCAGTTTTTTGATAGAAGGGGTACCTGTATGGTCTTTCACAGACAGGTTCAGTGCCCTCCTTCAACACTATCTGGTGCTCATGCCCTCGGAGAGGAGGCAATGCAGTAGGTACTTCAAAGACCTTGTTGAATTCATCAAGTAACTCAGTAATGACCCTATGCTGCTGCACTGGTATGGAGGGAATAGGGCAGGATACGATTTGTAGCAGTAAACCTTTCTTGATCACTGGTTTAAAGAATTGGTCAGCTTCTTGAAAAGTGAGGCCAGATGGTTGTAATCCTGTAAACAAAATTTCTTTCCCCCCAAGACTAAATTCCATAACCAACTTCTTGAAATCCCATTTGATTGGTCCAAGAGTACATAACCATTGTGTACCAAGAACCACATCACAGTCACCCAAGGATAGAACATTTAAATCAACCTGTACATCCTTCCCCTGAATTCTGAGATTAACCTCATGGCAAGCTCCTTGTGTTCTAAGTACTTCCCCATTAGCTACTTTAACTGTAAAGCTTTCTTGAGTTGACAATGGCAATTTCAAGGATGACCATGAAGAAACATCCAAGAAATTATGTGTACTACCACTGTCAATCAAGATAAGCACATCTTGATGATTAATCCTACCCCATACTCTCATTGTACCCGGAGAAGGACTCCCAAGTAAGGCATAGAGAGTAATCTCAGCACACCCTGCCATCTGTTGCTGCAATTCAGTGGAATCCTCATACACCATTGGTGGTCCTTCTTCAAAACCCTCTGACTTACTTTCCAGGTTGTGCTGTTGGAACCCTTCCATAAGGAAAATCTTTGGTGTCTTGCATTGATGTCCCACATGCCATTTCTCCTCACAGTAGAAACATAATCCTTTCTTCTTTCGATCTTCAATCTGCATAGCAGTAAGCTTCTGCACAGGTAGTTTGGTAGTCTTCAAATCATTCCTGATTGGTGGGGGACCCAAAATTGAGGGCTTAGACACTTCACTCCATGGTCTGATACTCTTCTTGCACACAAGAAGATATTCTTCTTGTATTTTCGCAAGACCAAAGGCTGCATTCAAATTCTGGGGATTCATCATCCTAATTGGTAATCTAATTTCATCCCTCAAGCCACTCAAGAAACAGCTGAGTCTGTGCTTCTCAGAAAGTTCCTTAATTCGATTGGACAAAGCCTCAAACTGTCCCTTATAAGCAGATACAGACCCCACTTGCTTCAATTTGATTAGAGTTTCCATAGGATCATCATAGGAAGAAGAACCAAACCTCACGTACAATGTTCTAACAAAAGCCTCCCAACTAGTAAAAAGACCTGCTTCTTCTGCATCTTGAAACCAAACCAAAGCCTCCTCTTCCATATGATATGAAGCTAACAATATCTTTTGGTTGATTGGAGTATTGTACAACTGAAAAAATTGGTTAGCTTTATAGACCCATCCTGATGGATTCTCACCCCTAAACTTCGGGAACTCCAATCTCACAGCTTTGGGAATCATCGCAGAATCTTGCTGTTGATTAGTCACCATTGGAGATGAATTTCTTGGAGGAGATGGAGGCCTCTGTTGCCAACCATTACCCGCTTCTGTCAAACCTTGTACTGTCTCTGATAGAGCCTGCAACAAACTTGTGACTGCATCCAACTTTTGATGAACTATCCGAAATTCTTGATCATGTTGCTCGATCGTCGATGAAAGAGCATTGACTTTTTCATTAAGGAAAGAAGAAGATCGTGTTTCTGCCATAGTAGCAGAGCTGCTCTGATACCAATTTGATAGAACCTTAGTAACAAATGGAGAAAGTGGACTGAACCATTAACAGAGAGAAGGGATAGAAGATTTAGAGAATGGAAATAGAGAGATAGTTGAGATAGAAGAGGAAATTAGAGAGAAGACAGAGATGGGAATATGATTCTTGTTATACATTCCAAAACTGACTACAACCCTCTCGTTCCTCCCTTTTTATACAATTCCCTCTTCTTAACTAACTAACAGCTACTAACTAACTCCCATGACATCAGCACACTCCCCATGACATCACTTATTAACTAACACAACAACTAACTCACTATCACTACAATCCTCTAATTACAATCCTTATCATCATCCTTCATATATATATATTTTTTCCACTATATGGACAATTGATTCTACAAATACATCATAAAAGTTAGTTTTATATCTTATAATATGTTTCCAATAAATTTAGACAAAGTTAAAGGTGGGTTGGAGCTTTGACCGATTGCCGTAAAGATCAAGTTAACAAAAAAAAAAAAAAATTCTTAAAAATAAAAATCCAGGTTGATTTCCGGCTTCAAATTGTTTATGGTGGCACGTGTCTAGTATCATTTGGATTCTAGATGATTCACGGAATTTCACAACTCCATCCCATAAATGAAGCTTTTCTGCCAGCTAATAATACTTCTTTGTTTTGACCCTTTTATATTTTTTATGTGCTAGACAGATCAAATTCACGTGTGAGTGCACGAAGAATATCTCACTTGGGAGTTGGGAGTGGAAGGCAGTGTCAATCCAATCTCGAATACCAATTGGGCCAAACCGGTCCACACACTGACCAACCATTAAGCTTAACAAAATGGCTGCTAAAAGCTCGACAAAATCATTATAAATATTATTAATTATAACTTCTATGAATCTATTTCCAAGAGAGGGAGAATTTTACCACTTATCTCAGTAGTGGTTTGTAGGGCTGTAAATGAATTAAGTCATTCATAAACCGTTCAGACTTGACTCAATAAAAAACTTATTCATGTTTGTTTGTTTATAAACAAGCCAAACTTAAACTTTAGTTTTAGACTTGTTTAATAAACGAGCTAAGTCCGAGTAAAAAATATTGATCATGAACAAGTTTGTGAATATCAAGGCTCGATACAAAAGTAACAAAACAAGTTGAGCATAGACTTATTTATGAGTTTGATAATAAAATTGATATGAGCTTGACAAGTAAACTTATATCATTCTAAGACTTTAATTAATTATAAGTTGAGATCACTCATCTAAACCAAATAGGCTTGATAATATACTTGTGTTGGATCTCAAGCTCAAAAACATGATATTGAGCTTGAGTTTGGGCTTGATATTGAGCTCAAGTTTGGCTTGACCAATGAATAAAGCCAAGCTAAGCCGAACTCAGGTTTTTATACTTTATAACAAGTTTAAACTTGAACATTATTTGTTGGTTTGTATCAAGCTCAAACCAAGCTTGATCATTCTACTTTTGTCAAGTCGAGTTTGAACATTCACTATTCGACAAAGCTTGACTCGTTTACAATTCTAGTTGTTTGTAGCAAATAGTACTGGTCAACCTGTCGAGTTTCGAGTAGTGTAGAATCAATACAATTACGAATTTTCCACTAGGCTTGTACTTGTAGCTGAGTTGTGGGTTGCGAGGGAAGGTTAATTAGGGTTTAGCATGGGACAGAGGCTAGGTTTTTCGAGAATTATTCAAGGAGCACTGCTGGTGCCACAACTCGCCCATGTGGCGAGTTGTGGTTGGTGGATGGATGTCCCCACATAGACTCACTATCACCCCTCTATCAACCATAACTCGCCATCATGGTTTTGAAATCCAAATCGGACTGAATCGAACCGTACGGTCCAACCGAAAACCATCCATCAAAACGGTTCTTTTAACCTCAAAAACCGGCATATATGAAAAACTCAATAAACTGTGCGAACCGCGGTTGAACCACCTGGTTTTTGAAAACCGTGGATGGTTATCATGGTTTTGCAGGTTTAGTTGATTCAGAGTTTTTTTTTTTTTTTTTGGGTACTTACAGGCTCAGCCATTGTTGAAGCTTCAACCTCAGACCTTGAGATCACACCAACATTTCTTCTTATTCTTCTTCTCAGTCTCGCTCGCCCCTTCTCTCTTTGCATTTTTGCTGATTGTTGTTTCTGCATTTTCTCTTTCTCTGCGTTTTTTTTGTTTGTTTGTTGTTTCTGCATTTTCCTCTTGTCCTGCATTTTTTCCTTGCACTCTAGAGTCTTTTGGTCTACTTTGAAGATGATTGACAACTTGCTATCTGTCACACACTAAGTACATGCTGCCAACCACTCTTTTTTAAATTTTATTGGGTTTAATCAATTTTTTAATGGTTTGTCCGGTCACTCTTCTGGCTTTTGTTTATTTTTTATTTTTAAAATTTGACTAAATGCATGCCGTCAAGTGTCATTCACTCCTTTTAAAATTTTATTGGGCTTTGTTTTTTATTTAATCAATTTTTTGATGCTTTGTACGGTCACTCTTCTAGCTTTTATTTATATTTTATGTTTAAAATTTTCATAAATGGTTGAATATTCAAATCGGCTTTAGCATAAAATAATTTGCTGGGTAGTCAAATGGGCTTGAGCATGACTTAAGATAATTTAGACATAAGCTCTCATAAAAAGATTAAAAGAGTAAAATATTGAGCTTTAACAAAAAATGATTTAGGTTTACTTAAGATTTAATATTTCTTATTTGCCTTATGAAAGTTATGATATAAAAAAGACATTTGAAAAATAGATCTTTATATTTATTTGGACTATTTTAGTTCATTTTTCTACTTTTATTAATTTAATATATTTATTTATATTTTAAATAATTATGAAATTAATTATGACATAATTACGGTTCAACCTCGGTCCAATCTCAAAAATCTTGAACCTTTCATTTTTACGGTTCATTAAACAGTCCGGATTTCAAAATCATGCTTGCCACATGGACGAGTTGTAGCACAAATTGTAGCACCAAAATTATCCTTATTCAAGGGCTTAATATAGAGCTGGCCCAACCATGCGTGAAAATACAGCAACTTTTCAATGATGTACTTCACTGGCCCCAAACGAGCTTGGACTCACTGGACTATCCAATGGTAGGTCTAGCCCAGAAAATAAAATGGTTTACAACTGCTGGGTGTTTTGTTAATAACACAGCAACCTAAGTCAGTAATGCAGCAGAAACAGTGTACAGTAGCTGTGTGTCATAACAGTCAATGCATTAGTATGGCTAGAGTTAGCAGTTCCTAAGGTAACAAGGTTACAACTTTAATGTTGAGAATTCCTAAGGTTACAACTTAAAACCAAATAGTATTGAAAAGAGAATAAAATTCTATAAGGACTTGGTGTAAAATCCTTTAGTTTACACCTTCTAATAAGGACATGACACATCATCATATTACTAAAGCATAAATACATTTGATTACAGAAAATAATATCTCAATAAAAAAAATATCTAAGTTTTAAATAAAAAGCTGATGTGATGTTACTAAATATAGTAGAGTGTATTGAGTTTTGAATTTGAAGTGGCTAGAGGAAATCCTTACTGACTTTTAAGATGTGCTTAAAGTCGCATCATTTTCAAAGGTGTTTTGTAACTTTTGTTAATTCTAACCAAAGTCATCTATAGCCAAGGTTCATTTTACTGAGAGCTAATTGGTTGAAGATGTTATGAAGGTATAGATATTTTTCTATTTCAATAAAGTCTGCTATTTTTATCTCAATTAATATTTTCAAATTAATTGTGCTTTTAATCTCGCTAATTATTGTTGCACACATTGAATTATACATTACCGTATACACTCTAGTTGAATATCGTGTTTTCCAAACATGATTTCAGTTATAATTGTGAAATGGTGAAACTGTGTTTGGAAATCAAGAACACAATTTCAGCTATGTGTTTCGTACACATAGGGTGTACCTTTTTTTTTTTTTTTTTTTTACAAAATAGAATTTCTATTCTAACATAATCTAAGTGTATATGTGTGTGAAACTCCCTCTTGGAGACTTGAACCCTGACCTTTTGCCCTCTACACCCTCACAAACATTTATACTTGTGGAGTGACCACCGCACTAAGAGTGCGCGGTGGTCACATAAGATGTAACTATTGCTACTCTTTTTAATCTTGCTCTCCCTAAATTAAAATCCTGACTTTCCCACTGATGACATTCATTTATTGAATGTTTTACACCTCATCTTTACAAAGTTCGGACTCTATTGAAAAATATCAAAATGTGCATGTAATAATTGTAATTGATAGTAGCTTGGCAGCCTGTATCGGTTGTAATGTGCACGTGCCTTAATTCAATTCAGCACTTGACTGATTAATTGTCTGTGAGTTGTCAAGACTCAAGACAGTTAGAAGTTTGTTGGCAATTGGTTAATAATTAGTTAGGGCAGTTAGGTAACAAACCAAGCGGTCCATTGAATATTTGAATGTACTCGAGTAAGCCTTCATTATAAAAACTACCAGCTTGTAATTGAGGAATTAGGCAATAAGATTAATCTTAACTCTCTCTCCTTAACCCCTAAATTCTCTCACTTCCTCTCTTTGACCATCTGGAGGCCGGTTCCCTCTAAGTAAACACAAGCATTTCCATTAGACTACATACTCGAAATCAGTTCTTAACATTTCATACGGATCAATAAATGAAAATTTTTTCCAGCATAAATTAAATCTACGAGTATTTCAATTCTTTATATTGATCATTAGCAAATAAGATCTAGTAGAAGCCAACTAATGGTTGAATAATGAGGCAATATCTAGTGTTTTGGATGCATGCAGCATTACACTCACAACATGCATTTGAATCTTCACATGTAAAATTTATATATTGTGATTTGTGAGTGTGATATTGCATACATATTAAACTTTAACTACTTTAATTATTGTGTGGAATCGCAGCTTTCACTCTCTAATATAAAAACTTAATATTATAAGGGACCAAATACAAAGACTTGCAAAGGAAGAGAGGCGCAAAATCCTGACAGCTTTTTTGGCTTATGAGACATCTCTGTTAGGTGTTTCTTTGTTTTGTTTTATTTTAATATTTAGATTATATTGTTGAATAAGGCTATAATCAGTTAATGCGGCTATGATTGTGTGTATTAGCCTTTAATCTTTATTTGAAAAACTTTGATGTGACACAATGATAATAGAATGTGTAAAAACTACACCTTATCTTTATAGAATTAATCTCATTTTGAAAAAGAAAGTATTATGAAGTACCACACAAATATAATGTTAAAAAAAATTCCTAAAGAAAGCAATCCAATATTTTGCTACTCCTCTTTCAAGTTCACGTACCCCTTGTCCACCTCTGTCTCACCCAATTACTCCTCCCTCACCCTCATCATCACCACCAATAACTAAAATATCAATCAAACAAACGAAGGCATTAGAGGGGCGCAACTCAAATTATATATAACCTCTAAGCCTCTAAGGTACCTCAAAATCAAACTTAAAAAAAAAAAAAAAAAAAAAAGAGAGGGCCAAGACTTCTGGCAATCATAATCATAGGCATAGCACTAGTATAGAAAGACTTTTTTAATTTCCTGGAGAAAAAAATGGGGTGGGAGAGGGGGGTTTAAGAGAGGTGATTGAATGTGACTTCTTTACTTGGGTGCAACCATAATAATATCTATTCCTACTTGCTGAGTTTAATAAATCATAGTTAGTTGGTGTTTTACCAATAATCCATAAGTACTTCTCATTGCAGAAGTTAAACCCAGAACATAGTATCCATTAAACCACTTAATAATAAGTCTAGTGACCATTAAGTAAACCTCCACGATACCATCCTTGAGTGGTAGCACTAGAAAGAATTTCTAACATCGTTGACTTTCTGAATTTGTGGAATTGCTACCAATCCAATTCGAACATTTTACTATTTTAAAAAACCAAGCACTTAAAAACATTGTTAGATGAAAAAGAAAAAGAAAAAGAAAAAAGAAAAAAAATTATAAATTTATTCAATGAAAAAAAAAAAATACAATAAGGTGAAGGAAGTGGAGAAAAAAAATTCTTCTACTTTATATTTATATATATATATATATATTCTATTAGAAGCTATAAATACAGGATTTTGCATGTAATCCTTATACAATTTCATCTCAACAAATAAAAGCCAATTTTTTTGTTAAAAAGATTTGGCAATCATTCAATTTCATTTTCCCATTTTTCATTCAGACTAAAGGAGGCTCTCCCATCATTTATCAATTGCCTCTCTCTCTCTCTCTCTCGCGTGCAATTGTGAGATAGTCATGAAATGCCATTTCCACATTCGACACCATCCACACCCGTAAAAGCATCAAAGTTTCACACTTTAATCATGACAAGCACAAGCACAACCACCAACACCGTCACTTCTGTTGGGGTGTGTCATTTCCACCCATCACGGCTACAATCCTCAATCATTAATTTGCTTCCACACCCAAATAAAGAAAAAGAAAAAAATAAACTAGAAAAACTTTAAGGATAATAACAACCTCGTTCTCCCAAGGATAAAAAAAAAAAAGGTTCTTGTGCTTCTCAAAGAAAAAAAAAAAAAAAAGGTTCTTGATAATGGAGCCCCACTACACAGTAGAATAATATAATTCAAACTAAAGGCCAAGACAAAAAGACGATTGAAAAATCTAAAAAAGACTAAAGAATAATACAATACAAGGCATGCGAGCAAATATTGTTGATGAGTAGTCTCTCTGACTATCAGGACCCAGGAGGATAAGTTGCATGAGAAAGCTCCTTTAGCCATTCATACGTTCGATGGCGTGACATTGCTTGCTTTCCCTGCTGCTTTTCTTCTTGCTTCTTTTTCATCTTCAACTCCAACAGTTTCTCAGCTTTCTTAGCATGCGTTGTTGTAGCACTTTCACTATTGCTCTTAATGATGACAACATTTGAAGAAACTGTTTCATCTGTACACTTACAGCCACTCAACAATCCTCCTAGTCTTCTCTCCAAGAATCCTTGCCTTATTTGTTTATCCTCCATGTTCAAACCAGAGTTGCTTTTGCGACTACTACTATTATTAATCTTAGCACTAGTACTACTGCTACTGCTACTAAGACTGCTATTGCGACTGACTGAATTTTTGTTAACACTAATGTTTCTACGAACCTTAAGGTCTTGCAATCCAATCTCAGGTGTTGGTACCAAACCCAGTCGGAAAAAGTCCCTTGCGGATGAGTTGCGGCTTCGGCTACTCACAGTTCCTTGTCTAGTTGTTGAAATTCTGATCTGGGGTTTGGGACTTGGGCATGTAAGAAAGTTGTTTTGGACTCTAACTGGCTTGGAATTTCGTCTGAATGTATTGTTGGAGCTAGTGCTGCTTGTTGAGTTGTGACTTCTAGTACTGCTGCTTCTGCTACTATTGTTGCTAGTGAACCCACCTGTTGAATTATGGTCCATGGACTCAGACCTTGATGTGCACCGGCTAATGTTCTGGCTTTCTTGCTTGACACCGCCCGAGCCACTCTGTGAGCTAACTGAGAGACGTAGTGGGAGGATTTGACCTTGAAAGAAAACCTCATCAGCAGCACACATTTCTGATTCTCTCAAAAGAGAGCCACCCCTTGAGGGAAAATCGAATTCTTCTTGTGTTTGATGATCAATTGCCAAAGCATCTTCTTTTCTTGATTGCTCTTCTTCTTTCTCCTCTGTCAAATTACTAATGACTGGTAGATCACAGAATGATAAATCTTCATCTAATTCTTCTTCAACAGCTTGCTCTGATGAGTTTGAATGTTCCCATCTTTCTTTGGCACAGTTAATTGCCATTTTCAGTGGTGGAAGATAATGTTTTTTTTTTCTTTTTTTCTTTTTTAAACAACTGTTTGAGTCTCCA
This sequence comes from Quercus aquifolioides, assembly GCA_019022515.1. Lineage (NCBI taxonomy): Eukaryota > Viridiplantae > Streptophyta > Magnoliopsida > Fagales > Fagaceae > Quercus > Quercus aquifolioides. Next base: position 43,119,521 of record CM032334.1, on the reverse strand, counting down.
GTGAAGATTGAAGGAAGAAAGAGAAAGATTTATAGAAGAGGATATTTGAATAGGAAGAGAGATAGAGGGGGAGACATGTGGAGTAGGAATACTATAAAAGTAAAAGAAGTGCTGGAAAGCAATAAAGAAAGAAAAGAAATGAAAAAGTTAGTGCAGGCGAACCAAATAGTTTTCCTTCCTTGTTTGGAAGTGAAACAGATAAAGATAAAATTAGCAAATAGCTTATGTGCAGGCCATTAGCAGAGCGAGTAGGTCTCCACTCTCACTTTCAAAGTCACTGTCTTGGTGTTAAATCAGCGGGTCTCCTCTGCATCGTCGCGTGGTGATAATTATGATATCTATTTTTTTTTTTTTTTTTGGGGTAAAGATGACATTTGAAATTTTGATATTAGTTTGTGGTAGAAATCTCCTTTGTACTGGAGCCTCTCCATTTCAAATGGAAATGGAGAGGATCCGGATCCTTCTAATGACACAATGCAACAGTCACGGCCATCTTTTTTCCTTTGCCTGTTTAGTGGTAACAAAAAGCATATAGGGTAAGGGAGAGGAAAAAAAATACTGGCTAATTTGGAATATGTTTTTTTTTTTTTTTTCTTTCAACAATTAAAGAAACTAAATTTGATTGGTAAATTCCCTTAAAGTAATAATATTTAGGGGAAATAAATAATATATTCGGCCAAGAATCTTTAGCTCAACTAACAATTCTTAACATTTTCAAAAAGACTTGGTTTAGGTTCAGTATATCCAGTGCACTGGATCTAGTCAAATGATGATACATGTCTAAAAGTAGACACATGTCATCATCTCAATGGGTCCAATACTACTGGATACTAGATCTAAGCCTGACAATTTTCAAAAAAATTAATAACTCTTAACATTTTCAATTTAAACATTCATAGATTAAAGGATAAAATTTAGCTACAAAATTAGTTGTAGCTTTAGGCTACAAACTTACTTAATATCTTTTTATTGGAGGTGAATTTTGACAAATCCACCATTGGATTACATCTTTTTCTTATATCCTCCATGCTTGTAAAATTTCAAGAAAATTAAAGATCAATAGCTACGTCATCAATAATTTTTTTAAATTGCAAGTTTTTGTAATTTAAAATTATACACAAAATATAAGCTTATAGATCATAGAGTAAATGATATCTGATTGACACAAAATTTAACATGTGTATTAAGAGCGTAAAGAACATGCAATTCAACGGTTAGATTTTCAAAATATGTTGTAGTATTTATTTTATTGAGTGAGTTTGTAACCTTAAGTTACAACCAATTTTGTAGCTAAACTTTGTCCTAGATTAAATCTCTTTTATTTATATATATATATATATAGAGAGAGAGAGAGAGAGAGTAATAAATCTTGAAGTTTTAATTTCAAAATTGTTGCCCCTTATTGTTTAGCTTATAGTTACAAAATATTTGCAGTTTATAAGTTTGAGTCTTTATTATTAATTAAAAGTAACAAAAAGCACGTATAATTTTCATTTAAGATCTATTTGTACACTGCAATTGTCATGTGAATGGCAAGAAGATTGGTGAGGGTGGGGGTGGTGGAGGGCAGGGAAGAACGTGATGAGCAGATAATTTGGGGAACTTATTAGATCCCAAGATACCATTTGCGATTAACATAAATTTGTGATCAACATAAATTTGTGGTGAGTTAAAAATATCTCAACCTGCTATTCAACCCTACATGCTTATTTAGTTGCCCAACCCAACCCACCTCACTAAATAGACTTGCACATAGCGGTGAGGGCTGAGTAATTAAGTTGGCAAGTTAAGCATTTTTTGCACAACCCTAGTTAGTATTATATGCCCATGTGATGCATGGCTTACTCAAAAATCATGTTAAAACAAAAACAATTCAATAATAAGCAAAAATATGAATTTTAAAAATTAGAGTGAATAATATATATTAATGATTTTAAGGTACTTATTTGCATAGTGAAAATGCGTAGTAGAACTTGTAGTATTATTACTGTGCCACATATTACAAGCACAACATATATGACCCAGTTTTACTATTGAAACAAAAAATTATAATAGTTTATTAAAATAAAATAATTAATATTCTTTTAAATTTATTGAAATTCTTGGTAGTAGAATTTTAATTGGACTAATATTTTTTTAGCTTTTTGAAATATTGACAATTGAGTTTCACTTGGATCAAAAAATATTTATGTTAATATATTTATGGTGCACAAAATGACATAAGAAGAAAAACTATGAAAAAATGTTACTAAAAAAAATAGTGGGCATCTAACGCAACCACATCATATAGGACAAAATTTTATTATATAGTAACTTATTGAGGGTGTGGATTTCTGTTACTTGTATTTTATAGTAACTTATTGAGGGTGTGAAATGAAAATTATTTAGAAATTTCGGGGTTTTGATTAAAAATTTTACAATTTAGAATTTAATTTGAAAAAATCCAACTTATAGGGGAATTATTTAATTTACTAAAATTTTTAGTAAAAGGTTAGTCACTTGGTGTAAATAGACGTAAATAGAGTATGGTCACTTGACAAAACCACCACAACTTTCAGGATTTAAATTTTGTTATATAGTATACTACTATTATGCTTGTGTAATGCATGATCTATAAATTACAAAAAATCATTTCAATATAATTAGAATTGAATAAAAATAGGCTGTGATAATAAAAAATACTTTAAATTACGAGATGAATGTTCACAATGTAAAGTCCAAGTTTTTTTTATTTTTTTTTTTATTTTTTTTTATTTTTTTTATAATAAAAATATCAAAGATTATAATAGATTATAAATAATTTAAAATAAATAATGACCCTTTTTAAATTTTTTGAAATTTTTATAATTGAGCTTTATATTGTAGTATTTTATTTTATTTTATTTATTAAATATTTGGGATATTTGGGAAGAGATTTCACTTAAAGTAAAATATATTACTAACTCTAATGTACTTATAAGTCACATGAAAAAGCTCATCGACTTTTGTTTATATTTTTCCTGGACCTATATATATATGGCCACTGCGTTGGCATGGTCTTTTTTCCCTAACTCTTAGTAATAGAATTTTAATTAGAGTATTAATTTTATAAAAGAAAATAAATTGAAATTTACATAAAGGTTTTTTCAAAAAATAAAAAGTTTTACATAAAGTAACCATGTTATTATTTTAATGTAATTATAGTGCACGTTACACTACGATAGTGCACGTTACACTACGTAATGAAAAAAAAAAAAAAAAAAAAAAAAAAACTAAATTTCGAACGGGGCATACACTTGGCACAATCACCGTGTATAAGACACAATGTGTATATATATAAACTAATCGCTAAACCGTGTTATGCATGGGAACATACCTATTTGTGAGGTCGACTAAAATAATTTTATAAAAAATTTAAGAAACTACACCATTGCATGATTTGTTCTTGTATGACTTCAATTTGTGTTACGATTTGATGAAGAAGCCATTGCTTGAACGTGCATTGGCTTACAAAAATTTGTTAGACAGTTTCAAATACTGCAAAAAAAAAAAAAAAAAAAAAAAAAAACTTAAAAATTCAGATATTAAAACTTCTAAAAGACCAAAAAATATCAAAGATTAAGATGATTCACTACTAAGAAATTATTAAAACAAAACAAAATCTATATAACTAGATAATAGAGAAATATAAGAGAAAGATAGGTTACGTTTGAAAGAATAATTTCAATTATTGCAAGCTTTTTTATTTTGTAAAAAATGGTTAAAGAGAGTTTGGTGGTTCATGTATGAAAATTACTTTTTAAAAAACATGAAAAACCGTAAAATAATTTTTTTTTTTTAACAAAGTAGAGGAGAAGAAAATAACATAAGAAGAGCTCATACCTCTACTCAACTTAAAAAAAAAAAAAATTTGGGGCTTGCTTTGCTTTTATAGTGTTCATGATTAACCTTGCAATTTTGGAGATAAATTATCAATGTTTGAGTTTGAGTTTAAGTTGGACTTGTTAGAGAGATAGTGTTTCACTCTTTGTTAAGTTTGGATTAAACAAAAATAATTTTGTTTAAAAAAATGATAATGATGAGCTTGAGTTTAAGTTGGACTTGTTAGAGAGATAGAGTTTCACTCATTGTTAAGTTTAGACTAAACAAAAATAATTTTATTTAAATAAAATGATATTTTATTTAAATATTGTGCTGACATGAAAAATTGTGAGAATTTCAGAAGTTTCAGTTATATATATATATATATAGATAGATAATGGTTATTATATAATAATAATGTCACAATCCTCAGACAGGATATCACAACTATTGTCAACTCTCATAGGAGGATTTTTTTGTGCTTGATATGTTCTAGTTGTAACTTATGTGAACTATTGGTTGTTGATGGTAATTTATTGAGAGTATGAATTGAAATCATTAAAATTTCATGATTTTAAATTAAACTATTTACAAATCAAGATTTAATTTGAAATCACTCCAAATAATAGTTGAATTATAAAATTTATCAAAATCTTTAATGAAAGGTAGTCACTTGGTGCAAAAAAACTAAAAAAGTGTAACAGCTTCACACAAATAGAATATAGACATTTATATTATGATCCTAGTATCCCACATGGATTCAATGTAAGTTTAATAATGTGTTTATAAGCTCTTGAGGACCCTTCCTGTTAGGGTCATGTGTTTTGGTATTGTCAAACCATGCCAAATTATGTGTCTTTTATTGAGTTTTGATGTGTCTTAAAGTTGTAATTAAAGTCTGTGAGAGTGCCTTTTTTTTTTTAGCACATCGACCCAAGGATCCTGGGCCAAAATAAATGTAGTTTGGTGGACTGGGCTTGGTTCACCACAGCTAAAGGGTTGTTTAAGAACCAAGTGGCGCGCAGGGCAAGTTTCCTACAACACAAATAAACTGACAAGCGAGGGTATCTGTATTGAATGACAACGAGAACATCAAAGAAAAATGCAAAAATAATCAGAAAATACTAAAAAAAGAAGGTTAAAGATCCCTGGATTAATGAGAGGTACTTTATTGGTTTTCTTTGATCATAATCACAATATGCTCACTAAGACATGATACAAGGTTCAAATAAGCTCAAAAATTACAGACTTAGGTGACTATTAAAGCCCCCAAGACTTGCAAAGTTTGAATCCCTTTGAATCCGAGTATGTGCTATAGTGGCTGTTCTCGGGATACCGGGAGGTATTCCTCTATTTTTGCTTAAACTTTACCGAGTTATGATTTTCTTATGATTCTTTTTCTCTTGCTGGATGCTTTTAACGTTGGTTGCTTCCTTCTTTTATAGTGTGACCCTAGGGCTCCGGGGTACTAGTGATTTCCCCCTTTTACCCCTCATTGGGTACTAGAGTTCGTTTTGTGCCTATCACTCAAAAGGCTGAGCATTTCCCTATTTCTCATATTTTCCTCCCTTGGGCGTTGTAACTCTGAAAGCCCATGGCTGACTTTCCCTTCCAGGGTGTGCTTAGGGAGTTGTTTTCTATTTCACATTCCTCAAAACTTCTAACCCAGCTTTTGGCCGTCCTTCTTTTTGTCATTTTTCCTAAGTGGGCGGAATCCATTTCTGTTGAGTCAAAAGTTTCCTTCCAGTCACTCTTATTTATAGCTTCTCGTTCTGGGTTCCTCGTGGTATCGCTTCTTTGTTCATGAATGGTTGCTTTGTACCTTTTGATCCCTTACTGCATCACTAGGCGCTTGAGAGGGACTCGTCTATCCTTCGTTCTTTGTGTTTTTGGTGCTTTCCTTTGAATCGTTTTAATCTTGTTTAGGTCGTGTTGCGCGTCCCTGGGATCCCGGGCCCCTGGCAGTCTCTGGGGTCCCAGCCCAGCTCTTCCTATTGGGCTTCTTTTTAGCTTGCTGATCTTGGCTGGTTGAGCCTTTCCTTTACGTTATGGGTTTTGAAAGCTTGTTCTTCCCTGGATCTTTGGATCCCACCTCCTTGGGCCTTGGGCTTTGATTTTTTGAACCTCAACAAAGTCCAAGTTGAAGACGCAAAGTTTACTCAAGAAAAGCTCAAGAAAAACACTTTTTCAGCATGTACCTCGATAGCAGTTTTGATACCTCTCGATACTTCTAGATAGAAGCTCAAAATCTATTGCCTCCTTGATAGCAGTTTCGAAATCTCTTGATCTATCAAGTGTCGAGGATGAGCAAAAATTAGTAACGCGAAAAAGCTCATAACTTATTCGTTTGAAACCTGAATTGAGATCTGTTTGAACCAGTATTTAAAGGACATTATAAGCCATCTATTAGAAGGCTTTTTAGAGAGAGAAACACTCCATTTATGCAGCTAGGGTTTTGTAACCAAGTTTTTTTTATTTCACCAAACCAAAGAGTTTCAAAGTAGATCTGAAGATTCCATTGGTGAAGAAGCTGAAGTCATAGCAACCACCACAGACTTGCTACTGAGAGGAAAACCTTCATGAAGTTCTTGAAGTTAGTTGGAGGTTCCAATTGTAATTGTGGATGGAGCGTCCACATATTGAAGAGTTCAGAAGTTCTGAAGCGGTAGAAGGTTTCTACTGTAAGTTCATTTACTGGGTTTGTAGAGTCTAGGGACAAAGATTTTGTACTAAATCTGAAGCTTCTCTTTATTATAGTGGATTAATTTTTAGGAAGGTTTCCCTCCAGGTTTTTTTTGTTGTGAAACTAGTTTATTTCGTTGGTTTTTCTGAATCATTATATCTTGTCTTATTTACTATTTCGCTGTGCATGATATTGATATTTGTTTATTTGAACAATGATTATTCTTAATAGATCTAATTAACAACTTGATTTTAAAACTTATTAATTCTATCAATCGGGGTCTAAATTTCCCAACACTTCTCTTGCAAGTTGGTTTTCAAGAGTGGGTTCTGCCCATGGGTTCTTAGCATTTGGTATAGCTTATTAGGTATGAGCAGTAGTGCCATATGGGTTCTTAGCAATTTGATGCAATCAGACTTTAAAATCAACTGTTGGAAAATTTAGACCCCAGTTGATAGAATTAACAAGTTTTAAACCCAAGTTATTAATTAGATTTATTGTGAATAAAACTTGTTAAAACAAACAAATATCAATATCATGTCAAAATCATGCAGCGGAAAAATAAATAAGACAAGATATGATAACCTAGGAAAACCAATGAAACAAACTAGTTTCATAGTAAAAAACCTGGAGGGAAATCTTCCTGAAAAACAATCCACTATAGTAAAAAGAAGTTTAAGATCTAGTACAAAATATTTGTCCTTAGACTTTACAATCTCCGTAGATGAACTCACAGCAGAAACCTTCTACCGCTTCAGAACTTCTGAACTCTTCAATATATGAACGTCACCTTTTGATGCTGCACAAATCCTAGTACGTGACTATCTCCTTTGCACGAATCCCAGTACGTGACTCACTCGCCAACTTGCGGAAGATGTTGGCTGCAAAGTTCTTCACTTCATCAACAATGAAGATCAAGAAGCACTTAGTTACAAAACCCTAAGGCGCAAAGATGCAGTAGCTTCTTTCAGAGAGAATATGGCATCGGTCACCTTTTGCATTCGTTCTCCTTGTATTCTCTTCTGTGACGACCTCTAAAATAAGCCTTATATAGGTCTAGGGTTGTGAGAAAATAAACCCTACATAAACACAAAAACATGGGCCGAAAAACAGATCTGAAAATCTAAATTCTCGTAACCTTGATCGATCGAGAGGTGTCGAGGAGGTGTCGAGGAGGTGTCGAGCTTTAAACTTCGACAGATACAGCTATCGAGAAGCTATCGAGGAGCTGTCGAGGAAACAGGAGATTTCTCGATCAATCCACCAGATGTTGAGAGGTGTTGAGATTGCGATAACAATCAACTGAAGAGCTCGATAGATAGCCTAGCTGTCAAGAGGTGTCGAGCAGCTATCGAGCTATCTGTCTGCAGGTGTCGAGCTATCTGTCTAGCTTTATTGAACAGCTTTGCTTCACTTGTTTCTTAGTCCAATCTTCATGGCTTTAATACTAGACTTGAACAACATGTTTCTTCAGGTATTAAACACATCCTAGATCTACCCAATTACAAGTGAAGTGCGTTTTGTCAAAGGATTAGCCAATTACATAAAAGAATGACTATGTTCTTAACAAGTGAACCACATATGTCCTATATATATATATATATATAGTGGTGGCACCACATGGTGTTCAGGGGGTTCAAATGAACCCCCTGACTTGTGATTTTTTTTTTTTTTTTTTTTTTTTTACATATAACATTTTAAAAAATATTTTTTTTTTGAATACCTTGAAATAAAATTTTGAACCCCCTTGAAATAAGTCCAAAGAACAAATCAATTCAATACTAAAATTTATCTTGGCCTTCTTAAACCAAAAAAAGAAAAAAGAAAACCCAACATCATACCAATTTGATCTAAAATTATAGGAAAAAAAATAGCAAGTCCAACAACAAAAATTAGTAATTTGTTGATCTTAAATCTCAGAAAAAGACAATTAAATAAGCTGTAAAGTGTAAACACTAAAATAAAATTAAGTGTGAGGCAGTGGAAGTGGGGCGTGATATAGTAGAGAATGAAGACATTTTTTTTTAATGATTGTATTGTTGTGTTGAATTCTTAGTAGAATAATGTGAACAGTTTTAGACCCCTTAACACACAACCAGATTGAGTAGCCTAGTTAATTAGCCAAGTTGTTGCTTAGTCAAATTAAGCAATTCTAGGTTAAAACAATCAAACAATCATATCATAAAAATATGTTAGGTTCTAAGGTCTTAGGATTTTATGTATTTAAAACTCTAATTTGTAATGTTGGCAAACCATGATCAAAACAATGTATTTAGTCTTGTTTAGGCTTGCTCAAAGTTGGTTTATTATTGTAAAGTTGGAATCGAGTGGCTGCAGAAGTACTTGGGACTTTCGGCCTGGCTCGATCGATCGAAGAATAGACTCGATCGATCGAAAATCGCACAGGTTGATTTTTCTGCAGAATTTCCAACTCAGCCCTACTTCATTAAACGTTTAGGGTTTTATGTTTTTTACCCTAGGTATATAAACTAAACCCTAGCCACGTTTTTGGAGGTTGTCCATATTGCTTTGTTGCTCATACATTGCTGTTTTGTGTGAATCTCGTGTGAGATCTTTGAGGAGCCTTCCTTTACACAAAACTTAGGGTTTTCAAGGTAGAGATGATTTCAACATCTTGAAGATCATTAGAGTTGCAACCATTTGAACTTAAAAGAAAAACAAGCGGGGAGCTTGTAGCTGATTGAAGAATTCAAGAAAGAAGGAGTCCGTGGATTCGGAGCTTGCACGTGGTCGTGTCAGTAAGTTCTACTGGTGGGTAGCATTAGGAAGTCGAGCGGGGAGCTTGTAGTCCTTTTGTAAGAACTTCAATTCTTTCATAGTGAATTCTGGTTTGCCTTGAGGATCGGTGGGTCAAATCCTCCCCAGGTTTTTACCGTGTGGTTTCCTGGGTGATCATATCACTATGTCTTTTATTATTCCGCTGCTTTATTATTTTGATATGATTGTTTGATTGCTTTAACCTAGAACTGCATAATTTGACTAAGTAACAACTTGGCTAATTAATCTAGGCTACGCAATCTGGTTGTTTAAGGGGTCTAAATTTCCATCAAAATATATAGCAGCGGAATAATAAATAACACATGATATGATCACCCAGGAAAACCAAACCGGTAAAAAATCCGGGGAGGATTTTACCCACCGATCCTCAAGGCAAAACTGAATTCACTATGAAAGAATTGAAGTTCTTACAAAAGGACTTACAAGCTCCCCGCTCGACTTCCTAATACTACCTACCAGTAGAACTTACTGACACGACCCCGTGCAAGCTTCGAATCCACGGACTCTTTCTTTCTTGAATTCTTCAATCAGCTACAAGCACCCACGCTTGATATTCTTTAAGCTTCAAAGGCAGCAACCAAGTTGATCATCAAGATGTTGAAGTAATCTCCATCTAGAAAATCCTAAACTTTGTGTAAAGGAAAGCTCCTCTAGATCTCACAAGAGATTTACACAAAACAACAATGTATGAGCAACAATACAACTGGAGCAACTCTAAAAACGTGGCTAGGGTTTTGCCTTATATACCTAGGGCAAAAACATAAAAACCCTAAACGTTTTAATGAGTTAGGGCTGAGTTGGAAAACTGCAGAAAAACGCAATCTGATCGATTTTCGATCGATCGAATCTATTCTTCGATCGATCGAGCCAGACCGAAATGCCCCAATACATCTACAGTCTCTCGATTCCAACTTTACAATAATTAATCAACTTTGAGCATACTTTAACAAGTCTAAACATGTTGTTTTGTTCATGGTTTGCCAATATTACAAATTAGAGTTCTAAATACATAAATTCCTAAATCTTTAGAACCTAACATAATATAAAAAACACAAAAAAATTCTTCCTATAAGCAGTCACAATTGAGTTGAATTGTTAAATAAAAGAATTGAAAGAGTAAAAACAAAAACTAATAAATAATGAATTAGAGTATTCTAAGTAATAATAATTAAAATTCACTTAACAACAATAATTAATAACTTTATTATAGTAATAGAGAATAGATAATTTACAAGATTTAATCTTGGCAATAATAATTAATATCTTCATTATACTAATAAAACATATGCCTAATGAACTTATAGTTTATCTTTAATTCTCTTGCTAATACTATGAATAAATTTTTGATAAGGAAGTCACATATACTGCAAGATTTATCTCCTACCTAAGATTTATTATCTAAAAAAACTCGTGTTGACTTAAAAAAACTTCCTTTGTATCATAGGTTACGAAAGATCTCATCAATATTATCATAATGATCAAGTTGAAAAAAAATTATTTACAAAGAGATCCTTGTCATCGTCTTCAACACGAATTTGAATGACCTCCCTAAAAAATATTCTTGGAGTCGCCATTATACACACACACACACACACACACATATAAGGACAAAACATAAGTACAATACCTTAGGTGCTGTTTTTTAGGTTATCCACTTAAAATTGAGCTATATGACTACTTAATTAAAAAATACACTTTAATCTCATGAGGAAAAATCCACATGGCAAAATCTTAAGAAGAGAATCTAAAAAACAACACCTAAATACTGTACTTAAGTCTTGCTCTATACATAATGTACATGATATGATCTTTTCATACAAATGATGGGTTTAATAGTTTAATTTTACAACAAAGATTTTTGTGTTGAATAAAGCATAAGTAGATTAAATGTATTGTCACGGAGGACTTGTGAGTGACAGATTGCGATTCAATGGTCACTCCCTTTCTCTTATATCTTTCGGCAACAATATTTGGCTTTGATTTAAGCCACATTTTTCACTGGATACACCTAGCACGAAGTGATTGACTCCTCATTTATCTCAACAGTTATAGTTTAATCACTTTCTTATTACTTTAATCAATCAGAAAGTTCGACAATTAGTCGACGAAAATGACCCATGATGTTACTTCGTGTGCACGCGTTAACCTTTCAGGCGGAGAAGAGATAAATATCCAATTCCCTAAAAGGTTTCGAAATTGCTTCAGGTTCCAAATTTAGATTGGAAAAAGTTATGTTATCAATATATTATCTCAGTTTAATTTGTTTATACATGAGATTATTGCATAAGTTAACCTTTCAGGTCCTCTGTTAAATCACCAATTGTCCCAGAAGCTTAAACTTTTAGAAAATGGTGAATTTAATCACTTAACCATTAGTCTAACACTCCCCCTCACTTGTGGGCCTAAACTTCCCCTTAATAAGTGGGAGCCCAACAAGTGGGAATTTAACATTTTAAATGAGAGGTAGAGTAAAGCCAGTGATCGAACTTAGGATCTCCTGCTCTGATACCATGTTAAATTATCAATTGTCCCAAAAGCTTAAACTTTTAGGAAATAGTGAATTTAATCACTTAACCTTTAGTCTAACATCCTCAGGCAGAGAAGAGAACCAGATATGGTTATTTTCTACCTTTTGAAGTTGCTTCTGGCCCTGAAATTAGCTTGATTTTTTTTTTTCTTCCAATTGGTCGATATATAATTCCAGTTAAATTAATTTTATAAAAGAAATAGATCTTTTATTTATTTTATTTTTTTTTGAGAATCTTTTATTAATTCTAAGGGTAATAGAATCAGCTAAGAAACCATACATTATAATTATATATTGAAAAATCATTGATTTAAAAATTCTCTCTTCCTCTCTTTTCGTTGAATATTCTTCCTTTGTTTAATTTTGGAAACTAAGAGCATTGTATGTAAGACCATGTAGTGTTTATTTTTCATTACTATTTTTTTTTCCCGTTCTGTGAATACTAGGGATGGCAATGGGGCGGGGCGGGGCCGAAGGATAGGGTCTTCGTCCCTGCCCCGCATGGTTTTGTCTTGCCCCATCCCCGCCCCGCCCCGCATGACGGGAAAAACTTTCTCACCCCATCCCCGCCCCTTGGGGCCCCGCGAAGCCCCGCCCCACCCCGTAAAACTGTAATTTTTGTTAATTTTCCCTACAACTAGTTCAATTTTTTTAATGAAACCTATTTCATTAATAAAAATATACTTGAAATTACAACTAAATTTATCCCATCAAATCAAATTAATTTTTAGAAAAAAAATTAAATAATATATCTAAGTGTTTAACAAGACAATCATAAAAAAATAAAAAAAAATAAAAAAAAAATCTTATAGTATAACACATAACAAAATAAAGGCAGAGAACCACATTTAGTATAATATAATCCACTAATATTGATATATTTGTTCAAATAGTAGGGTTTTAGGGTATGAAAAAACTTATAATTATAACCCTCAGCAATGCGGGGCGGGGCGAGGCGGGGACGGGGAGGGATGCGGTGGGGTGGGTCTAAAAAGTTTAAACCCATCCCCGCCCCGCCCCATGGTGTGAGGCTAAAATCTTGCCCCATCCCCGCCCCACCACCTTTGCGGGGTGGGAAAAACCCGCGCGGGGCGAAGCGGGGAGGGGTGGGTTAAGCGGGGCGGGGAAAAATTGTCATCCCTAGTGAATACCACTGAGTGCTTTGTTTTTTGTCCCCCTTAATGCAAAGGCGCAAAAGTTCTATTTCTTAAGGAAGTTTTAATTTTAATCTGACAATCTTTTTATTCACTTATTATTTTGGTAAAACCAAGTCGTAAGAAAAGCATCAGTCATATTTATTTTTTTATGATTCATTGAATTCTCCTCTACTTTAAAAAAGGGGAGAGATACCAATAGACAAGACCATTCTCCTCTTTTAATAAAGAACTAACACAATTAAACACACACATAAAAAAAAAAAAAAAAAAAAATATATATATATATATATATATATATATTATAAAAGTTGCCACTCTTTATTTATTATAATATTAGTCACTAACCCTTACTATGTACGAGAACCTACCTATTTGTGAGGTAAATTAAAATACTTTTATAAAATCTTAAATTGATTAAGAAACTACATTATTGCATAATTTGCTCTTATATGACTTCTATTTGTGTTACAATTTGACGAAGAAGCCATTGCTTAAACATACAATGGCTTACCAAAAATTTGTCAGATAGTTTCAGATACTGTAAAAAAAAAAACTCAAAAATTTAGATATTAAAACTTCTGAAAGACAAAAAAATATTAAAGAATCAGATGATTTACTGCTTAGAAATTATTAAAACAAAACAAAATATATATGACTAAACAATAGAGAAATATAAGAAAAAGATAGGTTACATTCAAAAGAATAATCCATGGTTATAACTATTGAAAGGAATCAAAAGATTCAAAGCCTACAAATTATAGATAATATATATGTGTGTGTGTGACTACATAAATTCAGAAGTTAAAACTTCCAAAATACCAAAAAAGATATATAATTAAAGAATAAGTTATTGAAACAATTCAAAAAATATACAACTATTAAAAGGAAAAATATAAGAAATAACAGAAGAAATATTGGGGTTTAAACTGCTTTTATAGTGTTCATGATTAACCTCGCAAATTTGGAGATAAATTATTAACGTTTGAGTTTGAATTTAAGTTAGACTTGTTAGAAAGATTGAGTTTCACTCCTTGTTAAGTTTGGACTAAAAAATAATAATTTTATTTTAAAAAAATGATAATGATAATGATCCATTCCGTGGCACGAAATCCATCATTGGCTAAACAATTATTTGGTTATGCCATTTTTTAAAGGCTTCGGTTTTATATATAGAATATATAGATTAGTGTATGAATGAAAAATTAAGACACTAAACGCAAACACAAAAAAGCCTCATCGTGTGTGATGAGGCTAGTAGTAGTTATTTTATTTTATTTATTTTTTTTGTGATAGAAATTTTTTCAAGTTATCTTTTTATTAAATTTTTTATAATTAAATTTTTTTAATGATCACTCCCTAAAAAAAATTCCAAGAACCGGCCATTGATTACGATTTGAATATTTTAATTTAAATCATATTATAATATCAAAATATAGAATCCCAATGACCAATGCACCTAATTTTAAAGCCACGGCCAAATTTAAGTTTGAGAGAGTTTGAGTTTAAGTTGGACTTGTTAGAGAGATAAAGTTTCACTCTTTGTTAAGTTTGATCTAAACAAAAAAAATAATGATTTATTTTTTAAATATTGTGCTGACGTGAAAAATTGTGAGAGTTTTAGAGGTTTCGGTTACATATATATATATATATATATATATATTTATATAGATTATAAGTTTCTTAAATAAATTTGAATTATTTTTAGTTAAATAAACAAATGACAATGGAAAACAAAATCATTCAATCTTTCTTCTTCTAATTATAATTATAATATAGATATATGATTTATTTGTGGGGTAAATGAGTTCACACCGGAGACCTCTTTTCTCATTCAGCAAAAAAAAAAAAAAAAAAAAAAAAAAAAAATTATGGTTTATTTATATTGGACTTCTTGCACCAAATTTACTCAATTGGCACAGAAATTAGAAAATTTAGGTGGAACATGTATTGCAAAATTAGACTCTAATTTGAATTTGAATTAAATTTTCTCTTAGTTTTAACTTTTGTATAATATATATGTGGAGCCTGTGGGCCTGGTGACCTCGGCCCACTTTACATCCGGCCCAGGGCCCATGCCGAGGAAGAAGGATCGTCCGAGGACGATGTATGAAGGCCTAAACTTTTGAAATTCCCGCCGAGGATGACCCTGTCCTCGGTGGAGCGAGACTAACTCCAGATGGGGGAATAGGCCCAGGACAGGTTGTCACCTCCACACTAAATGCGCTCACCTAACCCTCTGGCAGCACTAATGGAGATGTGACCCCTGGACAGAGCAACATTGGTCATTGCAAATCACTTAAGTATTGATAAGGCAGCTGATGGGACGGACGGTCAGAGGGAAAGCGCATGGATGATCAACAGGTGGAAGAAAGAGATGGGAGGAAGAGGACTATATAAGAAGAACCAGCAGAGCAGTCAAGGGGGGGACAAAAAAAAGAAAAAAGAGAAAAAGGGATAAATGTGAGGCTCCTCGGATCAATGCCGAGGAGCGACCTTAAAGGAAAACTTGGTTCCACCATTGGGCTTCGTTCGTCTGTAAGGGCCAAGTTCTTCGACCCACTCTCTAAAAATGTATTGTTTGGGGCCTTTCCAAATTGAGTCCCTACAATTGGCGCCGTCCGTGGGAAGAATTTGTGCACTAGCAGGTGCAACGGCCATCGTTCCTAAGTAACTAGTTTACGGAAGGTTAACAAACAAAAGCTTTTGCAAAAAAAAAAAAAAAAAAAAAAAAAAGCATTGTAGAAAAGTAGAAGATTAAAAAAAAAAGCGAAGAAACATTGCAGTATTTTATTAAATGAAAAGAAAATACTGGGTACAAACAAAGGCACAGACAGACTTGTTTTAAAGCTAATTCTACAAACAGAGGCCCAGATGGGCCTGTTTTAAAGCTAACTAGAGGGAAGGGGGCTGAGGCAGGCCTGTTTTAAGGCTACCAACAACTCCCGTGCCGGTGCGGTGGTGCTGGCACGAAGAGAGGAGCAGATGCAAGGGCGCCTTATGGCCCTTCCCCATGATGTCCCCTTGATTCTCTTCTAGCCTCACGGTGGTTGACCGTTGGAGACGGCAACACTCGGACACCAGACATGACGTGATCTTGTTCACCTCCATCGACAAGGATGCATCCTGGAGAAGGGCGTTATGTACTTCAGGGACCTCCTTCTTGTCCTCTATGCACGACACCATCAGGATGACGCTCAAACTCTACCGCGTCGGAGATCTGACGCGGGCTATATCCACAAAGGTTCTCGGTCGAGGGAGGAAGGCCTTCGGCCTGTGTGCCCTTACTCCCATCCAAGGCCGTCCCATTTCTCCAAACTCTTATCACAATTCTGGCAGGGTTATTGAATGGGCTTTGAAAGTTGATGGGACATGTTTCCTGTTTTGTTAGAGGATTCATGGAGTGTAGAAAGACATTTCCCCCCATATAGCTTTATATAGTGGCTGGAGATTGATGGGAACTGATCCACGCAGAATTCGAAAGAAGGATTAGCGGTGACATTAATCCTGACCAAATTCCAAGGCGGCTATCTACCGTTAGATCTGCATCAATCCACGAGGATATTAGTGAGAGCACGCCTCGCGTGTCGAAACGTCAAACGCGGAATGCGAGCAGTCAGGAGATGCCTTGTAACTGAAGAGGGTAGAAACTTGAACTGAAGGCGGGGTCATTGCCACGCGTAGGGTTAGAATTTCTAACTATCCTTGCCCAGGGCACCGCGGGGTTAAGGGTCCGGTCCACAGGATGGCCCACTTCCGACAAAGCAGGTCCGAGGCCATTATTGCGCCAAAAACAATATTCCCAGCGCCGAGGACAAACTACCCCATCCCTTACAGAAGAACAGAAGTGTTAGATAGAACCAAGGTCTTGCATGGTCCTCGGACTCAAACCTATGGGGAAACTAACCACTTAAATATACCTGGGTACTAGACAGAACCAAGGTCTTGTATGGTCCTCGGACCCAAACCTATGGGGAAACTAGCTATTTACAGAAGAACAGAAGTGTTAGACAGAACCAAGGTCTTGCATGGTCCTCGAACTCAAACCTATGGGGAAACTAACCACTTAAATATACCTGGGTACTAGACAGAACCAAGGTCTTGTATGGTCCTCGGACCCAAACCTATGGGAAAACTAGCTACTTACAGAAGAACAAAAGTGTTAGACAGAACCAAGGTCTTGCATGGTCCTCGGACTCAAACTTATGGGGAAACTAACCACTCAAATATACCTGAGTACTAGACAGAACCAAGGTCTTGTATGGTCCTCGGACCCAAACCTATGGGGAAACTAGCTACTTACAGAAGAACAGAAGTGTTAGACAGAACCAAGGTCTTGCATGGTCCTCGGACTCAAACCTATGGGGAAACTAACCACTCAAATATACCTGGGTACTAGACAGAACCAAGGTCTTGTATGGTCCTCGGACCCAAACCTATGGGGAAACTAGCTACTTATAGAAGAACAGAAGTGTTAGACATAACCAAGGTCTTGCATGGTCCTCGAACTCAAACCTATGGGGAAACTAACCATTTAAATATACCTGGGTACTAGACAGAACTAAGGTCTTGTATGGTTCTCGGACCCAAACCTATGGGGAAACTAGCTACTTACAGAAGAACAGAAGTGTTAGACAGAACCAAGGTCTTGCATGGTCCTCGGACTCAAACCTATGGGGAAACTAACCACTCAGATATACCTGGGTACTAGACAAAACCAAGGTCTTGTATGGTCCTCGGACCCAAACCTATGGGGAAACTAGCTACTTACAGAAGAACAGAAGTGTTAGACAGAACCAAGGTCTTGCATGGTCCTCGGACTTAAACCTATGGGGAAACTAACCACTTAAATATACCTGGGTACTAGACAGAACCAAGGTCTTGTATGGTCCTCGGTCCCAAACCTATGGGGAAACTAGCTACTTACAGAAGAACAGAAGTGTTAGACAGAACCAAGGTCTTGCATGGTCCTCGGATTCAAACCTATGGGGAAACTAACCACTCAAATATACCTGGGTACTAGACAGAACCAAGGTCTTGTATGGTCCTCGGACCCAAACCTATAGGGAAACTAGCTACTTACAGAAGAACAAAGTGTTAGACAGAACCAAGGTCTTGCATGGTCCTCGGACTCAAACCTATGGGGAAACTAACCACTTAAATATACCTGGGTACTAGACAGAACCAAGGTCTTGTATGGTCCTCGAACCCAAACCTATGGGGAAACTAGCTACTTACAGAAGAACAGAAGTGTTAGATAGAACCAAGGTCTTGCATGGTCCTCAGACTCAAACCTATGGGGAAACTAACCACTTAAATATACCTGGGTACTAGACAGAACCAAGGTCTTGTATGGTCCTCGGTCCCAAACCTATGGGGAAACTAGCTACTTACAGAAGAACAGAAGTGTTAGACAGAACCAAGGTCTTGCATGGTCCTCGGATTCAAACCTATGGGGAAACTAACCACTCAAATATACCTGGGTACTAGACAGAACCAAGGTCTTGTATGGTCCTCGGACCCAAACCTATAGGGAAACTAGCTACTTACAGAAGAACAAAGTGTTAGACAGAACCAAGGTCTTGCATGGTCCTCGGACTCAAACCTATGGGGAAACTAACCACTTAAATATACCTGGGTACTAGACAGAACCAAGGTCTTGTATGGTCCTCGAACCCAAACCTATAGGGAAACTAGCTACTTACAGAAGAACAGAAGTGTTAGACAGAACCAAGGTCTTGCATGGTTCTCGGACTCAAACCTATGGGGAAACTAACCACTCAAATATACCTGGGTACTAGACAGAACCAAGGTCTTGTATGGTCCTCGGACCCAAACCTATGGGGAAACTAGCTACTTACAGAAGAACAGAAGTGTTAGACAGAACCAAGGTCTTGCATGGTCCTCGGACTCACACCTATAGAGAAACTAACCACTCAAATATACCTGGGTACTAGACAGAACCAAGGTCTTGTATGGTCCTCGGACCAAAACCTATGGGGAAACTAGCTACTTACAGAAGAACAGAAGTGTTAGACAGAACCAAGGTCTTGCATGGTCCTCGGACCCAAACCTATGGGGAAGGTAGCTATTTGCAGAAGAATAAAAGTGTTAGATGGAACCGAGTTATGGTACGTTCCTCGGATGCAAACTTAAAGGACAGCTGATCGCTTCATGGGACTAATTCCAGAACAGAACCAAGGTATTGAGCAAAACATTAAAGTACAACAAGTAAAAGGAAGCATCAATCAAAGAACCAAAGGCAAACTATTGAATACATATTTTTAAATAGAAAGTATGTAATTTCGTTACAATGTCGCCAAGGCAAAAAGCAAAATGAAATGAAAAAGAAAACAAATAAAATTGTCCCATGCCATCGAAACGGGGTGGTCCAACGAGATGGCTCACTCCCCCAACTCGATGGGCAACTTGTCTTGAGGAGCCTGTTGAAGGGTTTCGACTAACTCCTGGGGACCCTGACTCCAAGGGGCTACTTCAGAGGACCCTCCCACGGTAAGAGGGATCTGAGGAACAGTGAGTGTGGCTTGGGAGTCAGCAGGGCGCCTCACTACACAATGGGGCGCTTCTTGACTATCAGTTCCAGCCCCCCCAACGCCCCACGGGGCTCAGCCTCCTCAAAAGGTCTGTCAGCGGAGGATGTGTCCTCGGCAGTTTTAGTCTGACTTTCACCTGCCGCTGGTAATACAGACTCCTCCTCGGAAGTAAGGGGGATAGCCTCGCGAATTGCGGGGGGATAATATACTCTCGCTGCCCTCCTAAGGTCAGACGAGGCATCAACTCCCGCTTGGTTGAGAGCTTCATTCCAGGTCTGGGAACAAAAGCGCCTGCACATTTCAGGGACTTGAGCCTTGAAGGTAGCTTCAGTTTTAGCCACCCCCTCAGCAAAGGCCTCCTCCTTCGCCTGTTCTACAGAATGCTCAGCGTCTATTTCACAAACACAGCCAATTCTTTGGCCCTCACGACCTCGTCCCTGGCATACTCGGCAATACCCTTCGCCCTGACTTCCTCGGCCAACTTCTTCTTCAGGTCGGCGATGTCCTCTTTGGCAGCCCGCAGTTGGCCCTCGACATCCTGTAAGCGCTTTGTCTGATCCTCGGCCTGCTTAGTGGCCGCCGCTAGGTCACAGGCCGCACTATCTCTAGCCTTTGTCATCTCCTCCAGATTTTCAGTCGTCTTTTTGAGATCTACCTCAGATCTCTTAAGGGTACTTGCAGCCTTCAAGAACTTGTCGCGCTCCTGCGCCAAAGCGTTACTTTGGCCGTCGACCTCCTCATCCAGCCTGAAAACAGCCTGGATAGCCCGCCAACCAAAGCAAATACGCCTTAAAGGGGAGGGGAGGTGCTAAGCAATAAAATTCAAATGAAATAGACAAGTATCGCAGGTCCTACCATGCCCAGGTATCTCTTGAGGTTGCCGGCAACCTCTGGCCACCTCATACTCTCAAGCTCAGCCATGTCAACGGGGAGGAGAAGAGACCTCTCCAGGGCGTCGGTTACGCGAGCCCTTTCACCTTCTCAGAAATCTCGGATAGTAGCGTTATCCATCAAAGGTTCTCCGTGGAGCATAGCAGCAGGCAGCCAAGCCTGGGGTTTGGACTGTTGAAGGACTTCTTTCCCTTTTCGCTGACCACCCAGCCTCAGTTGTTTTGAAGGTTGTCTGGCTTCGTCTTCCTCTGGAAAAGGGTGGGATTTTCTCCCATCCACTGGGTCTTTGCCCTTGGAAGGCCTCTTCCTTTTTGGGTCGGAGGACTCAAGCCGAGAGTTCGAGATTGTGGGGACGGAGGAAGACCTTGTCTGCGCAGGTGAAGACTTAGATCCGGGTGGAGGGTGCTTGGGCTGTGACTCCCTCGGCACACCCTTCCCAGACTTGCCCTCAAGCAAATCAAGAAGGTTGCTTTGGGGCTGTTTCTTAAGACCCATCTCAGCTTGGGTACCAACCCTCTGGGGCTGAAGATCGGCTTCGGACAAGTGGGGGTCCCCTAGATCACTAGAGGGATCCTCGGATTCGTCCTCAGACGAGCTTAGTTCAACCACTTCTTCTCTTCTCTCCGAGCTCTCTTCCTCGGCCTCTGCCACTTTATGGGACGAGGAAGAACCTGCCAACGAAATGCCTTCTGGAATAGAGGATTCGTCGGAAAACGCAAAACCTTCCTCTACCACAGTGATTTGTCTGAGCCGAGGATCATGAGCCCTAATAACATGCTTAAGGACCGAGAACGACTTCTGGGCTGGATCGCATTCGAGGATCTTATGGGCGGCTCTAACCTGGTTATCGGTCTCGTTCAGAAAAAGCTCCGCCCTAAGAACGGTTTCCAAATCCTCCTTGTTAACCCGATGAAAATGATGCGCAAAGGCGTGTGAATCTGCAGAAAGAGAAACAAAACTCCTATGATCAATCAACCAAAGAAGATATACGACAAAGAAAATATAAAGGAATCTGGACGGCCTCCCACTTCAGATGCCCTACCTGGCTCTCCCTCTACTGTCGGGCAGTGGAGACCATCATGCCATTCCCCCGACACAATGAGAAAATCTTGAGTCAACCCCTTATTGGAATCGGGGAGGCACTGGATAAGCCGGACTCTATCATCTCTCGTCTTTATATAATACGACTTACTCTTCAGATGTTGAAGATTGTAACACCAATTTACATCGTGGTGGGTTAATCTCAACCCCATCTTCTCATTCAAGGCGTCTACGCACCCTAATATCCTAAATACATTAACGGCGCACTGGGTAGGAGCCAGCTGAAAATGCCTAAGGTAACCGTTTGTCACTGGTCCCATAGGGATTCTCATGCCTCCCTCTATGAAGGCGACTATGGGAATCACAACTTCACCCTCGTTCCTCTTAATATACCACTCTCCCTCCTCGCAATACCTCAAGCCTACATTACGGGGTATCCCATAATCAACAATGAATTTCTCCATCATCTCTTCAGACTCAACTAACTTCTTAAATTTACCCATTCCTAGCAATGACTAAAGGACCCGTTAGAGGGAAGGGGAAGGAGGAACTAGAGAAAATTTTTGTGTTACCGAGAAAAGAAGACTTACAGAAGTGGGGAGATTCTCCTCGGGCAAGCTTTTTACGCTGGAAAGGGGCGCTTGTCAGTGTGGAAATGGGACCAAATTCAGAGTATATACACCGAAGTTCGTTAGTGCGCAAATGAGGAGGCCAAGCGGATCAAACAGATATTTATATCCCCAATTAAAGTTAACCAAGCGTAACTTCTCGCCCATCAAAGTAGGAAATCTCCACCAGGTAATTACCATCACACCGTTAGAAACGGGAAACGCGGAGCCGCAAAAATTTAATGCGAGCGCACACTGAGTCTCGAAGCGCCAGAAACGTACATCGGGCAGGCGAAAAGACTCCAACGCTGACGTGGACCGAGGTTAGATGAATCATGTGGAGGGCCCGAGGATATCAAAACCCTCCTCCCCGTCCGAAGATACGGGCAGCAGGATTTTGAGGGGCTATTGTGGGGCCTGTGGGCCTGGTGACCTCGACCTACTTTACATTCGGCCTAGGGCCCATGCCGAGGAAGAAGGATCGTCCGAGGACGATGTATGAAGGCATAAACTTTTGAAATTCCCGTTGAGGATGACCCTGTCCTCGGTGGAGCGAGACTAACTCCAGATAGGGGAACAGGCCCAGGACAGGTTGTCACCTCCACACTAAATGTGCTCACCTAACCCTCTGGCCGCACTAATGGAGATGTGACCCCTGGACAGAGCAACATTGGTCATTGCAAATCACTTAAGTACTGATAAGGTAGCTGATGGGACGGACGGTCAGAGGGAAAGCGCATGGATGATCAACAGGTGGAAGAAAGAGATGGGAGGAAGAGGACTATATAAGAAGAACCAGCAGAGCAGTCAAGGGGGGGGGCAAAAAAAAGAAAAAAGAGAAAAATGGATAAATGTGAGGCTCCTCGGATCAATGCCGAGGAGCGACCTTAAAGGAAAACTTGGTTCCACCATTGGGCTTTGCTCGTCTGTAAGGGCTAAGTTCTTCGATCCACTCTCTAAAAATGTATTGTTTGGGGCCTTTCCAAATTGAGTCCCTACAATATATGATATGATAGGACTATTCATATTTTTTCCAAAAAAAAAAAAAAAAAATTCTTGTTGAATTTTTCTTTAAACATCATTCTCCTATTTCATGATGCAAGGTAGGGTTGGCTCAATAAATTTTGAGGTGCGGTAAATTTTAGTAGATTTTTATAATATTTAAATCTTATTTATTTAACTTTCTATATATATCTTTTTAGTTTAAAATCCTTTTGATTTTTGAGATGCAAAACTGTTAATTTTATTTTGTATTTAATTTTGTTGACATCTATCTTACAAGTTGTTACAAAATTTGATTATTATTGATTTTTTGGCACACTCATTAATTTAGGGCATACATTAATAATCAATTTTATAAATTTTTATGAAATAATAAAAAAGTTGTCAAAAAAGTTAATCACTTTTTTATTTTTCTATAATTTTTTTTTAAAAAAATAGATTACAGTTTCAATTGGATTGAGTTTCTATTGATTTTCTTGGAGGAGAGGAAAAGAATCCAAAACTCATCTATATTTTTTTTCTTTAAAAAAAAGAAAGTATCATTCTATATATTTGAGACATTTTATACAAATTTGGAACCTTAGAAGTCTATATGCAATGAAATCTTAGAATGCTTTATATATTTTTGAGACACGTGGGGCTTTAGCCTAGGCCTAAGTTGCCTAGGCATAAAGTCGGGCCTGATGGGAGGGCTACTCCGGCCCATGTGTACTATGAGAGACACAAATTGTGATTGATATATATATACCAAATAAAACCCAGACGGTTTGGTCTTGATTTTGTTATTTTATTTTATTTTATTTACCCCAATGATAGAAAGGAAGCTATTAAACTTGCAAATAGTTCTAGTACAAACTCTATCAAAGCAGTCCGATTACAAAAGGGAATAACATAATCAGCAAAAAAAATCAAAATAAAAAAAATTCTGCGAGCTATGTTCAACGAGTATTAGTGTATTTACACAGTAGTTGCTCACTGTGAAGATCTATTGTACTCGATACTGCTCAAATCATTTCAGCAGGAAATTTGATCCATAGGAGTTGCACTAACCATTCCAAATGCATAATGTGTTGTCTGAAAGACATGCCTGAAGTGATATGTTACACGCTATCTCTTTTCAAGTATATCAACGTAAACATCAATAGACAACATTGATGAAAGTAGAAAGTCTTATATAACACCTCCTTCATTTCTTTTCCTTTCAAAAAAAAAAAAAAAAAAAATTTCAATCTATGACATCATCTTCATGAAAAATGTTTTTTATCATCAGGTAAAGATACCGGATGGTTTATGGTGTAGGTTGAGATTGATTTCAAGTTTTTTTATTCGATGACAAAAGACTTTTCAGTTAAGTTAATTAAAACTCACTTATAACATATTTTTCTTAATATTTTGACAAATTTTAATCTTAGTGAATACTAATAAAATCATAAGCTATACTACATGATAAGGGTGACAGTATCTAACAGACTGACACAACCCGTGAACATAATACAAACACGACATGAACTAAGTAAATTAAGTTGAGGCTTAATGGGAATTCGTGTTAGATTTAGGTCAACATTATTTGACTTGTTTAATAAACATGTGTCATGTTCAACATGCGAAATCTATCTGGCTCGTTTAACTAAAGGTCATTTTACCAATTTACCTTTCAAAACCCTAAGTATACAAGCTTATTTCCTATCATTTATCCCAAGACCTATCTTGATAACATATTGTAAGGGGGTGGGCCTGGATTGGGGTATTTGGCAAATTCTTGCCGCACTAGGCCCGAGTTTTTTCTGGGTGAGGAGTCGGGACCGGCCCAATTGGAGCACACCTTGGCCCGGCTTGTGCGCAAACGTTGAGTCCAAGTTATCCTCTGTTTCTGCCGCAGAAGACTTTTATCCAATTTCTGCCGCAGAAGGAACTTTTCTCCAATTTCTGCCACAGATTTGACTTTTCTGCTGTGCAGCAATACTTTCTGCTATGCAATGAAGCTATCTGCTGTGCGAAAAAGCTTTCTGTTTTGCAGTAAAGCTTCCTGCCGTAAAGCCTCCTGCTGTGCAATAGAGCTGTCTGCTATACAATAAAGTTTTCTACTGTAAAGCCTTCTGCCGTGCAATGAAGCTGTCTGCTGTGCTGTAAAGCCTTCGGCAATGTGAATGACTACCATTTTTACTGCAGAAATACTTTTCCACTTCCTTGGCCTGGCTTGTGCATAAGCCACACCACGTTTGCTAAAGTCTGTTTATAAGCTCACAGCAGGCAGAGTCATTGTTAAGAGATTATGGCAGGCATATATAATACAGATAATGTAAAGAAAGTTACAGTAACTATTCCTACCACAATAAGTAAAGTAAATGACTTAAAAGGCCTCACGTTCAAAGAATAAAACTTAAACAAAAGGTTAGAGCGAGATTAGTAGAGTTAAAAGAATGAGTCTGCCGCACTAACTGTCACCGCAGGACTCTAACCAGGGAAGGGAAAACTACTCCCTCAATGCAAGTAACTTCAAAGGCGAAATTAATTGCTTTGAGAGATCAGCCCCAAATGGTATATGCCCGAGTATAAGTCGTATTTCCCTCTAATGGAGGACAAGGCTATTGAGGGAGAGAGGGGGTTAACCCATTTAGGTGCATGTCTGCCATAAACACTCTGTTTTTCTCTCTTAGTATTCTTTTCTCTCTGTTTTCTTTCTTCCGATTCTTTTCTCTCTGTTTTCTCAATGACTTCCTTTTTTCGCCCCTCTTTCTTTCTTTCTTTCTTTTTTTGTTTTCTCATCTTTGTTTTCTCATCTTTTTCTATTCCCTTGTTTTTTCCTCCCCCTTTTCCTCCTCCTTTTCCTGTACACAGCTACGGGTCTTTTATATAGAGCCTGCCGTGACCGATTTTACTTTTCTAGCCCTTTCATGGCCTTGTCTGGTATGAGAGCCTTTTGCCGACCACTTACCGAGTCAATGGTTCTGACTACCATCATTGACCTGTGGCTTTCAGACAATGAAGGTTCCTTTTCTACTCGTTTAGTGTGTACCCTCTCCCTTTCGGTCTCTCATGGCATGCACCCAGTGGTTCTTACCTAGCCTTGCCTCTTTTGGGTGGCATGTCATCCCAGCAGGACTGTGCCCACCGAAAGAGCCTAGGCAAGAAACACAAGAATAGGTTTCCACTCCTCTCTCCACCGCCAGACCGTGTCCTCTCCCATGACCTCACCTTTTCCCATAGTGGCTGGGTATAGGCTGGTGATGCCTGGGTCGTACGCATGCTTTACCTTCTTGATGTTTCATACGTTTGCCGAGGTCTAAAAATGGGTGCGCATATCCTGCCGTGCGCTTTTTGGCATTTTCTGGTGTGGATTGCATCTCCGGCTGGCCAACGTTTATGACTTGTCCCTTTCTTTGGAGAGTTGGGCCTTGTTGGATCATTGGGCCTCCCTTTAGTTTGGGTGTTTGCTTCATGGCTTGGCATCTCCTGCCATACCAGATTGTTATTCCTGCTGCTTATCTCAATCCTGCCGGGCCCTTTTGGGCCTGCCGTGTGTTTTTCTTCTCAGCTTTCACGCCTATCTTTTTTATACAAAAGGATTTGAGCATTTGTGGGCCAAATGATGTTGACTGGATCAAAGGGGTCTTGGGCCCAATTTATTTTCATTTGCCGAAGCCATCCTGCCAGAGAACTGTATCCTGCGGCAGATCTGTATTCTGCGGCAGACTTGTATTCTGCGGCAGATTTGCGTTTTGCAACTTACTGGGCTTTCTTCTTCATGGGCTTTTGGATATGGATTCACAAAATTGGGCATCAACACATATTCTTCTTAATATTTTGACAAATTTTAATCTTAGTGAATACTAATAAAATCATAAGCTATACTACATGATAAGGGTGACAGTATCTGACAGACTGACACAACCCGTGAACATAATACAAACACGACATGAACTAAGTAGATTAAGTTGAGGCTTAATGGGAATTCGTGTTAGATTTAGGTCAACATTATTTGACTTGTTTAATAAACATGTTGTGTCATGTTCAACATGTGAAATCTATCTGGTTCGTTTAACTAAAGGTCATGTTACCAATTTACCTTTCAAAACCCTAAGTATACAAGCTTATTTCCTATCATTTATCCCAAGACCTATCTTGATAACATATTCTTCTTAATATTTTGACAAATTTTAATCTTAGTGAATACTAATAAAATCATAAGCTATACTACATGATAAGGGTGACAGTATCTGACAGACTGACACAACCCGTGAACATAATACGAACACGACATGAACTAAGTAGATTAAGTTGAGGCTTAATGGGAATTCGTGTTAGATTTAGGTCAACATTATTTGACTTGTTTAATAAACATGTTGTGTCATGTTCAACATTCGAAATCTATCTGGCTCGTTTAACTAAAGGTCATTTTACCAATTTACCTTTCAAAACCCTAAGTATACAAGCTTATTTCCTATCATTTATCCCAAGACCTATCTTGATAACAAATTATTCGTATCAATCTTAATATGACCTATTTATTAAATGGGTCATGCATGTTATGGCGTGTGACTTGTTTAATAAACATATCGTGTTAGGTTAACTAAAACCCACTTACAACATATTTTTCTTAATATTTTGACAAATTTTAATCTTAGTGAATACTAATAAAATCATAAGCTATACTACATGATAAGGGTGACAGTATCTAACAAATTGACACAACCCATGAACATAATACAAACACGACATGAATTAAGTAGAGTAAGTTAAGGCTTAATGGGAATTTGTGTTAGATTTAGGTCAACATTATTTGACTTGTTTAATAAACATGTTGTGTCATGTTCAACACGCGAAATCTATTTGGCTAGTTTAACTAAAGGTCATTTTACCAATTTACCTTTCAAAACCCTAAGTATACAAGCTTATTTCCTATCATCTATCCCAAACCTATCTTGATAACAAATTATTCGTATCAATCTTAACATGACCTATTTATTAAATGGGTCATGCATGTTATGCCGTGTGACTTGTTTAATAAACATAATGTGTTAGGAATGAAGAATCTTGACTTGTTTAATAAACGTGTTGTATTCATATTGACCTATATAATTGAAAACTCATAACCCGATATGCAAACATGAATTACCACTCATACTACATGATAAAAGTTTGGTCTTTGTATGTGTTTGGCATCCAATTAAAAGCAAGTTTTTTTTTTTTTTTTTACTTAAATTATCTATTGTTTGCGGGTCTCACATTACTTTTTGTTTCAATTTTATTTTAAATAATCTAACTTTCAACTTTTTGAAAATAAGTTTGGTTCTAGTTTTTTGTTTCACATTATACAAATAAGCTACCAAAGAATTTCGTAAATGACACTAAGTGACAACTTATTTTAGAAGACTTTTTATTAGACTAAAACACAACATTTAACACATTCCAAAACAAAAAAGAGAGGTTATTAAAAAAAATTATAGGATAACTTTATTAATTCAACTATATATTAGAAAAGGTTTTACTAATTTGAAAAGGAGGTTTCTAAAAGAGTAATGACAAAATACTTTCTATTGGCTACGGTCATTATCAGTTTACCTTTACCTAACTCAGCTATTTCAATATCACGCTTTACCTATCTGTGCTTTATACTATATTGCAACATCGTGTCACACACTTTACCCATGTCCTGGTGTACGTCTTTGGAAAGGAAAATGGATAAATTTGTGCTTTTTATTGTATTTTTTGTCAGTTCGGAATCTTTGGATGAAATAAGATCAGTGTCCGCTCAATGGTATAAGTAATTGATGTAGTCGCATGGTTCAAGTAAAAAAAAATGCCTCAAATTTTAATCAATAAAGTTATTTCTATTATTATAATAATATTAATTAAGCCAATATTAGCCAACAAATAAAATAATATTTTTTTTATCAAATGAAATACAAAAAAAAAAAAAAAAATGCTACATCTACAACATTTTTCACAACACTTTTATAATAAATTCTAAGGAGCAAGTTGTTACTGATAGCAAAAAATAATAATTTTAGTGATGGGTTCAAATTAGAATTAATAACAACTTGAGTTCGCAAATATCAATTTGTCACATTAATAGGTGTGAAAATTTTGTCAATTTTTTTGTGTCTATAGACTTTCAAAAAAAAAAAAAACTATGTGATTCATGTTAATTAGTAGTAATTTTGCATCTAAAAGAAGATAATCAATTTTTGCCGTAGGCCCTCAAATACATCAAGCCGCCCCTAAATAAGATGCTGCAATATAGTCCAAACTAAAGTATACGAAAACACGAAAGCTAGACTTTAGACTTAGGGGGGGTAAAACATGTGCTAAAAAAATTTCTTGACTTGTAACCAAATAAGACTATCTTATAAAAATTAATATTGTTTCCAATAGTTCCTTTTGTTATTTATTTAATTAATTTTTAGATGTTTCATCAATTTCAAACCTTATAGCTCTACTGATTGAGAATTAAAAAGAAAATTTTAACAAAAAGAAGATAAGAAAAGCCCATATATATATATATATATATAGAAAAATTCTTAGGCTACTAAAAAAACCTTACAAACTCATGTATTGGGGATTTTGTTTGTTTGTCTATGGAGTGGCCATCTACCAAAGTGATGGGTTTTTTTTTTTTTTTTTTTTGGTTGGGTTCTAAGGGGCAATTTGTAAATTTTTGAGGAGATGAGGGCCAAGAGTAATTAGCTTGGACCTAAATGTTAAAAAATTAAAAAACTATATACTTTTATTATTTATTAAAAAATTTGGGGGGAGGGGGGGGGGGGGGGGGGGGGGTGGCGTTGCCCCCTTAGTCCATGACCAACTCCGTCCTTGTACGAAAATAAGTTAAGAACTTTGTAGTTCGGTAGCATAATCTCTCCTTTATTAGAAGAATAATGCTAACTCAAATTCTCCTCTTCCACTATTATAACTAAAAAAATCCACTATTATAACTAAAAAAAAATGAGAGAGAGATAAAGAATAAGTGAATAACATTCAAAAAGTTGGGGGAGGGGGGTGTTATTGGTCCTAACTACATGGAGGTAGTTTATCTTTACCTTAGTAAATTTATTTTAGTAGGATAACCTTATTTATGAAATTATGATAATTAAATTCCAACCTTTTCTTAAATTAGTATTTTGTGGAAAATAAATTTATTTAGTTATTGTAATATGTTGACTTTCAAAACGACCTTAACGGGGGCTTGGCTCAGCTGGGTATGGTTTGTTCACTTTGCCTAACACGCTCAAGTTCGATTCCCGCTACCAGCAGGAGTCCGTTGGTGGGGGCTATATGCCAACAAACCCGGGAGCTAGCGTAACCTAGCGAACCCCTATTTTTGGATTCTCAAAAAAAAAAAAAAAAAAAAAAAAAAAAATATATATATATATATATAAAGTCATTGGAGGTCTTTTTTCCCGCATAAGACAATTTCGTCTTATTCCAAGATGAAAACGATGATATAGGGAAATTTGATCATTATCCTGAATGAAAAAGTAATTATACCTTTAAAAGGAAATGACAACATTGGAAATTTTGATCAAAATGAAAGAAAATAACATATTTTAGGGAAAAAGAGAAATGAAATTTTGTGATTCGAGTCATTCGACTCCAACTCCATTTGTTTTGGTGGTAAATGATTTCAGGAAATCATTTACCACCTGACCCCACTGTTTGGAAGCCAAGGAAAATAAATTTTTTCGGAAAATATGCTTTAGTTGACCATTATTTACTCCTTTGACCCGGAAATGGTTTTACACTCTCATTTTCACTTCAAACCATTTCCCGGTCACGCACAAAAGAGAGAGAGCCAGAGAAACATCGAAGAAAGAAGAGACCACGCCGAGACCATCTGAGAAATAAGAGACCAGAGCTCAGAGACCACGCCGAGAAAGAAGAGACCACCTCACCGAGAAACACCGTTCCACCACTCAACGGTGCCTCCGATCCACATCCACACTGAGAAACCCAGAGCTCACCTCGCAAAGGAAATGCCGTTCCAGCCACTCAACCGTGCCTCCGATCCAGCCACCACACCGAGAAACCCAGAGAGCTCAGCCTTCGCACCGTGCCTCCAATCCAGCCACCACACCGATCCAGCTCACTCCGGGTCACGCCGAGCTCAGCCACCACACCGATCCAGCACAAACGCACACCCACGGTGAGTTTTCCTTCTTCGGTTCACCGTGCCTCCGATCCACATCCCGATCCGATCGCATTATATATATATATATATTTATTTATTTATTTATATAAATATTTATGTATTTATTTATATAAATATTTACTGTTTTTATTTAATTTTTTTAATTATCCATTTTTTATTTAAACTGTGTATTATTGATGATTGGGTTTAGGGTGATCAATGTTTTTGCTGTGCTTTTGGTGAGAATTTGGCTAGTTGGGTATGAAAATGTGTATGAAATGTTGGAGCTTGAAATTTTGCTGTGCTTTATTTAAATTGTGTATGAAATTTTGCTGTGCTTTATTTAAATTGTGTATGAAATTTTGCTGTGCTTTATTTAAATTGTGTATGAATTTGGCTAGTTAGGGTGATCAATGTTTTTACTGTGCTTTATTTAAACTGTGTATGAAATTTTGGAGCTTGACCCATTTTGGTTTTTGCTGTGAGTTTTTTTAGAATTTGGCTAGTTGGGTTATGTGCAGAACTTTTGCTGTGATTTTTTTTTTTTTAATTTGGCTAGTTGGGTTATGTGTTGAAATTTTGGAGCTTGACCCATGATTGGTTTTTTTTTTTTTAGAATTTGGCTAGTTGGGTTTGTGTAAAATTGTTGGGTTTTGTGTATACAGTTTTGGAGCTTGATATGTATACTTTGATGTAGCAAATGTTATTATGTTGCCTATTGGGTTATGTATACTTTCAAGCTTGAGACATGACAAATTGTATGATTTTTTTTTTTCAGCATTTGGTGTTATTATTTTCTTGCAGTAGAATATGTGTGTGTTTAAATTGTATTGTGATGACTAAATTGAGACATGATGGTATTGTGATGATATCAATGTGCAGTTATCAATGTGATGGTATTGTGATGGTGTAAATATTGATTGTAAATAGAATGCAATGTGATTTGGTACTCGTTATAAATGTGGTTTGGATGTTTTTCGTTTGTGGCTGTTTTTATTTACATACCTCTTAGACCACAGTGTTTGTGATTTTGTTAGATGAAGAAAAAAACCAAAGCCGCAATTCTTGCCTCAGTTGCATTTGTCCTCCTTGTGGGGGTTGCATTGTTAAGGAAATTGCGACATAGACATAGACGACTGCCTAGGGCGCCTTATGTTAATCATGCAACCGAGAGAGAGGAATACATAAATAGTGTTCTGCATAGAAGTGAGATAAATTGTGTGAGGATGCTTGCGCAGGAGTCTGCAAAGGGCAACAAGCCCTCTAGCACCTTCAAGGCAGGCTCCTTCGCTCTTGTAGCGAAGGAGATAAGTGCCCAATTTGGAGTTGAGTGCCACCCCTCCTATGTTGACAATCTGATGCGGACTCTAAGGACC
The DNA here is from genome assembly GCA_019022515.1 of Quercus aquifolioides. Taxonomy (NCBI): domain Eukaryota; kingdom Viridiplantae; phylum Streptophyta; class Magnoliopsida; order Fagales; family Fagaceae; genus Quercus; species Quercus aquifolioides. Next base: position 43,086,918 of record CM032334.1, on the reverse strand, counting down.
ATGTGGTCCACTATTGAGAAACTTCGAAAGAAGAGTGGCTTTGGTTGGGATGGTAATCTCAAAATGATAACATGCGACACAAAGACGTACCAAGAAGAAGTCATGGTATGGCTTCCAATTATATTTTCTTACTATAAATGATAATATATGTTTTTGTCCATAAATTGAAATTTTAGTTTGGAAATTGAAGGCAAAGAATTATTTGAAAAGATATTCAGAGTTTCAAAGAAGGCATCTATGAATAAATGTTAGAGGTTAGATGAAGTTTTAGTAAGTTATATAACGGTGTGAAGTAAACTTTATCATGATTTATTAAGTTTTAGTCCTAGAGTAATGTCACACTACCATATCTAGATGTTTAAATGCAGCATCTACTCCACACCATGATTTTATGTTTAATTTGACAGGGATGGACACCCACTTTATTTTTCATATAATAACAGATTTTTTTGTTTATCATTGACCTAAAACATTTACTGGCATGTATATTGCATTGAATATTGAATTTATGAGTGAAGTAATTATTGCATTGTTATTATACGTTCCTTTCTCCCTTACAGGCGCATCGAAAGCATGCGAAGTTTCTAAACAAAAAAATTAAGATGTATGATGAGTTAGCTATTGTTCTGGGGAAGGACACTGCCACGGGTGGCTTTTCTAAATCCTATGTGGATATTGAGAATGAGCCAGATAATGGGGACAGTGCTGAGTTTGTTGCAGACAATGTGGAGGAAGATGTGGTCGAAAAAGGGAAGAATGCAGTCGAGTCATCCACCACTGGGTCGAGAATTTCCAAGTCCCGCAAAAGAGGGTATGCACCTTCTAATGCTGATGATAGTGTGCTGACTGATCTGTCTGATCAGCTGAAGGAAATAGCTGTGGCTCTGAAAGAAATCAACCGGGGCTCGGTGGATTACACAGCTCTTTACAATGAGGTCATGGCTATGATGGCGGATGGGTATAGCGAAGAAATGCTCGCAACTGCGTTTGACCATCTGTGTGAAAATGAGAAGGAAACACGGGGATTTCTAGCCAAGAATGCTAGGCTGCGAAAGCTATGGTTGGATAGTTTTTTTTTCTCACAACTTTGACTTGTCTGTTTCATGCAGACTGTGACGGTAGCTTTAGGAATTCACTTTTGTTGTAGTACTAGTATTGACCTACCATTGTATTATATATGTAGTATTTTGTATTATTGGGGCAATACAATTGCCTAAATTATGTATTTGTACTGTTCAGATACCACAAGTAGGTATCATTTTTGTACACCATGGATGTGTAATGACAATGGTGAACGATTAATGTGGCTGTTTTTATATTAATATTATGGGTATATTTAAATGATTATTTTTTATGTTGAAGTGGATGATTATTTTTGTACTGTTACAGATATGTCTAGGCAATGCAGGTGCTTGAATTTGGATGATTAATGTTGATGTTGAAGTGGATGATTAGTTTTGTACTGTTACAGGTTTGTTTAGGTAATGCAGGAGCAGAAATTTGTAAGGCATTTCATATTTTCCGTAAAATGATCCACAAACCAAACATGGGAATGATTTTCCGTAGAAAACAAATTTCATTTTTCGTAAAATGTTTGACCGAACCAAACATGAGAATTGAGTTTCCGTAAAACAGAAAGCATTTTTCGTAAAATGTTTGACCGAACCAAACACCGGAATTGATTTTCCTTTTCCGAAAAATAGCATTTCTAGAAAATATGTATTTTCGAAAAACGTTTTACACGAACCAAACGCAGCCTAAATTTGTCGTGAATGAGGACACTCACATGATTCATTTCTATAAAAGAAAGTAATATTTTATTGTACTTTCTATAATAATAATAATAAAGTAACTGTGGGGTCAAAAACACAAAAGCTAACGAAATATACTTGGTCCAAGATCTACACAACTAATTTGTAATGTATGAGGGAGAGAAATTCACAATGGAAATATTAAAAAGATGATTGGAGGCAACTATGACTGAATCAAGGCTCTTTTTAAATGGGAATCGTGTTCCTGAAATACAAATAAGAGTTCTAAAGGATGAATACAAGTGAAAACTCTTCTTGCTTTCTCTCTCTAGTTCTTCCTCGGGTTTTTTCTGGATCCCCTCTTATGTTGCCCTCCTCCTCCTTTTATAGCCATCTTCTTCCTCTTCCAGTTACCCTACTCTTTGTTGGATTTAGGGGGTTATTTGTCCTATCAGCACCTTCCCCTACCATTTCTTGAACATAAAGATAGAGTTTTGAGGGTGTTTTCACTGTTCAGGCCAGTCATTTAGCATTTAATGTGACTGACATTAGGTGAGGAAAACCTTATATGCGGAAGTGACTATTACATCGGGCTTTGCGTTTTCCTTGACATGTCCCATAGGAAAGAAGGTGAAAAAGGATGTATTCGACTAAGCAAATGACCGCTTCTCAATGGGGCCATGTTTCCTTGGGAAGATGGGTTTTATGGACTACCTTGGTAATGGGCCTAAATGACTTTTCCTCAATGAGAGGTTCATCCATTTCTTGTTGGCCCTTGGGCTGAGCCCATTCTATGAACGAGATTTCCTTAGACTTTCTCCTCAGGCCACAGTCTTCGAGGCAAGTTTAGGTCCATCCCTTTTACAGTAAGGTTTTATTAAATAACCAACACTTTTTTTTAAGAATGTAAATAACCAACCTCTATTGCCAATTTCCCATCTCAAAAGAGAGAGGGAAAAAAGAAAAGAAAAAAGAATGCCTCTATTGCCAATAGTGACAGAACTATAAGACAACAATGGGGGGCTGGCCTATAGAAGAGTACTCAACTTTATCAAAAGTTTGTTTTTTATCCTGAGTTGTTTTTTATTTTTTATTTATTTCTACCCTATAGATAATTATATATTAGATTTGAAAATTTTAGCTAAAATTTATACTTCTCCCCTAAATTGGAAATTAACTTCCAAAAAATTGCTTGAAAAAAAAAAAATCCCTTTTTTGGTTTATTTAGAACTCACAATGAATTAATTTTTTTTTTTTTTTTGGGGTAGAAAGCAATTAAAAGTTTTTATCTTTGATGTTGTCATGTTGCCTATCTTTATTTATTGAGTTGTCATGCTAGCTGTCTAGTAGGGGTGTGCAAAAAACCGACGAACCGAACAAACTGACCAAAACCGGCCGAACCGTTGCCAAATTTTCGGTTCGGTTTCGGTTTCATTTTTTAAAAACCGAAATTTTCGGTTTCGATTTCGGTGCTGGATTTTTTCACCCGAAACCGAACCGAACCGACCGAATATATATATATATATATATATGTATATATTAATACACAACTGATCAGTGGCCTTAATGGTATGCTCCTTATGGTTTAGCTAGCTGATCTCAGGTTCAAGCCTTCGCGCAGTGGATATTTTTTGCTATTTAATTTTTTAAAACCCTACTAGTAGCATAAATACAGAAATACCCCTGTTTATTTTTCCTTTTTCTTTTCTTTAGCTTCCCTTTTCTTTCTTCAGCCGACGTGTGGGTTTTGTTCTCTCTTCTCTCTCACTTCTGTTGGCAACATCAAGAGAGAACATTAAGAAGCAAGAAATGAAAAACCCACACCAAGAACAAGATTCAGAGAGAATCAAGAACAAGAATCAAGAAACCCACCCAAAGATCCAGAGAGAAAACATCAACAAACCCCGTTGTTGCCGCCGCCTGGAGTCTTCGCCACTTGGGTTCAATCGTCGCTGCCTCCTTCGCTGTCGCCGCCTCTCTGGTTTGATTTTTCTGTCTTCGTGGTTTGGGTTTTGTTCTTTGTGGGTTTCTATTTAGGTTTCAAGGTTTCTGGGTTCGTGGTTTGGGTTTTGTTCTTCGTGTTTGGGTTTCAAGGTTTCTGGGTGTTTGGGTTTTGTTCCTCGTGGTTTGGGTTTTGTTCTTTGTGATTTCTGGGTTTCAAGGTAGAAGGTTGTGAGTTTGGCTTTGCCGGTACGCTTCTTCGCCGTTCTTTTTTTTTTTGGTTTTGTGTTTGCTACTTTGCTGTTTGCTTGGTGCTTGGTGTTTGTTGGTGTTTGGGTGGTGAGAAAATTGGTGTTTGGGTGGTGAGAAAACGTGGGAAAGCAAAGGGATTTTCTAGGTTTGTTAATTTTTTCTGTGTTTGTTTATGTTTTTTGGGTTTGTTAATATTTTCTGGGTTTGTTAATTTTTTTTCTTTGTTTGCTTTCTTAGAAAATAAATGATAAGGAAACCAAAAAACCGACCGAAACCGACTGAAACCGAAATCCAACCGAAACCGATGGATTTCCAATTATTTCGGTCGGTTTTGGTTGAGAATTTCACCAACCGAAAATTTCGGTTTCGGTTTCGGTTGGCCAACACTTAGAAAACCGACCGAAACCGAACCGACACACCCCTACTAGTGTCTAGATTTATTTGGTTTATTTTGTCATGCTAATGCTATAATATTGAATCGCTTGTATTATGACTAGTCTATGTAATATAGTTAAGTTATCACATAAAGCAAATCTCATTTTTGGGTTTGTACTTTAAAGAAAGATTTATTTTTTAATAAATTTTTTTATAATTTGAATATGTTGGATAATCAATCCATTAGGAATTAGGATTAGGGAAACATAGTTATCTTGCATTATTATTAATTTATCATTATTAAAAGTATGATACCCTCTTTTTATTTATTATTTATTTATCTTGTAATAATAATCAAGGAACAGTTAATAATCAAATGAATTCTTGCTTATTTCTTTTTCTTTTTTTTTCAAGAGATGATGAAAAATATATCTCTTTGTAGCATGTGACTCATTTATTTTGGAACCCTAATACATTAACTCACTCTATAACCCGGATAAGCTTATTCTTGTAATGGTTAAAAGTGGAACCATACATCCTCGTCTTCTCTATTTCACTCCTAGTTTTGGCTAGCAAAAAGAGGAGTCATTTGAGACTCAATTCGCCTTTGTTTCTCTAATAAAGTCATCTTATTCAGACAAGGAAAAGAAAAGAGACCAGACTCATATAAAAACCACATTTCCTATATCTTATTTGGAACAGAGATTTAGATATGAATATATGATTTAGCACGGTGAAAAAAGATTAAAAAAACAAAAAAGAGACCTCTTGCACTCTTAAAATTAAGCTCCATATATAGCTAGGAACAATAATACAATTAGGGGACCCCTTGGCGATTTGTGACATTAGTTGCAGTAGTGTCAGATGAGACAGCAGCCCAGAGCGAGTTGGGGCATCAGTGGCTCCAGCACCACGACCAATCTTGGGCTCGAGGTGACCTTCAGTTCCATAAGCTTGACGCTTGTAATCTTCCAAGTCCCCATTATTCACATAGGGACTGGTCTCCAAAGCAGGGACGGACCTACAGTAGGGCAGGGGGGTAATCCCCGGGCCCCCCAAATTTAAAAAAAAAAAAAAAAAAAACTGGTATAAATATGTAATCTGAAAAATTAAAATTTCCTTTAAATATATATATTTTTGGATCTGTTCTGAAATGTTTAGATATTGACCCACAAGAAGAAAAAAAATGTGGACTGAAAGTAAAACATCAATAACCGACAAACTCTCATCCAAAAAAAGATAAAAAATAACCAACAAATGTGTTGAAATGTTTAAGAAACACTTATTTTGTATGTTATACTTTGTCGAAATGTTTATAATATCAAATGTTTAAGAAACACTTATTTTATATGTAGTATTTTGTTGAATATGAAATAGATGTTAGTTTTTATTTTCATAAATTAAAAAAAAAAATTGTTTTAAGCTTTGGCCCCCCAAGTTTGAATCATGGTTCCATCCCTGCTCCAAAGGAAGCCCTGCTTCTAACTTTCCCTTCTCTCCTTCACTCTCTGGCTTTCTCTCCCTCTTCTCCAGATCACTTTGTTTCTTCTCCATTGTCCTTTCTTTTGATCTTCTTTTCGTTTCTGTCTCTGATCATTGGAGTTATTATTAGGGTTGTAAATGAACCAAGCCGATCATGAACAACTCAGGCTCGGCTTGATAAAAAACTTGTTCATGTTTGTTTGTTTATAAATAAGTCAAGTTTGAGTTTTAGTTTTAGGCTCGTTTAATAAACAAGCCGAGCCCAAGTAAAAAAATTTGTTCACGAACAAACTTGTGAGCTATTAGGCTTGATACAAAACAATTCAAGCATAAACTCATTTATAAGTTTATGTGTTAGGTGAATATACTCATTATACATATCTTAATAATGATATGGCTAACATGGGACCACTACCCATTACCTTAATTTTTTCATTCCCTCTAAACTGTTTAAGAACCATTTTAGACTAAAGTTACATTTAAAAATAAATAAATTAATTAAGAGGGTCACATATGATCATTTCCTATCAATCATTTAAAGTAAAGTTATGAAACATTTTAGTATTTTCTTATTCATAATAGTTACAAACAAGTATTTTTCTAGTTCTTCATCATCTAACGTGAATGTAAAAATTATATTTTGAACAATTGCTAAAGCTATAGACTAGGAATAATGAATGAATGAATTTAATTATGTAAAATTTTAATTTGAATAATGGTTAATCATAAGTAGGACTAGGTGCATGATAAAATGAGTATACAATTTTTATTTTTATTTTTAGAAATTTAAGCATTTAATAATGTAATTTTTTTAAATCTCAAACTTAAAAGCTCAACTTGAGCTCAAGTTTGAGCTTGATATTAAGCTTACGCTTGACTTGATTTATTAATCAAGCCAAGCCAATCCAAGCTTAAATTTTTTAGCTTTCCCACAATCTTAAACTCAAATACTATTTTTAAACTTGTCACAAGCTCGAACCAAGTTTGAATTTTTAAATTTTCTTGAGAAATCAAATTTGAATATACACTATTCAACAAAGTTCGGCTTATTTACCGCCTCACAGGTAGCCCACTTCTTCATGGTTTCTTATATGTCATAATATTCTCTTGCTTAGTAGCTTCTCCTCGTTTGAGATACGTGTCAAACTATCATGAAATATCATCTCCACGCGTCACCTCCTGGGGATTTGCATGGATAAGGGATCAAAGATCGACAATTTTGCTTCACATTACCAAGAAAATGTCAGTCACCTCGATGTAACAAAAGATTTAGATGACAGCTTTGTCTCCACACAGTCATGGGCCTAAATGGACAAAAAAAGAAGAATATATTTTTGCGGTGAAAGAGAAATTTTTAGGCCCATGCCTGTGGAAATGAGAGTATTAGTTTGAATGTTTGATGATAGATTGCCAGGTGTGGCTATTGCGTATTAGTTTTTGTAATCCATCTCCGAAAGGAATTCCATGAATCTAGCTTTCTTTTGGCCAACAGTCAACTCTTTTTTTTAAATTATTTTTTAATGGATGGTCGCCTCCTATTTAATTTGTTGTTAGGAACATAGTCTAAAACATTGTTTTTAAGCCAAAAACCTTGTAACTGAATTGACACCTCTCCATGCACAAAGTACTTAGAGATTTAGGGGGAAAATGGTTCGAGTTGCGGGGTTAGCAGCAAATTGTAATTATCTCTAAAAAAAAAACATTGTTTTTAAGAAAAAAAAAATTACAAATTTCTTTATTTCTCATTTAAATAAAATAATTATTAATATTGATTTTATCAACATTTCAAGATATATCATCATATCATTATAATTATTAATATTGATCTTATCAACATTTCAAGATATATCATCATATCATTATTATTAATATGTATTATTTATCGCATTAAATAATTATTTTCTCCTTATCAATTATACATTTATTAATTATTAAATTAATCTATCTTATTAAAATTAGGATAGCATTTTAGCTAAAACTCTATTATTTAACTTTGAAGAAATTAGAAATTTTATTACAATTGAAATTTTATTTATCTTATTAATTGTTATGATAGATTAATTTAGGTAATCTATTATCTAATTTTTAATAAATTTAATATTTTATTCAAACTAAAATTCTATTATAAAAAATGTTAAGATAAAATTTAAAAATTATTCTAATCATCTACCATAATTTTGTATTTTAATATAATAAAACTTGTACGCTCATATTATCCTGCATCAAGCGAATATATATATTATGATAGTTAATTTAAAGTTTCAAGTGACTCACTAATTACTATGATAGATTCAATAATATTTATAATTTTTTTTGTTTTTCATATAATTTTTTTAATTAATTCGTGCATCACATGGTTATATTACTATTTACTAGTTATATAATAAAATGCGAGTCCTAAAAGTTGTAATTGTGTTAAGTGACTATTTTCTCTCCACAAGATAGTAACTAATTAACTCTCATTAATTATTAAGTTAGTTTACCTTAAATTGGACTCTACTGAGGCCCGACCATCTAATGACAAAGAGAAGGATTTGGGGTAGCCGTGAGGTCGAATATAGTGGCGTCGCCATGAAATCATAGGCATGAAATTCCAACCATTTGCCATATTTTGTGGCTTTGGAATCATTGTAAAGTGAGGTAGAGTACAGTGGCACTGCCAAGAAATTCCAATATACATGAAGGATGTGATTCGGCTCTCGAATTGGTTATATACCTCTTTGTTGAATGTATAGTCCTAATGTGCTATTCTCATGACATTTTTTTTTTTTTTTTTTTGTGTTAAGAATCAAAACTTTAAACTTGTTTAAGTTGATATGAGATCATTACAAACTAAATCTGTAATGTTTTATGGAATATTTGCCTTCCAAACTAGTAAATTAAACGAGGTTAAAGCTCTCCTAACTAAGGCATGAGCAACCTTTGTTACTTTTCTTCCCGTACATGAGCAACATAATAATACTCCATACGTATGGTCATCAATTTAATTAGCTTCCTGCAAGTAAAATCCAACGAGTGATAGAATCTATCTCACAACTTTGGTTTCCCAATTTTTTCCACCAACTTGTGTGACAAACTAACAATTTTTGAAAGAATTAAATTATATGGCATTATTTTTTCGGAATTTAATGGGATTACATACTTAGCACTCAAATATAGTTTGTCGTCACCTGTGATTTTAAGAGAAAACTTAAGGCAAAAATGACACAATAAGAGAGCATTTATATCACATTCTTACTAGATCTACGTTCTAACAATAGATGAGGAAGATATAATGAAGATAAAAGGGAAATACAATTATGTTATTTTCCCCTCGGTGATTCAATGGCTTATTTTCATCAGAACAAGACAACGGTGTGGCATGCTTTTATGGATGATGCTTGAAGTGTTGAGAATTGAGATCCCCCATAATTTACATAAAATCAATTATTGTTCCGAAGATTATGGGCATTAAAGTGAGAGCCATGAACCGTGCTAATAATTAAAGGGAAATAACTCTTACACATGTATACTAACACACACTGTATACCTGTGCATGTTCTTAAGTGAAAATATGATTTATAGTTACAATTTCAGTTTAAAAAGAAGTCACGATTTTAGTTAAAAACATGTGTATGTGTGTTAATGCGTGTAAGTGTGTAACGACCATTGGGACCTTCCTTGTGTAAATTGGCAACCTTCTTCCAAACCTTAAAGGGCCATTTAAGTATCACAAGATTCTGAACAAGCAACAACTGTTTTATGTTTGGGTCACGAAAGCAAGAAATTAAGTTACATAGACTACTAGCTATTACCCAACTGGTAGGCAATGAAATCTCACCGATACAATAATATTTATACATCACAATAATTTGTTTCATTTTCCTTTTTCTTATTTCATAGTAAGTGAAAAGAAATTATCAATAACACAAAGAATCCAAGATGTTTTATGTTTGGGTCATGAAAGTAGGACAAAATTGCCCTTTGCCCTTTTCGGGCAAATTATATAGCATTATGCCCCATTTCCCAAACTAATTAAGAAAATGCATCTCTTTTAAAACTCGATTTTTGATAAATTGAGTTAGGCCCTATAGTGACGTTTTTAAGGAGCCTATTGTGACGTTTTAAAAACCTATAGTGACGTTTTTTAACTCGACTTAAATGAAATCGAGTTATAGGCAATGAAATTGACCTATAGTGACATTTTTTTACCTATAACTCGATTTCATTGAAGTCGAGTTAAAAAACGTCACTATAGATCTTTAAAACGTTACTATAGACTCCTTAAAACGTCACTATAGGGCCTAAGGTTTTTTTTTTTTTTAATTCGATTTATCAAAAATCGAGTTTTAAAAGAGGGGAATTTCCCTAATTAGTTTGAGAAGGGGGGCATAATGCTATATAATTTGCCCGAAAAGGGCAAAAGCTCATTTTGTCCCATGAAAGCAAGAAATTAAGTTACACAGACTACTGTTACCAAACTGGTAGCAATGAAATCTCACTGATACAATATCTACATCACAAGAATTTGTCTTCTATTACTTTTTCTTATTTCATGGATAGTGAAAAGAAATAATCAATAACACTAAAAGAATCCGAAATATGTTCGATAAATCAAATATATAGAATTTAGTGTTCATCAATTCACTAGACATTCATACATATAAATTATCATCAAGAACGTATGTATTGTACATCAAGAAAGAAAACATCCCAGTGGCGGTGCCACGTTCATGTCAGGGTGTTCCCAGGAATAACTTGACCTGAAAAGAAAAATTATATATAATAATTAAAATTTTTTTATTTGTTTACTCTTTAAAAAAAATTAGGAACACTTTCAATCAAAATTAGGAACACCCTCAAATAAAAAAAAATTATTTGTTCTACTTTCAAGCAAAAAAAAAAAAAAAAAAAAACCCCAAACAAAATTTTGAACTAAAATTTGGAAAAAAAAAAAAAAATTGTAACAGGCAAGCCCACCAGGAAAAAAAACAAAGCCCAATATACTGAAAACAGAAACCCGCGGATTCTAAAAAAAAAAAAAAAAAAACACTGATCGGTATAAGACTAATTGGTGCAAGCCCAGCAAACCCATTCATTCCTCAGTCCACCCTCCAAATACTAACAAAAGACCCCATTCTTCTCCATCAAATTCCAAATCACCAATGAAAAAAATAATACTAATAAATAAACAAAAGAGCAAAACAAATCTCCTCTTACATTTACTGGGAGTATAATGCCCCCATCATGCCGCCTCTCCATGACAGTCCTCCACACCACCAGTCGTCCTTCTATGAATCACTGGTATCTTTCTCATTTTTTATCTCGCTCTCTTGTTGTGTGTTTGTTACCTTCTTTTTCTTTCTTTCTTTTTTTTCTATAACTATGTGTTTTGTATAACTCTGTGTGCTGTGTTACTGCTGTACAGCACTTCAAAATACTGTGTCTGAGTGTGAGAATGACATTTTTGTGGCTGTAAATTTGACAAGTGTGGATTTCTGTCTTTTACTTTAATTATATAATATATTATAATATTTTTGAGTTTCTGTTATATAATAATATATAAGATTATAAAATATTGTTATATATAATTAGTTATTACAATGTACTGTTGTTTGCATTTATATTTTGGCTTGAGTGCTTAAGTTATAAATGAGTTTTATACAATAAAAAAAACGTAGGACACAACATTATTAAGCTAAAATATTAATTCATAAAATAAAAATTTTTATTGGGTCTTGAATTTTTTTTTTTTAATTCAATAATTTTGTTATATTTAATTTGCCCCCCTAGAAAAACTTTCTGGCTCCGCCACTAACCTCGAAACACCCGAAATAGACCGGAATGACCCGAAATTTTTTCCTGAAGTAGAATAGGGTGGGTTACTATTCCGGTTTGTTTACCGGCATGGTATTTTTCGGCTATTACGGAATGGAATTAATAACATTGAATCAAACCTAATTACCTAAAGGCTTAAAAGAAATAAGATTGTGTAATTTATGCTTCATAAGGAACACCCTGAACAAAATTCCTAGAGTCGCCACTGAAACATCCCCATTTCACAGGTTGTAATTTTATCTCTTAGACAACAATATCAAACACTAAATCGAAACAATAACATTACAATTAGGATGGAATAAAGGGAGAGAAAGAATGTCCATCTAGTGCAGCAAATGTTTAACTAAGATCTCTATGTGTCATATCATGCCCATAATGATGAATATATGTGTATAGTAAGTCATGGGAATGACTTTATGGAAAGTATGAGTGAGTATATGGAAATATGGAAGAGGGATGAAGTGGTGTTTAACCATTTTCGGGTATGGTGTAAAGAGGGACTATTTATGGCTATTTTAAGGTGTTGGGATTTTCTAAGAAGATGGAATAAGATGTTTATGGGTAGGTGTACATAGGTATTTATGGACTAAAGGCTAGTTTATGAACTAAATGACTGATTTGTGAGCTGAAAATAGCATGATGAGTGAGGAATTTAATGAGGAGATCTTGTTTTCTGAAACTAGGATCAGAGTTCAAGAGGGTTGGTTGACACTTCAAGTCAAGTGTCAACCATTGATGCCTCTACTGGGAGCTTCTATTGGACACCCCCTAATGCCCTCCAAACCACTTTTTCCTTAATTTTCCTCTTTTAAGATTCATGGGCTTGGTTCATAAATTAATTACATACATTTTTAGTAAGAAAATAAACTATTTAGTTGATGATTTCATGAGCTTGGAGGTCGCCGTTATGGTTTCTTTGAGTTGTGACCAAAACTTGGAGAAGAAGGGTATTTACTGTCCATTAGCTTTTAGGTGTCAGCCCATCCTCTAGTACTGTTCATGTCAGAGATGGTAGTGGCAAAGAGATTGATGGGACAGTTGGTCAGCTCCTAATTTGGTTTGGGAGCTTGGTTACTTCTTGAGGTGCTCTTCAGCAGAAGGCAGAACTGAAGGGAGTTCTCCAGCTGGGTTAGTTTGCACACATGAGCTGTTTTGATTGAGATTTCATGTTGGGCTTAGCCATTAGGGTTGAGTATTTCAATGGGCCTCGGACTTAGTGGTTCTTTCCACTTGGGCCTATCCTTTTGCTTTCTTGTTGTGAGCCTTCAAAATGGACAAAGCTACCATATATTTCCATGAATTTTTATTCCAAATGGGCTTTAGTTGTTAGTAAAAATGAAATGTATTCATGACTTTTAACAAATATTTATGATAGGTTTTGGCTGTTAATTTCCATGGGGTTTAAATAACAATTTGTATAGTTTCTTATAATTTTTGCCATGAATTATTTTGTAAATGATATTTTCTTTGGGGTTTTTAAATATTAACTTCCAATGTCTCTTGTAAATAATATTTACCATGGGTTTTAATAGAGACAATATCCATGGGTTTCAAATAAAATATGGTAACAACCACTATAATGGAATAATGTAATATTCTCATGGGTTTTTCTATAGATAATCATAATGGGCTTGTAAGGTGAATAATTACCATGAGTTTTGGAAATAAATATTATGAATGCTGTGATATAAGATAAATAGTGACCATGGGTTCTTATTATATAAATTCCATATGTTTATAATATGGTATGAAATAAATAAATATCATAGGTCTAAAATAAATAATTATAACTTTCCATGAGCTTTTATATTAGTAACACAAATTCATAATTCTTAATGGGCTTGATATATGTTTGTCATGGGTTTTGGAAAAATGAATAGTGTTACGTAACATAAATAGTTACCATGGGTTTTATAAGATAGATTCCATGAGCTTGTAATATTATAATAATAAGCTTAAGAACTTAAAACATTATTCATCATTGGACTTTAAATGAAATACTTATGATATAGTATTTTGCCAAGTATCGATAACCTTGGGCTTTTACTAAATAGTGTCAAGTAGCTAGCTTGGGCTTTTAATAGTGCCAACGTAAACTGGACTTTTGATATTGCCAATGAAAATTTTGGCTTTTGAAATATTGCTAAGCATAAGTAGCCTTGGGCTTTAAAAAGAATGCGATGAGTGCATTGGGCTCATAGGGCCGGTTTTGGGCTTTTGTGATGGTTTATATCGTGGCCCAATTTAGATAATAAGATAGGAAATATTTGGGGGCCAATGGGATGAGAAACATTTATGGAGGCCCAAAATAATTTATGATGATATTTTGGTGAATAAATAAGTATGATTAAATAGGATTGGAGCATGTGGCATAAGTGAAAAAATTGTACCTCAACACATGGTAACATTTGAATATATATTATTCTTAGTTGCTTGGTTTAAATTAGATATGGTGATCTTGAAAATGCGGAAATCTTGTTACTTTATGAATTCTCTCTTCTAGATTTGCTTCCTTTTGTTGTGTAGTTAAAGTTTAAACAAAGATTCATGGACTTGTTCAATGTTTTGACAGAAATAAAAAATGTTCAAGCTCAAAAAAGTTCCAAAAAGAGAACCTGGTGTGGCTGAAGCTGAACTAAAGAAGATTTTGCGTGAACAGAAAAACGTAGACATTGGCTTTTCTCTCCCTTTCTCCCTCTCGATCTCTCTTTCTTTGTCTTTCCCCATATTTCTCCCTCTCAGTCTCTCTGTTATCATTATCGTGTGGGTAGGGTTTCAATTTGTGTTCTTTAGACGTGGGGGGAGAGAGCGACTTTGTTTACTTAATTTAATTTTTGATTTTTTTTATTAGTGTTTTTTTAATTAAGAAATAAATTATAAAAATATTAAATATAGTGCAAAACGGCTTCGTTTTGGTGAGATAACGGCAGCATTGGGCGGATTGTTAATGGAGAACTGAATTGAGGATGATAGAAACTTAGATAACTAAAATGACAAAATGTAAACTTAGAGGACTGGAATGAAAAGTAATAAAACTTAGAGGGTGAGTTTTGTATTTTGACATTTATTTTATTTTATTTACCCCAATGAAAGAAAGGAAGCTTTTAAACACAACTTGCAAATAGTTCTAGAACAAACTCTATCAAACCAGTCTAAATACAAAAGGGAATAACATAATCAACAACAAAAAATCAAAATCATAAAATTCTGCGAGCTATGTTCTACCCATCTGATATGACTTATGAGTAATGAGTATTAGTGTATTTACATAGTAGTTGCTCAATGTGAAGATCTGTTGTACTCGATAGCCGATATTGCTTAAATCATTTCAGTAGAAAATTTGATCCACGGGTGTTGTGCTATCCATGCCAAATGCATAATGTGTCGTCTGAATGATATGCCTGAAGTGATATGTTACACTTAATCTCTTTTAAAGTATATCAACATAAACATCAATAGACAACACTGATGAAAGTAGAGTCTTATAACACCTTATTTATTTATTTATTTATTTATTATTTTTATATAAAAATATGATTTTAATCTATGATGTCATCTTCATGATAAATGTTTTTTATTATCAGGCAAATATACCAATTGGTTTATAGTGTAGGTCGGGAATGATTTTTGGTTTTTTTTTTTATTTTTTATATTCAATGACGATAGACTTTACTAGTTAAGTTAACTAAGATCCACTTATAACATATTCTTCTTAATATTTTGACAAATTTTTATTTTAGAGAATACTAATAAAATCATAGACTATACTACATGATAAGGGTGACAGTATCTGACACAAACTTAGTAGGTTAAGTTGAGGCTTAGTGGGAATTCGTGTTAGATTTGGGTCCACATTATTTGACTTGTTTAATAAACATGTTGTGTCATGTTTAACATGCGAAATATGTCTGACTCATTTAACTAAATGTCATTTTAACCAATTTACCCTTAAAAACCCTAAGTATATAAGCTTATTTCCTATCATTTATTCCAAGACCTGTCTTGATAACTTATTATACGTGTCAATTTTAAGAAAACCTATTTATTAATTGAGTCATGCGTGTCATGTCGTGTTACTTGTTTAATAAACATATCATGTTAGGAATGAGGAATCTTGGCTTGTTTAATAAATGTGTTGTATTCATGTTGACCCATATAATTGAATACTCGTGACCCGATATGCGAACACAAATTACCATCCCTACTACATGATAAAATTTTGGACTTTGTATGTGTTTGAACACGAATTGTGCTTTTTATATAAAGGCATCTCATGTACAATTATTACACAACACAATTCAATAGAATTATTCCTACAATTCTAATCGTATTAAAAAATATGGTTGCACCAAATGACTATTAAGTGGTTATTCTTTCATTGGTACTTGGTGTACATTTGACAATCAATTAAAAGTTAGTTTTTTTTTTTCTTTCTTAAATTATCTATTGTTTGCAGATTTCACATTACTTTTTGTTTCAGTTTTATTTCAAATAATCTAACTTTCAAATTTTTGAAAATAAGTTTTTTTTTTAGTTTTTTGTTTTACATTATGCAAATAAGTTACTGAAAATAAGAATTCCAAACTTTTGAGAAGACTTTTTATTGGACTAAAACACAACATTTCACACGTTCCAAAACCAAAAAGAGAGGTTATTGATTTTTTTATTTTTTATTTTTTATACAGGATAACTTTATTCATTCAACTATAATAAAAGGTTTTACTAATTTGAAAATAGAGGGTTCTAAAAGAGTAAGCCGTTTTACCACTCTTAACTATTTCAATGTCACGCTTTAGAGCATTCACATCAAGAATGCTATAATGCTAAAAATGCCATTAATAATAACCAATATACAAAAAACACACTACAAAAAACATGCAATATGCTACATTAAACATGCTATCTCTAGCAGCTCACTGGGACTATCTGGCCTTTTGCCCCTTTGGGCAAAAATATTTGGCATTATGCCCCTGTTTTGAAACTATATAGGGGCGTGCCCCTGTTTCAATACTCGCTAATTCTAAAGCCGAGTTACTTGAATTACTCGCATCTCCAAAGACCGAGTTTTAGGCAGGTTCTTGCCACAGTGGCAATCCAGCGTGGCTTTTGGGAAATAAATATTCCCGCGTAACTGTTTATAACTCTGCATTGTAGAATCTGATTTATGTGCAGAATATGAAACGCTTTTGAATGTAACGTCTCTAAAACAGTTTGTGTGTCTTCCTTCCTCTACAGTTTCTCTCCCTTCCTCCGTCCGATCAGTAGCCACCCTCTGTTCAGTAGAGCCTTCCCAAGTTCAACGAATATTCAAGTTCTCCTATTTCTACCCGAACCCAAACCAAATCGGTCAGTCGACGCAGGATTGAAGCTCAATCCAAGCCCACACCCAAACCCACACCTTTTCACTCTCGCCATAGCCGAAGCTCAACCCAATCCATCTTCGGAGTTAAAGGAGTAGAAACGTATTAAGGTAATTTCTAAATGCTGAGTTCAAATTTTCGTTTTTTCCCTTTGCATGTAATCTGAGTTAAGTGTTGATTGTGCGTGTACTCTGATTTGAGTGTGGCTTCTTAAGTTTTTCTCTGTTCGATTTTCCTCTATCTCTATTCATTATTATTGTTGCTTTTTTAGCTTTGTTGGGTTTGGTTTTGAACTGGGTTTGGTTTTGAACTGGGTTTGGATGCACGTATAGGGCAGAAATTCATGTAAAATACAGTTAGCATGACAACGGTGGTCATTGTTAGGGAAAATTGCTTTTTAATTCAACTCTATAATTTCAGGAAATTATGTTGTATGTGAAAATTGATTTTGAATTAGGGAAAATTGCTATTTAATTCAATGCTAAATGATCTTGAATTGAGAAGCTATTGGTTTTACAAGCTTCAAACTTACTGGCTTTTGCAAGCTTCCACTCTGTTAACTTATTAATATAATAGATATAATGTGTGTATAATGGATATGCACGCATATATCTACACACAGACCATAAAATGCACATCATGGACATCCACTATCACTGAACTAAATTGAGCTCATAAATGCCCTGTATATCTACTGTTTTGGGTTCCTAAAACCTTTGCTGCCACATTTTGTGTACAGATGCATAATTGATTGTCATAAGAGACTAGAATTGTCTTAGAAGTTCTTAAAGTACTTATTTTTTTGTTATTAGAATTCCTAGTCTTTATAAGAAAGGATTTAGAAATAGCCTAGATAATGGCTTTATTGTAGTCGATAATATTGATAGATTTCAATAACATTCCAAATTTTTTCAAGCACGATTGCTATCTCCTACCTAAGTGTGACTGCTTACGAAAGCCTAGGTGTGATTGCCTAGTGTTTTATCTTTCTTTATTTGATGTTCTTTTTAGTGCCAAAATTCCTAAAAATCCTACATCAAATTTGGTATCTAAGCCCGTTGAAGCTTCTGTCTTGTGTTAGATTAGCAGTCATTTGTGGGTTATGTTTGTTGATTAAGTACATCAATTTATTATTATTATCATCTACTACATGTGGGGTTGAAAAGGGAACTTAGTGGCCTTTGAGGGTCACCAATCCTTTCCTAATAGGTTGGATTAGGTTAGGGGGAGCATTAAGATTTGTGGTGACTTGTAGCTTTTGGCCTTTTTGTAAGGCTTGTGGCTTTTATAGAAAAATGCTAGATAATCTATTTTTTTATTCTTCTTGCAAGAAATTTAAGAATTCTTTTTCCATTTCTGTCTCGTTTGTATCCATACTCTCAAAATTGTTTAGGGGTAGTTGGGTACCTTTTAGAACTATGTTTTAGTATTTTCCAATGGTGTTTTTTGTGGTGCTTAATTGATTCATTGGTTTGCATTTTGCTGTGTTCATTTGTTGGTTTACTTTGTTTGATTTAGACATTGATTCGCACGTTGGTTGGTTGGTTAGGTTGCTTATACATTCTGCAACTATGGGTCCTTTTTGTTTATGCCTTGCAGCCATGAACATTAGGATCAAGTTAGGCATATATGCTCAGGCTAGGTGTTTTATATTTTAGTGTTTTAATTTAACTCTTCCTTGATATGATTAAATGGATTGAAAATCAGTGTATATATAGATGCATGATGCATAATTCAGATGAGCAATTATATGTTTTCAATTTTTTGTCAAATCTCTCTCTCACTCTGTTTCTCTTTCACTCACTCTCTCTCTCTCTGTATCTGTTTCTGTCAGTTTGGTCTAGAACCCTGTTGAAATACTTGCTTGTCTAACATGATTGCATGCGTGTCAGATATGCAGCAACTGCGAAATGTGGTTCCTGGACCCGCGGAAAATACACAATTGACACAGCAGCCAGGTCATCGATCCACGGCGCTATGGGAGACGCCTGCCGGTCAGGTACGTAGTTGTACTGAACTTCGGACATGTCGAAATCATTTGTTTTTTTTTATTTCTGTAGGGTTCTTTGATTATTTGTAAATAGATGTTGGACATGGTAGCATTTCAGTTTTGGTTTAGGCAGAATTTTATTTAATCCAAAGAGAAAATGGTATGAAGCAGAAATAATCGTGAAATTAAAAACACTCTTTCATTAACAGTAGTACCCGAAAATGGTATGGAGTAGAAATATTCAAAGTCAGTAGATCTCATTCGGAAGCTATAGTAATCAATTAAAATGAATCTGTTGCCATTATTTTCGCAAATATGCACACACAATTAGGCGTGGCTACACATAAGACAACTTTGTTGATTCCTAATTCCCTACTCCATTTGACATAGTGAGGCACTTTGTTCATTCATTTCAAAACCTAATGCCCATCACCTCAGTGCTAATTTTAAAAAATGTCATTGACCTTGAATTGATCCAGTCTACCATTGAGCTAGAGTGAATAACTAGTTAACATCATAACTAACATATTGCAAAATGTTTGTAGCTAACTAGTTAGCCTACTATTTCTTGCATATCCTAAGACAGTGCTCTTTCGTGTGCAGGTAGTGCCAGGCGTGCTAAAGTGCAGGCACCGATCTTGCAAGTTACCCCGGCATGGGTTAGACCCCCGAATTGCTCGGTACATAACTGAGGCGGGATTTGAAGGGTTATTCAAGGTTCCAAACTTGGAAGTGGATCACGCGTTGATCACAGCACTAGTTGAGCGTTGGCGTCCGGAGACGCACACACTCCACCTACCGCATGGAGAGATGGGCATCACCTTACAAGATATTGAGGTGATGCTAGGGGTTCCTATTGATGGGTTGCCAGTGACTGGGAGTGTCAAGCTGGGGTGGCCAGCGTTGTGTCTTGAGTTACTGGGTCATCGTCCTCCAGACCCGATACCACATCCCCATGAAAACAAGTCTATCCTTGCTGGGGCGAGGCTAAGAGTCACCTAGCTGAAGGAACAATTTAGAGCTCCCTTAGCTACGGATGCTATGGATGAGGTAGTGCAGCAACATGCGCGCTATCACATTCTTTTTAGATTGGGGACCATTCTATTTGTGGACAAGTCGGCGGACCGGGTGTCGGTGATGCCTCTACAGTTCCTGAACCCAATCAGCAACGCGAAGAGGTACAGTTGGGGTAGTGGAGCATTAGCTTGGCTGTACAGGCACTTATGCAAGGCATCGGAGACGAAGGCGATGCAGATGGGAGGAGCATTGATGTTGGTGCAGCTCTGGGCGTATTCGAGGTTCCCAGTGATATGCCCTGTTGCGAGGACGCCGCAATCGCCAGTGGAGGTAGGTCCCCTTGCATGTCGGTATGTTATTTCATTAGTTTGATACAATTGTCATGCCATTTGTCATTCACCGTGCACGTGTGTATAGTTGGTCAAAATCCCTGCATGTATGCCACTTTTAATACATTCACTAAGTACACTGCTATCGAGAAGAAACCCCCGTTTCAAACTGAAAGTTTAATTGACATTAATTCAATGGATCGACCCCCTACCGAAAATATGAAAGCTAATTAATGGCTTTATTTTTGGTACGCATTTATTGTCGCGGTAGCATTGTTGTTTGATATTAACTAATGAGCATTGTCTGAAATTGTATGTTTACTAGATGGAAGGGGCCAAAGAGCACGAAAGAGCATGCCACACATGTGCTACCTGTGTATCGAGCGTCACTGTCGAGTATACGGGCACACCAGGTATTTTACCGCTTCATGTCAGAAGGATATAATTCCCCATATTTTTGTTTTTCACTTGGTAGGGTTTTAACAACTACTGCATGTGTATAGTTAATAATGTAACTTTGGTCGATTAGACCATAGATATACAAGGAATTAGTTACGAACACAAACACAAGGGTGGGTGGGCAGTCAATATAGAGTACCTTCATTAATAATTTTACACCGATGTTTGTCGTTTTGATTCCACACATATTTAGCTTTGTACCCTTAAAATTTTTCCCTCGGTTGTAGCTATTGCTTGTGATTATTATTTTTTGTCATACATTTAACATAAAAATTATAAAAAAAGATATCTTTTGATAAACATTATGCAAATAAGTTACAATGAGATACCCAAATGGACACACAACGAGAACAAGCCGCCACTGAGTAGGAAAAGGATAGAGCATTTGAACAACTCTTTGTCAAGGAGATCATCATGCTCAACTACTTAGAAAGGGTGGCGAGTTTCTTACACACGTCTGGCTTTTGATAGAGCATTTCAACCTCGAAGAAAGTTTTCAAAAGTCACAAACAAGACCACATAAGGAAGAACACATGGTAGGATAGGGGACTCGGATTTATTTGTTTATTGAAGTTATCATCAATATAAACTGCAAATTTAAGTTAATATGTCCCTAAATCTCTCTCTCTCTCTCTCCCTCTCTCTCTCTTAATGTGTAAAATAAATTCCAATAGATTAATTGGTTCTAGGTGATTTCCATTTATTTCTTATCTTTTTCCACCCACGATATGAGATTTGCTTAGTATGTTGACATTTACCTTGCTTTAGGGTAGTGTTTATTATACAGAAAGTCCATACAATTTAGTTTTTTAACTATAATCTTGACTTTAAGACACGATTTTTAGTTCAAAAAATAATGTGTGTACCAACAATTAACCATTGCTTTATATGAATGAGGTGTCCCAGCAATGGAATCCAATAAATGCAGGTCACAGGCACACTAGCACTCTAGTTAGAGCCCCAAAATGAATGACATTTTATTTTTAGCTTACCCATTTGGTATTCATGAATCATGATATGAAAAGGTGTGGACATAATATAAAACAATGTGGACATTGTTAGATATGAAACAATCAAATCCTAAGTTTAATTTGATTATTCAAATATTAATAGAGTCAAATTGATCTCTCAACTTTAACTTTTGAAATAGAATAAATTTGTTTTTGGGTTTGCTGCTTTGCTCATCGTTATAAAATTATAACAGCAGTTATATCAGGTGGCTAACGGAATTCATATAAGATTCAAAAAAAAGAAAAAAGAAGATATATTAGCACCTTGTTAGTTGTCACTGTAAAAACACTTCATTCTCTCTACCGTGGACTATGTGGTTATGAGGCAGCAGAATCAGCGGCCTCTGCATTGCCCAGACCCTTGCCTGCCAAGCACAATGAGATCGTGGATTACATTGCAATATATTACATTGCGTAGGACTATATGATAAACTAATTTAATAATTAATGAGAGTTAACCACTTATTATAGAGATAAGATAACGATCTGTGGCAACTACTTTTACTACTTATGATATAAGTTTTTTAATATGATATATATTACGGGGACAAATCTAGAAGGGATTGAAGAATAAACAAGAATGTATTTGTTGGTTGTCAAAAAAATTATTATGCGAGTTTCAGTTAGCTCAATTAGTAAATTATTTTATTGTCAAATAAAATATTTGAGGTTGAATTCTGCCTATGTCATTGACCGATTAATATTTTAGTTTGATAATAAAAAATAATCATCATGAAGTAGATGTATAGATTGAATTTGTTTGTTATAAAATAAATCATATTTTGTCAATTTTAAGGTAAAATATGGGCTAATAATTGATTATAGGTTTTTGTTAAATTTTTTGGATCAATGATTTTTGGACTATGATTTTTTGGGCTGATGGCTCAATTCAAATTAGGCTAGGATATAGAGTACCTTCATTAATAATTTTACACCGATGTTTGTCGTTTTGATTCCACACATATTTAGCTTTGTACCCTTAAAATTTTTCCCTCGGTTGTAGCTATTGCTTGTGATTATTATTTTTTGGTTGCTAGAAAGAATATTAAGAACTATAGAATGCAGAACTGTAGGTAATGTTTTCACATGTATTTTCCAAACCTGATATTTTTGAGCTTGATGCTCTTGAAATAATTGCATAAGTCTGCATATAATTTGATAGGCAAAATTGAAACACCATTAGAATTAAAGGTGAACTGAATAACCACATTGAATATTATTGTTATCAAAATATTTATGAGTCCAATACTTACAGCAGGTCTAAGATCTTTAAAATATTTCCTTACAAAATGGACATCGTTGTCTCTATATAATAAACAACATTATTTTTATATATTTTTGGGGTAAGCACATCGCATACAAATCCTACCCCAACAAGGTATGTTTACTGGGCATTCCCCTTCTCCCTTTTCTTAATTTTCTCCTCCTCTTTTTGAACCCCAAATCACACAATGTGCCAATTACTGATTTATAATGAAAATTAGATTTTGGCCAAACTAAGATTGGTAGCAACAATAAGCATCACAAAAGCTTTCAGTTCCATGCAAGGTCTTAAGATTCTGACTGAAACCATGCAACTAGTAGTATCCAGGTGCATCTTACCATGTCAAATTCAATAAGAGAGGGAAATAGGTCAAGAATGTCTTAGGATTTTTAGTGAAGTGGTTCTTCAATGGTCTTCTACATATTTGCTCACATTGAGGATTGACACAAATAAGTACGTATTTGATTTTTCTCTTGTTGACCATTTATGCAGGTTGTCTGGGAGCCGTACAGGGATGTCCTAGACTCGTTGCCCCCATATTGCACTGCCGGCCGACATATATGGAGGGCCATTGTGCCGTTGATCTATTTTTGGATAGTAGAGGGTCATCATCCCGAACGTGTCTTTCGTCAGTTCGGGATGAAGCAAGCGCCACCGGATATTGTGGATACATCGGTTGCTCTCCACAAAATCTCCCTCCAAGGTAAATTAGATAGGGATTAAGTGCAAGAGCATGCTATCCACATTGACCGATGGGCCCATAGAGAGGAACATCTGGCCGACGCACTGACATTGGATGGGGACACGACATACCTTGCTGCTTACATGGAGTCGTACCGAAGGACGACCAGACGGTTCATTACGCGTGAGTCGGCGTATTACGAAATCCTGGTAAGGCAACAAACCCTGAACATGCTTCTTTGATGGATTGACAATATATGTGTGTTGCTGCATGCATTCTGAAAATTAAAGTGCGACCACAAGCCATTGAATCAATATTTTGACATTCATTTTAGAGAACATTTCATTTCTTGCCACTAGATATGCATTTGTCACAAGCAATATGTACTGCTGTGCCATTTGAATGTTCATATATATATGAATAAGCTCAACATGCATAATTTGTTTTCAAATCGGTCATGCACAACACAAAAGGAACCATAAAAGTTTTAACGGGACTCCTTTATTTCACAGGTTCAGTCCAACGTGGAATTACTGTCGCAATGCGAACTAGACTCCCAAGTGTACAACCACCTGAAGAGTACGCTGGATCTTGTTGGAGAGTTGAGCCGAGTGGCATTGGAGAACGCGCGTGCCTCTGCGACTGAGGCGAGCAGACAGGCCACAGGCCGTGGTGGGGAGGTCGTGGGTCTGGACGGCGTGGACGCAGTCGAGGTCCTGGAGGTGGTCATGAGGATGAGGATGACTTCGGTAACTTCCAACTCTAATACCTCCAATTCTTACTGACTTGCACTTCTACTACTTTGAGTTGTAATTTATTTAGAGGACGTATTATAGTAGCGAAGTATATATTGTTTGGTAAGTAGTTTTTAGGGTTAATATGCACTTCCTTATGGAATTTGGTATAATTACTTACAATGTTCTCCCAAACTTTAAATATTAAAACTAAGCACTGTAAAAATCAACCAGCAGGTACGGCTTTTTAAGTTCTTCCAACCAAAATATATATGTATTGAAATGTAAGACATGCAAAACTGTTTCATTCAATCCTTATAAACTACAATGACAATACTATTATCCACTTTTAGCATATACCCATCAATGCTAATATATTTAACACATTGATGACAAAACAGCAAGTCTATGCAGTTTTTCCATCGAGTATAAAGCACAATAATCTGTTTGCTAATCTAATTCCTTTTAAAAATATTCCTACACCACCATGGAAATAAACTTAGGAGTACATGAGGAAAATTCAAAGTTGTGATCGCATTCTGCAGTTCATACAATTTGGATTGCTTACGCATTTGGCATTACGTAGGGTTTACACTTTACAATAGTTATTGGATTCTACCAACTTACTTACGAATTAACCTGTCCTTTATACTGTCTAGATTCTAGGGTAATTATACATGTTGAATCTTGTGTTAAAAACAATGTTTTAGTGTTATTGTATTAGCTTTGTAGTTGCTGTGTGTTTTCAGCTTTGTTATAGCTTTGTTTTTGCACTTAGTTGTCTTACATTTTCAGTTGACTGAATGCAGACTGTTCCAATTAAAAAAAAAATTAGTGTTTTTGGGATTTGTATGAGTAATGCATTAACTGATAGTGTAAGTAATCTTTCTCCACTCTCAGTCAGAAAATTTTCTCCATCCTAAACATTTTTATATATATTTTATCACTCACCTTCAAGAATTTTCTTTAATTGTATTGTTAAAGTTGAAATAATTATTCAATAAAAAAAACAATTATAGCAAATAGTAGACATTTTTGCTTTTTTGGGGCAAAATCTGATACTTTAATTGCAAATGGAAAAATATGCAATCAGAATAAAAAGCAATAACACCAGAAAACTTTAGCAACCATGAGGCTGCAACTGGGCCGACATTTTGTGCGTGTAGTAACTGGTAAATGAGAGGTTTCATTCCCCAAAGTAAATCCCCTGTAAAGGGTCAAATGCCATTGATTCATATCTAGGCTGCAGATAGTAAGACATTTTTTGACTCAATCCCTTGTTGTCATCTTAATAAATATAGCTGTTTTTGTACAGATGATAAGGCGTTCGAGGGCGACTGGGACATGTACATGGATGGCGTTGGGTCATCGCGATGCATGTCTGACGCTGCTGCCCAGCCATCCCACCCCGCTGGCCATGACTATAGTGTAGAACACACATCCTGTGCTCAAGCCGGCCCTCGGTCCCCACCACCCACTCGGCTGTCTCCCCCATTGTTCAGTGGCTCTGCCCACGACGGTGGCTGTATATTTGTACCCACACTTGGCCGACCGACCCCACCTGTAGTTCAGGCTGAGCCCACCCAGGACCCTTCACTTCCTAACCCCGACGAACCGGCTGCACAGATCGAACAGATACAGAGTGAGAATATTGAGCCGGTACATGAGTTCCGAAGATCACTCCGCACTGACATACACCCCCCCGGTTGTGGGACTGGTGACGGTAATTATTTGCACAGCTAGGAAGGCATCTTTCTTAATTGCTATCTATGAATTAGACTGTTCAGATTAACAATCCTGTGATCAGTTTGCATTAGATTGTCTTCTTTAGCCAGTGCACCTCCATGCTATGTAAACCGTTTATCATTTACCTTAATAGAATGTCACTTGACTTGCATATGATGTTGTTTGCTTTAAGTGATGATCATACTCAGATCAAACATTTTCTTATAACTGAATTAAGAAGAGGGTTCGTCAACTATTACTCACTTCATTTGGTAGATATTTCAAAGGCTTCATCATCAAACACATAATCCAAGAGTATTAAGTATATCCTCTATTGTATTGAACTACTATTGCCATTGTTGCAATGCAGTTAATAGATTGCTATTCACCATCATTATTTGTGGTTGTAGTAATCTAATAGTAGTAGTCATGTGACATTGGAGGTGTACCCAATTCATCACCCAACTTATTAGTGCTGTCAAGGGTGATCAATCATTGCTATAGAATTTTTTCTCCTTAGTTTTTCTTTTTTCATTTCACAAAATCCTCACAGAATTTGCCCAATGATGTAGCCTATTGAGTGTTGACCCCTATTTAGTGGATGAGTAAAAGAGAAGCTGTATAGCTCCTTTCCACATCATTGTTGCCTTAGGGAATGTGCAATCCCTCTCTTTAAACTCTACTTTCGCTGTTAGGGAATGTGTGCATTCAAGTAATGTGCTCTGCTTTGCATTTTAGGTAAGACTAGACCGGCGAAGGCAGCTGTGAGGAAACGAAAACAGCGATGAGCTGTTGATGCTATGGAGCATATCGGGGTAAAACCTTGCCCAATATCTGGACTTCTTATTTTTTTTTAGTTTTTCATGTTCATTTTCCGATAATTACAATTCAAAACCAAAAAAAAAAGAGAAAAATCAAAAACAATATTAGACAGTTGGGATTTTTCTTGACTATAAAAGGAAGTGGTTGCTTTGAAGCAACTGAATTTCTCTCTCCTCTCTCTAGATATAGATAAGTCCAGCATGGCATAGAAATTGAACGCACTTACACAGCATATAAATTTCCTTCCTTGCTTTAAGCTTTGTTTGATTGGCAAGACAGTGTTGGAAAAAAGGTGCCCTGCATATGAAATTATTATTATTAAAATCTGCCCTGCACATCAAACTAGATCTATGAAATTTGATATGAAATTATTCCTTCCTTGTTTTTTCTTTTTCATTTACTGATTCATATTTGGTGGCATATTTTGCAGGCTTCAGTAGATCCTAATATTGATAAACTTTGAAAACCACCATTTTCGTTGATGTCGTTTTTTGCATGGTAGTTGGACAATGTCTTGTTGTTGATGTAACAGTCAGTGGACACAACTTTGACAATATTTTTTGGACATAGAAGAGTTTGACAGATTTTTGGAGAGCATAGCACCGCAAAATTGGACAGATTTTTTGGACAGCTGATTTCATCTTATTCAATATTTTGAAACATATTTTGTAACTAATGAAGCTACTTAAGCATCTTAGGTCCTATATGTGCATGTTTGAGTAAGCTTCGTGTTAGGTACCAATTTTAATTGCAAAGGGTGGATATTTTCATGTCAAATGGAAAATTCATTTCTATATATAACTCGTATCTATGTATCTGCATATTTGAACAAAGGCAGCTTTAGACAAATGCAATATAGTGATGATGGATGGAATTTTGAATTCAAGAAGTTTAATTTTAGCAATAGATTTGTTGATGTCCATTCCTTTTATGTGGCTCTCTTTTCTAAGAAAAATACTCTAGTGCAAATTTAGCTATAGCAGAGACGTCAGGATGAATGCAATATAGTGTTCTAGAATGGTTATACTGATGAATGCAATATAATTTTGTGGATGGAAATTTAAATTTCGGAGTTTTTAATTTAGTGTATTTGGTCTTCACTGCATTATATATATATATATATATATATATATATATATATAAGTGAGGCACGTAATGCAATTTGGATAATAGGAATTTTTATACTCGGCTACATGGCGTGACTGTGTCGAATACTATATTGCATGGTTCTTTTAATAGCCACATAGTGGGTTGCATAAGAACACCTACAACCTAGGTTGCTTAAAAACTTATATATATATATATATATATATATATATAATCCTTATTTCATATTATGCTTTCATATTGACCAAGTAACTATGCAGGTGAATTTCTCTTTTTCTTTTAAGAAACACCCAACTAAATTGCATCTTAAACAAATAAAATTAGTAGTAAGATATTGTATGAGTCTATTTAAGATTGTTGAAATACTAGAAACAACTTTTTCTTTGCAACTTGCCACCAACACGTGTATAATTGGTGTGAATAAATTTTTTGAAATTGTTTAATTTGAATAATTATACAAGGAGATACTAAAGAAATCGACCCATCGAATATAATGTGTAAAGTCAAGTTCTGAAGAACTCGGACTTACAGATAGCGAGTACTTTATACAACTCGCCACCACTGTACTTGGATCAGTCGAAGTGGCTTCGATCCATCGCGGAACATGCATGAGTCCAGCTGAACCTCCCTGTAAAGCGCGACTGATACTTGATTGATATGTGATCGGTCAAAAATAAAAAACTCGGTTTTTCAGGTAACAAGTAGTGTTAATCGGTTTTACTATAATCGAGTATTATGCTTTTCCATTGCCAATACCACTCTGTACTACTCGGTTTTCTAAAATACGATTTACATTGAGAAATCGCTATTACAGTAGTCGAGTATTACACAATTGGATCAGTCGAAGTGGCTTCAATCCATCGCGGAACGCATGAGTCCAGCTGAACCTCCCTGTAAAGCTCGACTGATTTGCGATTGGTAAGCGATCGGCCAGAAATAATAAAATCGGTTTTTCAGGTAGCGAGTAAAATTACTCGGTTTTACTATAATCGATTATTATGCTTTTCCATTACCAACACCACTCTGCAGTACTCGGTTTTATATGATACGAGTTACAAGTAGAAATCGCTATTACAGTAGTCGAGTATAACACAATTGGATCAGTCGAAGTGGCTTCAATCCATCGCGGAACGCATGAGTCCAGCTGAACCTCCCTGTAAAGATCGATTGATACGCGATCGATAGTTGATCGGTCAATGTAACTCGGTTTTCAGAATTGCGAGTATTATGTACAACTGGGCTCAGTCCAATCTGGGCTCGACCCATCGCGGAGCATGCATCAGTCCAGCTATAGTTCCCTTTTCGAACAACTCGGCTTCGGACATATCGAGTATTATGAAAATCTTATGTTTTTCATTTTTGCATTAGAATGTAAAAAATTTAAAAGTACCTATCAAAACAAGGACAAAAAAAAAAAAAAAAAAAAAAAACGACAGAACATAGAGGCAGCATTGGAGAGATGTGGACGTGTGTGTGGTGTGGTCAATAATATTGTTACTCCTAAATTATTATGGTTTAGAGCATAAGCATCGATTTTCGAGACTCTTCACTTTCTATTTGCTAATCGATTCGATTGACTTTCATATATGCATGTCACTGAAGAGGTTCTACTCTTTTTTTTTTAGGTGATAAAAATTTAGAAACTCTATTTGTTAGCAAACTCCATATAATTATTACCATCTCTTGAAGGGGTTTCTTTTTTGGGTCTCTTTCTCTCTTTTTTTTGCTTTTTTTTTTTTGCTGAATTGGGTCCTCATCTTCTCAATAAGAGAAGTAAAAATGATTACCCCATTTAAAAGTTTGTGATCATAATAGCAAACCACATGCATCACATTGTACATTTGTACCCCCAAAAAATATCACACGTACACATTAGACATACTTTTAATCTTTTATCATTGGGAAATAATCTAATTGAAAACGTTTTATATATTAAAATAAGATTGAGATCTTCTAAAATTCTTAAAATAACCATACATGTAATTCTTAAAATTCATTATTAATGGTCAAATAAATAATAACTTAAATTTTGACATTTTACTAACGTTTATTAGTACTATATATTATTAGTACTATATATTCTTACTTCTATTTAAACAATTGGTACAATTTAAATCACTTGTCTAATAATGAACACTTAAGATTTTCATAATTTTGTAAAAGAATTATCTTGGAAACTCTAGAGATCAAAATCCCTTAAAATAATAAAAATCATTACTAAGAAATAAGAAGTTTGTTATCACTACTTCTCAACCAAAAAAAAAAAAAAATTTGTTATTACTAATTGTTCTTACAAGAAAAATGGTAAGTCTTTATATATTGTCTTCTACGTCAGTTGAATATGCATATGATGTGTACACAAAAAGTACTAGGATTCTATTTCTATAATTTTAATCGAAAATTATTGCTTTACACATCCTGTGCTCGGATCTGGAATAGTCGAGTACTGTGCTTTTGCGTCCACGAGCACACTGCACTCGGAATTCAAGGAAGCGAGTAGTTTAAACTCGATCTTTCCGTAATCGAGTATAACACCAATCAGCTATACTTCTATTGTTCTTCCTCTCAGAGTTATGAACGAGCCTCTCTCCATTCTGAATCTGTGTGTCTCTTTGTTTTCGTCCTCAGCCTTTACTCTGTGACTCTTCCTCTCCTCCTCAAAACCCCAACCTTCATCTACATCTCTACACTATAAAATCAAAAATCCCTCACTGAACATGTCTCTCAACCTTCTACTCCGTCTTCCCCTCAAATCCCTAGCCGACCCCCGTAATTTAGCTTCCCCTAAAAACCGTGGCTGCCCTCTGTTCTTTGTAATCAGCTTTCAACCACCGAATCCACTACCAAGGTATATTTTTATATATATTTTTTGTTTTGTTTACTTACTAATGAACTTTTTTCAACAAATTGTAGATTTTTTTTACTGTGTTAATCATTATCATGTCGATTGTTTAGTGCTAATAGTAGACTTGTTTGTTTATTTTTTATTTTGATTTTAGAAAATCCCTTAATTATCTCGCCCTATAATTTCTTTTCATGTTTATTTGTAGCTGTCATCTTAAAACAAAATAATTGTAGATCCGTTCGTTTATGTTGTTAATTGCTATGATGTTGATTGTTTTTTTTTTTTTGGTAGCCTTTTCTTTTTTTCTTTTTGTGTTTGAGATAAAAGATCGAAGTTTTACTACATCACGTTTTATTAGATGGAATTTTTGTCACTTTTTTCTGAAAGGGGAATTTGTGTCACTTGTATAAATTGAAATAAATTATCATATCACCCACACGGTTACGAATTTTATAATCAAACATCAACTACAATTCTATTACAAATAATTTGAAGAAAAAATAAATTTTATAATTTATTTTAAAGTATTTTGATATTCTATCATATGTTGCATTTAATATAATAAAAGTTAATCTTATATATTATGTTGTGTCACTGTCAAGTAATTAACATATGCGTTATACGTTGTAAACTAATATACTTTTGCCATGTTACTTTTTAATTATTAAGATGATTAGTGTAATATATATGTGGAAAGTCTATTAACGTTTTAATTTTCAAGTGGCACGCTAATGATCAAGATAATATATAACTTTGTAGCTATTACTAATATAATTTGTTGATTGACTCATAAGTTGTATTAAATTGTGTAGCGTATGAACATAACACTGTGATCTATATAAAAATATAAATAGAATTCATCAAGTCATCATAATTGAATAAATACAGTATTAAAAAACATTATGTGGGTACTTTAGGATAACTACTGAAACTTCATATAATTAGTTCTTTAGTAGCATTATGTTAATTAAAGTCGTAATTTAACTAACAAACTAGTTAGAACTTTGGTAATCGATTCTGATTTATAGTAGAGTTAAAATTTGAAATGTACTTTATGGTGATGAGCTACTCTTTTGGGATAAGATGTCTTATTAGTTGTATAAAATAAATGGGTAATAAAATGAGAGCATGGTTACATTTTTACATTGATTAACTACAGAGAATTCTTTACGTTTTGGACACTTGCTGCACTCTCTGCCCTCGTTTTTTCCAATCTTTAGTGTGGAAAATTAACACTGTGCATAAAACTCCACTGTGCAGAAATCCATTTGTTTTGTGTTTTTCAGCCAACATTACAGTGATTTTATCTTGATATAAAAAATAAAAGTAGATCTGTTTATTTGTTGCTGATTTTAAAATAATTTGTCATACCTTCTCAAGTTTTTTCAGTTTTTTACATGCCTTAACATAAAATAATTGAAGATCCATAATCATTGTAATGTTGGCTGTTTAGTACTAATGGACTTGTTTGTTTGTTTGTTTTGTTGATTTTAAATTCATTAGTATTTTCCAACTGTTTGTAGATTTACTAAATTCCTTATCAATCATTTTTCTTTAAATTGGTCTAGATGGAAAGTGATGAGAAGATTCCTACTGACAGTAAGTGTGAAGGAAAAGACACTGACGGCTTGAAGCTCGATGAAGTGGCTGAACTTCCTCCGCCAAAGAAGGCTAAGACTGAGCTCAAAGTCTACAAAAGGAGGACAAGGACTTCAACTGTTTGGAGTTACTTTAAGATTCTTCCGACAAAAGCTGAAGGAAAGCCTACATGCAAATGCAAGAAGTGTGGGAAGGAATATATTGCTGCCGGAGCAGATGTTACTGAAAATTTGAAGCGCCATTTGGACTGGGCTTGTCCACGAAAATTTGATTTGCCATTGAGCATTCCTCATTCTACAGTGCCAGATATAGGTAATGTCTTTTTCATTTATATGTTGACTGCATGAGTTCTAAGTGTTAAGGTGGATTTTTTGTCAATGTAAAAAACATATATGTCAAAAAGGTTTTGGATTTCCCATAAAATGTCAATATTACTATTTTATATATTAATCATGAAAAGGTGTAGATAGTTTTAAAGGGCAGAAAAGCTGCTCTATGGACAACGGATTTGAGTTATCAACATAGAACATATAGAATATGCACAATATTTATTTGATGTAGTATAAATGGAATAAATTGAGTTGAATGATGCATGATGGTATGGTTGACCAATGTAATACAAGTTATATTCATGCATCGAAAAATATAATAGTTTATAGATTTTGTTGGCAGTCAAGATAGATAGTAGACACTACAAGTTTGTTTTCTATAATTACTATGCAAATGACTTATTTATTTAAAAATATAACTGCTTCAATTGCATAACTCGACCAACGGTTTTTAAATTTGTTATTTATAATGCATAGTCACGTTTTTAATGAGGTGAGAAACAATTTATTTGATGTAGAACTTGCACATTCACAATTGGAAGAGCTCACTGAAGAGAAAATGAGCAAGGAGACAACTGAGTATGAGCACAAGGAAGGCGTCGGGTCTTCAATGGAACCCTCGATCTCTTCTAATACAGTCTCTTAATCAGTGATGTCTTTTACTTTTTGATATGGCACTTGGCTGGTTGGACTTGGATTTTGCGATCAAGGATATTTTGATATGCCATGTATTCACTTTGGTTTTTTATTCTCTTCATTTGTAATGTCTTTTAGTTTTTGATATGGAACTTTGATGCCTTTTGTATAAACTTCGGGCTATAAATTATGGAACTTTGACATATTATTGAATGTGATAGTATGGAGAGTGGAACCTTTTGGACTACTAAGTTTACTCTTTATGGTTGAATGAAATAATAAGCAATAGATTTGTTAAGTGTCGAATTTTTATTGCTTGCTTTATGGTTGACTTAATTTATATATACGAGAGTTGATGAACAGGTTAATCAACTTGTTTGATTATGACCCGAACAATTTGTTGAATTAAACATTATATATATATTTTTGTCATAGGTTATTTGTAGTCACATTTGAAACTTATATTTTTGTCAATGTCATGACTACAATATCTAAGGATCTCATAAAGTAAACAATGTCTGAATAATAAAAATGTTTTATAATTATCATCCATAAACCATATATATATATATATATATATATATATCATAGTGTATGACAAAGAAGATTATGAATTGGCATCTTTTATTAACCCTTCCAAATGTTTTACAACAACATTTCACTATCTCCATACTAAAATGTTTGGATAATCAAATTTAATGGTTACTAAAATATACATTTCACTTTTATCTATATACTAACTTGCACTATCAAATGCCAAAAAATAAAAAATAAAAAACGGAATATTATAAAAAAATATTCCGTCAAGCATATAATGCAAGTCCACTCGATTAAAAGAATTCTAAAACGAAAGAAAGAAAGTAATCAAGGAAAACGGTAGGGTATTTCAATTTAAGCTCCTTAAACCATTTGTTTTT
Organism: Quercus aquifolioides; assembly: GCA_019022515.1. Taxonomy (NCBI): domain Eukaryota; kingdom Viridiplantae; phylum Streptophyta; class Magnoliopsida; order Fagales; family Fagaceae; genus Quercus; species Quercus aquifolioides. Next base: position 43,052,475 of record CM032334.1, on the reverse strand, counting down.
ATTTAGAGATAAAGATACGTTTATTAAATTAAGGGTATTTCATTAGGTGTATTTTTAATTTTCCTCCTTTTTTACTCAACGTGAGGTTTTTTTAAGAATATAATATTAGAAACGTGTGTTAGAATACGTGGGTTAACCGTACTATTTAACCTTTACGAAATGATAAATTTCAGTATATTTTGGGCATCAAAATTGAGGTATAGATATGCATGGTTAACCCATTCTTTTGAACTCGTATTTTTTAATTCATGAATCATAATTTCATTGCTTATAAATGTCTAAATTAAATTTTTTTTTTTCAAAAACAAATCTATAACCCAAAATAGTACTTCATATTTAAATGTAAAATTATATGAAAAATTACAACTACCCAAGATGAACGTTTAACCACTTGTAGATGTGTGTTTTTGGAAGACTAAAAGTACACCCGATTGCTTTACTTGGAACAATATAACTGTATTAAATTGTATTGTTGCAAGTGGCTGGATTAGATTGCCCAAAGCCAATTACAATTATGAAAGCAACCTAGCCAAAATCAAACAACAAAACAAGCAATTACATATTTCAAAAGGCCAAGACAGGTTCCAAATTCAAGTTCAAAAGGGAAACGACAATTCTATTCAACAACATGGAAAACTTCATCTGTAGTGCAACTTGAGGCATAGGGGGCATAGTTTCGCCATCATTTTGCGCTTTCTTGACATGTCGAATCATGAACTTCATCATCCCCCATAACATGGCCTACCACTTCACTGAGCATGTTAGTACTCAAGGTTGCAATTCTCCTTGCGTGGTCACGCTCCTCAATGGCAACGTCTAACTGATACCTCAACAATCTGTTCCTCACGTCTCCATCGTAAAAGCTGGTTCCTTTGCTTTGAGACGTCCCCCCTGGGCTTGGTGTCGACATAGTAGGAGATGTCCACGATGGGGAAGCACCATACTGCATGTTCCTACCATTACGTTGCAAGAACTCCATGTATGCACATTCTGCTTCTCGTCGATCTTTGTATGACCTGTGTTCGGCGTTTGCGAATTTATGAACTTGTCTACTTGCTTCTGCCCAATTGTCGTATATGCCAGGAGCACGACCAATGAAAACAACATAATATCTGCCACCCTAAAAGAGGAACATACAACAGCATTGTATGTGAAAATTGCATAGGGTGTTGCTAGGGTTAGAACTTACCAAGTATCGAATTTGAGCTATTAGATAAACATGAACCATGTCGCTTTACCAGCAGGTGCTGGTGGACTACAGCAGCCTTGACGTTGCTTGCTCAAAGATCTGACAAACAGTTGTATAATCTATAATCAGGGGCAGAGCCAGAAATTTTTGTTTAGGGGGGCCGATTTGTGTTGCTAATTTATTAGTCTATACAAACTTTTATACACATACACAAACACACGTATCTATACACATACACAAAAAATTAGTATCTTTCATAATGAATCCTTAAAATTAAATGCTTCATAGAATTAAATTAATCTTTCACCATCTTCCACAGTGAAATCCTTACAATTTTCATTTTCAATATAAGTTACCAAATTTTCTACCGTTATGAGTAAAAAAATTTCAATTGAATTAATGAAGTGTTCACGACATAAATGATCCAAAACTTTAAACAATACAATAACACATTTTACCATAAAAAATGAATTTGAGAAACAATACGTTCTCTATAACTACTAGACAAATTAGACAATTTTTTTTAAGAACATTATTGGACCAACTCAAATAGTTGGGGGGGGCCAAGTCCCATTTTTGAGGGCTAATTATCAAAATATTAAATATTTCTATATAGTAAAAAAAAAATTTCAAAAATTTTGGGGGGGCTATGGCCCCCCCACCCTAACATGTAGCTCCGCCCCTGTCTATAATTGTACAGTGGTAAATTGTTTAATCACAACTATCAAACATGGTTTGTAAATGTTACCTTTATAAGCAAAGGAGGCTTCTCTTCTCCATTTCTGACTGTTTTCTTCTGCTCATACCCCCAACCAGAATGTAAACAGGAAGCTGTCTTAATATATAAAGGTCCAATACTCGATTATTGTATTATCGAGTAGGTCTAATACTCGATTATTGTAGTATCGAGTACAGAAAAACTCGCCTTTCCAAAACCCGAGTATTTATAACTGCTGCCCAACTGAAATTAGGTGAAGCAAATATTACTCGATTTCTCCAGGGCCGAGTTAAATTAATCTATACTGCCATCCGTACCTGCTTTTAGTAATACTCAGTCTCTCTATAACCGAGTTATTGTACTCGATTTACGTAAAATCGAGTACTGTCCAGTGTATTCATCAAGCACTCCCTGACCTTTTGGGACCACTGGCTAGAGTAGAGGTCATGCACGAGCTGAGCTGTAGTTCATCTGAAGGCGGACTGGTCTGAGCGTCCTACCAGTGTGTCAAACCATATTGCCTTTTCAAACTTCCATTGACCAGTTGCTGAACGTGCATTCTTTGTTGTGTACATCTTCTCCATTCTGTCAACATCTCACCGGATAGGTAAACAACTAATAACAATTTAGAACAACACAAATAGGATATTTTTTGACTGAATTGGGTTTTCAGTGGGGGGTCTTTGTGAATAATTATGTGGTACATTTAACTGATAACACAAATTTGTTGAATGTTGTGGGTTTTTAATGTCCCATTATGTACATAATATTGTGATCCTAGGCAGATAACACTCTTGTGCTTTGAATGCTGTGGGTCTTCAATGGAGGGTATGTAAATGCAATAATGTAGTAGAAACTCCCTGGGGTCACAAATTCTTTGAAAGAACTGTCTTCAATGACTCGTATCAGAACAATGCATGAGTCCAATTTTTGGTAATAAGATATTCTTTGACTGAATTGGGTCTTCAGTGGGGGGTCATTGTGAATAGTTATGTGGTACATTAAACTGATAACACAAATTATTTGAATGTTGTGGGTCTTCAGTGAGGGGTATATGAACATATGTACATGCTATACATGTTGCATGGTAGGAATTATTTCCCTTATTTGCAATGCTTTCAGAATTCTCATTTGTTTAACAAGGGTCTACATGAAATTAAATACTCGATTGTGCGAACATGTTTTGTTCCGAATTTAGGTGTCTGATGGACTAGATGATACACTTATTCAATAGTATTGTTTAGCATGTAAATTTTTATGACTAGCCTAAAATTTATGACAAAAAATAGGGGAAGGTTTTAGCACAATTTGCTTTGGTTTGCTTAGCTGAATGCACACCTAACCATAGGGCATATTCACATTGTATGATACAACTATTATTACTATTTGTGGTTCAGGTTCGTTATGAGTCCGCATTACTTCTACGTTTACTTCGACGGGGAGGCATATATTAATGATTTGCACGGGCTATCATACCGAGGTCCGAACCAAAAGCAGGCGCTTATTGAAGTGAAACGTGGGATACACATGAGAAAACTAAAACGGAAGATAATGTCAACTCTAGCGTTAGACAAGGATTCCCACAACATCTCCATTGTATTTCGGGCTCCTCAGCAACTGGTGGGTACCCAAGTTTTCTACAATTCAATTCTGTTACAATGCGACAATGATGTGGACATAATGTGGGGAGTGATAAAGCGGGCACCGCAATTCATAGGTTCTGACTTGTATGTCACAGTTGACACTGTTGGGTTTAATGTTGACGGGGGTTCGCAGTATGCCAGCAAAGCTGGACAGCAAGAATCAGTTCCTGTAACCATCGTGTACCCAAGTGTTACAGCGGAGACGTCTTTGCCCTACAATGTTGGACCATACAATGCGGTTGCTATGGACAATATTGAGGACGCCGAAGTGTATACTCATGGAAATGAAGATATCCAAACCAACTTCGACGACGCAATCGAAATGGATGACACTCGAGACATGTACGAGGAGTTCATTGATAATGATGGACCAGAGGACAATCCAGAATTTTTAGATGAAGTAGAAGTTGAAAACAATGTGGATGCTTGCCCCAATCCGAACCCTAACCCCGACTGGTTCACGTCAAACACATGGGATAACATTCATGACCCATCACCTTCCATGGAAACAGGTTTGATGAGTTGGCGGCCGGGGACGAACCGAGCAAGGGGATGCTATTCTTGAATAAAGCTGTGGTTCAGCATGCGTTAACCATGTTCTCTGTGGGGCACAATAAGAAATTTAAGTACATTAAGTCAGACCCCGAGAGACTGGTTGTAACATGTGTACAAGATGCATGTCCGTGGTCAGTTCGAGCTATCAACAGCAAAAGGCACAAGTTGTGGGAGATCACAACATGTAAGGGTCCCCACACTTGCTCGTCACTCCAGGTGGATCATGATGGAAGGATGATGGATTCTAATTTCATTGCCATCACACTCGAGTCATACGTACGGGAAGACATTTCATAGCAACCCTGCGTAGTCTTCTGCATGCGAAGCACGACCATTGGGCATCTCACTATAAGGTTTGGGATGCAAAACATAAGGCGGTTGCGGCCATCTACGGGGATTTCGATGAGTCCTATGCAAAATTGCCTCGGTTTCTGGCGGCGTTGAAAGATGCAGATCCAACCACAGTGACACAGTTGAAGTGTGACAACCGTAACGTGCTAGGAACTTGCACGTTTAATTGTGCCTTTTGGGCTTTTGGTCCGTGTATTGAAGGGTTCAAGCATTGTAGGCCGGTGATAAGCATCGATGCAACGCACCTCTATGGCAAGTACAAGGGGAAGTTGTTGATAGCAATGGCAATGGATGCTAACAACGAGGCTTATCCGCTCGCGTTTGCCATTGTTGAGAGTGAGAGCAAGGAGACATGGGGATGGTTCTTGGCATGGTTGACCAATATTACGGACCGGTCCAATCTTTGCATCATCTCTGACCGACATTCGGGGATAAAAGCTTGCTTTGATGACACAAGTATGACTTGGTTGCAATCTCCCAAGGTCCATCACCAGTACTGCCTCCGCCATGTAGTTAGCAATGTCAACACAAAATGGAAAATTCCGGAGTTGAAGAACTTGGTATTGAGGGCAGCAAGTGCGAATCAAGTCAGAAAGTTTGAAGCCACACTTGAATTAATTCGCAATGTCAAGCCGGCTGCACACAGGTGCCTTGAAGCTGAAAACAAACAAAAGTGGACACTTGCACACGATGGAGGGCGTCGATACGGAGCAATGACAACCAACCTATCGGAGTGCTTTAATGGAGTACTGAAAGGTGCACGCAGCTTGCCAATAACGGCAATGGTGAGGTTCACCTTTTTCAAAGTGAACTCGTACTTTGACGCTCGTCGTAATCTCACTCTAGATCAGTTGGAAGCGGGTCAAGAATGGTGCAAGTATACCATGGACAAGTTCGAAAAAAATCAAGCAAAGGCAAAGGACCATATGGTGACACGGATGTCCGCACAAGCGCGGCTATATCAGGTTGACACACCAGGTAATCCTCTAACCGATGGGGGCGGACAACACACGCATAGGGTTGATCTTCGGAGTATGACATGCACGTGCGGAAAATGGGAAGCACTCAAGATCCCGTGTTCACACGTAATAGCAATTTGTGCTAAGCATAAGCATGATGCGCAACAGTTTATTGATCCTTGCTATAGCGTGACTCATAGGTACCACACCTACGAACCAGTATTCCAACCGTTGAAAGACAGATTAGCATGGCCGGATCCAGAAGAAACTAGAGTAGTGATGCCCAACCCACGATTGATCCGGAACAAAGGTCGGCCAAAGTCCACACGTATCCGCAATGAGATGGACGAGGATGATAATGATAGGGAGTTGCCGGGCTCCTTATGGATCGAGAATGGACCAAAATCAAGATGTGGGTTGTGTCACCAAGAGGGGCACAACCGTAGAACATGTCCTACTCGAAATGCGGAGTCAACAAGTGGTGGAGCTGCATCATAGGTAAAGCTTCCATTTCTTAACAACTTTTGTCATATAACTCGTGACGTACTGTTAACAACTGAGTAGTAGTAAATTGTTCTCTATTGCAATAGTACGTATTTGGACTAGTTATGAAACAAACGTTGGTGTTCATGCATGGATAGGCAAATGAGTCCAATTGGTATTTAAATATGATGCTGGAGAATCGCGAAATGATGTTATTCAATAGTTTTGTCACATTATTTGTTAGAAGTCATGAATCTGCTAAATTGTTGTGGCTATGTTGGTTGTTAATAACTTATATAGGTCCAGTGTACATAACATATTTGAACTGTTTACAGCAGGTATGGGAGCCAAGGTGGATGGGTGATAACGGATGTACGTTGCGCAACCAGGATGATCCCTACCGCCTAAGGAAGCACATGATCTTTGGGTATACTCGGTTTCATGATGAGAAGACGGTGTTAGATTGGTCATTTGTTGCTTGGAAGTTGATACTAAGTTTCTCTACTTTTGTTATGTACTTATGTGGTCATGCACTTTGTTAATGGCATATACAATTCAGTTATGTTTTGTTTTGAGCGAACAATTCAGTTACATGTAATGGGGTTTCACTAAGCTGGTCAAGCGAACAATTCAGTTACATGTAAATTGTAGCATATACAAGCAGTGCCTTATGTTTTGTTTTTTTGTTGTTGATGGGAAGCAATGCCTTATGTTTATTAGTATGATTTGTAGCTTCTACAACTGTCATAGCTAACTTGTTTATAGCAGGGGCAATCCCAAACTTACTAGATCTATGCAATGCACAGGTGCTTCATGAAATTTGTAATAAACTTTCATAGCTGCTGTATTGACAAAACTGAGCTGGAGATGACAACAAAACATGCATAGAGAGGCTGTATCTGTGTACGTCGTAGTGTCCCCAAAACTCGATTTTAAAAAAATCGAGTACTTTTAGTAACTCGATATCATAAAAAACGAGTACTATGTAGTATTTCATTCAAGCACGAGCACGACGAGCAAGAAATACTCAGTCTCAGTGAAAGCGAGTTTTTTATGTAACTCGATATCACAGAAGCCGAGTACTTGTTAATTAGATCAGTCGAAACTTATCCGACCCATCGAGGAATGCCTGAGTCCAGCTAGAGTTTTCTGTAAGAAACGATTGCTAACCGATTGATTTTCGATCGGTCAATTGTTTATAAGACTCGATTTCTGATTTCACGAGTACCATTTAACTCGATATCAGAAAAAACGAGTAATATGTAGTATTTCATTCAAGCACAATCACGACGAGCAGGAAATACTCGGTCTCAGTGAAAGCGAGTTTTTTATGTAACTCGATATCACAGAAGCCGAGTACTTGTTAATTAGATCAGTCGAAACTTATCCGACCCATCGAGGAATGCCTGAGTCCAGCTAGAGTTTTCTGTAAGAAACGATTGCTAATCGATTGATTTTCGATCGGTCAATTGTTTATAAGACTTGATTTCTGATTTCGCGAGTACCATTTAACTCGATATCAGAAAAAAACAAGTAATATGTAGTATTTCATTCAAGCACAATCACGACGAGCAGGAAATACTCGGTCTCAGTGAAAGCGAGTTTTTTATGTAACTCGATATCACAGAAGCCGAGTACTTGTTAATTAGATCAGTCAAAACTTATCCGACCCATCGAGGAACGCCTGAGTCCAGCTAGAGTTTTCTGTAAGATACGATTGATAGTTGATTGATATTCGATCGGTCTATTATTTATAATACTCGAGTTCTGATTTAGCGAGTACTATGAAACTCGATTTTTGTAATATCGAGTAATGTGTTCTTTTAACATATTATAGGAGACAGTGTTATTCTGGTGTTGGATTGCTGCCCTCGACTCCCCACAGAAGCAGCTGTTCGATTGCCCTCGATTCCTCAGGCTCGAAAGCGACTGCCCGGGCTCCAAACATCGATCCTGAGAATACTTAGTAAGACTCTTTTACCCTTGCCTCGCATTCAAATTAACTGAAAATGCATTAATCTCCCTCTAAAAGCTCAAATTTCGAACTATGCAAGTTTGGGGATTTTCATGATTTTGGGTGTTGTGATCACAAATGGTTCATGGGTTTTTACATATGTATGTTGTTCATACGACTTGTACCCTTTAATTACAGAAACATAGCTAATTTGTAAAGGAACACATGAATTTAGGGTTCATGTGTTCATATGGAATTTGGGGATTTTCATGGGTGTGGGTGTTTTGACGTGAAATATGTAATGGGTTTTATCCTATGGATGTTGTACACACGTTTTCTGCCCTTTAATTGCAAAGAACTCATGATTTGTGAAAATTGGGAAATTAGGGTTCATGTGTTCATATGGAATTTGGGGATTTTCATGGGGGTGCGTGTTTTGACGTGAAATATGTAATGGGTTTTTTCCTATGGATGTTGTACACACGTTTTCTGCCCTTTAATTGCAAAGAACTCATGATTTGTGAAAAATGGGAAATTAGGTTTAGGGTTCATGTCATCATATTGGGAATTTGGGGATTTTGATGAATAAAAGCAATGTTTTGATCTGAACTGGTTCATGGGTTGTTGTGAATGCATGTTGGTGCCACGTTCTCTATTGTTTATGGTAGATAATTTTCACATCTAGGTATGCATGTTGGTTCGTTCGCCATTCTTGTTCTAATAGCTCAGAGTGGGGTTTTGTTGAATTGGGTATAATGGCTTGAAATTACACCCGCTGCACAATGTGCAGTGTGGGTTCGCATGTTTTTCAAATGAAATAATAGCATGGATCAAGTTCATATATTTCCAAAAAATTTATCATATCAATGCATCCATTCATGCCCCAATTGTATCCATGCATCATTTAGTCTATTCCTCATGCATATGTATAGTGTGTTTATGTGATTCTAACGCAGTTATGAATATTGGGTTTCTGTTGTGCTTTAGTTCCGTCTCTGTAGATCGTAGTCATGGCTCCTAAGAAATCTAAAAACATTAAAACCAAAGCCAAAAGAGTGTCTGCCTCCTCATCTGAGCCTGCAATTGCGTTTGATCAAATAAGGCATCAATCGGTTACAGACGAACAAAGGTTTCAAAACGTAATTCAGCATAGGAAAATTTGGCCAGAATGACAAATCAATCTAGATGAATTACCTCTTTCTGTCCATAGGAATCTACAGTGTAGGAACTGGTTGTCTCTGTGTAAAGATATACAACCCCCTCCAACTGCCTTGATTAGAGAGTTCTATTCCAATCTCCATATTCGTAAAGATGGTAATCTGGGTAGTTGGATTCGAGGTCTTAGTGTTGTCATGAATAAGTCAATAGTATCCAAGGCTCTTGATGTACCTTGTGTTTCTAGACCTACTTATCCATACTTGGATCGTTTGGAGCGTCCTCCTATATCTGATGTCATGACTCTTCTTTGTGGAAGATCAGTGACGTGGGGATCTAACCGAAGACTTAACTCGAGTGAGTTAACCGAGCTTAATTATATCTTGTTCAGGATAGCTTGTCACAACATCTTCCCCATCTCCCATGTCCATACTATTCCTATAGAGAGATGTTTCTTTTTGTACGCCCTCGTCACTGATGCCTCCATTTGTTTTCCTTCCCTTTTCATTCAAACACTTGTTGAGGCGCATAGGAGCAAGTGTAAGAAGCATAATCTATTCTTTCCAGTTTTCATCTATAGGGTTCTAAACTATTTAGACTTAGAAAACTTTCCTTCCCTAGACTTGATCCACATCACAGCCCCTATAGGAGCCACCTTTCTCAAGCAGCGGAGTGCACAAAAGAAGAATGTTGGACCGAGTGTTAGTTCATCAAAAACACCACGAGTACAGCCGTTACTTGCAAATGTTCATGCTGAGGAGAGTCCTGTTGATCCTACAGCTGCTGTTGCTGACAATGGTGACGATGAGCCCACCATTCCTCCTCCTCTCTCTCTTCGTGCTATGATGGAGACTTTTATGACAACTCAAGCAGCTCATGGACAGCTTCTAAATGGGCTTATTGCTGAGGTTGCTGCTTTGAGAGCGGAATTTTCAGAGTATAGGAGTGCTTTTCCACCTCTTCCACCCTCTAAGTCTTGATGTTTGCCTTTTGCAATATTTTTTGTCACAAGGGAAGTAGGGATTGTAGTGTAGTGGGGGAGTAGTTTTTGTAGCTTCCGTAGATTATATGAAAGTTATTTCATGTGATTTACCAGTATTTGTATATTATTATATGTACTCTTCAAGGTCCACAAACATGATTTTAATTTTATGATAACTAGTCGCGGACTCACGCGTTGCGCGTGGTTATTTTTTTTTATGATCGTGTTATTATTTGAAATATTTTTGAATGTATTACTACTTATGTTGCATTATATATGTATGCGCGTGGTTAATTTTTTTTACGATCGGGTTATTATTTGAAATATTTTTGACTGTATTACTACTTAAGTTGCATTATATATGTATAAACAATATATTGTAGGATTCATGATGATAACACAAATTGTCTTCGAATTAGGAGTGGGAAGGATACAACTATAGTTGGCCTTGTAGTCAGTGAAGAGCTGATCATCCAACTTTCTAACTTAGTAAAATTTAAATAATTTAAAATTATATAGAAAGAATTTTATAAATTTGAAGTTTGCGTCATGGTAGGTGAAAACTGTAGAGGACGGTTAGTAATACTTTTTCAACAAGTGTTTTTAAATAAATATTAATAATAAAAAATGTTCTATTCTACATTTCTTTGATGGTAGAAGATTTAAATCAAAACATAGCGAATAATTATTTGATATGATGATTGTATTGTACTAAATAAAAGTATCAAGATTATTTTTAAAATAATAAATTAGAATCAAAGTATGGTATGGAAAATCTAAATACCTATCAATCAATGTTGCAGTTTCAGGTATTTCTACATTGATGTACACTTTTGTTGCACATGTAGATGACAAATATTGGTCCCTTGTATTGAATACAAATATGTTGATTATGTAAAAGAAAAGATATGTTTAAAAGAAGTTATTACCTCTAAATGTTTTCACAATAGTAGATGTCACTATTATGACCAAGGGTCCTGGATTGTTGGTGGAAAGATTGTCCTCGATTTCATTTGATGTTAGTCCCTAGAGAGTAATCCTTATTTTGATGTTAGTTCCAAATTACTGCATAAAAAAAAAATGAATGTGCAAGTGTGAGGTACTGGAAATCTTTCACTAGACTTATGCGTGGATGTCTAGGAGGATTGAAAGCTTAAAAGCATTGTAGACAAATGTAAGGATGATAGCCAAATGTCTTGCAGAATAGCTGGCCTGCAAATAAATTTACTTTGATTAGCTTATAATTTTTCATGTATTTTTTTTAGGAACCCTTTGGTATAGCTAACTAAAATAATTCTTTGAAAATGTCATCTTTAAATATCATCATAACAGCCAACTCCCCCTCTCCCTTCCATTTGGTTGAGCAGAAAAAAAGAGAGTAGTTAGGACAAAAGTAGTATTAATGTTTGTTACTTCCATTTAAACTGCATAGGCTTGACAGATTGAGTTTGTCTGCACCATTTTATTAAATGAATGTGTGAAAAAAAAATTTTTAAGACCATTTATATACTTTCTTACTTTTAGAGACAGCTATTTATGATATTTGATTGTCTATCCAGAGTACTTGCTCTCTTCCAATGGAGGATGGGATGGAATTGAATAAAGAAAGTGAGAAATCTACTTCCATGGACTCTCATTTACAGTGGAGTCAGTGGCAATTGCTTGATTCCATCCTTCCTACAGGTGGGTTTGCTCATTCTTTTGGTCTTGAGGCAGCAATCCAAACTCGTATAGTATCAGGTCCTGAGGATCTTCAAACTTTTGTGATCCATGTGTTAGAAAATACTGGAAGCTTACTCCTTCCTTTTGTTTATTCTGCAACCTTGTCACCTAATTTGGAAACCTGGCATAAACTTGACAGAACATTAGATGCAATGCTCACAAATGAAGTGGGTCGAAAGGCATCAATTGCACAAGGATCAGCACTTATAAGAGTGGCTGCTGCTGTCTTTTCAGAAATCCCCTCTCTTAAATCCATGAGAGATACCTCTCTGGGTTCTGGGGTTGTTTCTTTCCACCATGCTCCTATATTTGGGCTTATATGTGGACTTCTTGGGTTGGATAGTAGAAGCTCTCAGAGAGCTTACTTGTTTATTACAATGAGGGATGTTATCTCTGCTGCAACAAGGTTGAATTTGGTAGGACCTATGGGTGCAGCTGTATTGCAGCATCAAATTGTTCTTCTTGCTGAAGCTATCTTGGAAAAGTGGATGGACCGTAATGCTGAGGAAGCATGCCAAACAATTCCTTTGCTTGATACTGTGCAGGGTTGCCATGGTTACCTGTTTTCTAGAATGTTCTGCTCTTGAAAGCCCAAAAAATTTGCATCAATTTGTTGTCTTTGTTGTTCTGCACCGATGACTGATGCTACAGCCTTTGTGGGATAGGCTTATACTGGTCAGTTGTAAAATACTAGTCATTCATACTTCCACCAATTTTTCCATGCCTTCAGAAAATTAAAATCACCAGCTATATTTCTAAAACTGATATAGTAGACGTATTCTGTTAGCAAAAAGAAAGCAATTCTAAAGATTGTTTTTGCGCAAACTTTTATTTGTTTACTTCAGTCTTTACTACTTTGAGGTGCTATGCTTTTAGCTAGCTTCTAGAGGAGAAACTCACCTGAGTCATGTTTAGTCTATCAATACATAAGTCAAGCCCCTTTCTCAGAGATATCCTACAGAGCGTTTCTTCTTGTTTTGGGCATAAAATGCTCTTAATTTGTAGAAAGAGATCAATTGTAAATTTTTAATGCTGGCTTTATTAGTTCGTACCCAAAACATAATTATCAAAGAGACACCGCAGTGGAGCCAATGTCCATCTTTGCATGAAGATTGATGTCAATATCCTTGAAACTAAGCTTTACAAAAACCCACTTACAATACTAAGGAAAATGCTAAAAACACAAAATATTTTACAATTTTTTTTTTTCAAATTGTTAATGTGGTAAGCGGTTATTGGTAAGTAAAAAAATGGTGTTAGTGATGAACATAAATAAAAACAAATGAGAATTTGTCACATCAATAATTTGAAAAAATATTGTAAAATAGTTTGTAATTATAACATTATTTTTTAAATATTTTAATTCTTAAGAGTACTGTGAGGGTTCAGCCCAATAGGATGGCAACCTTTGGGCTTGGTTCACAATTAATTAATTTGTGGGTAATTGGAAATATAGCACACAATGGGTGATCCCAAGAAGGATTAAGTAGATGACTTGATGAATAAAAGTTACTCAATGATGGTTTGGGATTATTTATCGGACCGTCTAAGGAGATTCTCAGGTGGCCAAGGTATCTTTCAAGTGTTTCTGACTAGTTTATTCTTTACCAAAAGAAATGTGTTGTCCTCCCATCCACTCGTGTTTCTCACCCTAGAAAAATGGTCCAACCCCCTTTCCTTTGAACCTTTCTCCTTTTATACTCTCCAGTTAGTTGGTTGGTAATAATGAGAATATTCAACTTGTGCATGGGCCCCACCACTTGAGTGTAGGGCATTGTTTTGTTATGTTTAATTTCATATCAAGGAAATGGGCCCCCTTAGTTCCATCCCTGCGATAATTCCTTTGTAACTTGAAAGATAAGTAATTTGGAACTTAATTCTTGAAAATAAATTTGACAGTTTTTAGGCTACCTGTCAATTGATTGTTATTGTCAAAGCGATCCACAATTGTTCTGTAATCAACAAATTCAAATTTATGCTGAAAGATAGTAATTTCAGCCTTTGTTCGTAGAAAGTTAAACTTCTTGTCTTTACTTATAGGCCGATAGCTATCTTTTTCCTTCTAAGTATCTACTCGAAAATTGGACAATGAATATAATTGTCCTTCTCGTACTTGTGCCTGAAACTTCTTAACATTGTTTTTTTAAATTGTCGCATGTATTGTGTCATCAAATTACTTAAATAAGTAATTTGTTAGTCACAATTTTAGTTTTAAGGTGCGAGTCGAATAAATAAAATATGACAAAATATATTCTTGTTCGAAGATCTAACCTGTTCATCTATAAGAACCATGTCCAAATTGATTAGTTCAAGATTTTTTCGGTTGACAGCTTCCCACATTCTTCAAAGTCTAACTCTTACCTTCCAATATACCACTATTGAGAAAATTCTTCTCACCATGAATGCCCCCCTCCCCAACCTTTCCAACAAAAAAAAAAAAAAAAGGAATTTCAACTTTAGTAGCAAAATTTGGATCTACCAAACCTAGGTGGCTCAAATTTCCAAAAGTCTAACCTCAAACAAAAGCAACTCACAGTCTTAATTCGAAATTTATTAATATTTATGCCAAGGTGATAGATTTCTCTTTTTTTCCCCCTGAAAAAATCAAGTCCAAAACTTGATTTAGTAAAATTCATCTCCAAAAATAAAAAAGGAAGAAAATCAAATAATCAAACTCCAAATCTTTTATTTCTTAATCTTTAATTTTAATTTTATAGCTTAAGGGATTCATTTTTTTCTATTTGTTACTATTCCCTTACTTTATGTCGAGAGTACTTCAAGCACAATGTGAGTCAAGTCTTGAGCAAATATCTAGTGAGTTTCTAAATTTTTGTGATAAAACACCAATAACCTTGAAATTCATCATTACAAACAAATCTAATGGAATTGTTCAACACTAAAAATGTAACAAACTCCCCCTTCGCCACTTTGTGACAAAACATCACAATACAGACTCATCTAGAGTAAAAAACTCTAAGAAGACTTGGTACTACTAAAGTGACTCAATTAAAAAAACAAAAATAATTATATCAAAAATATTTTTTTTAAAAACTTGTAACAAATAACTTGTTGGAAGCTTGAACAAACATATTAAAAACGCCTAGACAATTTAATGGGAATAAAGACACGAGTTGTAGAATCGAACAACTTTACATAAAGCTTTGATAGGAAACATACTTTCCATCTGAATTTAGGAACATTCAAGAGAAACACAATCTTGCTATCAAATCAAATTCGTAGAGAGCATTAATAATTATTAGATAGCATATAGCCATGTGCTATACTCCCTATAAAGCTGAGCAAGCTTAGATCTAAGTATGCATCCATGGTTAGAAAATATACCAATATTAATGCTGTAATTAGTTGCTTCTCAGTTTGGTACCAAACAGACTCAGCTTGGTTTGTTGTGTCTATGGCATCCCTATTTTCTTTGTCGTTTGTTCTTTAGATTAGTTGTTGCGAAATTCTGTAAGGGGGTTAAATCAAATATAGTGAAGTGAATAAATATCTACTGAGTTTATACTTGAAACCAAGGTGCTATTTATGGAATATGAGACCCTTTTTTTGAGTTTATGGAACACAAACAAACTCAAAAAAAGGGTCTCATATTAATATAAACAGAGCATAGACGATTTGCATCCAAAAAAAAGAATTGACATGTACAGATACCTCAACCAAAGCAGGGAGGTTCTGTCAATATTTATAAATCGTGTGGAAAGGAATAAAGGGAGGAAGGAAATCAGATAGGCAGCCGTTGCTGAGAAACGATAGAGCAGGAAGGTGGGTGGCTTTCTTACTCTCTGTTTTATCACGCAATACTTGAAGGCTTCAACGTTTTTTTTTTATCAAGATTATTTTTTCCTCCCTTTAAGCTTCCCTCTACATTTCAAATTTCAAACTCTCTTTGCTCACGTTTCTATATGGTGAAGGCTTCAACATTTTTTGAAGTTTTTTTTTTTTTTTGGTTTATTTTTTCTTTCCTCCAAACCGGCTTGAACGGTAGGTATTTTTAATTTCTTTTTCCTTTAAGCTGAACCTTAAAAGGGTTTGGGTTGAGCTTGATAGTGGAACTAAATAAATAAGAGGTGGCCTAGATTAATTATACAAATTTATTATAGGGTGATACTAAGAGTAAATAAATAAGTAGTGGGCTACATTTATAAGGCTGGGATGTATAGGGCTGGAAATTGTAAAAACCATTTAAAAATTGAAGGATTCTTTTTTTCTTTTAAGGAAATTACGTGGTAGCTGATGTGGCGCAACATGAGAGCAGCAGCATTAAGCGCAACGTATGTAACCCGCGCGGTAATTAAATAAAACAATTAAAAAAAATTGCATTTTATTATTTAAGTGATACTATTGGTTTTTGTTATTTATTTATTAATCATGAGTTTATTCATATTTAAAAGGCTCAGTTAAGTCTAAATTCATAGGATGCAAACCAGAAATTTTCATTAACAAAAATTAGCATTACATTATTTTTTTACAATTTCAGTCGGGCAGACCAGCAAACCTCATATGATATGGCTTATCAACTGGGGCTTTACTTGTAATTTCTTATAAATAATTGGCGTAAGAGTGGTTTGTGTGCATAGGTGAATTGTACGTTGGGTGTATAGGAAATGTTGTTTGGATTGTCTATCTGCTAGCTTAGATCAGTATAGTTTGAATGAATTTGTATAATTGATTTCTGGGAGCTATGTGATGTGTGACCTGTGGGGTTTACTTTTATTTCATTAATGCAAGGATAACGTTCATCTTGGTTCCAATGACCCATTCCAATTTTGTGGCATGCTTGAAAGTTTGGAATTTCATACAGGGCGGTTCCCGCGGCCAATGCTTCCCATGTTCATCATTTAAAATTTCCAAAAGGTTATCAATGCCTCCGCGATTTGACTCACAAAGTAGCATGATTCCACGTAGATGAGAAGCTGCAATAAAATTGCCACATGGAATAGCTTTTTCAATTAAATTTTTTCCTTCAACAACTTCTTCATTCAAAAAGTATTTCAAAGGCTTCCCACTAATTAGGGTTTTCTCTTTGTCGTGTAGTAGAGCTGGGTGATTGAAAAATGAGGTTAGTTGAATTTGTTGGAAATAAATAATTAGATACAAATCGAGAAAATAGTTTTGTATACCTTAACTTAATGTTTCCCAGGAGTGTTGCCGAATCTTTGCCTACTTTCGAAAATATTTCAACCAATATGTCAGTATGAAGATTTTCTGTTCGTATTCAATTTTTTGTTTTTTTTTTGTGTTTTTTTTTTTGGAAATAGTGTTATAACATTTTAGTTACTATTTATAATAAAATGATTTGTTAAGGTTCATAGTATCGTATTAAATGACAATACATAATAATAATGTGTTTACAAATTTATTATGATTATACATGAATTTTATGGTGAAATGGTTATACACGAAAATGAAGAGGGGAGCTGTATGTTAAGGTGCCTGAATTGGTGTGGTAATTGAGAACATGCACCATTAGCTGAGTAGGAAGGGAATGATTTTGGGTTTTGATTATTGTAGAAGGGGAGGTGAACCTGAAAATACATGGCTGTGGGAAAGAAAAAAAAATCAATAAAGAAGGACCACAGCTAACTTTCACTTAACTTCTATATGAAAGTGAGCGTAATTACAACTGATCCCAGTTAAATTTAGTATGATTTCCAGCAAATTTATTATATTTCATACTTAAATTGGTGTGGTCCCCACATGAATATAGACACATGACATTATTAACATTTCAATGTTCAGCATACTGTTTTTCCAGCCTGTATTGACATGACAAGCCCTAATAATTGAAATTGTAATACTTGGACCATGAAATGAGGTTATAAATGTCCCACAATAATGATCTTCTTTCTACCCCACCAACCTTGTTGATTGACTAAGCTATGAGTCGCAATGACTCAACATCAAATCGTAAAATGAGAAACAAGTTTGGATCTACTGCAACATGTGGATCATCACAAGTTCTAGCAGATCAACCACTACATACATACACAGACCACTATGGAGGGAAATGGGTTGGAAAGAAGAGAGATTTCGTTAATATGCCCATATACACGTACGAGAGTCTTGGAAGCGTCGGGCACATCATGGTCGGCAAACCTACAAAACTAAGTACAGATACCACCGCAATAGAGTTCACCGTATCAGAACCACCATGGTCAACCCTATACGAGAAGAGGTGTGAGTTGGAAGTGTATTGTTGATGGCACGGGTTACGAGTTCCTAAGGCACGCTCAGCCGAGTTACCTAGAGATGAACCTGCCAACATACTTGCTCGTCTTGAACAAGAGAACAATCAAATGCAAAGGCGACTAGACCGTTTTCACGCAATCCAAAAAGCTAGGAAGCATCTAAAGGGGAAGGCACAAGAGCAAGCCATGAAGTCTATTAATGAAATTACTGTGTTAGATGATGAAAGTGATATTTCAGACTTCTCAGATTCAAGCAATGATGATTTCCAAAAATTTCTACCAACGAACATTAGATGTTGTTGTTAATGTCTACACATTTTGTGTAAGACAAAATGTTGTTGTTAATTTCTGACAAATGATGATTATGTACATTCAACTTTTGCAAATCTAAAGATTAATTGTTCATTAGTTTTGGCTAAGTTTATATGAAATCAGTTTCTCATTTTTTCTCTGGTGTTCTTTGTTGCTACATATGAAAAATTAATATGAATCTTTATGCATAGATTCAATACATACAGACTCATCCAAACCACACAGACCAACCCCTCTTTCACAGAAAAACCATATGGCTCCTAAAGCAAGGACTCACCGGAGTAGAGTGGGGCCTAATTGGGACCATCACTGTCGAGGTGTAGACACTCACATTTGTTCATAATAATACTCCCTTCCACCATGCGTGACATGAAACTAGTAATGTATTACATTGCTATGTCAGTATGTTGCAATGTTTTCAATGGATTGGCTAAGTGTATATGAAATCACTTGCTTCTTTTTTCCCAGCTGTTCTTTGTTGGTACATATGATTATTGTGCTTTGGTTGGACAATGTCCACTGCTTTGTAGTGTAGGAAAAACCTTAGATATGTTGATGTTTCCAATATTCTGTCTGTGTAATTTGAAATGTTACCCACATAACACTCATCACCCAACTTAGATTTATTGCACATTACTTGTAGGAAAATTTAATAGATTCAATACATACAGACTCGTCCAAACCACATAGACCCCCCACACGTATGATTCAATAATACGAATAATTCATATATATGACAACGTGAGTCACTGTATCATATACCCATTTCCGTGTATCTTAGTTATGCTACTGTACTACTTTATACAGATGCATTACATACAGACTCATCCAAACCAGACTAACCACTCATTCTCTTTTCGTCTTTATGTACAATAAAATTTTTTCGTAACAAACTTTTCTCTGACTTCATGTTTTGTGGGCAAATAATCTGAGGGATATGTTTGTTTCATCAGTGTCTAAGTCTATTATTTCTACCTAATGATCTTCCAATTTACAGTTCTTGCTGGGTGGATATTGAATCTCAGTGGATATCTGAAGACTAAAAAATAACCATAACAGATAGGATGGTATTCAACGAAATCCTGCCAACCATTACAAAACCAAATGTTGTTATCAGCTTTCTTCAATCCCACTTGCCAAATACCACCATAGGGAGTAGTGAGTGTAGCTACGGTGGATAGCTCAGCACTATTGAACCTTGACCACAAGTACCCATCCACACTGACGTGAAAACGCTGAGGCATCTTTGAAAAGTTTATGCATCGAATTTGGGGGTGAGCTGTCCCCCATTGCTACACTGATGTTTGCAATGTTGCATGTGCTACTCAACAGCTTCGCACTGTAGATACAGAGTCAAGTCATATCATCTACACGCACGTCAATACATAGATATGCATCCTTTTGCAATGCACCATTTTCAAGGATGCAGAGCATCCCTGAAAAAGTTTATGATACATTTAACACAGCTCAGCATTGTCTCGTCAAGTCAGGTCAGATGAAGCACAGGAATGCTAAATAGTCATCACGTGAATAAATACACAACCTCCTTCGCAGTACACATCACCAGCACGCTGCTGTAGCACAAGCTATGACATATCAATTAGCTGCCTCAGCAAACCACATGCACCAACAGGTGCCACTGTATAGCCAAGTCATGTTCGCAGTTTTCCATGTACTCCTCAACACCTCACTGAACAATATACTATCAAGTCATATCATCTATATTCACGTGAATACTTACCCTTACATACAGTCACGTCCACATGAATACTTGCCTTTGCAAAACTCCTATATAAAGTCCCATTTGCATCTACCCTTGCAAAACACCTACGCATACTGAAGTCCCATTTACATCTACCCTTACAAAACATCTACACATATCGATCAAAAGTCACATTTTCCAATGTCAATGCGCAATTGGATGCTACCTCGTTTTCCAAATAACTATAGGAGGGAGAGAGACTCCAATGAGAGGGAATACTATGCCGGATTGCGGCGGGAGTGGGACTTTCGCGTGAACGAGTCCAACGCTCTGCACGATGATCTTGTGCGACTTGAAGCACCTCTTGTCGACCGTATCTCGGTCACACTGCCAAGGCAAAACATGCACCAATATGAGCGTGCAGTGACAAAAATTAAAAAAGAGAACAATCTGATGATACTGCGTAGGTCTAGGTATCACATGCTACAACTGGCAGAAGAGCAGGCCGCCGCAACGAACAGGCAACTCACTCCGGCGGAACGTAACAGTGTCCTCAACTACGAAGAATACCTGTCAGAGTGAATGCCTATATGGTATGTGTGTTATGTCTAGGGTTAAGTTAATAATGTTAGTAGCGTTAGTGTTCAATATGCAATGCATGCATATTGGTGACCTCGTGTAAGTTATTTTAAGTTTTATGTGTTATGTTCTAGGTGCTTATTGAAAAATATTATGTGTGGAAATATTTAACTTTTATGCGTTATGTGGGAATAATCTATATTACGAATAACGTGCGTGCGTGCGTGCTCCTTACAATCAATAACAAGGTTTACATAGTACAAATTCAACAACAGTGACACGCATACATTTAAAACATACTTAAGCAAAATAGTTCTCCAACGAAGTCTAATTACACCACGAAACGATTACTCTTCATCTGACATTTCCACATCTGATTGATAAATGGGATCAGTAAGAAGTGATTGCATGAATTGTGCGTGCTCGTACCACCCTCCCTCCATTGACTCTCGAATCTCAACTTGGGTCCGATATCGATTAAGCCGTATCTTCATTCAATTATTTTCTTCTCTTATGCGGTTCAATGCTTTACGAAGTTCGTCGATCGTGTCTCTAGGCATCTGCGATGCGAGTCGCCGAGGCACTGGCAACTTAAAACCAACCAACTCATCATAAAACATTTGTTGTTCACGAAATAACCAAGCCCACTCTTGTCTCATGGTATTGTGAACGTAAGCACTATTTCGCAGATTCGGATTGATTGGATAGTTGAACTCATCTTCCAATACCCAGCAGCGACCCATAGTAGTGAACACATCGTAAGGCCTATAGAGTTGTGGGTTGCCAGAACCAGACATTGACGCTAAATGCAATAACATCAAATGATCAAATTAATAGTGTGCATCAACTGTTGATAAATAATGTAATGCTGCATAAGATGGTACACGACAAAGACATTCATAAATTTGTGTACTATTACATGCTAAAAGTGAAATACTAACACTCAAATTTGACCATAAACATTAGACGTTGTTGTTAATGTCTACACGTTGTGTGCAATAGAAGATGTTGTTGTTAATGTCTCAACCAATGATGAGTATGTACATTCAACTTTTGCAAATCTAAATATTAATTGTTCATTAGTTTTAGCAAATCTAACAAATTTTATTTTTTTGTCATTGAAATTTACACCAGCAAATACCCAATATAATCCAATGTACACACATAACACTTAACACCGTTTCTATAGATTATTGTACATTTCTTGTAGCACCAAACAACTAATATAACCCTAAACTACTCACATAACACTCATTCAAGAAAATACCAAAGCACAAGTAATACAACCTATTAAATGAAAATTCTTCCCTAACAAAAACATACATTATGGTTGATAAACTTTTATAATATCTACAACTACTTTTACCTACACAATAAAATTCTCTATGTATTTTAAAGAAGAAAATGAGTTTCTCACCTGAGATGATAGAGAGATAACACCAATTTTTGACAGAAAATTGGGAAAATGAGGAGAAGCTGATCTGAAAATGATGAGCAGAATTGCATGAGAAGCTATAAATAGCAGAATAACTTGATTTTAGTAGAACCGAGTAAAACTAATAACTCGATTTCCCATTCATCGAGTTAAGCTTCACATGCAAATACGTGATTTGAAATCGGGTCAGAGTGTACCAGAAGAACTCGATTATATAGAAGCCGAGTAATACGAGTAACTGATTTGAAATCCCGTCAGTAACTCGGATTCTACAATGCCGAGTTATAAACAGTTACGCGGGAATATTTTATTTCCCAAAAGCCACGCTGGATTGCCACTGTGGCAAGAACCTGCCTAAAACTCGGTCTTTGGAGATGCGAGTAATTCAAGTAACTCGGCTTTAGAATTAGTGAGTATTGAAACAGGAGCACGCCCCTATATAGTTTCAAAACAGGGGCATAATGCCAAATATTTTTGCCCAAAGGGGCAAAAGGCCAGATAGTCCCAGCTCACTGTAGCAAGGTTTTAAACAAAAATATCATTTGTTTATTCAAACACGCGTGGTCTTTCCCTCGTTTTCATCACACACTCCAACCCACTGAGTCATCTCATTGTTCTCTCTCTTTCTCTCTTTCTTCTCGCGTTGGACTACTGGAGTGTTCTCTCTTTTCCTTTTATGTTGCTTCTCCCTTAACGCCAAGCTCTCTTTCCATCTTCCATGCCTAATCCCCTCAACCCATGCCTCTCACTCTCTCAATCTTCTCAAAGCTCCAGTCTGCCCAAAGCACCTAGACTCTGAATCCGAACCCAGCAGAGACACCATATCCCAATGCCTCCACTCGGCCTCACCACTTGTCATCGACCAATTGGTTCGCGAGCTTTGCCGCCTCGTCGACCAATTGATTCTCTCTTGCTCGTCCCTCTCTCTCATAGTGGTGCTTCGTAGGGTTTGATGTTTTTGTTTTTGTTTTTGTTTTTCTGTTCTTTGTGGGTCTGAGTTTGTGATTTGTTTGTTCTTGGTCGTTCGGCAGTTGTAGGTCTGAGTTACCAAATTTAGTTGTGATTTTTTTATTTTGTGCTTGTAGTTTGATTTTGGATTTGTGACTTGTTTGTGATTTTGGTGGTTGGGGGTTGAGGTTGTGGGTGGTGGTGGGTGGTGTGTGTGGGCAATGGCAGTGGGTTTTGGTTTTGCAATTGGTTTGGGCTTTGGTGGTTTTGGTTTTGCAGTGGGTTTCAGTTTTGTAGTGGCTTGGGTTTTCTAATGGTGGGTGGTAGCTTGGGTTTTCTAATGATGTTGGTGGTTGGCGATGGTTAGGAGTGGTGGGTTGGTTGTTTTTGTTTGGAAGAAGAGAAATGCACAAAGAAAGAGAAAGGAAGAGATGCATTGATAATAAAAAAGAATATTTTAATAAAGTTGTAAAAATTATAAAACTTTTGATATTAGATATATTATAAAATAAGATATTAAAATAGATAAAGTAGTATTTTGAACAGCTAAATACTAGTATTTTTTTTTAACAATCTTCACGTGAACGGAGAAGTAATACCCTATAATGGGTATATGTTACTTGTGTCTCACAACTAGTGGGTCCCACTTGTATTTTTTCCACGTGAACGCTCTTACCTATCTGTTTTTTTTTTTTTTTTTTTTGGGTACGATTTGTGCTTTATACTATATTGCAACATCATGTCACACACTTTGGATATACTATATATAAGGAGAAAATGGGCAAATGCTCTTTTCGGGCAAATTATGTAGCATTTTGCCATATTTTCCAAACTAATTAGAGAAATGTCCCTCTTTTGAAACTCGATTTGAGATAAATCGAGTTATACCCTATAATGGCGTTTTTAAGGAGCCTATAGTGACGTTTTAAGGACCTATAGTAGCGTTTTGTAACTCAACCTCCATGAAATCAAGTTATAGGTAAAAAAAAAAAAAAATTGCCTATAACTTGAGTTCATGGAAGTTAAATTACAAAACGCCACTATAAGTTCTTAAAACGTCACTATAAACTCCTTAAAGCGTTACTATAGGATTCCAGAATTTTTTTTTTTTAACTCGATTTATCTTAAATCGAGTTAAAAAAAAAAGAACATTTTCCTAATTAGTTTGAAAAATAAGACAAAATACTACAATTTTTGTTCAAAAATGACATTTGTCAGTTTTTTTTCTATATATAATAAAATAGTACAATAGAGAGTGAGACCCACCCATTGTGAGAGGCAAGTAACATGTACACGTTGTAGAGTGTATTTTTTTCGCGCAAATGCTCTTACCTATCTGTGCTATTTTTTTCTTTTTTATTTTGGGGTACGATCTGTGCTTTATACTACATTGCAACATCATGTCACACACTTTGGATATACTATATATGTATTGCTTTTAAACGGCTGGTCTCAGCCACACCCTTTAATCTCAAACCCAAACAGAGAGACATTTCACTGCACGGAATATCTCAGTCCACTCCATAATACACAGAACCAATACTCCCTTACCTCCATCTCAGTTGCCATCAAAATACCGATATGAATTCCGTAAAAGCGGAACCATCAACCATCTGCCACATGGTAGCAATGCCCTATCCCGGTCGAGGCCACATCAACGCTATGATGAACAGCTGCAAGCTACTGGCTTCAAAAAGCACCGATATTCTCATAAGCTTCGTCATCACCGAAGAGTGGCTCGGATTCATCGGCTCAGACCCAAAGCCAGCTAATATACGCTTCGCCACCGTACCCAACTGCATACCTTCCGAGAAGGGTCGTGGGAAAGATTTTGCTGGCTTCGTGAAGGCCGTCAATACCAAGATGGAAGCGCCATTTGAGGAGCTCCTGGACCGGCTTGAGCCACCGGTGAAAGCCATCGTGGCTGATACTTATGTATTCTGGCCTATCGCCTTGGGGAACCGAAAGAATATTCCAGTGGCCTCACTTTTTCCGATGCCGGCGATGGTATTCTCTATGTTTTATCATTTTGAACTGATCGTGCAGAACCGGCATTTCCCTGTTGATTTGTCAGGTACGTTTTGTTTCTTTTGCCTGTTCGGGTTTTGGGAACGATACATGTGAAAAGTAACTAGTGGTTCAGTTCATAACTTTTGTTTTTTTAGTAACTAGTGGTTCATACACATAATATAAAATACATTCATACACATCATATAAATTTATAATAGAGAGATGCTCACAACTTACAAATTCTCATTCTTTACTTTTAGAATTTTTGAGAGAGAGAGAGAGAGAGAGAGAGGTAGATATCTGTGATATGGGTGATATGTGATCAGTGTGTGCAAAAATATGTTTAAGTGTAAATTTGTTTTCTGAAAATATTTTTAAGGGTAATTAAATTTATATATATATATATATATATATGACAACATGTGGAGCTGCCCTTGGTTACTTGTAACGGTTTTAATTTGAATCCACAACTAACATTACTTTTACTCACTACTAAGAATTTATCACATCAATAAATATAAAAAATTATCAAATTTAATGTGTCGATAGACTTTCTAAAAAAATATAATAAGGGTTCGATTAGCATGTGTCCTTATAACATTTGTTAATGGATCATTTTAGGAAAGTATTGATACCATTTTTATGGAAAGTATAAAAGTTGTAAAAAAAAATGGTTACTTATATCTTTTTTTTGTTGTTGTAAAAATATAATTTTTTAAAAAAAAAAACTGATACGCTTAGAGCATCTGTTAACTTTTCTTGATATATATATAAGAAAAGACCTACTAAAGATCATAGGTTATATCAATTCATAAGTTCCGATTTTCGTAAAATATCTTTTACGTATATTTTATTTTTCTCAAAAAAAATAAATTGAGGATCTAAAAGCACACAATTACAAAAAATGTGTACGTATAAGTCAATGAATCATTAATAAATGTACTTTTTTCCTTGCAAAATGTATATTACAGTTCATAATTATATATTTATTAATTATTAACGTGTGTCCTTAGGCACTCGTTTCATTACCCCCATCATGCCAACACACACATGTATATTTTAAAACAAATAACAGTCAATTAGTTGAAGTAATAACTTAATGGTTGCAACTCACCAAATCATTACATTTGATTTATCAAAAAAGTTAAGATCTTTACTGTTCAATTAGTTGACACTTTTTTTATTTGACACTTTTTTAGTTGTCCATAACATCAAGTGTTTAAATATTCATTCCAGTATAACTTTCGAATTATAAAGAAAGAAATTGATTCAAAGTAAAATAAATAAATCATTACATTATATTAATAAATAAATAAATAAATAAAATAATGTGGTTACATTATTGATCATTTGGACCACTGCGTATTTTAGCCTTATATATGTACTTTTTGACCGCAAAAATTATTATTATTATTATGGATGACAACTAAAATTAATTGAATTTGGTAAGATTAGGACAGACCAAACAGTTCCTATAAAAAAAGGGGCCAAGCGACAAGTTGTAATCACTAATCACGTATAATGATGATGATGAATATATAAGGCGGTTTCCTCCAATAACTCGTTTTTATAACTTTATATAATGCAAAGTTCCAATCAGCCAACCAATATGGCACATGACCCTTCCCCCACCCCCACACTCAAATATACGGCACATGACCCACGACCTTTTTTTTTTTTTTTTTTTTTTTATGTCTCATATTTTAGCAATTTTTTTTGGTTAAAATGTAAGAGTCATTCTCCAAATTTCTTAATTTCCATTTTCCATCATCTAACTTTATCTTCGTTCATTTTAGTTCTCTAACTTTGTTTTCGTTTATTTTAGTCATTTACGTTTTAGATTTATTCAATTACGGCATTTCTGTCAACTTTCGTTAAAAAAATTTTGAAAAAAAAAATCTGAAAAATATTTTCAATTATTAATTGAATTTTTTTAATTTAAAAAACTTGAAGAAAAATTTTAAAAATTAAAAAATTAACCTCAATATATAACAAAAGTTGATGGAAAAACTTTAATAGAATAAATTGAAAATAATAGAATTTTAATTGAATTACAAAGGGACCCAACTCCCACCCACAACGCAGTAAGCCCGAAAAAATAAAATATAAAAAAACCAATCAAAACACTTGACAACAGAAAAGGTGTAAATCAGATCACCCACACTAGACTTTTGTAACTTTTGTTAGCTGTGAACTTGTAATGTTCCATATTCCAGATTATATGTTTCAACTAAAGACAGCGTCTTTAACAGCAATCAAAGATTGGCACTAAAGTTTATCAAAACAAAAAAATAAAAACAAAAAGATTGGCACAAAAAAAATTCTACTATAGAAACTCAAGCTTAGCGTTGCTTGTGTGTGTGTATATATATATATATATATATAAATTTTGTTCCCACTTGTTCCAAGGCAGTTTCTAGTTAGTCGTTACAATATTTAGGCTTTTCACTTACATTGCTCTCTACGTGTGTCTATGCCATGTGATTAATTAAGAGCGGGGTGATGAGCTTGTGGACTACATCCCTGGAGTTTCTACTTTACGTATTGCAGATCTTCCCACATTTACATATGGAGATGGTCGACTAGTCTTGCCTGGAGTCCTGGATTGTATTTCAAGCGTGTCCAAGAAAGCGCAGTATCTTCTATTCACTACCTTTCACGAACTTGAAGCTGAAGCCATTGACGCTTTAAAAGCCAACTTTCCTATCCCTGTCTACCCTATTGGTCCTGCCATACCTTACTTAGAACTTGAAGAAAAGAGTGCTTCTGTAACTGATGCTAACAATGGTGTCAACTATCTCCAGTGGCTTGATTCTCAACCTCCATGTTCGGTGTTGTACATCTCAATGGGAAGTTTCCTTTCGGTTTCAAATGCTCAAATGGATGAAATTATTGGTGGTATAAGGGACAGTGGTGTTCGGTGCTTGTGGGTGTCACGTGGAGAAATTGGTCGGTTCAAGGATTGCAATGGTGATATGAGCCTAGTGGTGCCTTGGTGTGACCAATTGAAGGTGTTGTGCCACTCTTCAATAGGAGGGTTTTGGACACATTGTGGCTGGAATTCCACTCTTGAGGCTGTTTTTGCTGGTGTACCAATGCTTACTTTTCCCATATTTTGGGATCAAGTCCCAATCAGTAAACACATTGTGGAGGATTGGAAGATTGGGTGGAAGGTTAAGAAAGATGCTGGAGTTGTGACAAGAGGGGAAATTTCAGAGCTTGTGAAAAGGTTTATGGATAACAAAAGCGATGAGATGAACGCGATGAGGCAAAGAGCAAAAGAACTTCAGAAGTCAAGTCGACGAGCAATTGCAAAAGGTGGGTCATCTGATGCAAATCTTGATGCTTTTATTAGGAATATTTCAGAAGGCCACTGTCATTAAGCATACTTGTAATTTATAGTATTCATTGGTCAATAAATATGTAGAATTTGATTGTAATTTCATTACTATTAGTGTGGTTTTAGACACTTTATTCTTCGACAATTTCTTTAAAAATAAAATTGAAACTGTCACACAAGATGCACCAGATTATTTGCATGCAGTGAAAATGTGAAATTAACGTCTTGTAACTTTTACTAGTTTAATTATTTTGTTAGATGAGTTTGACTTGAATTTAAAAAGTGTGGTGATATGTGAAAATTGAATTTCAATTGTCGTGAAATTGAAACTGGCCCACTTGCTGCAAGTACACCCCATCAGCTTGAACTCCTACACAGTCAACCTAGTGTCTCTTTCGGCTCCACCACACAGCATGGACCTCTACTCCCTAATTGTCATTTATCACTCAATACTCATTCTATACAAACCTGTGGGAAGCTTTAGGCCGATTTGCTCCATTATCATGTTAATCCTTCAATTCCTCTAGAGCAGAAATCACTAAAATCTGCCTTAAAACATCCTAGTTGGGTTGCTGCTATGCGTGAAGAACTTCAAGCCCTCCATGCTAAACATACTCGGACTCTTGTCCCTAATGGTCCCACCGTGTACATAATTGGGTGCAAACGGGTCTTCATAACCAAATTGAAAGTTGATGGGAGCCTTGAACGATTGAAAGCATGCCTAAGCGCCCAGGCTTTAACTAGCGTGAAGAAGTAGACTATGAAAAAAACTTCTAGCCCTTCACTGTTGTAACTTGTAAGAGAGGATTGAGAGAATTGTAGGAGAAATGGGTTTATCTCGTCTTAGAGCTAAAATATGTAGAAGGGTAAAGTATTGTAGAAGACAAAGCCTACCAATAGATATTGAAAGAAGATGATATAAATCCTTGTCATTTGAAATGTATATGATTCAGTTGATTACATGATAGGTATACATATCATCTTATTATTGTGCATTGAAGCCTAAGGCTCCAAATACATTTGGAGCTAAACTTTATTCTAGAAAGAAATTTAAAAAAAGAAAAAAGAAAAAAGAAATATCCAATTGATTTATGGAAACTCATGTACGGTATAAGACACATAACTTTTAGTTTTTTTTTTTTTTTTTTTTTTTTTAATTTAAAAAAAATAGTTTTTACTTTTTCTCACACATTTAGCAAAAAATCTATCAGCAACTATATCTTTTTTTTTTTTAGAGAGTTTCAACTTATGGCGTTTGCTTTTGATGGTAACTTTTTATCATTAGACCAAAACACCAATTAGTTTTTGGTGTAGGTGGGGATTGAACTCCAGATCTCTTATTCAACCATTAGAGACTTTACCAGTTGAGCTAACTAGAACCTACTCAACAACTATATCTTTGATAAATACTATGCAAATAAATTACTAAAAACGATGGGATACCTAAATGAATACTATATTAATGTATTAGTTTGTACTTTCTAATTGTTTGTGAGAATAAACACAATAATCAAATATTTTATAATAGTTTTTCTTATTATTTAATTTTAATGTTTTCTTCCTTTATATTTAATGTGGGGGGGTGAAAAGCCCAACCTAACGTATTGGGCCCAAGGCCCTATTTGAAGACCACTGTTAGTCCGAAGAGATGAAAATACTCAATCTGGGGCTCATGTAAAAGGAGCATGTCTGGAGAGGAGCACGTGCAAGATCCGAGGAGATGTTCATTTGTCCGAGGAGTCTAATATCCTCGGATCCGAAGAAGCTTGGCCCGACATGTGTATGGAAGCTCAAGTGATCCTTCTGACAAATGTAGAGAGGGAAGTGAACCTCGGACACGCATGAGGATAACAGGAACAGAGAAATATCTAAGAGACAGGCTTCAACCACCGCATTAAATGCACTGCACCTACCTTCCTGGCCGCATTTATGTGGAGAAGACCCCTGAACAGTGCATTCTCAGCTACCGCCACTCCCACAAGGCTAAAGGGGGAGTATGATGGGACATGTACTCAAGTGGGCGTCTAGATGATGAACAAGTGGACGGTGAAGATGTAGGAAGGGAGTACTATATAAGATAGGGATGCCTCTGATAGAGAGGGATCGGAAATCAGAAGTAAGGAGGAGAGTACTTCATAATTGTAGCTCCAAGAATTGTAACCCAAGTTTATGAATGAAAAACACCTCTTCGGACGTTGCATTTACATCTGTCCGAGCACGTTTTAATACAAATTCGTCCACAAACATTGTTGTCTAATACTGTTTATTCATCTCTAGCCTAGCTCTTTCACCCACTTTCTACAAATTTATTATCTGGGGATCAGTGGGCTCAAATCCATACCTTCTTGGGCTTGAGCTACTAAAATTGTCCCTACATTTAACATTAACTAAGTTTATAAATGTATTTTTGAACTTTTTGTATATTTTCTTAATAAAGTTGTTTAGTTTTGATGCATTGGCTAATTTATTTGTATTTAAATTAATTATAACAGTAAATGCATTTTGGCCTTCAGTTGAATCTCAAATTGATCTTATATTTTAGTAATTTGAATAGAAATATGTAATGTTCAAATTAATCCCTCTTTCCTCAACTATCCAATTATCCAAAAAAATCAAAAATCAAAACTATAGTAGAGGCAATACCGTCATTTAGGTGATATTATATATCATCACATATGTAATGGAATCTTGATATTCCCTTGCCAAAGTTGTTTCTCACATTATCAAAAGATCTTGAAGAAAGAAGCACAAATCAGTTCAGCTACAAGTTCAAGGTTGTGCACGTGCTACACACGTGTGATTAAGTACTTGTCGTATTTCCTTTGAATAAACAGTTAGTTTGTAACATGTGCTACACGTGTGTTTACTAATCCAATTGTACTACACGTGTGTTTACTAATCCAATTGTAATGAGGGTTATAGTTTGTCTAATTGTTTGGAGAACCAACTAATTCGGTTCATACGTCTTGGGAAAGGAAAATGGGTAAATTTGTGTTTTTGTTTTTGTTTTTTGTTTTTTGTTTTTGTTTTGTTTGTTTGTTTGTTTGATTTTTTTTTTTTTCTCAGTTTGGATGAAATAGGATGTTGCAATGTAGGCCAAACTAAAGTATACGAAAATAAGTTAAGAACCTTGTAGTTCGGTAGCATAATCTCTCATTATAAGGAGAATAATGCTAACCCAAATTCCCTTCTTCTATTATTATAACTAAAAAAAATGAGAGAGATCAAGATATTAAAGAATAAGTGAATAACGTTCAAAAAGTTGGGGGAGGGGGGTGTTATTTGGTCCTAACTAAACGGAGGCAGTTTATCATTACCCTTAGAAAATTTATTTTTGTAGGATGACCTTATTCATGAAATGATGGTAATTAAATTCCAACTTTTTCTTAAATGAGTATTTTGTGGAAAATAAAATTTTTAATTATTGTAATATATGTTGATTTTCAAACGACCTTAATGGAATAGCATTCAGTCATGATGAAAAAAAAAATAGATCGAGTCATTGGAGGTTTTTTTTTTCCGCCTAAGACAATTTCATCTTATTCCAAGATGAAAATGATGATAAAGGGAAATTTGATCATTATCCTGAAAGAAAAAGGAATTAGACCTCTAAAATGAAATGACAACATTGGAAGTTTTGATCAAAATGAAAGAAAATAACATATTTTAGAGAAAAGGAGAAGTTAAATTTTGTGATTCGAGTCATTCGACTCTAAATTTATCGTGAATGAGGACATTCACGCGATTCTTTTCTATAAAAAAAAGTAACATTTTATTGTACTTTCTATAATAATAATAATAATAATAATAATAATAATAATAATTGATGGGAATGACGAAACCAGTAACATCATGACGAGGGAGTCTTTCAGTGACGAGGTTAGACGAGACAGACGAAGGAATGCTCGGACGAGCATATCTTATATCCACGTCACTGACGAGGAAAACACAAGACATTCATTACAGCACAATTAAGTTCAGAACGGTTATAGAGCCAACTGTATGAGCCGTTGAAACACATTAAAGCCACATTACACCAGACCAGACGTTACGAGGATGAGCATTAAGATCTCCATAACTACTCCAACGGCTAGAGGCCATGAAGGTATGCATATAAAGCCCTCTCATTGTCAAGAACAAGGTACATACACAGATATCCTAAAAGAGAACTATTATTTCTTGCATTATCCATTCTCTGAGATTTCCTTGCATACTAACTTTGGCATCGGAGGCGTGGTGGCAGGCACCACACCGGTGACCCTTTCAAGAGGCTGCAGATTGGCTTCATCCGACCACATTGACTGACGAGTTCACGCTCCATCAGTTTGGCGCCGTCTGTGGGGACGACATTTTCGTATTCAATCGCGAAAAGGTAGTTTCCTGTCAAATACTTCTTTCAGATGGAGTCCAATCAAGATTCCGCAGCCTTGGCGCAGCAAATTCAGGCCCTTGCAGCTACCGTCGAAGAATTGTCCAAACAAAATGAGGAAATGAAGCAAAGGCTTCAGCAGGAAGAGAATCGGTCCAAGGGAAATCGAGATGACGAAGGGGATAGCCATAGAAGAAGCAACCACCGAAGGCCTACCACTCCAACCGAGCAGAACTCGGATCTACTCCAGGAGATGAGGAAGGAGATGGACGAGCTTAGGAACGCCATCAAAGAAAAAACTGAACGGAGTGTGGACCGAATTGTCAGGGCAACAGATTCGCCATTCACTATAGCCGTCCTCGACTGTCCAGTGCCGTCAAAATTTCGGCTACCTCAACTTGAACCCTTTGACGGGCTAAAGGATCCCCAGGATCATCTTAACACATTTAAGACGACCCTAGGACTCCAGCAGCCCCCAGACGAGATTCTGTGTCGTTCCTTCCCAACCACTTTCAAGGGAGCCGCACGGGAATGGTTCACAAAGCTGCCAACATCGTCCATCGACACCTTCGAATAATTGAGCAATGCCTTCCTGCGTCACTTCATTGGAGGACAACGACCAAAGAGAACCGCGGATCACTTACTCACCATCAGGCAGGGAGAGAAGGAAACTTTGAGGTCATATGTGAAACGTTTCACCCGGGAGACACTGGAAGTAGACGAGGCTGATGACAAGGTGCAGCTAACGACCTTTAAGGCGGGGTTGAGATCCAGAGAGCTCGTCTCGTCACTTGCAAAAAATCCCCCGAAAACGATGGCTGAAATGCTCCTCAAAGCACAGAAGTACATGAAAGCGGAAGACGCACTGGCCGCCATCAGGGACATTGAGAGGCCAGGAGACAAGGGTAGAAAGGAAGACGACCGTAGGGGGCAAAAGCGCGAGCGTCCAGATCGCCGAATCAGTGACGGAATCAGAAGGAAAGATGATAAGAATCCTCGAACGGTAAAATTCACTCCCCTTGTTATGCCTGTTGATAAAATCCTAACGCAGATTAAGGACGAGCATTACCTAAAGTGGCCGCGGCCTTTACACTCGTCTCCCAACGTCCGTGATAAGAACAAGTACTGCCGGTTCCACAAAGACCATAGTCATTACACCGAGGACTGTTGGGACCTCAAAGAGCAGGTAGAGGAGTTGATACAAAAGGGGAAGTTGCAGAAATTTGTAAAGAAGGGTGAGTATAGTAGATTCCGGGACGGGAACAAAGGCCAGCCTGAGGCTTCGTCAAGAGGGAACGACCGTCAGTCCCAACCTCCTCAAAATGTGGTCGGGGAAATACAGACGATCACAGGGAGACCCGTCACCGGAGGTTCATTCAGGTCCCTTCAAAAAGCATGCCAACGTCAGGTGAACAGCGTCCATACGACTCCCCCGTCGAAGCAGAGACGAACCGATCAAGACATGACTTTCAATGAAAACGACGCCAGGGGAGTGAAGCAGCCCCACAATGACCCCCTGCTCATAATGCTTACCATAGAAGGGTTCAACACCAAAAGGATCCTCGTGGACAATGATAGCTCTGCTGACATCATTTACTTCCCTGCATTTCAACAATTGAAGCTAGACCCCAGAAGGCTACATCCTTTTGATTCCCCCCTCGTCAGTTTCAGTGGTGACAGGGTCTACCCCAAGGGCATAGTAACGTTGACAGTGACAGTGGGGACATACCCGAAGCAACTGACCCGTCAGCTGGACTTCTTGGTGGTGGATTGCCCCTCCTCCTACAATGTCATCATTGGAAGACCTGCCCTCAATAAGTGGAAGGCATCCACATCTACCTACTGCTTAAAGGTGAAGTTCCCCGTGGAGAACGGGGTTGGTGAAGTTAAGAGAGACCAAATCTTAGCTCGAGAATGCTACCAGGCCATGTTGGCCGCAAAGCCCAAATATTATTTTTGGCACCTATTTTATAAAGCCCAAATGCTATTTTGACACTTATTTTACAAAGCCCAATATTATTTTGTTACTTATTTTACAAAGCCCAAATGCTATTTTGGCGTCTATTTTACAAAGCCTAATATTATTTTGGCACTTATTTTACAAAGTCCAAATATTATTTTGGCACCTATTTTACAAAACCCAAATGCTATTTTGACACATATTTACAAAGCACAAATGCTATTTTGGCAACTACTCATAAAGCCCAATAATACTTTAGCACTTATTTACGAAAGCCCAAATATTATTTTGGCAAAAACAATTACATTATGCTCAAAAGTCCAAAACTATTTATTGGCAAAAACACATCTTCATATACTAAAGTCCCTACCTCATGGGAAATATAAATTACTCATCACTCAAAAATATTTCTTTTACAAAACTTACGGAAACTATGCTTATTTTTCTCATAATCAACTAACTATAAAAGCCCACGTATATCACCCATGGCAAAACTATTCATTCTTGTAGGGATGACCAAGCCTAAAGAAGCTCAACTACAAAGCCCAGCTGAGCTAGCCCAGCTCACATACAAATCCCAGCAGCTGAAGCTCACGTGAGCTGTCCAGTAAAGTTTCAGTACAATCTGACAGCTGGAGCCCATCACCATCAGTTCTAGCTTGACCAGTCAGATCAGAAAAGGACACGTGTCTAGCAGGGGTTAAACCCTTCCTTGCTAAGTTCATTTCCATCATTTCTCATGTAACATAAAGTTGGGATGACATAATATAAAGCTGGGAAAGCTTCTGCCAACTATCTTCCCTTTCTTCTCCAACCCATTCGGTCAAGGACTAAGGGCAACCATAAGCAGGCCATGAAAGCTTCTAGAACAACTTGAAATCGGCTTATTATCTTGCCAAAAATGTGTACTTTCTGGTTCATGGACCAAACACATGAACCTAAATAGGGAAACTTAGGGAAATGTGATTTGGAGGGCACCATAAAGATCTCCAGCAGAGTTCCCAGCAAAGGGCTCCAAGGTTGACACCTGGCTTAGGGTGATGCAACCTGCCCTAGGGAGCTCTAATTCTAACAGCAGCAAAACCAAGATCACTAACCTAATGCATTCTTTAATCCCATCTTCTGAGGCCAATCAGCATTTAATACCAAGTCAGAATCCTAGTTGTTATTACCCAAAACAGCAAGAACATTCTAAAAGCTGAGCTTACCACTCTTGGCCAAAATCCTAGGAATGATTCTCTAAGGATTTTATGAAGATTGAGGAAGATTTAGTAGAGATTATTTGCTAATTACCCCCTTAAACTCAACTATAAATGGAACTCTCCATTAACACTTCAGGGAGGACTAATATACACTAATATATACACTAATAGAAAAGAGTTCTTCCTTAACTTCCTTGTTTAGCCTTCCCTAAGCTCTGGCAAAGTTCTGAGTTCTTAGTTTCAAGCTTAGAAACTAAGTCCTCCAGCTCCTAGCTCACAAATACTCCTCATACCTCTACCTATAACACTCATCTATCCCCAGCAGAAAGCTCCAACAGCTTTATTATATACTTTCACTCACTGCTCATACTACTCAAAATGACTCTCTCTATTCACTATATATACTCTATCCACGAGCATGTCCTAGCATTATGATGATCTTACTATGCTAGCTGGAATCTCTCTCTCTCCCTTCATCTCACACTAAGTTTCTTCATTATTTGTTATAATGGAACCTATGACATTTGTTTATTCATTTACTATTGAAGGTTATGACATGACCGTTACTATTTAGTTTTTCCCTTATATTATTGTTTTAGAAGACTCTTCTTCAGAGTCCATGAATGATGAGTTTAAAGATGTAGATACTTTTCTTAATCTGTGAATATCTAATGGCTGGAGTTTTATTTTGTTCTGTTTCATTTTACCGCTGGAATACTTTACCGCTGGGATACTTCGCTGCTGAAATATTTTACTGCTGGGTTATTTATTTATTGCAGTATACTTTTTATTGTGCTGACGTGTCTACTATAGGAAGTGTTTTTGGGCCACTTCATAACCCTTGTCAGTCCCATCCTAGGCCTAAGATATAAAAAGAGGACGAACTCTTCAAAAACTTCACCGATAGCCTTTGGGCCATGCTTCAAGCTCATCGTCGAGTTTTGGTTTAAGCCCCCAACCCAACATAAATCTCATTTGTCGGAAGGAAAACTTTTTTGCCCCCGACACCCTCTTTTTATTTATTTATTTATTTTTAATAATAATCCACAAACAGCAAATTATAAAATGAATTCTTTCTTGTTTCTTTTTTCCAAGATGATGAAAAATATTTTTCTTTGTAGCATTTGACTCAATTATTTTGGAACCCTAATACATTTGCTCACTCTATAACCCGGATAAACTTCTTCTTGTAACTGAGTCTCCATTTGAGACTGATCAGTTCGCCGTTGTTTCTCTAATAAAGTCATCTAATTCAGACAAGGAAAAGAAAAGAGATCACACTCGTATAAAAACCACATTTCCTATATCTCATTTGGAACAGAGATTTAGATATCATGGTGAAAAAAGATTAAAAACCAAAAAAGCAAAAACAAAAACGAAAAAAAGACCTCTCACACTCTTATATTAAGCTCCATTGCTAGGAACAACAATACAATTAGGGGACCCCTTGGCGATTAGTGACATTAGTAGCAGTAGTGTCAGCTGAGACAGCAGCACCAGAGCGAGTTGGGGCATCAGTGGCTCCAGCGCCACGACCAGTCTTGGGCTCGAGGTGACCTTCAGTTCCATAAGCTTGACACTTGTAATCTTCCAAGTCCCCATAATTCACATAGGGACTGGTCTCCAAAGGAAGCTCTGCTTCTAACTTTCCCCTCTCTCCTTCACTCTCTGGCTTTCTCTCCCTCTTCTCCTGATCAATTTGTTTCTTCTCCATTGTCCTTTCTTTTGATCTTCTTTTCGTTCCTGTCAGGAGCGGCTTGATGCATTTGGAGGCCTAAGGCAAAAATTGATTATCTTGTTTCATATGTAAAATTACTATTAATTAACATGAACCATATAGAATTTTTTTTTTTTTAATTTATAAACACAAAAAAATTTGACAAAACTTTTTACATTTGTTGATATGGCAGATTGATAGTAATGAGTAAAAAAATGATATTAGTGGTGAATCTAGTTGAAAACTAATAAAAGCTTGCTAACTCAACTATTGTGAATTTTTTTGTGGATTGCTTTCTTTCTTTTCATTTTTCTTTTAGAAGTGCTACATTCACAATGTTTTTCATAACAAATCTTAGGTGTTGAGTTACTTCTTGTTTTTATTTGAAACTACTACTAAAATTATTTTTTTGCTATCAATAACGACCCTTAACAATCTGCTATTTAGGATTTTTTTTTGTAAAATTGTTGTGAAAAATATTATGAACATAGCATTTTTTTCTCTTTTTTATTTGTTTTTCATTTGACAAGAAAATATTATTTTATTTATTTATATGTTAATATTTCGGCTTAATTAATACTATTAGTTAAAATTTAGGGGCATTTTTTTCCCCTTAGGCGGCAGCATCAATGACTTATACCATTGAGCCGGCACTGGTTCCTGTTTCTGATTATTGGAGCTATAGCTGAGTTCTTCATGGTTTCTTATATGTCATAATATTCTCTTGCTTTGTAGCTTCTCTCCACGTTTGAGATACGTGTCAAACTATCATGAAATATCACCTACACGCGTCACCTCCTGGGGATTTGCATGGATAAGGCCATAAGGGATCAAGATCGATAATTTTGCCTACACATTACCAAGAAAATGTCACAACGTAGAGAAAGTCACCTCGATTTAACAAGAGATTTTAGATGACAGCTTTGTCTTCACACAGTCACGGGCCTAAATGGACAAAAAAAGAGGAATATATTTTTGCAGTGAAAGAGAATTTTTAGGCCCATGCCTGTGGACATGATAGTATTAGTCCTTAATATATTCTCCATGCCTTACGTGACTGCCCCTCGGCTAAAACTACCTGGCACCAGCTCGGAGTGCAACCATCTGACCCCTCCTTCTTCGTTGACAATCTTAAGGACTGGTTGTATTCTAACAGCACTACTAATCCGAAGCTAAGAAATGGTCAACTTCCGTGGTTTCAGGTATATTTGTTTGCTATATGGCTGATTTGGAAGAGTAGGAATCTTTACATTTTTAAGGCTAGAACTCGAAATCCAAATCTTGCTAAAGAAATTCTGGCTCGAGCTATGGAATATTATCACTGTGCATGCAGCCACACGGCAACCAAGAAGCTGATTTGGAAAAATATTACATGGGAAAAGCCCAACGCTGGATGGATGAAGCTCAATACGGATGGGTCTTCCAATGGCTCTCTCGGGTTAGCTAGAGGTGGAGGAGTGCTTAGAGATGAAGAGGGTAAGTGGGTGATTGGTTATGCTAGGAAAATTGGGTCAGCAAACAGCTTCCTTGCTGAGCTTTGGGCTCTCCGTGATGGGCTCTTTCAGTGCTTACAAGCCCATGTCCAAGCAGTAGTCATAGAAATGGATGCCAAAGTCATA
Source organism: Quercus aquifolioides (assembly GCA_019022515.1). NCBI lineage: Eukaryota > Viridiplantae > Streptophyta > Magnoliopsida > Fagales > Fagaceae > Quercus > Quercus aquifolioides. The sequence continues at coordinate 43,013,365 of CM032334.1, read as the reverse complement.
GTTGATGCTTTTTCACTTCAGAACAATTCCAACGTTATTGTTTCTTCTCTCATGGATGATTGTAGGCATTTAGTCACCCTGATCCCTCAAGTGAGGTTTAGGCATGTGTATAGAGAAGCAAATAGGTGTGCGGATCATTTGGCTAAGTTAGGGTCTTCAATGGATGTTGATTTTGCTGTTTTTTCTTGTCCTCCTGTGGACATCCTTTCCTTTTTTGAGGCTGATTGCCATGGTATGGTTGTAAGAAGGCTGTGTTCTGAGCCTGTGCTTGTTTGTTAGTCTTAATGATATTTCCTTTTCTACCAAAAAAAAAGATAGTATTAGTTTGATGATAGATTGACAGGTGTGGCTATTGCGTCTTAGTTTTTGTCATCAATCTCCAAAAGGATTATCTCAAAAAAAAAAAAAAAAAAAAAAAAAAAAAATCTCCAAAAGGAATTCCATAAATCTAGCTTTCTTTTGGCCCAAGGTCAACTCTTTTTTTTTTTTTAATTATTTTTTAATGGATGGTCACCTCCTATTTTGTTGATAGGAACATAGTCTAAAACATTGTTTTTAAGAAAAAAAAACTACAAATTTCTTTATTCCTCATTTAAATAAAGTAATTATTAATATTGATCTTATCAACATTTCAAGATATATCATCATATCATTATAATTATTAATATTTATTTATAATTATAATTATTAATATTGATTTTATCAACATTTCAAGATATATCATCATATCATTATTATTAATATGTATTGATTTATCATTATAATTATTAATATTGATTTTATCAACATTTCAAGATATATCATCATATCATTATTATTAATATGTATTGATTGCATTAAGTGATTATTTTCTCCTTATCAATCATACTTTTATTAATTATTAAATTAATTTATCTTATTAAAATTAGGATAGCATTTTAGCTAAAACTCTATTATTTAATTTTCAAGAAATTAGAAATTTTATTTATCTTATTAATTGTTATGATAGTTTAATTTAGGTAATCTATTATCTAAGTTTCAATAAATTTAATATTTTATTCAAACTAAAATTCTATTATAAAAAATGTTAAGATAAAATTTAAAATTTATTTTAATTATTTAATTGTCTACCATAATTTTGTATTTTAATATAGTAAAACTTAAACACTCATATAATCCTGCATCAAGCGAATATATATATATAGTTAATTTAAAGTTTCAAGTGACTCACTAATTACTATGATAAATTCAATAATATTTATAATTTTTTTTTGTCTTTCACATAAAATTTTAATCAATTTGTGCATCACATGGTTATATTATATACTATTTACTAGTACTATATAATAAAATGTGAGTCCTAAAAGTTGTAATTGTGTTAAGTGACTATTTTCTCTCTACAAGGTACTAACTAAAAAATTTTCTTAAAAAAAAAAAAAAAAGCAGTAACTAATTAACTCTCATTAATTACTAAGTTAGTTTACCTTAAATTGGACTCTATTGAGGCCCGACCTTCTAATGAAAAAGAGAAGGATTTTTTCTTTTTTGAGGTAAGCGAGGTTGAATATAGTGGCGCCACCATGAAATTCCAACCATTTGCTATATTTTGTGTCTTTGGAATCATTGGAAAGTGAGGTAGAGTACAGTGGCACCACCAAGAAATTCCAATATTGGTGCCACAAGAAATTCCAATATACATGAAGGATGTGATTCGGCTATCAAATTGAACCATATACCTCTTTGTTGGATGTATAGTGCTAATGTGCTATTCTCATGACATTTTTTTTTTTTTCTTTGGTTAAGAATCAAAACTTTAAACTTGATTAAATTGAGATGAGATCATCACAAACTAAATCTGTAATGATTTATGGAACGTCTACCATCCAAACTAGTAAATTAGATGAGGTTAAAGCTCTCCTCGTTAAGCATGAGCAACTTTAGTTTATTTTCTTCCCGTATATGAGCAACATAATAACACTCTATATGTTTGGTCATTAATTTAATTAGCTTCTTGCAGAATAAATCCAACAGGCGATAGAATCTCTCACAACTTTGATTTCCCAATTTTTCCCACAAACTTGTGTGACAAACTAACAATGTTTGAAAGGATTAAATTATATGGCATTATTTTTCCAGGATTTAATGGGATTACATACTTAGCACTCAAATATAGTTTGTCGTCACTTGTGATTTTAAGAGAAAACCTAAGGCAAAAATGACACAATAAGATAGCATTTATATCACATTCTTACTGGATCTACATTATAACAATAGATGAGGAAGATATAATGCAGATAAAGGGCAATACAATTATGTTATTTTCCCCTTAGTGATTCAATGGCTTATTTTCATTAGAACAAGACAATGGTGTGGTATGCTTTCATCACTACTATAAACGTGGACTATAGCCACGTTTTTAAAACACAACTGTAGCTCAAAAAAATGCGACTATAGGTCCATTTGGTCTATAGCTGCGTTTTCTATAACCATGTTTTTACAAAACGCGGCTAAAATAACACCTATAGTTGTGCTTGAAAAAAAACAGCTATAGACTTGTCAGGCTATAGTCATAGTGTATTGGTGTTTGAAAAAACGCAGCTATAAACCTGTCAGGCTATAGTCATGGTGTATTGGCTACGCTTAAAAACACGGTTATAGACCAAATGGACCTATGACATCGTTTTTTGGAACTATAGCCACGTTTTAAAAACGTGGCTATAGGGGTCATAGGGGCTATGGATGATGCTTGAAATTTTAAGAATTGAGATCCTCGCATAATTTACATAAAATCAATTATTGTTTTAAAGATTATGGGCATTAAAGTGAGAGCCATGAACCGCGCTAACAATTAAAGGGAAATAACTCTTACACATGTATTCTAACATGCTATATACATGTGCATGTTTTTAAGGAAATTGTGATTTATAGTTACAATTTCAGTTTAAAAATAAGTCATGATTTTAGTGTGTAACGACCGTTGGGACCTTCCTTGCGTAAATTCGCAACCTTCTTCCGAACCTTAAAGGGCCATTCAAGTATCACAAGATTCAGAACAAGCAATAGCTATTTTATGTTTGGATCACGAAAGCAAGAAATTAAGGGTGGGTTTGGATAGCGGCAGATTGCGCGTCTACTTTTTTTGTGTAGGTCTCATTCACTGTTTATAGGACCCGCAAGTACGAAATTCAGCAAAATAAACTTTAAAATTGGGTCTCACGATACTATTTACACACTTAAAAATTATTCTGCTATAGTATTTTTAGCAATAAATAATATCCAAACAGATCCTTAGTTGCACATACTACTAGCTGTTATCCACCTAGTATGCAATGAAATCTCACCAATACAATAATATTTACACATCACAATAATTTGTCTTATTTTCCTTTTCCTTATTTCGTAGTAAGTGAAAGAAATTCTCAATAACACAGAATCCAAGCCCGTTTTAAGTTAGACAGACTTCTGTTACCCAACTGGTAGCAATGAAATCTCACCGATGCACATCACAAGAATTTGTTTTCTTATCCTTTTTCTTAGTTCATGGTAAGTGAAAAGAAATTATCAATAACACTAAAAAGAATCCAAAGTATGTTCGATAAATCAAATATATGGAATTTACTAATTTAGTGTTCATCAATTCCTTAGACATTCATACATATAAATTATCATTAATAACGTACGTACTGTACACCGAGAAAGAAAACATACCCATTTCACAGGTTGTAATTTTCTCTCTCAGACAACAATATCAAACGCTAAATCGAAACAATAACATTACAATTTTTCGGAAATTTAAAAAAGCAAGCAATAATCACACACCCTTCTTTGAGCGTGTAACAAATTCAACCTCCTCCTCCTCCTCCTATCTCTCTTATACTTCCCATTAAGTCCAGCTAAAAGCTATAGGACTTCCAACTGTGTGTTTCCCATCTGTCCATTCCAAACGAGCAAAGCTATTCGAATTCGATGGCAGCGAACCCGTTGTAGTGAATGTAACAGCGTAAGACTTCTTCTCATTGATTGCACTGAAGCTCAACGATTCAGGCTCAACTCGAATCTTAACCAATGGACTCTCTGATGAGATTGAAACCTTGTACGTCCCAGGTGAACCCACATTAGTAACAGTTCGTGTGTACTTAGGCACGCTAGACCCATTACCAACACTACCAGTACCAGTCAAAACCACAGAGAAAGAAGGATAATTAAGGTCAGTAACACTGTACGTTTTGCTAGCATCGCACGTGAAATTTCTCCGTGCCATACTGGAAATCTGTGCAGCACTGTATTTTAACGCGCAAGCGAAGTTTAAGTAATCATCGGCCGTCAAATCGTAGACTAGTCCTGGATCAAGGGCTGCTACGGGGTCCACGTGTCCGGACCCATAATCGAAGGGTGTGGCTGGTTTCCCAGTAGAAACGTCTTGTAATTTTTGGCCACCCTTGTATACAATGTACGCCGTGGTCATAAGGGCGGAGCGAATCGCCGCCGGGCTCCAATCTTGGTGCTCAGCCTTGACAAGCGCCGCGAGCCCACTCACGTGTGGGCAAGACATAGATGTTCCCGAAATTATATTAAACCCCACGCGTCTGTCATCAATGGATAACCCTGTAGGACCCACATTCCCTGACCATCCCGCTAAGATGTTGACACCTGGCGCTATAATGTCTGGCTTCAGTATCTCCGGCGTGATTGAATTTGGACCTCTCGAGCTGAACGCTGCGACCACCGGTGAAGGCTGAATCCCAACCTTAGTGCCTTCGAATAAAATCGTCACCGTTGGATTAGGATCAGTGAACAAGTAACTCTTTATGATATCACCGTTTTTCTCGCCCACCGCCGTGGCTGGTAAGAGATGAGCATCAGCCACCAACTCTTCACCGTTTGCGGCGGTGTTAGACAAAACCATACCCAATGCACCAGCGTCTTTAGCTACAGTTCCTTTCTGAACTCTGGAGTTCACGCCACGATCGCACAACACAATTTTTCCTGCAACTTTTTCTGGAATCAAAGTTCCGATCATGCACAAGTTCCCATTCGTGGCATTGCTTGCATTACCTGCATACACAAATGGCAATAACTTTCCGGGCAAAGAGTTTCCTCTGTAGAGTGAAACGCCGGAGAAGTTTTTGCCGTTGCCGAGGCTAACGTACGCTGGGAAATCACGATCTATTGTGCCTGCACCAACGGTAGTGATCCATGGTGCTTGGTTTGATAAACTGTATGGACTGGGACCCGCATTTCCAGCTGAGCACGAAACGAAAATTCCCTTCTCCATTGCCGAGAAAGCTCCAATTGCGACACTGTCTCTATAATAATCAGACATTCCACCGCCAAGAGACATGGAGATGACATTAACGTTGTCCTCAATGGCTTTTTCCATGGCCGCTAAAATATCGGAGCTAAAACAACCACCGAGCCAGCAGACTTTGTAGGCGGCGACACGGGCGCGCGTGGCCATCCCACGCGCCGTCCCTTTGGCGTAGTCGAATAGGCTCGAGTCTTGCACTACAGATCCAGCTGCTGTGGTTGATGTGTGTGTGCCATGGCCATCATCGTCTCGAGGCGATCTGGATTCTTTGCTTGTGTCAATTGGTCCTAATGTGCCTTCGTAGCCTTTGGAGAAGTACCTCGCGCCGATTAATTTGCGGTTGCAGTTTGAGGCTGTGAAGTTGGTTCCTGATTCACACGCACCTTTCCAGCTACTGGGTATGGGTCCGAGCCCAGTGTCGTCGAAGCTCTTGCTCTCCGGCCAAACTCCGGTGTCTAAAACTCCGATGATGACATCACTTTCCGAGTTAGACTCGGGGAGTAAAGCGGGGTTTTTGTCGAGGCCAAGAAACTGAGGGGTTCGAGTTGTGTGAAGCTCGTATTTCAGTTCAGGCAACACGAACAGAATCCCCGGTTGGCTTTCGAGCAATTGGGCTTGCTTGGCCGTTAATCTTGTGGAGAAGCCGTGGATGACATTCTCGTAGGTGTAAATCATTTCGGCCGAGTCTGACACCGATTTGAGAGACGAGTCGTACCAGTGTAAGTGGTGCTCGAAACTCGCCGGCATTGCGGATTTGGCCATGTGGACTATGTAAGTCCATCTTTGTTGCTCGTTGTTCTTCACCACCGCTGCCGTGGACACGTGGCAGAGACACAGAAGCAAGACATTAACAACCAAATCCTTTAACGTTGTTTTCATCATCTTTAGTGACGTGCTTCGCTCCCTGAGATCAAGGGAGAGATATCCAGGTAAAGATAAAGAAGTTTTTCCCAATGATGAACAGCTATGATAGATTTGATAGGTGTGAAAACAATTTAGAATTATGCAAGAGATAGAGAGAGAGAGTAAAGGGAGGTGGGTGTGCTTGTCTGATTCTTTGAATGATAAAGTTTAAGACAAAAATAGAAAGTGAAGACAGCTTAGCAAATGAAAGCAAGAGATGAGAGTGGACTCTGGAGGATTAGCTTTCATCACGTGTGTTTCGACTTTTTATCCATGTCCCTCTGTTTTCTATCTTCGTCTGCCATGTTTTGTTAAGCTTTTGCAGACAAATTGATACGGACCCCATGGGCCCATGAATCCAAAATGGTGAATTATTTTTTTTAATGGAAGATAGAGAAAATGGAGAAATTATTAGATACTCTGCCTCAAATTTTTTTTTTTTTTTTTGGGACCCAGCCTGTTGTGTACGTGTTTAGATGCATGTAGGGTATAGCTACACGCAAGAATACAAGATACTACCTCCTTTCACATGTGGCCTTTGTGTGGGGCTCGGTGTACGTCTGAGAATAATTGAAAACAAATATATATTTTTGCTTTTTGTCTCAATTTTTTAGTGGTAATGATTAGTAATTACCACCTCCTTTCACAAATAAATTTTTTTTTTTTTAATTTATAAAACATAGAATCGTTTTTCTTCCCTGAATGCCCAGTATACTGTATACACACGGCAAGAAATAGCCAATAGGTGATTTATTAGGTATAAAAATTTGGTAGCTTTTTTACCCAAAAAAAAAAAAAAAAAATTTGTAGCTTGTAATGTCTGAAAGTATATACTAGTGTGAGTATAAAAGTTGCACTTTAGCTCTTACTTTTTCTTGCAGTCATGAATGTGGTAACTTTATTGTTTATCTACCACACCGATGCCTTTTAGTCTAATAACTTTGAATTTTTGGCTACCCGACACGAAGTCATGATATCAGGAACAGTTGAATGGTGCAAAGATTGTTGAGCGTTATCGAAATTTATGAGTTTAATTATAGTTCACGGGTGTCAGTCCTTAGTGATTAATAAAATTCTAAAATATAGGTAGGTGGGTGAGATGTGGAGGTTCTACCCGCCAACTAACCTACCTGTCTTTATTAATCCCTCTCCAAAATAGTGGCTGAAATAGTTGAAAAGTTCAGGTTTATTCATCAGTGGCTGAGTTCCAATGTTAAACCATACAGAGTTCAAAAATTATGTTGCGGTGGGCCAGGGAATCACGTGCTTTCTTTGAACAGAGAGACTGGATTTAGCTTTATGGATATTCGATTATTCTCTTGTATGTATTGTTGTCTTGTCTTATACATTTCAAATTTTTGCATGAAATAATTTTTTTGAATATGATCTTTAAGATGCTGATAAAAGTTTTTGAACTAACATTTTATAAATATCATATTTTAGAAGCTATTACACGCGTTGTTTTACACACAATTATATGTACATTAAAAAAAAAAAAAAAAACTGAAATTGTGACTTCGATTAAATTGTAGCTTCAAATCATAATTTCAGTTACTTTTTTTTTATAGGTGTACGTAAAAAACACTACCGGTATGAAAATGTACGTGGCGTTCAAGGATCCTCTAGCACTTCGCTCTCATCAATTGCCAATCTTCTGTTGTAGTAGATTGTGTTTGGTTTGCAGGTGTAATAAGCAAGAAAATGAAAATGCTTTGCGATGGCGTGGTGGAAAGTCCATTAAGAATGAGCATGCATCAATCACAATCTTTTACATCTTATGATTTGGACCTCTAGCTACATATATATATGCCTGCGTACCTTAAATGAGTTTTGTATACTCTGGTTTTAGAAATTAGAATGATTCAGAAAACTTAACCAGAAAAAGTGACTCATAGAAATAATTAAAAAAAAAATTAATATGTTTTATTTAGAAAGAAAACTCAAAAACGTGACTTCTCTTTGTTTTCAGTGGAAGATAGTTTTCAGTTTTCACACATGACTATGAGAGCACGCTAGTGGAGTGGAGTGGAGTGGACGGTTCGGCAGTAACTGTTGTAATATCATAATTGAAGTTTGTTTGATACAGTCTTGTGACTCTTGTCCGAAAATTCTTATGCCACATCAACTGGCACAATATTGGCCACAACTCACTCATGTGGAGAGTTGTGATTGGTGAAGGGGTGTGGTGAGTCCATGTGGAGACACCCTTCCACCAATCATAACTCGCCACATGGGCGAGTTATGGCCAATGTTGTGCCACTTTATGTGGCACAAGAATTACTCGACTCTTATCAGCCTGATATGTGCGTGAGTGTGTGACTCAGAAGTCTTCTTTATAGTTTTAAGTAGCGAAACTATTGGCCATTTCTGCCAATTACCTGATAAAACTAAGAACCCCAGGAAAATCAGTATTATGTAACCTGAAAATATGGTTGAAGCTAGTTACTGAATGGCCCAAGATGATATTGAATTCGTATAGCGACGAAATAGAGGAATTCTAATACCATTCAAAGACGAAACATTTGTATTAATAAATAATAAAAATCAGTATTATGTAACCTGAAAATATGGTTAAAGCTAGTTACTGAATGGTCCTAGATGACACTGAATTCGTAATGCGAGAGGAATTCTAATACCATTCAAAGACGAGGCATTGTATTAATAAATAATAAAAAGTCTAATTTTGAAGGGGTTCAATGCAAAGTAATTATATGACAGCCCGTAAATCCTTTAGTCCCATATGGATTAATGTTTGATTCCAACTTAGGACTTTGTAAGCACAATGAATTTTAGTCAAGTTGCAAAGAGCCTTATAATTGAATTGACACACTTTCATGTACAAAATATTTGGAAGTTTAGGAAGAAAAATTGTTCGAATTGCGGGGTTAGCAACATATATATTTTAATTATCTCTGAAAAATTTAGTACAATATTGTTTTAACTTTTAAAAGAACTTTGAATTATTAATTATATATGTTTCATAAATCCCATTAATCATTCCGCTCATTTCGTAAATCAAAAATAAAACGTCATGAATTATGATCAAACTAGCTTTCTATTAAATTTCTTAGTTGTCTTGGGTAGGCTGAAGCTGAACAGAAAGGTCCATAGTAGTCTTGGTTCCAACCTACTACATGTGAAAATAATACTTGTCTTCCATTTCCTGCCAATGTGCTAATTTAGTAGAATTGTAACAAAAGAATCATGTCACACAATTATTTATATTAAACAACTTTATAATTAATTCTCTTTTGTTAAGAATGATCATGCACACATTAGTATACTATAAGAAACTTTTGAGAAGATTCCTTTCTAGAAGTTAAGAACGTGTACCTGCTTGTGCCAAGAATTATTTGCATCTTTCTAGTTGAAATGTTTATTAGTACTTTATAAAATATTATAGAACCTGTTGGAGCATTTTAATATTAAATAAATAAAATGAATAAATGTAATAACATAAATGTAAAGATGTGGGAGTGAATATGGAAGATGAGGAGTTAGTGAAAATGTTTAATCCCACATTGAAAAGGAGAGAGACTATTTTATTCTTTTTAATTGTGGTGATTAATGGGCTAGAATGTATTGACTCAGATATTGGGCTAGATACGTGCGCAAGGGGGAGGTGAAGAGTGGAGGTATCAAAATTGGAAAAGCTTTGGGCTTGAACACTTTGTGTAGAAGTTGTTCTAGCCATACGACACTTGTTGGGCTGTTGTATCCTGGGGGAGACAAGTCAGAGAAGGTCTGCACAGCTTACAAAATTTAGCCAACCAAGGGCTTGAATCTCCTTAAAGAGAGCGAGTGTCGCGCCTCAGTCAAAATAGTATTGTGTAATTTCTCTCTTTAAAGTAATAAAATTCAGAAGTATTATTCAGTTTCTCTTTGTATTATTTTTATTATCATTGTATTTGCACCAACAGCACCTTAATAGATTAACCCGTCTTTGTCTGTAGAAGGTGGCTTGTGTGATCCATGTATAGCTGTTGTCCTTATCCTTGAAGTAGACAAATAATTGCAAGTTGGTAAATAGGGACTGCCAATTATTGAACTAATAATAGAGACAGCTAAAAAAAAGAGTTCATTGTTTTTTTCTCTCTAGGCTTTCCTTGAAAGCCTTGAGGTGAAACCTGGGCTTGCCGCTTGGGCAAACACTTCTATTCGTTTAGGCGGTAGAACACTTTCAAATAGATTGCCCTCTCCCACAACACCAGTACGCATGGAGGAGGTCACGAATAAGTGTGCTGGCTTAAAACTATCAGAAAGAGAAGTAAATGAGGTGAACCTGGCACTGATAGCAAGGGAGCATGGTCACGTACTGGCCGGAAAGTTTTGCACGAAGAGACGGGTGAACTTGGAATCAGTAGCGAGGGTGTTGAGGACGGTTTGGAGAACTGAGAAAAGTTTTGAGGTGCACGATATGGGTGAAAACAAGGTTTTCTTCCATTTCGGTCTCAAGGAGGATTTAGATAATAAGGTGCTGCTGCTGGGTCCATGGTCTTTCAATAAGTACCTATTGATCCTTCACAAACTTGACGAAGGGGAAGCGGTGACAAAAGTAAAGTTTGACAGAGCATCATTTTGGGTTCAAATCCATGGTCTTCCTACCATGCGCCAGACAAAAGATGTCGGCTTGTTGATCGGTGGGACGTTGGGGACAGTGGAAAAGATAGATGTGGATGACAAAGGATTTTGCATGGGAGGCCATTTGCGCATCAGGGTATCATTGGATATATCCTTACCATTATGTCGAGGAAGGTTAGTTCGCCTCGGAGGTCCGTCGCCGACATGGGTGGATTTCAAATACGAACGCATGCTGATATTTTGCTACTGGTGTGGAATGGTAGACCACGATGAGCGAGATTGCATGCTATGTATTCATAGTAGTGAAACTCTCAGAGCGAAAGAGAAACAATATAGCCCTTGGTTGCGCGCTATCCCAGAACGACTACAGAAGCCGCAACTGGTCGATACAACTAACGGTGACTGGAGTGGGAGGAAAATGCATGGACACGAAGACTATCCAGGCGAAGCGGTGGAGCGGACAGGCAAGGCGACAGCAGCGGCAACGGTTGACAGGGGTACGGGTTTCAAGGAAGCACATGGAAAGCACGTGAAGGGCAACATGGCACTCTCGAACCCATTAACGATGCACCAGACTTGTCAAATCCCAGGAAATATGCAAGTTGCAGCTTTTGAAAAGCAACTCGAGGCTCTCAAAGGCGAGGCTGTATTTTCAGAAAAGCCATCAAATGCGAAAAATGTGCCGGTAGTTGCAGCTGACCTGCAGAACTCGGCACAAAGCTCAAGGGTTGACGAAGAAAGTGAAAAGCGGGAAGAGAAGATTGAAACGTGGGCTGGACTTAAAGAGGACCTGGGCTCAACTATTGGACCTCCAGGTATGACCAATACTACTCCTTTTAATGTTAATATATCTACGGGCCATAAAACAAAAGAAGGCATTATAGTTATGGGCCAACACAACCCAAGGCCTCAAAGGAGTAATAAGAACAGCATATTGAAGGGGCCCACAAATAAAAACAATATAGTGGGACGTAACTCTGAAGGAAAGGAAAATATTGACGTGAGGGCTCAGGGTCAGTTGCATGGGGAGAAAAAAGAGGAGCATACGTCAATGGAAGTGGAAATAAATGGCGTTGGAATAAAAAGGAAGGAAAGAATACCGTTGGAGGATATTTCAGCTGAGGAGGAAAAGGGTAAGAAACAGAAGGTCGATGGAGAAGTCATGGCTCTGGGAATAATCATGGCAAAACACCTTGGATCGGCGTCGGCTGCAAGGCAGCCACGCCGGGAGCAATGAGTGCCGTTGTTTGGAACTGTCGAGGGCTTGGGAACCCCTGCACAGTGAAAGCACTCCAATAGCTTGTTTTGGAAGAAGATCTCACCTTGGTTTTTCTTATGGAAACCAAGTTGTTGTGTCGGAGATGGCACGCATTAAGCGCAAACTAGATCGGCAACAGGGTCTAGTAGTTCCTAGTGTTTGGCGTGGAGGGGGTTTGGCACTTCTATGGAAAAGTTCGATGAAAGTGGATGTCCAAAGCTATTCACCTCGACATATCGATGCGATTGTTACTGAAGAACAAGGTAACAAACAGTGGAGATTCACTGGTTTCTACGGCCACCCAGAAACGAATAAACGTGAGGAATCTTGGAGACTACTAGAAGAGCTAAGTACAAGAAGTGACTTACCATGGATTTGTATGGGAGACTTTAATGAGATAATGCATGGGAGGGAGAAGGTAGGTGGGAATACTCGTCCGAAGTGGCAAATGAAGAATTTCCGTGAAGTAGTTAACCGTTGCAACCTGAGAGATATAGGTTACATTGGGCCGGATTTCACATGGTGTAGGAGACTGGGTGCTTGTGGATGGCTTAAAGAGAGACTTGACAGAGCTCTAGCGTCCACAAACTGGACTGTTACGTTCCCAAATGTGGGTCTACATCATGTAGCAGCTTCCACATTGGATCATTGTATTTTGGTTTTGAAGGCCCACCGTGATAGACAGCGGAGAACCCGAAGGAAGAAGCTTTTCAGGTTTGAGTCAATGCGGCTGAGAGATAAGGGGTGCAAGGAGATAGTGACTAAGGCATGGGACAGGGCACTGAATATGGGGGGCCAACATCCGTTTTCTCAATGCTTGGAGGAGTGCAGGCAGTCTCTGACAGTGTGGAACAGGAATACTTTTGGCCATGTTGGCAGGAAAATTGCAAGACTTCAGGAAAAACTCCAGGGTTTGGAGGGCAGGAAAAGCAGTAGTAATGTTATGGAGGAGATTCAGGAAACAAAGTTGGAGCTGAATAGGATGCTTTTGGCAGAAGAGGATATGTGGCAGCAAAGATCAAGGAACAATTGGCTGAAGTCGGGTGATTGTAATACATCATTTTTCCACACCAAGGCATCTAACAGACACTAACAAAACATCATTTCTAAGATCAAGGATTCAAATAATGTCTGGCAGGAGGATGAGGAAATAATGGGTATAACCTTTGTGGAGTATTTTACACAGTTGTTTACGTCATCCTAGGCTGAAGTCAGTACAGAGCTGATTGAGGCCATCCAGGTAAAGGTGACGGATAGAATGCATTCCTTACTTCTACAAGAATTTCGTGCTCATGACGTGGAAAAAGCTCTGAAGCAAATGCACCCACTGAAGGCGATTGGCCCGGACGATATGCCCCCCATCTTTTATCAGCATTTTTGGTCTAATGTGAGTCCAATTGTTATAAAAACTTTGTTAGACTTTCTTAACAACGGTCACTACAACAAAATGTATTTTTAGTGACGAAAATTAGTGAGGAAATATTTTTCGTCGCTAAAAATACAGCTTTAGTGACGAAATTCATATTTCGTCACTAATAATGAAAAAAATTATAACATTTAGTGACGAAAAATAAATTTTGTCACTATTGTGATCTAAAAAATGGGCGCCAATGGAGGGAAACCTTGGCGCGAGTTTAATTAATCTATAGTGACGAAATATTTCGTCACTAAAAGTTGAAATTTTTAGTGACGAAATATTTCGTCACTGTAGGTATTGTTGTGGATAGTATTAGTGACGAAAATCCTTTCGTCACTATAAGGAAGAATTAGTGACGAAAAATATTCGTCACTAAAAATAATAATAGTTTTGCACTTATATGTTTTTAGTGACGAAATCACAATTCGTCACTAAGAGTATGATTTAGCGACGAAATATGAATTTCATTTCTAAAAATCATAATAAAGCCCAGCCTTTAGTGACAAAACTGAAATTTGTCACTAAAGACTTAAAGTTAAAAGCCATTTCAATCCCAACTAAACCACAAACATTTCAATACACACAAACATTTCAACCAAAGCCATTTCGGTCAAGCCAAGAGCCAACCAAAAAAAAAAAAGAGCCAACAGAAAAAACCCAAACCAATCAAGCCACCGTCGCCGATGAGCTCTCCACTGTCGCTGATGAGCTCAACCGACGCCGATTCAGCTTCCACCGTCGCCGATGAGCTCAATGGCGACGCTTCAGCTCGCCGTTGGGCCGGTGACAACGCTTCAGATCACCGATTTAGCTCGCCGACGCTTCAGGTCGGCGATCGTTGGCAACAATTCAGTTCGCTGTTGGTGACGCTTCATCCTTCAGTTCATAACGCTTCAGTTCACGACGCTTCCGCTCTAACTCGTCTCTCTCTTTTGCTTTTTCATTTTTGTTTCTGTTTTGTTTGATAATATTACCATGATGATGACACCTTTTTTTTTTTTTGGTTAAATTATATTGTGTTTGGTTGCTGAGAAAGTATGAGAAAAGAAAAAAAAAAGTGGGTAATTCATTTTTAGCGTAAATGCACTTTTGGTCCCTACATTTTGGGTCATTTCTCAATTTGGTCCCTAAACTGATTTTGCTCCTAGGTCAGTCCCTTAAAATCAGAAAATCAATTCTGTTTTGGTCCCTGCCGTCAACCCTGTAACAGAAAAATCTGACGTGGCAAACAAAGTGTCTTGTTGGCACATTAAATGCTGACGTGGCTATTAAAATAATAATAAAATATTTTATTTGACATTTTTTAAATGCCACATCAGCATTTTAATTTTTTTTAAAAGCCACCTCAGAAAATTTAAAAAAAAAATTAAAGAAAAACCTTTAATTTAATTTAATTTTTTTTTTCATAATGTTGTTCATATTCTTCAGCTTCAGCTTGTTCTTCGTGTTCTTCACAAACCAAACCCAGCAACCAAGACTTCAAACCCATCACAAGAACACAAACCCATCACAACTCAAACCCATCACAAGAACACAAACCCAGCAACCAAGAACTCAAATCACAAGAACACAAACCAGGAACTCACCCATCACAAGAATATGAACCCAGAAACCAAGAACTCAAACCACAATAACACAAACCCAGCTACCAAGAACTCAAACCCATATCAGAAGAACACAAATGAAAAGAAGAAAAAATTAAATTAAATACTAACTAGAAATATTCTTCATGTTCTTCCCAAGTCCAAGAAGCAACCAAACCAATCTCTAACAAACCCCAAATTCAATCTCCATCAAATCCAGAAAAACAAAAAATAAATCTAAGAAACCAAACCATAAATAAACCTGAGAAACAAACCCATAAACACAGTAACCAACCCAATCTCCAATAACCCATAAACCCATAAATTTTCTTGGGAAACAAACACACAAAAAACCCATAAAATCAAACAACCCAATCACGAGTTCTCTGCTCTCGCTCACCAAATCATGGACCTCAACTCCCAGGTACTTACTTCTCTTTATAGCTAAGCTAAAATTTCTTTTACCCAACAAAAAAGGAGAGGAAAATCGGACCACATGTGAAGCCGTAGGCGGAGGAGATAAGGCTTGGGGTGGCTCGTCCACGGCAGATCGGGAATAGGTGTGTTGCTACCTCCACCAACGAGCCTCCCACGTGAAAACCCTCAAGGGAAACTCTACCTGGGTCCCGTCGATTTCGATCGTGGGCATCGACTCGATCGCCGACTTTGAAGCCGACGGGTTCTCGTACCTTATGACCACGCCGTTCAATTCGATCTGCGACAATTGCTCCAAAAGTTGATCGAACTCGGACCCCAACAGAAAATCCGACATGCTTGGCGACAACGGCCTAAGACCAGACTCGCTTCCGACATCGTAAAAGAGCTCGAACCCACGCGCCTCTCTGCCATCAGAAGCGCTACCGCGGAGAACGATGACCGGGTTGAAAGGAGATCGGTCTGGCCCGGTTCTCCTCAGCCGGCGGAGCGTTGGGCCGGAACTGTTGCTTTGGTTATGGTGGCTGCTATTGTTGCTGCCGTGGTGGTGGGGGTGGGGGTGGGGGTGGGAGTTTTCTGGGAAAGATGTTGAATGCCCAGATATTTTTTGTGTTCTTGAGTTCTATGTATTTTTATGTTTTTAATTTTGTTTTTATGTTTTTTTTTAATTTTGTTAAAATTGATAATTTTTTTTTAAATTATATGCTGACGTGGCATGCTGATGTGATTTTTTATTATTATTTTAATAGCCACGTCAGCATTTAATGTGCCAACAAGACATTCCGTTTGCCACGTCAAATTTTTCTGTTACGGGGTTGACGGCAAGGATCAAAACAGAATTGATTTTCTGATTTCAGGGACTGACCTAGGAGCAAAATCAGTTTAGGGACCAAATCGAGAAATGACCCAAAATATAGGGACCAAAAGTGTATTTACGCCTTCATTTTTTATTATTATTATAATGTATTGTGGGTAATATATTTGCGGTTTGTTCATGACAGAAGGTTTATATAGGAAGTGGTGAGTTTTGCAGTCAAAAGTTGTTTGATCTTGTTTTTATTTATCGGTTTCATTTGATTTATAATAGTGGTTCAACCATAGCTTTGATAAGGCAACTTCATCTATTTGTTTTTTCTGTACTCTATTCCTGTTGTATGGAGGACTTAATTTTGATGCTTTGTTTGTACAAAATTGATTGAAGATAGTTTTGCATTTTTGTAGTTTTCTTCTAAGAGTTTATAATGGGTAAGGAAAAGGTTCACATCGACATTGTGGTCATTGGCCATGTCGACTCTGGAAAGTCGACCACCAATGGAGAGCTATTGAAAGCTTTGGTTTTAATGGGTTTTGGGTGATATTTAATTTGTGAACCAGAGAGTGTGATTTGTGAAGCATTCAATGGTTTTGTTGGGAAACAAGCAGAGGGTTTAGAAGTTCTAGAAATGTGAACTGGGCATTGCATCTATCTATTTACTTGTTGATTTTTAGTTGGAAGTCCAATAAGAAATTTATCACTTAAAAATTAGATTGGCAATGCAAATATTACTATGCAATGACTATGTTATTAATGTTATAGCTTTTATCTCTAGCTCTCTCTCTTTTGTGGCTGAAGAAATTGTGAGGAACAAGGTGAAGAACACAAGTTAACTTTGAATTTTTTTAGAAAGTTGTAAACTTAGCTTGAGCAAAGTAAGTAAATTCTAGTTAAAAACTTATAAAATTCTATACTTGTGATGTTGGTTTGTGGTGGGTTGTTGTGTTGGAGCAAGCGGGTGGCTTGCATGGTGTTATAAGGTGGCTTAAATACATATTGGGAGTGTTTTTTATTTCTTGCAAATGTGAATGAGTATTTTTGATTAGATGTAATGAATATTATTTTATTTGATTTAAATATTTGTAAAACTTTATACTTGTGATGTTGGAAATTGGTTTTGTGGTGGGTTGTTGTGTTGGAGCGAGCGGGTGGCTTGCATGGTGTTATAAGGTGGCTTAAACTAATATTGGGAGTGTTTAAGTATTAATATAGACTTGTGCATTCATGAATGAGATAAAACTTTATCTAAGTAGCTTATAGACTTAGATGTTAGCATACATTATGCATGAGTTGTCCTTATTTTACTAAAGTAGCATTCATCTTGTAATTGTAGTCAAACATGGATAAAAGTTGGATGACAATGGGTAAGACACCCGATGGCAAATTAAGCCATCCATATATTGAAGGGGTCAATGCCTTTATTAATTTTGCAAGAGCGGTTATGGACTCGAGTGGTAATGCATTTATTATTATTATTTTTTTTTACATTTTTAAAGAAATAATATTTTGCACTTGGTTTTTTGTGGTGTCTTCTACTGAGTTTTGAAATTCTGGGTTTTTGATCTTCTTGAAGGCAAGAGGGAAGCTGAACAATAGCTAGAGAAGCAAGTTGCAAAAAAGCAGAAGGGGGATGAGGGTGTAGAGCAGGCTGTTGTGAAGCAGAAGGTTGAAGTGAAGACACAAAAGAAGAAGAAAGTGGAAACCAGTAGCTCCAGTAGCTCAGAAGACGATTCTTCATTTGAGTCAGAGGAAAAGGTCAACTATGTGAATTTTATGTTTCAGTTATTGTTAATTGTTTATTTCCATGAACGGTCCGAAGTGATTAAGTATGATATGACATTATTAACAAATTTTGTGCTCATTTCATGCAATGTTTGGATTTATATTCTGTCTGTCTTATGTTGATTTGTGTCTACTTTTGTGAACATGTATTAATTATTGAACATCATTTATTTATTTATTTTTGGGCTGGGTTTTATTGATGGCACCCTTGGTTACTAAATTTGCAATTTGTGCTTATCAGGTCAAAATAAACAAGAAGAAGCCTCCTGTGGAGGAGTCCAGTGATGATTCTTCAGATGTTGAGTCCAGTGATGATTCTGATGATGTGAGCAGTTCCTTTGACAATATCTATTTTTATTTTGTCTTATCATGCCACATCTACAACAACGCTTGATTAAGATGTCAACTTCTCTTGTCTCAGGAGCCTGCTTCAAAGAAACATGCAGGTGCTGCTAAAAATGGTATCCTTGGTGCCCCTGCTAAAAATGGTACCCTCGGTGATGATTTTGGGGTGGTTCAACTTCAAGTTAAAACACTTTTTGGTTAGTACTTTATTTACAACTTATACATTAGGAGTTGTGATTTTAATTTATTGGTGTGGTTACTCTTAATGCATTGTTAGAAATGTTTCTTATAACATAGTTAATGTTTTTACTTTACGATTTTAACGAAGTATTGTTTTTATATTTGTGCAGATTTCTTATTGATGGCTTTTAGGGGATTTACTTTTGGCATTACTTGAAGACATATGAGGACATCTTCCGTTAATTCTAAAATAGGGTTTAGGTAGAGTTATTGTATGTATTGCAAACAATTATTGTATGTAAGAAGTTTGAATTGGATACTTGTTTTATTTTTTACTTGTGGAATATATGGATCTTTTTTTTATAAATGTGTTATTCAAATGTGAGGTTTTAATAATGTAATGACAGGTTACATGTTAATATCAAAGCCATGAAAAAAATAAAAACAGAAAATAAGTTTTAGTGACGAATTTTTTCGTCACAAATATAGCAATAAAAAATTGATTTAGTGACGAAAATTTTGTCACTAAATATAGCAAAATTTTGTAAGAAATGGTTTTAGTGACGAAAATTTTCGTCACTATATGTGCCTGGATTTTCTTAAAAATAGTTTTAGTGACGAATTTTTTCGTCACTATATGTACCTGAATATAGTTTTAGTGACGAAATTATTCGTCACTAAATATGATTTAGTAAATTAAAGTGTTTTTAGTGACGAAATATT
Organism: Quercus aquifolioides; assembly: GCA_019022515.1. NCBI lineage: Eukaryota > Viridiplantae > Streptophyta > Magnoliopsida > Fagales > Fagaceae > Quercus > Quercus aquifolioides. Next base: position 42,994,057 of record CM032334.1, on the reverse strand, counting down.
TTCATCACTGAATAGTGTTTTTAGTGAGGAAAACATTTAGTGACGAAACGTTTTCGTCACTAAAAGTTTTTTAAAAAAAATCAAATCGGACTTTTAGTGACGAAATTTTTCGTCACTAAGACTTTTAGTGACGGGGCTACAGTGACGAAATGAGTTTCGTCACTAAAAGTTCAATTTCGTCACTAAAGGTCCTTAGTGACGAAAAACTGGACTTTTAGTGACGAATTTTTTCGTTACTGAAAATACATTTTGTTGTAGTGGGTGTAGCTCCTCCTAAGTTCCATGAAACGCATATTGTACTTATCCCTAAAACGAAAAACCCAGAGTGTGTGACGGATTACAGGCCGATCAGCCTGTGCAACGTGACCTACAGGCTTGCCTCTAAAGCAGTGGTGAACCGCCTTAAACTGGTCTTACAGGACATTATATGCGAAAATCAGAGCGCTTTCGTGTCTGAAAGGCTCATCACAGACAATGTTCTGGTGGCTCATGAATTAAAGAATCATATCAACAAGAGGAAGAAAGGAAGAAACGGAGAGATGGCCCTGAAATTAGATATGAGCAAGGTATATGACCGGGTGGAATGGGGATGTCTTCGACAAATCATGATAAAACTAGGGTTTCATGAAAGGTGGATCAGCCTAGTGATGAAGTGTGTCTCTTCAGTAACATATGCTGTGTGAATTAACGGTCAGCCAAGTGGCCACATTGTCCCGACACGAGGGCTGAGGCAGGGGGACCCTTTATCTCCCTACTTATTCCTCATTTGTGCCGAAGGATTGTCTGCACTGTTGCATAAGGCTGTCCAGAATAAGTCTTTCAAAGGGGTGGCTGCCTCAGCTTGGGGACCCACTATCTCTCATCTATTTTTCACCGACGATAGCTTAATATTTGAAAGAGCCACGGCCAGGGAAGGGGAGGAAATTCAACGTGTACTCTAAGTATATGAGGAGTCCTCTGGTAAACAACTCAACCGAAGTAAGATCTCCCTCTGTTTTAGCCCTAACACTGACCATGACACTAAGCAGTAAAGGCCATGTTTGGAGCACAGGTTATCAAGCCACACGAATCCTATCTGGGTCTGCCATTGCTGGTGGGGAAATCTAAACGAAACACATTTGCACAATTAAAGCAAAGGGTGGCAAACAAGCTAACGGGGTGGAAGGAAAAACTGCTGTCAAATGCAGGTAAGGAGGTACTGATCAAGGCGGTAGCTCAGGCAGCCCCTTCCTACACAATGAGTTGCTTTAAGCTCCCTAATACACTATGCGAGGAGTTGACTGGTATGGTTAGGCAATTCTGGTGGGGTCAGGTAAAGGATGAAAAGAAACTTGCATGGTTGAGTTGGGAGAAAATGTGTCTGCTAAAGGAGAGGGATGCATGGGTTTTTGGGATTTGCAACTTTTTAACCTTGCTCTGTTGGCAAAACAGGGGTGGTGACTTCAAACCAACTCCTCCTCACTATTTTACAGGGTTTACAAGGCAAAATACTTCCTAAGCTATGATTTTGTCGAAGCTAGTATGGGGTGTCAACCTTCATACGCATGGAGGAGTATCATGGCAGCCTAACATCTGGTGCAACGTGGTGTGAGGTGGCAGGTGGGTGACAGTAAAATGATTAAGGTCTGGAGAGACAAATGGATACCAAGTCCAAGCACATACAAAGTCATTACGCCGGAGAGAACACCAGTGCAAATTCAGTGGGTCAGTGATCTCATCGATGAAGATAGCAAGGAATGGAAGAGAGCCCTGGTCAGCCAAAGTTTTCTGCCTCAGGATGTCGAGGCAATTCTAAGCATACCCTTGAGCGTCACCAAGGCGAGGGATAAAGTGATATAGGTTGAAAACAAAAATGGGAGGTTCTCGGTAAGAAGTGCTTACAAACTGGCAGAGGAGGTCCAAGGGGATAAATTGTTGGCGGAAGGCTCAAACCAGTCAACTATGAAACAGACCTAGAGGAGACTATGGCAGATGAACGTACCAAACAAGGTCAAGCACTTCGTGTGGAAAGCATGTAGAAACATCCTAGCTACGAAGGAAAATTTATGGAGGAGGAATATCACAAAAGAAAGCACATGTGATGCCTGTGGGGAACAGGTGGAGTCCATAAGCCACTTATTTTGGTTTTGTGAACGAGTGAAAGAGGAGTGGTCTTCTTGCAAGCTCTCCTTTCCATTCAAGATTCTTCCTTCGTGGAACTACATGGATGTTATATGGCACCTACAAAAGTGGGAGGAGTTACTGCCAGGACTCTTGGAGCGGACTGTCATGATTAGCTAGGAGATTTGGAAAAATAGGAACGAGTTTCGACACGGGGGCAAGCGTCGCAGTGGACAAGCAGTGACAAGAAGCTCTCTCTGTTTGCTTGAGGAATTTCAGATGGTGAATGAAAAACCAACGGCTATTGCAGAAAGGAACCAGGTTGTGAAGTGGGTCCCTTCAATGGCAGGCCGCTACAAGGTGAACATTAATGGAGCTGTCTTCTCGAAGAGGAAGCAAGCTGGTGTGGGAGTGGTTGTACGGGATGATACAGGACACGTGATAGCGGCATTGTGTAGAAAACTGTACGCTCCACTGGAGCCACTGGAAGTAGAGGCTAAGGCTGTGGAGATAGGGGTCAACTTTGCAAAGGAGGTCGGAGTCAGGGACGTGATTTTTGAGGGTGACTTGCTTATAATATGTAATGCTATCTACGGCCTGACAGAAGCTGCTCCTTCGGTCCAAAATATTGTCACAAGAATCCTAAAGTGCGCTCAAGTTTTTCGCACTGTTGACTTTGCCCATACCAAAAGACAGGGGAATACCCCAGCCCACGTACTGGCTCAGCATGCTGGTTATGTGGATGACTTGGTTGTTTGGCTTGAGGAAAGCCCAATGTGTATTAAGCATGCTTGATGTACTTTCCATTTCCAATTATGAATAAAATATTGTGTTTCCCATCAAAAAAAAAAATAATAATAGAGACAGCTACACTTAAGTTTGCGTCTGGGATGAGCTGAATTTTTCAACTTATCTCCACTCACAGCTTATTTTTGCTACTATTCATGGGTTCCATTGCATTTTTTGATATTATTCATGTTAGGACATATGTGTGTTCACTTGTTAAGAACATATGTCACTTATTTATGTAAATTGGCTAATCCTTTTGACAAAACGCATTCTACTTGTAATTGGATAGTTCTAGGTGTTTTTAATACTTCAAGAAGCCTTGTTTCAAGATTAAGTGTTGAAGTCATCAAGTCTGTCCAAGAAAAAGCAAACTGAAGTGCAAGTTCATTAATTCTTAACACCTGCTCAATAGCTACCTCGACACCTGCTATCTGTCGAGAATTACAAAATCAGATTTTCTGATCTGTTTTCCTTGGGATTCGTGAATATGTTTTTGGGCCTTCTTTTCTTCTAACCCTAAACATATAAAAGGATTGTTTTAAGAGCCGTCAAGTGGTACACAAGTTGCAAAAGCATTGAGCAATCTCTGTTCAAGCAAATTGTGATCAAAAGACGAAGTTCTTGACCTAGTTCATCTTCTCTAAAGAAGTTGTTGTGTATTTGCACCAAAGGGTTTTGTAACCAAGCATCTTCCTGATCTTCATCGTGTATGATGAACTGAAGAACTTTGCAACCAACCTCTCCTTCTTAGTTGGTGTTTGAAGTCGCGTACTGGGATCCGCGCATTGGTTAGTCACGTACTTGGGAGCCGTGCATCAAAGGTGGAAATTGTCACTACAGATCAAGTCCAATTGGGTATTGGGGTAAAGGTTCAACTGTAGGTTGGTAAGGTACTTGGGATTCCTTTACTTGTAACCGCTTGATTTGATAATAGTGGAGTTTCAGGAGTGGTGACCTGAAAATCATCCGATGGGGTTTTTGCCGTTAGGGTTTTCCCCATTCGTAAACAAATCACCGTGTTAGTTAATTTCCGCTACATATTTAGTTATTTGGTGATTTGTTTGTGCTTCCACGTATTTGCATGTTAAATTGATTAATTAATAACTTGGCTAATTAATTAATTGGTTTTATCACAATGGGTCATTCAGTTTGTGGCCAATCAAGTGGTATCAGAGCAGGCACACTCTGATTAGGGTTTAATCTTTGCTGTGTTGATCAATTGACCCCTGTTTGTCATGGATAGAGGACAATCTTTAATCATACCTCCTTTATTTGATGGCACTAACTATGCATACTGGAAAGTACGCATGAGAGCTTTCTTGCAGTCTTTAGATGAGAAAGTGTGGCAAGTTGTAGAGATTGGCTGGACCAAGCCAAAAGAAGAACCGGCCGATTGGGATGACGCCAAGATCAAGGCGGCCAACTTCAACAGCAGAGCGTTAAATGCCCTATTTAGCGCGGTCACCAATGAGGAGTTCAAGAAGATATCCTCAACTGAAACTGCCAATGAGGCGTGGACCATCCTCCAGACAACCTATGAAGGAACAAAGGCTGTCAAAGATTTAAAGTTTCAGAGGCTCACTACAAGCTTTGAAGAAATTAAGATGGAGGAGGATGAGTCGTTTGATGAGTTCTATGCCAAGCTCAAGGACATAGTGAACTCAGCCTTTAATCTTGGGGAAACCATCCCTGAACCCAAGATTGTAAGGAAGGTGCTCAGATCTCTACCTGAGAGATTTCATGCCAAGATTACGGCAATAGAGGAATCAAAGGATATTGACAAGATTCCTTTGACTGAGCTGGTTGGAAACTTGCAAACCTATGAGATAGGGTTATCTAGGATTGGCAAGTCAAGTAAAGGCAAAAGCATGGCCTTGAAGGCAAAGAGCAGTGATACAGATGAGTCTTCCGATGATGAAGATTCCAAGATGAAGTCTTACATCACCCGGCAATTCAAGAAGTTTATGAAGAATGCCAATGGAAGGAGCTTCGATAAGGACCGCAGGCAGTCCAGTTCTTCTCAGTTTAAAAGCCAAGACAAAGGGAAGAAGGATGCTAAGGATGGCGGTCAGTACACTGTTCCTGCAGGACCAAAGTGTTTTGGATGTCATGGGTTCAGACACATGAAACATGAGTGTCCTACATATCTCAAGAGCATTGGGAAAAGCAAGGCACTTGCTGCAATCCTAAGTGACACTGAGCCTGAAGATGATTCCGACAATGAGGATGACGAAATCTTAAATGCCTTCACTGCCACAGTCAATCCTATTGAAGGGATTGTTGAAGAAGTGGATGAAGAAGAAGAATTGGTGGAGTCGAAATTTGAGAAGATGGATGATCAAGATGATATCCATTCAGCCTATGAGAAGCTTTACAAGCTCTCTGAGAAGCATGAGAAATTGTATAGGCTGGCCACCAAGAAGCTCAGTGATGTGGAACTTGATCGTGAAGAGTTGTCCACAAAGTTTGACGAGGCGAATCAAACTATTGGAGCACTGAGATTTGAGAACAACTTTTTGGCTGAGAAGACCAAGAAGCTTGAAGCGAAGCTGTTTCAAGTCAGAGCTCAACTGGAGAGGACTTCAAGTGCAAAGCTTGATGAGATGCTTATCAATTAGAAATCTGCTTTGGATCGAACTGGCTTGGGGTATGGTCTTTCTTTCTCTAATACTGCTTCTACTAGCAATACTGTTTTTGTTCCTCCTGCTAAAAACACTGAGGTTAAAACTGAATTAGCTAGTGAGAACCTAGACAAGAGTAAATCTATCTTAGGAGCACCCCCTAAGCAAGATAAGAAAGATGCTAAAAACCCTAGGGCTAAGAAGGCTAACTCTCAAAAGCCTTAACAAAAGAAGCAACATCTCTGTCATCATTGTGGAACTGCCGGTCATACTCGACCAAATTGCTATAAGTGGTTAGCCACTCAACAGAGCAATGGCATGATAGCATATGGAAGCCAAAATCAGCTTCAATCCTCTCTTGCTCCTCTTGGAGATCTTCTAAAAGCCCTCATGCTCCTTTCGAACTTGAACGGTCTTAATTCTTCCCCCTCACCGCCGGTTCAAGGGTTCAATCAAAGGAAAGGCTCTTCCAAAGTGTGGAAGAAAAAGGACTCTAAGTGATTTCATCACTTTCTTTTCCCTTCTTGCTTTTCTTGTCTGTTGCATTGCTTGTGTGTTTTGCTTTTCTGTTGAGTCAGTCTAGTTTTATGCTTTGCTTTGTTTAACATGTTTTTGTGTGTTTACTTTCAGTTTTGTTTATTTTGTTTTTGATATAAAAATAAAAAATAAAATAAAAATTGAAAAATCAGAAAAATACAAAAACAGTGTGTGTTTTGTGTACTTTGGTATTTGTGTACCTTGGATGGCCAATGAAACAAAGTTGTCTAAACTTTGTATCTCTTGTAGCTTAGATGAGCATCTCTATGCACAACTAAGCAAGTGAGCTTTGTGGCTCTTGTTTGTGATGAGTAAGATTAAGTTATCTCTTAAACTTAACACTCATATCACTCTTTTTGACGGGTAGGACTAGAAAATCCTAAGAGAAAGGCATAAATGACCATCTCACCACTGTTGCCCGCCAATCATAGTATGACACCTGTATGCTTCAGCATAGCAAAAGTGCAGTGTCATAGACACCTGTATGCTTCGGCATAGCAAAAGTGCAGTGTCAAAGACATCTGTATGCTTCGGCATAGCAAAAGTGCAATGTCTATGCTTAACATGTTGGGTATTTCTTTTCTCTCTTTTTATGCCCATGCATGATATGCTTAAAAGAAAATATGCAAAGAAAATAAAAAGCAAAAAGATTAAAATGCTTTAAATATGATTGCAAGCGTGTTTTCTAGGAGATGTGGGAGTCATAGGATGTACCTCAAAGGTGATAGTCCCCATCAAACAGTTATGATTGTGTGTGAGTTAAAGTTATTTTCTCATATCTCAGATCGTCATAACATGTATACACATATGCAATCTTGCGATGTTTTTCACACACAACACGCAATATTTTTTGCTACTATTGATACATGTGCAGGTACAATGTGATTTGGCCATCACAAGTGTTTACATGTGCTAATGTATGCTCACTAAACTGTCTTGACTTGTTTTTGAAAAATAAAATTGGTTAGACTTGTTTAGTGTGTGTGTGTGTGTTTTTGAGGATCCATGTGCTTAATTTTTGATTGAGAGATGTGTTTGAGAGCTTTATATGTTGAGTGGATCTATGGTTGAGGTATATGTTGGATTGCATTCATGTCTGTGTTTTTCTCTTCTCGAAAAACTGCTTTTTAAAGATGGCTCGACACCTCCTCGACACCTCTTCAATACCTGGTCATCTGTTGAGCTTCTCAAGCCTTTTCTTATCGCAATCTCGACACCTGTCTCGACACCTGGTGGATCGATCAAGAAAGTTCCTGTCTTCTTGATACCTCATCGATACCTTGTCGATCGATCGAGCTTCTAATCTTTGAATTTGGTCTTGTACCTCGACACCTCTCGACACCTGAAGCTATCGACGGCCAAATCCTCGACACCTTCCTCGATACCTCTCGACACCTCAGCTGTCGAGATTTACTGAGGTGTCTATATAAGGCCTTGTCGCGATTTTTCTCTCATTCTCTCGATCTCTCTCGATCTGTCCGAGGCGTTTCATCTCCCAACCACCTTCCTCTCACTCAAATCTTCAAACCCTCTTCATTTTCGGTCTCACCTTGGTTTCAATCACTTGGTAAGATCATTTTTCCCTTCCTTTTTCATGCATTTCATGTTTTGAAACCTAGGTTTTGGGATTTTTGGAAATTTTTGGGGTTTTTCAAAATTGATGAATTTTTCTTCAAATTTTGGGTTGGGTTTTCACTAAAATGTGTTCAAAATGTCATACATTGCATTTGATGTGCATTAGAATGGTATTTACATGCATTTAGATGTGTGTTCTATGTTTGTGTGCTGCTAGGATTGGATTGGGCTGAGCCCATGATGTTTTTTCCTTTGCATGTCACATACTCATGCATTCCCATGCATACGTTCTTGTTGTTCAATATATCTCATTTATATGAACTGTTTTGGGACTTTTCTGATTGTCTCCCTCTCTATCTCTTTCTCATTCTTTTACGTTAGTAGTGTCTATGGCACCCAAACGTAAATCCACTCCTGCTCGGAACCCTCTGCGTTCTAGAGCGTCTTCATCTTCTGACTCTGCTCCTTTTAACCTTCGGTTCCGTGATGGAGATGCCCAAAAGGAATTTACTGAGAACTTTTCTAGATGAGGTGTTCATTCGGAACGCCAAGTCATTTTGGCGGACTTCGCCGACACTGACCTTCCCTCTGTCATTCACAGTAGGGGATGGGGGTCACTGTGTGACGTCCCGGTCACTTGTCCTCTCGTGCTCATTCAGGAGTTTTACTCCAATATGCACGGGATTGATCGTTCAGTACCTCTCTTTTTCACTCGCGTTCGAGGTACGCGCATCCCTGTTACACCGCAGCTAGTTGCGGATGTACTTAGGGTTCCTAGGATAGATTTTCCTGACTATCCTTCCTGTGAGCGTCTGCGGACTGTGTCCAAAGATGAGCTCATCTCTACCTTTTGTGAGCACCCTGCTGATTGGGGTGAGCATTTGTACACGTCATGTAGGCCTTTTGCTAAAGGTCCTAGATTCTTAAACATGGTGATGACCTTTGTACTCCATCCACTCTCTCACTACAACTCCATCACAGAGTCTCGTGCTTGATTTTTGCTATCACTTCTAGAGCATCTTACTATAGATTTTCCTTCTCATTTCATTCTGTCTATCATAGATGTCTATCTAGATTCGGTGTCCCGTGATAAGCTCATCTTTCCTTCCACTATCACGAGGATCTTACGCCATTTTTCTATCCCTTTTCCTGTGTCCGACCACTTCACACACATCTGTGCCATAGATGCCGCTACCGTAAAACGTAGTGAGGCTCAGTTTAGGTCGAGACAGACGGATTCTACTCCTCCCTCCCGTTCAGCTCCATCCAGATCAGCTCCATCTACATCTGCTCCTTCTTCCTCTACAGGCGATGTATCTCTAGGAGACATTATGGCGCAGCTGCAGCGCATGGACATTCGCCTTGATGCACTCTCCGCTGAGTTGTATCAGGTGAATGTTCGTGTTGGTTGTATTGCACGACGGCAGGCGACCATGGGTGGTTTTGCTCCAGAGGCTACTCCTTCACCACCTCCTCCAGCGGCTTCTGACTCTGAGGATGATGATAATGATGATGATGTTTCGGATGATGATGATGGAGATGCTAGCTCTACTGATGAGATGTCTACATGACACTCTACCCTTTGTCACTCGTGACAAAAAGGGGGAGTAGATTTGGGTTATGAGAGTAGTCATCTTAGGGGGAGAGTTAGTATAGGACATTTTGATAGGGGGAGTGTTGATATTTTTGAGGGATGTAGTGAGGTTTTGATGTATCTTTTCTTTTCTATTCTTTATAGATACATTGTTCTTGTATATGAGGTCTTGTGACCTGTTTTACATACATTGTACTTATTTTTCTTTATATATGTGGATGTATGTTTCTTTCACCTCTCTCTTCATGTGTTGTTTCTTCTCTATCTTTATACACATGTTCTTTATACTTGTATGCAATCTATTTATTTCTGTTTCACACAAGATGCCTTGATGAGTTTTGTTTAAAGTGTTTCAGAAATACAGGTTGTCAAAGTCTACTTGCCATAAACTCTCTTCTTGCAAAGTTTTTCAAGAGTTTGTGTTAGGATAGATTTTATTGTATTCAACAAGTGAATATGAGTTGAGTGATTTATGACTTCTCTCATATGTTCATTTGTTTGTTGTGGTTTTGTCACGGATTGCCAAAGGGGGAGATTGTTAGGACATATGTGTGTTCACTTGTTAAGAACATATGTCACTTATTTATGTAAATTGGCTAATCTTTTTGACAAAACGCACTCTACTTGTAATTGGATAGTTCTAGGTGTTTTTAATACTTCAAGAAACCTTGTTTCAAGATCAAGTGTTGAAGTCATCAAGTCTGTCCAAGAAAAAGCAAACTGAAGTGCAAGTTCATTAATTCTCGACACCTTCTCGATAGCTACCTCGACACTTGCTATTTGTCGAGAATTACAAAATCAGATTTTCTGATCTGTTTTCCTTGGGATCCGTGAATATGTTTTTGGGCCTTCTTTTCTTCTAACCCTAAACATATAAAATGATTGTTTTAAGAGCCATCAAGTGGTACACAAGTTGCAAAAGCATTGAGCAATCTCTGTTCAAGAAAATTTTGATCAAAAGACAAAGTTCTTGACCTAGTTCATCTTCTCTGAAGAAGTTGCTGTGTATTTGCACCAAAGGGTTTTGTAACCAAGCATCTTCCTGATCTTCATCGTGTATGATGAACTGAAGAACTTTGCAGCCAACCTCTCCTTCTTAGTTGGTGTTTGAAGTCGCGTACTGAGATCCGCGCATTGGTTAGTCACGTACTTGGGAGCCGTGCATCAAAGGTGGAAATTGTCACTACAGATCAAGTCCAATTGGGTATTGGGGTAAGGGTTCAACTGTAGTTGGTAAGGTACTTGGGATTCCTTTACTTGTAACCGCTTGATTTGATAATAGTGGAGTTTCGGGAGTGGTGACCTGAAAATCACCCGGTGGGGTTTTTGCCGTTAGGGTTTTCCCCATTCGTAAACAAATCACCGTGTTAGTTAATTTCCGCTGCATATTTAGTTATTTGGTGATTTGTTTGTGCTTCCACGTATTTGCATGTTAAATTGATTAATTAATAACTTGGCTAATTAATTAATTGGTTTTATCACAAGGAGTCATTCAGTTTGTGGCCTATCAATTCATAAGTTCTACTGCACTTTTTGATACTATTCATAGATCCTACTATACTATTCAGTTTATTTTTTAACCTTATTTTACACTTTCAGCAAAAAGTTTTTAATTTCAGCTAAACAAGCTATTCCAAACGAACACAAGTTTGTGATTAATTTCTTCGCTGAAGCTACAGATGATAGTGGGACACTTGTCCAAATTAAGAAAACCTTGGAAAACCTATTCGCAACAATAGCTAAACCTTTATGATTCTTAAGTAAGAAATCTCTAAACTCAAATTTTGAAAAAATTATTCAAAAAAAAAAAAAATCCGTAAAAGTAATCAAAATGATAGTGTTTTTCTCCCATACCTTTTCTCTCTTGTTCTTCATATCAAGGTAATTTTAAGGCCATACCTCCTAGATTTTCTCCTGTTACTTAAGTGATGGTATGATTAATGGAAGTAATGTTGTTGTTGGAAGACAAAAATCTCAGGATTTGCACTCCTAATTAGGGATCTTCGATTGGTGAGCATAAACTAATAAACCTGTCATATTTTAAGTCTTCGTTATGGACTTATTGACCCCACGTCACGTAATAGTAACAGATAATATCACGTATACCACTAGGGCCTTGATGAGGCTATCATCATAAGCACAATACATTTATTAAAACGCAACTATTCGAACCGCTCAACTCCTGTCAAGCATCATATGAAACGATACAAGAACATCTATCACTAAGCTACACCCCACAGTAATTAATTTCTTTCCGTGTTGGGAAACTTTCGCCCTTTCCCTCACATCCATAATTGAACAAGTTGGGGTCATCCGGGCGATTCTACTATGAGGATTGATACTAATTAACTTTATGTTTCGTTAATTTCCTCCCTTCCAAAAAAAGAGAGAAGGGAGCAGAAGAAGTGAGATTATTTTTATTTTCCACCATCGTTTCTTAAGTTGTATACTTGTGGTAACTAATTGCGCACATATATAACGTTTGTATAGGTAGAAAATCGTTGCCTATCTTTAGCTTAAGAAAATCCTGCTGTCTCTTTTGAAGTAATCATGAAAGAGTAATGGCCAAATATGCTTAATTATGTCCTCTCTTGATTTTTGAAAGAGCATATGGTTTACCAAATATAAAAGATGGTTCAACATGCATTGCAATTATTGAGAGTCATGTGGTTTTCTGATATTATCCAAATTTAGAATGAAAGGAGAATCTAAATTCGAATCCTTCATCTTCGTTTGTTGTAAGGGAAAATAACTCTAGTTAATCACAAGAAGTCAAGAACTACCAGTCTTTCCAATGGACATGTCACAGTAGGTTTAAGCCAATATAGAATACAGTATAAATTCCAGTTCAAGAACTCCAAGAGCAACTTGCTTTTGCGGGTAGTCTTTAAGCTAGCATAGGATAACTTGTTTACTTGTTTCCACTAGTTTCAAAGGTTCTTTCATCCGAAATCTCAATGCGTATGATTAACATACCTACTGACTTATTATGAGTGTAATATTGGGACCCTATATTACTCAATTATTGAAGCATTTTCTTGCTTTGAAGCATTTTCTTGCTTGAAATCATTCCTACGTTAGTTGGTTCTATAATCCGTTTATTCTGTGCATATCATGGCTAATCATGTTTTTGACATGTTGGTCCCGTGAGCACTATTTATTGGCCATTTCTAACCACCTGCAAGTGGATGTTCTAGTGCTCAAAATTAAAAAACAAGCAAATAATAATAATAATAATAATAATAATAATTAATTTAGGCTATATGAAAATAAATAAATACAATTCTAAAGGAGTGGCATGTGGTTGAATCATTAAGCTCCTTTCAAGATCGAGCCTGATGATGCGTAAGTTCATCAGTCAATGTGGTCAAATGGAAGCAGCCTTCAGCCTGATTGAAAGTATTCTCAAAGATAGTCACCGGTGTGGTGCCTGCCACAATGCCTCCGATGCCAAAGTTAGTATAAGAAATCCTTTGAACAAAGTGTACTATATCAGAATAAAAGAAATCCCTATGTCTTTTTGTATGTATATATCTTGTGCTTGGCAATATGTGGGCTTTTTATATGTTCTCATAGCTTCTAGCCGTTGGAGTAGTTATGGAGGTTTTAATGCTCCTTCTGGTAACATTTGGTGTTGTGTAATGGGGCCTTAATGTGCTCCAACGGTTCATACAGCTGGCCTTGTAACCGCCCTGGGCATGATTGTGCTGCATTGAATGATATTCTTGTCTTCGTCAGTGATGTGGGTACCAGTTTGCTCGTCTAGGGATATACTCGTCTGTATTACGGACTTCGACTTCGGTAAATGAATTCGTCAGTCCTGTCAACGCCCACAAGCTTGGTGTTAAGATTTAGCCCAAGATCAATTGGCGTCATCCTTTGTTGAGATTTGATCCTTCACAACCCAGTTGCCATCATCATCGAGAAGTGAAGCTTGAGATCGAGCTTTTCAGAGTGGTGGCCTCTGGCCAATAGGAGAGAGAGAGAGAGAGAGCAGGACATATGACAACAACAGGCTTAAAGGAATTTCAAAATGCAATTAATGCATGCCAAGTTTCATTGAAAAGAGCTTAAACCCGTCTAATTGAATATTATATGAGGTTTTAGACAATAAATTTAATTAATACATTTTTTATGTTTAAATTTCAATTAAATAATATTTATTTAAAATTTTGTATTATATTTTTTAATTTAAAAAACATTCTTCTTGTTTCTTAGTATGCAAAATTACTTGTAGGGTCAATTTTTGTAGCCCAAGCCCAAAAGGTATGGATTATGAGCCCAATGAACCCAAGACAATGAATTTGTAGAGCGTGGGTGAAAGAACTGGGCTAGATGTAAATTAAACAAGAGTTGATTATGGTATTTACGGATGAACTAACATGCAATCATGCTTGGACAAAGGCCAAAGTGAAAATCCGAAGAGGCATTTTATTGAATGAAAGTTGGTTACAATTCTTAGAGCTATAGTAAAGTTATTTTCTTTTTCTCTCTCTTTTTTGTTTCATCCTCCTTATCAGAGGCATCTCCCCCTTATATAGCACCCTCTCCCTTCATCTTCACCGTCCACTTGTTCATCATCTAAACATCCACTTAAGTGCATGTCCCATCATGTATCTTCTTTAGCCTTGTGTGAGTGGCGGTAGCTGAGATTGTACTGTTCAGGGGTCTTTTTCACATTAATGCAGCCAGAAAAGTAGATGCAGTGCATTTAATGTGATGGTTGAAGTTTTTCTTTTAAATATTTCTCCGTTCCTGTCATCTCCATGCGCGCCTGAGGTTCATCTTTATCATTAGAATCGTCAGGAGGATTACTTGAACTTCCCAGACATCTGTTCGACCAAGCTTCTTTGAATCCGAGGATAATGGCCTCTTCGGACAATTGAATATCTCCTCGGACTATGCCCCACTTTCATCTCCAGGTATGTTTCTTTCACATGGGCTTCTTCTCAAGTACTTTCATCTCTTCGGACAAACAGTAGTCCTCAAATAGGGCCTTAGGCCCAATATATTAGATTGGGCTTTTCACCCCCCACATTACTAATTTAATTTTTGTTTTAAGGTTTTGTTAACATCTATTTTATAATTTAAAATAGTTAATCTGCACTTAATTTTGTTGTGAAATAATTGATTTTAAAGATAATTTTATCTTTTTTAAATTTGAAAACTTCTATCTATGTAAACAATTTTAACAAGTATTGCTAGTAAAATTTTATAAAAGATGCATGTATTTGGGGAAACAAAATTTATAATGATAGAGGGAGAGAGGAAAGCTTAATATTATTTGTTGTGTAATTGTGGGCAAGATTAAGTGGCTAATTTTGACAATCTATCAAGAGAGAATTTAGTTTACAAAAATTAACGTCTTGAACTATTATTGAAAATTAATTGTAAATAATGATTTAACGTACTTATAAAAAAATAAAAAATAAAATTAATTTAGAGTTTCAATTTTGGTTGGTTTCTATTGACAAAATTTGTAAATGCCTTCTTACAGTTGGGGGAAGAATACACAATTTATTAGTTTTTTTTTTTTTTTTTGGGTGAAACTAGTTAGTAATTTAGTTACGTGCACTATCATGGAGGTTTACTTTTTTCTTTGTAATGGACTAATTGGGGCCTTAGGCATAGACCCTTTTTTTTTTTTTTTTTTTGAATAAGCCATACACCTAATTAGGCCCATGAGTTGGCCCAAGAGTTAATTATTTGGTCAGGTTGAGTGGATGGATAAAATTTTCACAAGATCATCTATCCACTTGACAATCTGAGTTTTTAAAAAAAGATAACCCATTAATCACCCATCCAACCCATCAAAAATCACTTGACCCCTTGGGTTGGGCCGACTAGTAAAAATATGATTTTATATATATATATATATATATTTAAAAAGTAAAATATAATATGATTTTTATAAACAAAAAATCCACCTTCTCAACCCAATCCAACTCAATTCATTTTCTAAAAAAACCAACTCAATCCAACTTGACTTACTTAAATTGGGCCAAGTTAGTTTCTAGTTTCTACACGTGTAATTGGTTAGTTGGATAAGGTTGAAAATTTCTCAACACAACAATTTCAGATTGAGTAAATGTAGAAACACAATTTTTTTCACAATTTTGTTACGTGGCCCACTTATAAATAGTAAAATTATGGATCCATATGGATTCATTATTTTATTTCCACTGCTCACAAATCTCCACGCAACAAATTTGTAATAAAATTGTGAAAAAGTTTGGGTTACTAAAACCTACTCTTTCATATTGGGTTGTAAAAATCTTTCAAAAGCTAGATTACAGTTCGCAAAAGAATATTAGGAAAAGCGCTGAGTTCCACGTGTCTCTGCTCATGGCGCGAAGCCTCCCAAATTCCGTGCACTCGTCAGTGATCTTACCACGAGCTCAACTCAATTCTTCCCCCACCCAACCTCAATTCTCGGCTCTGCATCATTTCTAAAATTTTCTTTCCCTTCTTTTTTTTTGGAAGATAAAAGAAATGACTTCTCTTGTTGCACACTATCTCCGGCGGCAAATTTATCAAATTTCAGTTCAAATAAACCACAGCAAAGCTAAAAACTGCTTGTATCCGAGTCGTAGAACTCGGTGGTTCAGTAGCGGCACTGAGTCCGCTGGGACCGAGTTCCCCGGAGACAACGCGTACGACCTCTTAGGAGTTTCACAGACCAGCTCATTCGCCGAAATCAAAGCCTCGTTTCACAAACTCGCTAAAGAAACTCACCCGGACCTCGCTGAGTCGAAGAACGATTTCTCTGCTTCTCAGCGGTTTGTGGAAATTCTCGCGGCCTATGAGGTGCTGTGCTCACTGCTCTACTATCCTAATCGCATTATTCCTATTTAATGCATTGATCATATTTGTTTATTATTTGAGTTTCTCTGTTACACGTAGCTGAATTTGAATTTATCAGAGTAAATTTGAATTGTTTAATTTCTTGGCTTATGAAGTTGAGAATTGATTGACAAAGAGTAGCGCCTTATAGGTACCAAGTATTTTAGGGGACTGAATGTTCAGCTTGAAATTGATGAACACTAACATACATGAATGTTGCAATTTAGATAGCTTGTCTAATACAAATGCACTAGGAAACTAAAGTCAAAATGCATGTTAAGATTATGATTTGTGAGGAAACTCAAGTATCTTAATGTATTACGCACACGCGAATACATATCTCCCAAATTCACTAGAAAACTAAAGTCAAAATGCAGGTCATTATGCAGTATTACTAAACGAGGAAAATATTGTTTGAATCAACTATTCTTCAGAAATCAATTATTTTACTTTATTTATCATTAGAGCTTGGCTGGATTACAACAAAACATCTAATGTTTGTGTTGTATTCAGTTATGACTTGATGCTAGATTGGTCTTTGAAATTTTGCCTTTTTTAAAATGCAATGTCATAACAAAATTGTGGTCTGGTGATTGATTTACATTACCTGCATCAATACAAGTACCTCAGTTCCAAGGGATTTTGATTCTAACTTTGGTGTGACACTGACATGTACTTATCTATTGTTTCATACAATGTGAGCCAAAATGAGAAGCCTGGATTTTTATTTTCCAAAGATTTTTATTATGTCTGGTTTTTTGTCCCCTATTGGCTTCTGTATTTTTTATATAGATGAATGAATCTTCTTGTGATGGAATTCATTTTCATGTTGGTAAGATGTTTACATGGTCAAGACACATTTCTGTGGGCAACAGTACTGTGCTTATGTAGGTCGATGAACCTCTAAGCTAAAATACCTTTTATGCTGTAATGTGCATTTATAGGGGGGGATGGTAATGTTCAGTTTTGTGATATGCTTTAACATTACAGGGTGTTCTGACTTCACAGAATAATCAATAATGGATTGCAGATTCTTTCGGATTCTGAGAAGAGGACCCATTATGACAGGTATCTGTTATCTCAGAGAAGGCTTATGCAGAAACATTCACAACAAGGAACAAGAATATCCACATATAAGCCCCATGATGTGACGACATTTAAGCAAATGGAAGTTGTTGAATGGTTAAGGTGGTATAGATTTGCTATAAATGATATAGTGTCAAATAAGAAGGTGGTTGTTGGAACGGGCTATTTTGATGAGCTTGAAAGGGATTTTTATTCTGCCATAAATGCAGCGTACTATGGCCCTGTAATTGATTCAATGGATCTTCTTCCTGACCGCTTTGAAGCTGAGGAGAGATCCGTTTATGAAACTCCTGAGGTTCTGCACTTGGTTTCAGGGCGTGATCTTTTTGGGATGGTCTGCTTGGTCAATAAACTTCCCAAATTATCTTTTTCCAGCAATGAAAAATTAACTTCATTTGCATCTATGGGTTCAGGCATGCGTCCTGCATTTGAGGATATGAGCATCCACATGAAATCGGATAATGTGGACGATTTTGGAACTCCTTTGATGGAATCTCAGAATGTTACAGATCACACATCAGATGCATATAAAGATCTAGAATTACATATATTTGGGAGGCTGGTTGCTGTGGCTACTAGACTCCCTCCTAAAAGCTATTGCGATGGGGTACAGAATGAAGATGCTCAAGATCAGATACATGTATTTCTTAGTTCACATGAAGATCCATCCATGCATATTAGTGAAGGGTCCTCTATAGATCAGTTTTCTTGTGGTGCAGTTGGATCGAGGATTCCATTGGGAACCATAACTGGACTAGGGGCTGGCCCAGAAGAAGGGTCTTGCTTTGTCTATGATAGCAGTGGTACAAAAACCCATGTGCTTATGAAACATAGAACATTGCTGGTTTGTAAAACTGGTTCCCTTTGGTTCTTATGCTTTTAACTTTACATGCTTCTCAATTTTTAATTTTTGATTTGATTTTGCAATTTTCTCATTGTTGTTTCATATTTGATAAGAGCAAAGGGGATTTGGTCCCTGCATCAATGCTTTCTTGCATATGCTGTGCAGTGCCTATTGTGAATCATTTGCAGCTGATTGAACATGACTTTTTCTACAACTTTACTGGGTTTTGGCATCGTTGACAATAAGAACTATCTTTCGGTGCTCTGATAGCCTCTAGTGGAGACAAATACTTGGGTTTCCAATGATCTTTTCTGCAGATAATTGTGTTGAAAGTACTAATTTCGAGCTAGTTGCTCCTTACCTGTATTGATTCATATCATTGCAGGATGCAACTTTTTCTTTTTGGGTAAATGGTTAATTGCTTCATGCAAATTGTGAAGAATCATTTGTGAACAGTCAAAAAGGATTACTTGTACAAAAGCTTTTGTTATGTATGTGTGACTAAAAAAATTTATTTTTTGTTCATTTACAGGTTTTTGATTGAGAAAAATGCTTTGAACTTTGAGGACCATGCATAACATCCTTTTCGTTACACTTGTTTACAAACTTTTCCTGCAACATTGTTGATTTTGAGTGCCTTTTTCTTTTTTCTCATTGACTTCTTTTATTCCAAGAGAATGTTTGGCATGATTGTACAATTTATCCACCATTATCTTGTTGGCTGGTCTAATGATCCCTCATACTAGGGACATCTCTTGTTCTCATTTATGTTTAGATAAATTCATGCCTTAATAAAATTTTGGAGCTAACTTAATATCCACATTTGCTTTTATAATTGAAATTTGTAAATATACTGTGCCAGATGAGCATTATGTCAAATGAATTGGCAATCTATTGCCTATTTTTATATAGTAGTTTATTATTTATTTTGGTCCTCTAAAAAGAAAAAGAAAAAAATTTCAGGTTAAGCACATGCACTGGTTTGGAGTGGGAGAAGAAGTTTCTGTGTGTGAATGTAGATGCAGTAGAGCCCGTTTACCCCCAAGCAAGTAAGCTGACATTTCTTAAATCCCTATCACTGGACTCACTACTCAACCAAAGTTATTTCTGATCCAATTTTTGGAGCTGGCTAAAAGATATATGCTTTACTCCCATTCCCCTATTGTTTTTATGCCTGTGAAATTTTTTGTCATAGGTTTCACTGAAGGACTTTCATAATCTTTAATAGTTTCTGTCTTCTGTGCAATATCATCTTATGATTTAGTTCATGCATAATTGTTCTTTGTTTCTTATTATTTCTTCATTTTCTTAAGGTTGATGTTACCAGCCAAAACTTACCATGTGTTTTAGTTTTAGTTTTCCAAATTTTATGACAACCAAGCAACATTATTGTTTCTATTGTGATCATTAGCTCTGAGCATTGTTAATGTTACCTTGCTGTTGAAAATGACTTTGGAGGCCAATATGGTGAATTTGGCTTGGACTGTGCTGAGTCTTTGTTTCTTCGTTTGGGCTGGTTTTGTTAGCAGCCACTTTAGATAGATAGTTAGATACACATCAAGTTTAGTTTCATTATACCTTCTTGAAATGGTATAATGCTTCCTTCTTCTGTAATTGAGAGTGCATGACATTAAGGATGAGGCCAAAATAAATCAAACTACTAATTGTTCTCAATTTGAGGTTCAGATCTGTATGCCATCAGCAAAATAAATATTTTTGAATATCACGTGTTATTCCGATTCTTGCACTTACCAAATGAAATATCTTCAAATAAATCCTAATTAATACTCCTTGATCATTTAAACTTGCTTACTTCAACAGATTTTGGCTGTTCGAGCCTCGCAGTGCCATGCATGACATTGGTGGTTGGTATGTTGAAACATTCGGCAGAGATAAGAAAGGCCACACAGTCCTATCACAAAGGTATTGGGACGGATTTGATGCTGGTGAAGAATTTGACAAGTAAGTTCATAACATGTAGCCTTAACAAAATCTTGAGTTTTTCTCTGTTTTGCATCTTTTTGTTAACCACTTAACTGTCCAGGGCAGAGGTTTTGCTTCTAAACTTGTTTGGAATTAATTTTGACTTTTATAGGATAACAACCAGACATATAGAGTGAGAATTTTAGAAAGTATTGAAAAATATGGTAATAAATTTAATTTGGTTGTATTCAAGAGATTGGACCTTGGTGAGATGGCAAGTGCCCTCTGTCCAAGCAGTTGTCATGGGTTCGAGTCTAAGAATCAGCCTCTCTTGGGGTTTGGGGGATACTTCAGTGGTACATTGGGGTTTATACCAAACAAGGCCCCTCCCCATATTTACCTATCTAAAAAAAGAAAAGAAAAAAGAATAAGCCTCTCAAAAATTGGGGGTAAGGCTGTCTACCAACCACCTCTCCTAGACCCCACAGGAGTCTTGTGCACTGGATATGATTTTTTTTTTTTTGGGTATTCAATAAAGTTTCCATGGACATAGGCATTTATTGCCCCTGATTTATTATTGCCCTTGTCAAAGATACTTGATATTTTGAAGTGTACTCACTGTAATTCATTTGTACATGTGCAGGAGGCTCCATCCAGCAATGTATTTGTTTTCTCTTGCATATAGAACTCTAGATCTTGAAGATGCCCAAAGAAGGAAATCAATGGTCAGGGATGCTGTTGAAGGGCAGCTGCATAGAATTCTCAGTTGGTGCAAGAAAATTGTTTAGGATGGATACCACATAGCCTTCTGATGCTATAAATGCTTCATTTCTGATCTGAGATGACTATCTGTTGATTAGCATTCAATTGCACAAGAGTTTCAGGAAGCAGAGTTGCACTGACTGCTATTTATGCAAAAGGAATAATTTTATACCCTGCTATTGTTGTTAACAAAGGAGCCTTGGGAGATGAAATATAATTGAAGAACAACTTTCAGAATCTCCTGACATTATTAGAAGCAGCTTTCTGACACTATAAACAGTTCAGCTGTCTGCCATGGGAGAACGGTTCGTTTTGAGGTCAAAGAAAGCTTAAGTTTCACTGGTAGTGATTTCTGCACAGTTTATCATCCAGTATCTTGTGTTAGCACTCATGAAGATGATATTTGGGATATATACAGGAAATTGTTCTTTGTTTTGCTGATAGGATTCCTTGGGTAAGGAATGTACCTGTTCAGGCATTGCAGTTTAGGCATCATAAGAGATCTAATTTCTTGGAAAATCAGCTCGGTTAATGTGGAGAATGAGAAGAGAATAAAACTTTTTTTCTGGTAGGTCATTATCTATCTGGTGGAGGCTAATATTTGAAGGATTCAGTGATATTTAGCTAGAGCTCTGTTATATCTATTTAGGTTTGCCTAGCTATTTCCACGTCTATTTTGTATTTTTCTTTATCATAATAAGCTGAAATGCTTGTTTGAAAGCCTGGGTTATGTTGTGTTTTCTCCATTCATGAATTAAATGTATAGGCAAGTTGTATATTAGACAAAAAACGATCAGTAGTATTAATCATAACAGTGCTTATGTTTCAATATCTTGTCCGCCATTTACTTCTTGAACCCTATGGTTATGCTTCTGATTTTTAAACAATGTAAATGTTTCCTTGAAATAATCGGATAAAATTTTAAAAATTAACATCCAGGAAATAGAAATTACAAGGCACAGTTAGAATATGAGACTTTATATGATTTGTGCCTCCTTTCTTCTCATTATTTAAGTAGATCCTCCCATCTGCAGTACTGTCCACCTGCTAATGCACGATAAAACCTATCTCTGCAATAGACTGGTCTTCCATCAGCAGCCTCAGCAGCTGCTGCTGCTAGATCATCGTTAGCCACCACTTCGCCTGGCAATTTAAGCAACTCCTCTTTCCTACAAGATTTACAAGAAACTTTGTAAGGAATAATGGAAGTATGTTACTTCCATAATTAATGCCAATGTTGGAATGCTTATTGTGTTTATACCTTAAGTTGAACTTTGTGCTGATCTTTGAAGCTGGAATGTCTGATGGGTTTTGTTTTGTGCCAAAGGTGGTTTGAAGGAAATCCTCCACAGGTTTAGCGAAGGTGAAAAGCAATGCTGCTGTGACAAGTAATGCCCCTGTTCCGACTAGTGTCTGTTTCAGAAATTTGATGACTGGCTTAACCTAGAGGCATTAATTTTCCATATGAACTTCTTATTCCATAAAAATAAAATAAAATCATATAACTGTAGTTCACACCACTGTGTTGCCTACCATACTTACATATATGTCCTTGAATTACACTGTGTGTGTGTGAATGTAGTGTTTCACTGCAGGTAGTTTAGTTTTGCACCGTGACTTGTTCAGGAATTATAGCAATAATTGCTTTCCAAAATAAAAATCCCAGGATTTAATACCTTGTAAGAGCCCAGCAGTCTATCACGAGCCAGGACCTGCATGGTAAGAAAAAAACAAACTACTAGTTTTCAGTAGCAGGATATGACATATGATTTCTGAACTAGTTCTCTTTATGATTCTGCTAAGCAGAATGAAAATGAATCCTATGACCTCTTTACCATACTCATTCCATCTTGCTATCAACCAGACTGCTCAATCAATAGGCATGTCTTGAATGATTATAGTTGAAACTTGAAAGTCTTAAAATTGACTAAAAATCCAATTGTTTTTATTTTAGACATGGTTTAAGATTATACACTTGATTTAGACCATCCATTTTGATTCATCCCAGAGCTGTTTGTTGCCATCTGGATTGTACCAATTGAAACAAGTTGGTAAAATGGGATGTTCTAGTGCAAGTAACACCAATAGATGCATATATCTGGGTTTCCATGCATTGAATATTCCCTTTTACTCGGCCCTACATCATTTTTCTACTTAAGAACTTTAAATTGCTTGATATGGTCTGTTGACACTATTGTGGATTCCAACTATGGTTACTTGCTCGGGATGGGGATGTTCTGTAATCTAAATATTTTTGCTATCTCTAATGATCCTGCTCATCAAGTAGGAAATTCCAGGCATGCATGCACATAAACTTACAAGGCAGAAATCTTATGAAATATTGAACTTTAATGTTAAGCAATGGAAATTCATCTTCAGCAGTGCAAAATAAAAATCCTTAGAATTTCTCAACGTAGAAAGATCTTATACACTTCTGTCACATCCTTGTGTGATTAGTTGGCTCTTTTGTAATCATGTATTAAACCTATCTAGCCTGTCTTTTGATAGGTCAAGAATGTATTGACTCTTTGTGATAAATTAATCAATTAATTAGTCAAGTTAATTAACTAATTCAATTAACATGTAATAACGCGTGGTAGTACAAACAAATCACCAACTAACTAAATGCAGCGGAAATTAAATTTGACACAGTGGTTTGTTTATGAATGGGAAAAACCTCCAAGGCAAAACCCCCACCGGGTGAATTTAAGGTCACCACTCTTGAGAATCCACTATTATCAAAACAAGCGATTACAAGTAAAGGAATCTCAGTACCTTATACTAACCTACAGTTGAACCCTTACCCCAATACCCAATTGGACTTGTTCTGTAGTGACAATTTCTCTTTTTCTATGCAAAGCTCCCAATACATAACTAACCAATCGATGCACGGATCCAAGTACATGACTAACACACCAACTTGAGAAGGATGTTAACTGCAAAGTTCTTCAGTTCATCCACACGATGAAGATCAAGAAACTCCTTGGTTACAAAACCCTACAACGTACAAATGCAGCAACTTCTTTAAGAGAAAAATGAACTAGGGCATATGTCTCTGGTCACAATATGCTTGCAACAACAAGTGCAACAACCTTTGCATCTACTTGCATCAAGTGAGACAGCTCTTAAAATAATCCTTATATATATTTAGAATGGTGAGAAAAGAAAACCTAAACACATACACATGGATATGCGTGAAATCAGATCTGAAAAACTAATTTTCGTAATTCTCGATAGATACAGCTGTCGAGCTTATCTATCAAGCATAACATTTTAAATCTCAATAGATACATCTGTCGAGCTTTAAAATACAGCATTTCTTCACTTGATTCTTGAACAGATTTGCATGGCTTCAATACTTGAATTTAAACTCTTGTTCTTGAAGTATTAAACACATCCTAGATCTAATAAAGTGCGTTTTGTCAAAAGATTAGCCAATTCTAACTGACATATATTCTTAACATGATCCACGTATGTCTTAACATCTTTTAGTCAAAAACTTATTTTTCAGTCAAAGGACTCTTAAGAGGTTGACTAATTCATTTTTTATGGTTTCCTGGCATATTCAGGTGGAGGTCTGTGATTAAATATTCTGTAGCAGAAACTCATCCTTGTTGCATATGCCCAGAATCAAGGAACAGAAGTGGCATTATAGCATTCTCTTGTTTCTAATGATCTCTCTTTTCTCCTCACAAGAAAGAAAGAAAGAAAGAGACTCAGAAAGTTCTAACCTCGGGTGGCTTTACCCACATTTGTCCATCATACCATCCACTCTCTTCATAAGGTATCACTGCTGATAGAAGTCTGTCACCAACATAACTCCATCCCTGCAATATGCATTAAGAATATTAGTGAATGAATTATGATCTTTTTATTTTATTTTAACTTGACAGCTATTAAGAAGTATTGTGAATGCTCAGGGTATGGATGTCTATAGTCTGTATTGCCACAAGGTCCTCCTAGTTGAGTAGTGCAGAGTAGTGAATTCTTAGACTTCCCAGACCTACTGTTTTATTGTTGTCAGAAACTCAGAATGCAACAGACAATTCTAATGTATTTGTATCATCATTAATACATGGCATTTGTAACTGTCCTCTAAAAATAAGCTCTTTTAAGTGCTTGCTGCTAACTTTCACCCATACACACTAGAAACGAAATGACTGTAAAATGAAAAAGAAGAAGAGGATACCAGGTATATTCTTAAGACAATCAATGACACAAGGAAAAGAGTTCCTGTTCCGGCAGCTAACACAAATCTTAGTGGATCCTGCATACACGGTTGGAATATTTAAATGTAAACATAGATATTAGCAGAAATCTTTTTTCAACAATTAAAATATCTCTTCCTGGATTGTACATTTATTCCCATGTTGGTGTGAAACTATGCTGTTAATTGTCTTTGTGCTTTCAAAATATAAGGTGCTTTGCGGTTTTTGTGACAGTTTTCTTCTAGATATATAATCTTACTCTTGCAGGATTAAAGCTTGCAGCTGCAATTGGCGCTCCTAGAACTGTGAAAGTTACTAACCAGAGGCCTCCAAGACGAAGGAAAAAGGGCCCAGGACCAAGTTCGCCCCATGAATATAGGACTCCATCTTTTAGAGATGAGTACTCGTTCACCTATAATGGAAGCAAATTACTTCTAAGTATATGAATTGATTATGATATATTGCATACAACTCATGATATGGGCTGAATCTTTTGAATAAGTTTCCTCTACCAAAGACGCACTCCACCCACTAATCATGCTTTTATAACCCTTGTTCATTCCCTTTTCTATATGGTTTCATATTAGTGAGCAATTAGATAGACTTAATTTGTTGTACTGACGGACGGAGTTTACCTCCAAGTAAATTCCTCCAACCCACTAATTGGCATTTCAAAGTCTCAAACGAACATCTACACGTATTTTTAGTCACAAGACTTATATAATAAGTCATGTGACTTTTTAAAATAATTTAATGATTCGTGTGATTAAATATATGTAGATGATTTTATGAATTGCCACCTAATGGGTTGGGAGATATTCCTCCAATTTGGAAGAGAACTTGATCCTAACTCCTGTACAGAAACTATATTACAGGTTTGCACAACGGTTTAAAGGGTTAGTGTGGCCATATAATTCTTGCAACTTGAATTAGAAAGAAATGATGTATGCCTCACCATTAGGTGATTTTGTCTGTAACATACAAGGACCATTGAGGAAACCACTTACTGTAACAGGCATATACTCTCTTTTTTTTTCTGGTAACAAGTATGTAGTTTTACAGTGTAAACATACCGGCCTTTGTTCAAATGGAACCTCGATTTCTGACCCAGGGTCCCAATTCCGACTAGGGAATCCGCTTCTTTCTCCACCTGTTTCATCTTTCAAGGCTTTAACAGAAAATCCCTGACATGGTTTCAATGACCTGTGATACTGAAGGATCAATGAACCATAGCTGCTCCCAAGCTTGACTTGGCTTGAACTGGGAATCAGAGAGCAATACACATTTAGCTTGAGCATTTATGCCCAGAATCTGAACTAAGATAGGTGCAGCACAGGTAATATTCTGAACTAATTTTCAATTCTTGGTTAAATTTGGAGGATGTAGAATCTTAGGCTCAACAGTTAGAGGCTAAGGGGTTGTTTATTTCAGGAACCATGAATTATTTTACGTGGAGGGGAATAATGGATACAAAATGATTTTTGTT
Organism: Quercus aquifolioides; assembly: GCA_019022515.1. NCBI lineage: Eukaryota > Viridiplantae > Streptophyta > Magnoliopsida > Fagales > Fagaceae > Quercus > Quercus aquifolioides. The sequence goes on along the minus strand of CM032334.1, from coordinate 42,967,689 downwards.
GCTTGATTAAGTGGACCACTCTTTGGGCCACGGTGACAAAACAAGTCACCAATCAGGGGTTGCCATTTCATCGTGGGGTCTATTTAGATGGTTATGTGTACAAGCATAGAACTGTGCACGTGTTTTTGTTCTATACCATTCACTTGATGGGCTTAGATGATCCAAATGTTGTGGTCGTTGTGCATAATTTTTGTGGTTTGAAAAAGGAAGGCGCGGGCTTGCTTTTGCAACGCGTCGGCTGTTCTCTTACACGCAAGTTCGGGTATAGTCCTGATGGTTTGCACGTGCTGAGAGCCTGAGAGACTACCAATGCCAATGGACTTTTCAAAAAAAAAAAATTTCTTGAGACTCCAATTGACTTTTCAAATGGATGGTAATTTTGTTAGTGTGATACCGACTAATATAATGAAATAGGTTTTTCACCCAAAAAAAGAAAAGAAAAAAAGATAAGGTTCTATTATATTTTGTTTTATTTTTATCAATGTTATACTATTTAATATTTTTATTTTGGCTAGCCCAGTGTTTACCTTGGGCACAATAACTATTACACTAGAGGAATCCTTCCTAGTCCTCTTACTCAAAAAAAAAAAAATATATATATATATATATATATATAGTTTTTTTAGTTAGAATGCAGAGACACTTCATTTGGGGTGTTGTACAAATGCCGTATATGTGTCTTTTTTGCCGTATTATATTATAATTTTTTAAAAATTGCATGTATTGTCATATCATACCTATACTCGTATTTGTAACTGTGTTCTTGTGTGTGCATCCTAGGTTTTTAATGAACTATTCTCAGATATAATTACCTCCTTATCACCATTTTATTTGTAATAAAATATTCAGATGATTAAAAAAAATTGTTTTGGACTAATTTTTTATATCCAACACAAACTCAAGACTAGACGAAACGGTATTGCCTCTCGCAGTCCCCGCTAGCACAAACGGGTGGGATTGTGGGTAAATAATTGGTCATGACCGAAATTAAACGTTTAACTAAACAGAAAAGGCCTAATCAAGACAGCCCGCTAGACAAAAATGAGGGTATATAAGTTTACAGGCCAAAATGGCCCAATACCACTTTTTTTTGAAATTTTTAGCAAAAAATCACTGTTTCGGAAATAAATAGCAAAGTACCACTTTTCTAGAAATCGAGTTTCAGAAACTCGAGTTCCTCTCAATTCTGCCACCGTGGCATTGCTGACATGGAATTTCTGTGATTAAAAAAAATTATGTAGTACTCGAGCTTGAAAAACTCGAGTTCTATGCAACACAGTACTCGAGTATACCAAACTCGAGTACGGGTATGTTTTATAAATAAAATGCCGGAAAAAAAAATTACACAGTACTCGAGTTTGAAAAACTCGAGTACTGTGTAATTTTTTTTTTTTTTTTTTTTTTTTTTGGGGATAATGAACAAATAAACATAAATGTAAAAATAAGTGACTTTTTTATGTTTTTATTTATTTAAACAGAAGCATTGTAAAATATAGAGATTTTAATTTCAAAATATGAACTTAATTTCTACATTAATTAAAATTGTTCATTGTTTTCTGTATAAACTATTTCTACGATTTTGCATAAAATTATTTTCTGTTCAGCATTATTTAAGAAATTGTTCACTCTCTTTTTTGCATAAATTATTTTCTGTTTACTGTTTAAAAAATTGTTCATTGTTTTCTCATAAAACACCTAGTGAAATCGTGTTTTCTAAATTTAAACGCCAAATCTGAATGCTTTTTCATGTTTGAATTTCACAATAATCGAATATATTTTTTTGCATTGATAAAATATGTTTCTACATTAATAAAATTTGCTCTTTGCACATCATATTTACTGTATATTCAAATCTATTTACTGCATTCATTAATTTTTTTTTTTGCATTAATTAAAACTATTCACTGTTTTCTCATAAAAATTGTTCACTCTCTTTTTTGCATATATTATTTTCTGTTCACTATTTAAAAAATTGTTCACTGTTTTCTCATGTAACACTTAGTGAAATCGTGTTTTCTAAATTTAAAAGCCAAATCTGGATGCTTTTCATGTTTAAATTTCACAATAATCGAATTTGTTTTTCTGCATTGATAAAATCTATTTCTACGTTAATAAAATTTGTTCTCTACACATCATGTTTACTATATATTTGAAGCTGCTTACCGCATTCATAAAATTTTCTTTTTGCATTAATTAAAACTGTTCACTGTTTTGTCATAAAAATTGTTCACTATTTTCTGCATAAACTGTTTTTAGCATTGGCGCAGTTATTGCATTTAAATGGTTTTTGTGTTTTTTTAAATATGTAACCGTCTGAATAATGGACAAACTCCATGAAAGAAAAATGAATGATTCGCATAGATCACCTAACGGTAAATGCCTCAAAAAATTTGAATTTGTTAAAAAGTTCGAATTAGTTGAATGTAGAACTGTTCATTAAGTAAAACTGTTTTCTGCATTAAGTAAAACTGTTCACTGTTTTTTCATGAAAATTGTTCACTATTTTTTGCATAAACTATTTATAGTATTTTGCATAAAATTATTTTCTGTTCAGCATTATTGAAAAAAAAATTTCACTCTCTTTTTTGTGCAAATTATTCTCTGTTCACTATTTAAAAAATTGTTTACTGTTTTCTCATAAAACACCTAGAGAAATCGTGTTTTCTAAATTTAAAAGCCAAATCTGAATACTTTTTCATGTTTAAATTTCACAATAATCGAATTTGTTTTTCATGTTTAAATTTATGAATGCAGTAAGTAGATTTGAATATACAGTAAATATGATGTGCAAAGAGTAAATTTTATTAATGTAGAAATATATTTTATCAATGCCAAAAAATATATTCAATTATTGTGAAATTCAAACATGAAAAAGCATTCAGATTTGGCATTTAAATTTAGAAAACACGATTTCACTAGGTGTTTTATGAGAAAATAATGAACAATTTTTTAAACAGTAAACAGAAAATAATTTATGCAGAAAAGAGAGTGAACAATTTCTTAAATAATACTTAACAGAAAATAATTTTATAAAAAATCGTAGAAATATTTTATACAGAAAACAGTGAACAATTTTTATAAGAAAAAAATGAACAATTTTAATTAATGTAGAAATTAAATTCATATTTTGAAATTAAAATCTCTATATTTTACAATGCTTCTGTTTAAATAAATAAAAACATTAAAAAGTCACTTATTTTTACCTTTATGTTTATTTGTTCATTATCCCCCAAAAAAAAAAAAACAAAACAAAACAAAAAAAAAAAAAAAAAAACAAAAATTTACATAGTACTCGAGTTTGTGAAACTTGAGTACTGTGTAAATTTTTTTTCCCTGCATTTTATTTATAAAACGTACCCGAGTGTAGTATACTCGAGTACTGTGTTGCATGGAACTCGAGTTTGTCAAGCTCGAGTACCACATAATTTTTTTTAATCACAGAAATTCCATGTCAGCAATGCCACGGTGGCAGAATTGAGGGGAACTCGAGTTTCTGAAACTGGATTTCCAAAAAAAGTGGTACTCTGCTATTTATTTCCGAAACAGTGATTTTTTGCTAAAAATTTCAAAAAAAAGTGGTATTGGGCCATTTTGGCCTAAGTTTACATCATGTTGATACAAATTCCCAAAGCCCAAAATTATTATTTGGGCTTAAGTCTCTTTCATGAAAACCCAAAGGAAAAACTCTGGAAGTTTTGACTTGGAGGGTATTTGAATTTTTCATCACCTAGTTTGGGCTTTATGGGAGGTCTTGCAAACTGGCTTGTAGTCCTTACGGCTTATAAGCATGGATGGGTCTCTTGCGCAGAGAATTTGATCATACAGGAGGGACTCACGCCCAAAAACTCAAATTCGCATTAATGTTTAATTACAATTGAATTAATACTCACTAGCTTGTAACTTTATATATATACATTGATATATTTTTTTAAAAATCATAAATATATGAATATTAAAATACCTACTTAGGTTGAATGCTACTGATGATTATTTTTGTCTTTTGTCAACTCTTTAAAAAACCTTTGCAAGGATTTTATTTGATAGAATATGTTAATTGTCATCATTGATCATTTTATTTTTGAAAAATATAAAATATTCTTTCACTTCTTAACTTAATTTTTGTTATTGTAGTACAATAAAATTATTTCATGTTTACATATTTCAAATAGGATATGAACAACTAATTTTTTAGAACATGATAAAAAAATTTGTTGAAGTTTATATTTGAACTAATGATAAGTTTTTGTAAGAAAATTTGGATTATATTAAGTGGATCATAAATGGTTTCAAATGAGATTTAAATAGAATGGGCTTGAAGTAATTTTAAGGACTTAAAATAGTTTTAAATATGTTAGAAGTTTTACACATTCAAAGTGTTACATAGATCCCGCCTATACCAAAAAACCGACTGGTATCTTAGTCTGATGAAAAAGAGTTATTATCAAGAGTAGACGCCATAGGTTGAAACTCAAAAAAAAAAAAAAATGTTACATAGATTTATAATAAATTTTAATTGAGCAATTTATAATTTTTTACTTAAGATTCATGATTCTATATGTAAAGACATTTGACACATAATTAGGTATATAATGACTTGGCACAAAATTGAAACTAAATTTAAATCCAAAAACATATGGCATCAAATTAAAGAGAAATTGGAAGGATACTTGGCACAAAATCGGAATGAAATTAGAATTCAATTTGGATGTTTAATTGAACTTTATCTCAATTTTCACTTTAATAAATATATATAGTATATGTGGGGCCAGCTATCTAAAAAGGTATTGGTAAGATTGTAGGAAGTGGGCCTATGGCCCAGTGGCCCAGTCCGAAGACGTTAATCCGTTTGAGGATGGCTAAATGAGGACATGGTGGGAATAATATAAGAAAAGGAAGTGGAGATTGTACATAATAGTCCAAAATACGTTCGAGGATAAGGTTCATCTCGGAATGATGGCCCAAGGTCAATGCAACTATCTTGTTACCCTGGATAGTCCGCAAGGTTGTATTGTAACTGAGAAACGGATATGGGATAAGGGAGGTAACAAATATCTTCTAAAGCTGCTACCTCCAAATTAAATGCTTCCTAGCTAACTCTCTGGCCGCATTAATGTGGAGGTGATACCTGAACAGTAGTCAAGCAGCCTTATGGCTACTAGTTGAAGACTCTGGGAGGTGTTAGATGGGACAGGGAGGAGTTCCCAGAATCTAACCTACACGTGTACGGTGAAAATGATGTGAGGGACGTGGTATATAACACGAAAAAGGAAGAAAAAGAGGGAGAAGGAAAAGAAAAGGACATTGGGAGGACTTTGTGAATCAGGAAGATAGAACCCTAAAAGAAATAAACACCTGAGACCTAGCCGAGGACAGTTTTTGTCGTCTGGTTAATTTTGAACGTTCTTTGCTGAGTAATGATCATGATCTTTTCTACAGAATAGAACTAGTTCTTCCACCCACTCTCTAAAAATTGATTGTTTGGGCTTGTTGGACTAAAAACCCTTCCCTATTTTGGGTCCGATCCAAGTTGGGTCCTTACAATTGGCGCCGTCTGTGGGAATAACTTGATTTATTCGAAAGGAAAGACAAGTGCAACGTGTGGGATGGCAGAAGGAACGTTGCAGCAGGCAGCAGTGGGCCCACATCAGGTGGATGTTAATCCACGCCAAGTAGAATCCAGGGGGTCTCAGCATGACAACCCGTTTGTAAACCTTGAACAAAGAAGGGATCGTGAAGGAAGTGTGCGGACAACCCACACAGGAAGAAGTCAGTCTCGAGAAAAAAGCCGTATTTCCCATGTAAAGAACGATAGGGACATGCAACGTGAGATTGACAGGTTGAAAAGAGAATTGCGACACGAGCGGAGAAGACGTTTGTCTACTAATGCCAGCCAATCCTCTGAAGAGTCAGACGATGCCAGTTATAGACAGAGATCCAGGACTCCACCCAGTGAATCTTTCTCCTATGATGAGGAGTACCATCAAAGACGCAAATATAAGAGCCCACCTCGCAAAGGTCTGGGGAATGATGCACTGAACAAAGCATTGAGTCAAGTTTCTAAATCACCCTTCACGCGAAATATTGAGGATGCAAATCTTCCTTGGCGGTTCCACCAGCCCGCATTCACCATTTATGATGGTCGAACAGATCCAGTGGAACATGTTAGCCATTTCCGTCAGAGAATAGCCGTCCATGCTAAGGACGAGGCATTGATGTGTAAGGTCTTCCCATCTAGCCTAGGCCCAATGGCGATGAGATGGTTCAACGGTCTAAAAGCGAACTCCATTGATTCATTTAAGAAGCTCACCTGAGCCTTTAGCGCCCGTTTTATCGCCTGCAGTAGGGTTCCTCAGCCCTTGGGGTCTTTGTTATCCGTGTCCATGCGGGAAGGGGAGACCCTGAAAGCCTATTCTGATAGATACTGGGAAATGTTCAATGAAATGGATGAAGACTATGATCACGTGGCCATTAGTACTTTTAAAGCTAGCCTTCCAACCAAGCATGATTTGAGAAAATCTCTAACCGGTAAGCCTGTTACCAGCGTGCGTCAACTTATGGATTGGATTGACAAGTATAGAAGGGTAGAGGAGGACCAGATACAAGGTAAAGGAAAGGCCAAAGTAATCCCTCAGGAGAGGAGGGACTTCAGATCGGACCGGTATAATAACAATCGACCTCGGAAGGATTTTGGAGGGCAGTCAGGATCTGCCAACTCCCAGGTGGTTAATGCTGTGTTCCGAGAACCAGTACAACAGGTTCTGGAGAAGATAAAAAACGAGTCATTCTTCAAATGGCCCAATACGATGGTAGGGGATCCTATGAAACGTAATCAAAACTTTTACTGCCAATATCATCAGAGTCATGGACATACTACTGAGGATTGCAGAAATTTGTGGGACCATTTGGACTAATTGGTCCGAGAAGGGAAGTTGACTCAGCTTTTGCATCATTCTAGCGGCCGAGGAGGTCAGGCAGGCTCAGCATTTCGGGAAGATACTTCTTCGAGACCTTCCTTAGGCACGATAAACGTCATATTTGCAGCCCCGGGGAGAACCGGATCTTGTCCCTCCAGGGTCATGTCTTTATCTCACTGCCTAGATGAGGGCTCCAGTTTAATGTCGAAGAAAGTCAAAGTGGACACCTCACTGGTGTTGGGCTTTTCGGATGAAGACAAGAGAGGAACCATACAACCACACGATGACGCTTTGGTGGTTACACTTAGGATTGGGGGGTATGATGTGAGAAGGGTGATGGTTGATGAGGGAAGCGCAGCCGAGGTTATGTGCCCTGATCTGTATAGGGGGCTAAATTTGAGACCTTAGGATTTTACAGCCTATAGCTCCCCTTTGGTGAGTTTTGAAGGTAGATCGGTCATTCCGATGGGTATGATTAGATTACCTGTGCAGACTGGCTCAGACGTAGTGGAGGTGGACTTTATTGTGGTAGATGCTTTCTCTCCGTATACGGCTATTTTGGGCAGGCCCTGGCTGCATACCTTGGGAGCTGTCTCTTCTACTCTTCATCAAAAGGTGAAATATTCATCGGGAGGCCAGGTGTTAGAAATATTAGGAAACCAAGTCATGGCCAGACAGTGCTTGATAACGGCTATTCAACATCGGCTTGAGACGGAAACTTCAGCCACTGCCGAGAATGGTTCATAGCAATCAAAGACCTCGACGCCCCTCTACGACAGACCTATTGACGAAGTAAAATGTGAAAATATGGAAAAGGTAAGCATGGAGGATGATCCGAAGAAGTTCTTTCAAGTCGGGGCTCAATTGCCTCTGTTGGAAAAGGAGCAATTGATTGAATTCCTTAAAAGAAATGTTGATGTGTTTGCATGGGATGCTTATGAAGCCCCAGGAGTAGATCCATATTTCATTTGCCATCACTTGAATGTTAATCCCTCTGCTACTCCGAAGAAATAGCCACCTCGACATCCGTCTAGAGTACATGCCGAAGCTATCAGAGACGAGGTGACAAAGCTCAAACAAGCAGGGGCTATCAAGGAGGTGTTTTATCCTCAATGGTTGGCCAATACGGTCGTGGTGAAAAAGAAAAATGGAAAGTGGCGCGTATGTGTAGATTTCACAAACCTTAATAAAGCTTGCCCAAAAGACCATTTCCCTATGCCTCGTATAGATCAGCTGGTGGATGCAACGGTAGGCCACCCTCGGATGAGCTTCCTAGATGCCTTTCAGGGCTATCATCAGATCCCACTGGCATTGGACGATCAGGAAAAGACAGCTTTTCTCACTTCCATTGGAAACTATCACTACAAGGTAATGCCCTTTGGCTTGAAGAATGCGGGGTCTACTTACCAACGGATGATGACGAAAATGTTTGAGCCACAGTTGGGCAGGAGCATCGAGGTCTATATTGATGATATGGTTGTGAAGAGTAAGGTAGTGACCGAGCATGTGACAGGCCTCACAAGCATTTTTGAGATTTTAAGGAAGCATAAATTGCGACTGAACGCATCCAAGTGCTCATTCGGGGTAAGCTCAGGGAAGTTTTTGGGCTACATGGTGACTCACCGAGGAATCGAGGTGAACCCCGATCAGATTAAAGCCATAAATAACTTGCAACCACCTCGGAATCCCAAAGAGGTTCAGAAACTGACTGGGATGACTGCTGCTTTGAATATATTTATTGCCAGGTCAGCAGATAGGTGCAAACCTTTCTTTCTTTTGCTGCATAAATGGAAAGGATTTGAATGGACCGAGGAGTGTGCCGTGGCCTTTAAACAGCTTAAAGAGTATCTATCTAGGCCACCCATTATGTCCAGCCCTGAGGTGGATGAAGTCCTTTTTGCCTATTTGGCGATAGCCACGTATGCGATAGGTTTTGTCTTGATACAAGTAGATGGTGGCATACAACGACCAGTTTATTACGTGAGCAAATCACTTCATGAGGCTGAAGTGCGATATTTACCGTTGGAAAAAGCTATTTTGGCGGTGGTGCACGCTACGAGGAAGCTTCCCCATTATTTCCAAGCACACACTGTGGTCGTCTTAACTCAGTATCCGCTCAAATCAGTACTTCGGAGTGCGGATTATACCGGCAGGATTGCCAAGTGGGGCACAATTCTAGGAGCTTTTGATATCAGGTATATGCCTCGTACCTCTGTGAAGGGTCAGATTCTCGCCGACCTGGTGGCCGAGTTTGCTGAAGGTCCTGGAGAAATAGAAGCGAATCAATATGGCATGGATGAAAAATCAGTTGGCCTAATCTCCGCACAACATTCCTCACCCTAGAAAGTGTATGTGAATGGAGCGGCAAACCAGCGGGGATCAGGAGTGGGGTTGGTTCTGGTATCTCCTGAAAGGATCACCATCGAGAATTCTTTAAGGTTGGGATTCTCGGCTACCAACAACGGAGCAGAGTATGAATTTTTATTGATGGGAATGGCGATGGTCCAAAAATTGGGTGGAAAAACAATGGAGATGTTCTCGGATTCAAAACTGATCGTGGGCCAAGTAAAAGGGGAGTTGGAAGCTCGGGACACAAGAATGCTGGAGTACTTGGGCCAAGTTAGGCGTATGCAAAGGAATTTCGAATTTTTTGACTTATCCCATGTCCCCAGAAGTGGAAATACCCATTTAGACTCCTTGGCTACCCTTGCCACCTCCTCGGCACAAGATTTACCTCGAGTGATACTGGTTGAAGACTTAAACGCACCTACCCCGGTAACGGGGGACTTGCTTCAGGTCCATCAAATCAAGTTGGCGCCCAGTTGGATGAATCCTATACTGTTATTCCTTGAGAAGGATATACTGCCTGAAGATAAATTAGAAGCTGAAAAAGTACGAAGAAAAGCTCCTCGGTTTTGGCTGTCCGAGGACAAAAAATTGTATAAGCATTCTTTTTCTGGGCCATATCTGCTTTGTGTACATCCCGAAGCGTCAGAGTTACTTCTAGAAGAACTACATGAAGGGATTTGTGGAAGTCACATAGGAGGAAGGTCTTTATCTTATCGAGCAATTACTCAGGGGTACTGGTGGCTGAGCATGCAAAATGAAGCACAGGAGTATGTCAAAAGATGTGATCAATGTCAGAGATTTGCACCAAACATCCATCAGCCTGGGAGAGTTCTTAATCCTCTTTCTAGTCCCTGGCCCTTTGCTCAATGGGGTTTGGATATCGTAGGTTCCTTCCCTAAAGCATTAGGAAATAAAAAGTTTCTGCTGGTCAGCACGGGCTATTTCACCAAATGGGTCGAAGCTGAGCCTCTGGCAAATATTAGAGATGTGGATGTTAAGAGGTTTATCTGGAAGAATATTGTTACTCGATTCGGGGCCCCCTAAACTCTCATCTCAGACAATGGCCTTCAATTTGATAGCAAGGCTTTTAGAAAGTATTGTTTAGATCTGGGGATAAAGAATAGATATTCCACTCCGGCTTATCCACAGGGAAATGGGCAGGCCGAGGCTGTCAACAAGGTCATAGTGAATGGACTTAAAAAGAGGTTGGATGATGCAAAAGGAAAATGGGTGGAAGAGCTGCCACATGTCCTGTGGACGTATCGAACAACACCTCGACGATCAACAGGAGAGAGTCCATTTTCAATGACGTATGGGGCTGAGGCTGTAAGTCCTCTAGAAACGGGGTTCCCCACGCTGAGAACAAGCACATTCACCTCGGATAGCAATGATGAATTGCTAAAAAAAAGTCTAGATTTAATCGACGAACGACGAGAGAGTGCAATGGTCCAACTGGCCTATTACCAACACAAGCTCAAGCAAGGTTATGATGTAAATGTGAAGCTGAGACCGTTAGCCCCAGGAGATTTGGTATTGAGAAAAGTTTTAGGAACTACCAAAAACCCGACCTGGGGAAAATTAGGGCCTAATTAGGAAGGACCATATCATATCACATCGGTGGTAGGAATAAGTGTGTATTACTTGGAAGATCTAGATGAAAAAACTGTAATCCATCCTTGGAATGTAAGCAACCTAAAGAGGTACTACTATTAATAAGAATAATTCTGTTTTACTTCCTTTTTCAATTCACTCCAATTATGTATCTTTTGTTTCACGATCTATTGAAGTATTAAACAGAAACTAAGTTATGTCAGGCTCCTCGGACCACAAACTTGGTGAAAATTAATACCCTTTGACATCTATTGAAGTATTAAACAAAAACTAAGTTATGTCAGGCTCCTCGGACCACAAACTTGGTGAAAATTAATACCCTTTGACATCTATTGAAGTATTAAACAGAAACTAAGTTATGTCAGGCTCCTCGGACCACAAACTTGGTGAAAATTAATACCCTTTGACATCTATTGAAGTATTAAACGGAAACTAAGTTATGTCAGGCTCTTCGGACCACAAACTTAGTGAAAATTAATACCCTTTGACATCTATTGAAGTTGTGCGCACCAAAAACTGAAACCCGTTGGGCTGGGCCTCGCTTGGACTCACAACTTATTTATATGGTGGGTTTGGATTTCCCACAATGGGTCGTTCTAAACACCAAGGCTCAACTGTGGCGCTTTCCTCTTCTCGGGGACCTGACCCAATTCCTTACTCTGCTCTCTCTGTTTACACTCTTCCTTCCCTCAATTCACCAACCCTTGTCTTCTCAAAACTTCTTGTATTTATAGCTCATAGTTTAGTGGAGAGCCATAATTACTTGCCAGTAGGTACAACCGGCGGTCCAGTATTATCGATTGTAAGTGGGTGGTTAGGTGGGAGTGGGAAGCGGTGACGGTGGCGTTGGAACTTGGTTCCCACTTCCACGATAGTTCCCGGCAGCGGTGCCTCTCCGAGGTATGACCGAGTAGGTACAAGGCGGGGTGTTCCGCGAGCTGTGTGTTCATCACTGCTCGGGAAGGGGCCTGCCGAGAAACGATGTAAAAACAGATCGTGGGCCTGCAGCCCGCGGGGCTCGGGGTGGGCCGCTAGGCAGAGGGAGACCGGCCTTATGGGCCTTATACCCAGGCCAGGTCCCGAGGCCCACTACGGGTCATGGTGTGGGGACCGTACAATAGCCCCCCCTTGATTCGCTCCCCATTCCCGGGGGTGAATCAAGGATCACGAGGGGCAAATGCCTGTTTGGGGGAGTCGAAGGGTCAGTGCCCGACCATCAATGGGCGCATTAATGCGTGTCTCAAAAGACGCGTTTGAAATTGACTGACGGCCTACCTGCCATCATTGCCTGACGGTTCGTGAACCGAGGCGTCGCGCGTGTGGCAGTTGAAGCGGCGGTCCGCGTGGTTTCCTTCCAGCGGATCATTAATTGCCTCTCATTCTACTTCCTCATGCCTATAAATAGTCCCTCTTGTTACTGAATCTCACTTTTGCATTCCTCACCTTTCAGTTTTCTCCTCTGCCGAGCATCCCTCCCGTGGTTCATCTACTGGCCCAGAACACACCTACTCCTTAGAGCCCACAGTAAGTTCCTTTCCCTCTTCTTGCTTTTTCAGTTCAGCCATTTCAGTACATTCTTTGATAATCGTAGCACTTCTTTTCCCTTTTGTTAAGAGACTGTTTTGAAAAAAGAAAACATGAGTTACTCTTACCTCCTTACCACCGAGCATGCTTTGGCTAGATTTAGGGAAGCATATAATGTTCCGAGTGACGTAGATATCGCCTACTGCAATATGGGCGATATCGACATTCAGAGGCGCTGAGGGGAGAACACGGTGTTCTTTCCCTTGATGGCCATTTTAGAGGGCGGGCTTAGGTTCCCGGTAGACCCTCTAATTCTCAGCACCCTTAGATTTTATGGCCTTTGTCCCGACCAACTTCCCCCCAACTTTTACCGGGTAGTGAGTTGCGTGAGTACACTGAACCGGTTGTACGGGTTGGAACTTAACCACCACGACATTAACCATATGTACAGTTTGTGCGGCAAGATTGAGTCCGACTACTACCTAAAGACTAGGGACGCGAGGGTACGGCTTATTTCATGCCTGCCGGACTCGAATCGTAACTCGGCCAAAGATTTCGTTCGGGTGAGCGGCAATTGGTTTGCCGAGGGGTTCCCCTGTGCGTTTTCGCCGCGCGACGTTGGTCGGTGACTAGCCTCCATTTACTTTGATGCGTTTCTATTTCTGTCCGGTTATGTAATCTCTAACCATTTTTTCCTTTGTGCAGAGAGCAAAAGATTCAAGCCCGACGTCAGAGTGGTACACGTTCGGGACTTGAACTTCGTACTCCGGTCGGAAATCTTCGTGCACACGGACGGGCAACTCCGAGCGTCCCACCTCATCCTCGGCGTCAGTCCCGTCTACTCAACTTGGCAGTCGTTCGGCCAAGCTTTGCTAGTCGACAGTCCTCTCATCTCATACATCGACGTTCGGCACGCAAATTTCCTCCCCCCAAGGCTAACAGTAGGCGAGGCGCGTGAGCACGGTCCTCGGTACATTTGTTCAGACGAGCGACCGCCCGTCCGTGACGAATCAGCCGAGCGCGTGTCTGCCGAGCGTAGGAGGCGAGCTCACGAGCAAATCCAGCAAGCTCCTGCTCAGCCCGAGAGAATCGTAGAGCCCGGGGAACCTGCTCGGGAAGGGGAGGTTGTAGCCGCAGAACCGACTGACTCTTCGGAAACAGGATCCGATCCGGGTAACGCAATGGTGGCCAGGAGGAAGATGACAATAGACCGCTTCGTCCCGAGTGCCCGGCCAACCGGGCAACAACAACAAGCACCCGCCCGAGATGCTTCCCCTCCCGCTCCCCCACCGACCCGAGTTCGAAAGAGGCCGCGCACCACCGATCAAACACAGACGGGCTCGGGCAATGTGCCCATCCGACCCTCGGCCGGAATCGTCATCCGGGAACCGGTAGCGCAAACCGGGACAGACCTGGCGTCTACTTCCCGGGCTCCGGCAGCATGGCGACCCTCCTTCAAACTTGGCGGCGAGCCTCTCCCGTCGACGGCCAATGCCCGAGTGTGGGATAAGGGGCACGGAGGCTGCGTGGCGCAGAGTCTGGCGCGCGGCATCCTCTTGCCCGAGGACTTGCACGCCTTCACGGAATCGACGAATGAGTCCCTGGGGAGACGTTTGCAATGGCACACCATAGCGGTAACTGTTTCACTTTTCTCTATGACTCTCGGTTTCCCTTTCGATTGTGTATGTGTTTTTTCCATTTTACCTCACAAAGCGGATATTGTGTGGTCAGGCTGCGCAAATGTCGTACGTGGTGGACGGGAGGATGAAGGAGCTGGCCGAGGACGTCGAGCGGGAAAAGGCTCTGAAGGAAGTTGCCGAGGCCACGGCGAAGGAGCAGTTGAAAATTGCCGAGGAAGCAAAGGATAAGATTGCTACAGCCGTGAAGGCACAGGCGCTTGCCGAAACGAAGCGTGAGGAACTGGAACTCCAGTTGGGGGGCACCGAGCTTAAGTTGGCCGAGGCTCAGAGCTTGAATACAATGCTGGAGGGGCAGCTGACCGACTCAAAGGCGGCGCTGGAGGCTTGCGAAACCAAGTGGTATAACGAGGGATTCGCGGATGCCGAGAATTCGGCGGAACCGATCATTCGCCAGGCCCATAAGCTCGGATATGAGGAGGGTTGGTTCGCCGCTCTCCAAGCCATGGGGGTTCCCGAGGATTCCCCGTTGAGGGATCGCAGCAGGATTCCTTTCCCGAGCATCCCCAACACCGAGAATCCTGCGCCTCTTGTCATCGACGAGGATGAGACCTCCAGCATGAGGGAACTGGTGAATGCCATTGACTCCCATGCAGTGCCGACCGACATGGAGGGGACCAGCCATCCCCATGCCGGGGACCGAACCGGGGAGGACATCCAGCCGCCAACTCCTCACGCCGACCAACACTCTCAAGAGGACGCATCCTCCGCCCATTCGGCGGACATCTGAAGCCGACAACCAGCCTTCTTTACTTTTCCCTTGTTTGAGAATTTTGAATAAACGGAATTGCCTATGTCACCGGGATGTGGTGACGGGATAACTTGTTTACGTTGTCTTTTCTTTATTTTGAGTTGCCGGGTTTTGGCAACAAAACGCTAATTTAAGTTTCTCATTGTAATATGAATGCCTTACCGCGTTGCTTGTACGTATTTACTGAGTAAAGAACTCTTCTTGGCTGCCTTTTTATTGTGATGTGTCCGACCATGGTAAGGCCTCCAAACGCTAATTTAATTTTCACGTGCTTGGTGATAAGATCGAGCCGAGGGTCGGGCTCCCGCCCTCAAGAGTTGATCGTCAGGTTTCCACATGCTCGGAGGTTAGGGTCTAACCGAGAGTCAGGTTCCTGTCCTTAGAATTAATAGTTCAGGTGTCCACCTGCTCGGTGATAGGGGTCGAACCGAGAGTCAGGTTTCTGTCCTTATAGTGAGTCGTTCAGGTTTCCACCTGCTCGGTGATAGGGATCGACCCGAGAGTCAGGTTTCTGTCCTTAGAATTAATAGTTCAGGTGTCCACCTGCTCGGTGATAGGGGTCGAACCAAGAGTCAGGTTTCTGTCCTTATAGTGAGTCGTTCAGGTTTCCACCTGCTCGGTGATAGGGATCGACCCGAGAGTCAGGTTTCTGTCCTTGAGACGAGAGGGCTAAGGTTTCCACCTGCTCGGTGATAGGGATCGAACCGAGAGTCAGGTTTCTGTCCTTATAGTGAGTCGTTCAGGTTTCCACCTGCTCGGCGAATAGGGTCTAGCCGAGAGTCAGGTTTCTGTCCTGGAGACGAGAAAGCTAAGGTTTCCACCTGCTCGGTGATAGGGATCGAACCGAGAGTCAGGTTTCTGTCCTTACAGTGGGTCGTTCAGGTTTCCACCTGCTCGGCGATTAGGGTCTAGCCGAGAGTCAGGTTTCTGTCCTGGAGACGAGAGGGCTAAGGTTTCCACCTGCTCGGTGATAGGGATCGAACCGAGAGTCAGGTTTCTGTCCTTAGAACGTGCAGACAAGGTTTCTGCGTGCTCCGCGATAAATCGAACCGAGGATCAGGCTTCTGTTTTTAGAACGCATCGGCTAAGAATAAACATTGCTCGGTGAATGGAATCGAACCGAGAATTTTGGTTAGAACTGTGCGATTCTGCATGAAAGACATCATTAGTACAACTAGCAAAACATATGCAACATTACTAACAAAACATATACAACATGTTGCGGTTAACTCTATGCTCGGAGAACCGCCCATCAATGATAGTACTTCTTCAGGTTATGGACGTTCCATGGTCGGGGAAGCTGTCTCTCGTCCAGGTCTTCCAAGAAATAAGCCCCGGTGCCGGCCACTGCCGTGACCCTATAAGGTCCCTCCCATGTCTGTGCCAATTTCCCGGCACCAGTGTCTCGCATGTTGCCCACGGCTCTTCTGAGAACCAAATCCCCGGAGACAAACTCCCTCGTTCTCACACCTCGGTTGTATCTCCGGGCAAGCTTCTGCTGATACTCCGAGAGCCGTATTGTCACCAATTCGCGGTACTCTTCCACCTTGTCCAAATACCCTACCATCATTTCGTCGTTTTGGGCCTGATCGAAACCCGCTACTCTTGCACTGCACAGATTCACCTCGGTAGGGATCACGGCTTCCGCTCCGTACGTGAGAGAGAATGGGGTCTCCCCGGTGGACCGTCTAGGAGTGGTGCGGTATGCCCACAAGACTTTGGGAAGCTCCTCGGCCCAGTTTCCCTTTGCTCCCTCCAGCCTTTTCTTCAGCCCACTCACAATCACCTTATTCACGGCTTCGGCCTGGCCGTTGCCCTGTGGGTAAGCAGGAGTTGAGTACCTGTTCTTGATGCCGAGGCCACTGCAAAATTCTCGGAAGGCCCGGCTGTCAAACTGTAGCCCGTTGTCAGATATGATAGTGTTCGGCACCCCGAACCTGGTGACGACATTTTTCCATATGAACTTCTTCACTTCCACATCCCGTATGTTGGCCAACGCTTCCGCCTCCGCCCACTTGGTAAAATAGTCGACGGCCACCAAGACGAACTTTCGGCCGCCAGTCGCCTTCGGGAACGGGCCGATGATGTCCAGCCCCCACTGCGCAAAAGGCCAAGGACTGCTGATCGGGTTCAGGTGGCCCGCGGGCTGATGGATCAGAGGGGCGTGCTTTTGACACTGCTCACACTTCAGCACATACTCGGCGGCATCCTTCTGCATCTGAGGCCACCAGAACCCCTGAGTCATGGCTCGGTGCGCCAATGAGCGTCCCCCGACATGGCCGCCGCACACCCCAGAGTGGAGCTCCGCCAAGAGCTCGCCCACCTTCTCCGGGCGTAAGCACAAGAGGTACGGCCCTCCAAAAGACCTTCGATACAAAGTCCGGTCTTCTGCCAACCAATACCGAGGAGCCATCCTACGGATCCTAATGCCCTCCTTCTCGTCACTCGGCAGTAGGTCGTCGGCCAGAAAGTCGACAATGGGGTCGATCCAGCACGTGGCAGGGGCTGCGATTGCCGTGACGTTGATCCCTGTAGTTCCCGAGTTGCTCGTTACGCTGATGCTCGGCTCCGAAATAAGCTCGACTTTAATCTGCCGTGGTATCTCCTCGGCCACTGAGGACGCCAGCGTGGCTAGGGAGTCAGCGTGTCTGTTTTGGGTTCGGGCTACGTGGAAAACTTTCACCGTGTTGAAGCTGGTCATAACTAGCCTTGCTTGTTCTAGGTATGCTTTCATCCGGGGATCTCGGGCCTCAAAACTGCCCTGCACCTGATTAACCACCAGACGCGAATCCGAGTATAGCTCAATATCCCGAGCCCCCAGGTTCGAAGCTACCCTCAGTCCGGCCAAGAAAGCCTCGTATTCCGCCTCGTTGTTGGATGCCCTGAAACTCAATCTAAACGAGTGTTCCAGCCGAATTCCTTCGGGGGTAATCATGACTACTCCTGAACCGGCCCCCGTGGAGCTCGAAGCGCCGTCCACAAATATCTTCCACGGTCGAACCTCCAATCGGCAAACCATCTCTCCCTTTTCTCTGGGCGAAAATTCAGCGATGAAGTCCGCAAGGACCTGGCCTTTCACCGAGCTCCGAGGCCTGTACCGTATGTCGAAGGAACCGAGTCGAGTCCCCCATTTGGCTATGCGGCCCGTGAAATCAGACCTCTTTAATAACGACTGTAATGGGTACTCGGTCAAGACGTGTACGGTGTGAGCTTGGAAATAGTGCGGCAACTTCCTTGTGGCGTGTATCAGGGCCAGTACGAGCTTCTCCAAGGGCAAGTACCTCGTCTCGGCGTCGACGAGAGTTTTGCTGATGTAGTATACGGGTTGCTGGATCCCTTTGTCCCTTAGCAGCACGGCACTCACGGCGTGCTCAGATACCGCCAGATACGTGAATAAGTCCTCACCTGCCTCAAGTGCCGCGAGCATGGGCGCTCGCGCTAAATAAATCTTCAGATCCACAAAGGCCTGTTCGCACTCCTCGGTCCACCGAAATCCCGTCCACTTCTTCAGCAGTTGGTAGAATGGTCGGCATCGGTCTGCGAATTTTGAGATGAACCGGTTAAGGGCGGCCAGCATCCCGGTTAGGATTTGCACTTCCTTCGGGTTGCTCGGTGGCTTTAGTCTTCTCACAGCCTCTATCTGGTCCGGGTTGACTTCAATCCCCCGTGTACTGATCAGGTACCCCAAGAACTTCCCGGCCCCTACGCCAAACGCGCACTTCTCCGCATTAAGGCGCAACTTGTGCCGTCGGAGAACCTCGAAAACCTCCAGGAGGTCCCCCATATGCAAGGCTTCCCGTTTGCTTTTAACCACCATGTCGTCGATGTATACCTCGACCGTGCGCCCTATCTTGTCTCGGAACATTCTCGTCATCATTCGTTGGTAAGTGGCCCCGGCGTTCTTCAGTCCGAAGGGCATCCTTGTGTAGTGGTAATTTGCCTCCGGGGAAATGAACGCCGTTTTCTCTTGATCCTCGGGCGCTAGGGCGATCTGGTGATACCCTTGGAAAGCGTCCAGAAAGCTCATCCTCGGGTGCCCACACGTGGCGTCCACCAGC
The DNA here is from genome assembly GCA_019022515.1 of Quercus aquifolioides. Lineage (NCBI taxonomy): Eukaryota > Viridiplantae > Streptophyta > Magnoliopsida > Fagales > Fagaceae > Quercus > Quercus aquifolioides. The sequence continues at coordinate 42,948,785 of CM032334.1, read as the reverse complement.
TGATCAATCTTCGGCACGGGAAAAGGGTCTTTCGGGCAGGCTCTGTTCAGATCGGTAAAATCGACGCAGACCCTCCACTTGCCGTTCTTCTTCTTCACTACCACGGTGTTCGCCAACCAATCCGGGAAGATGATCTCCCGAATCACCCCCGCCTCCTTCAATCTCTGAACTTCCACTTTTACTGCCTCGGAGTGCTCCCAGGCTGATCTTCTCGGCCTCTGCTTTTTAGGGGTGAATGAGGGGTCAACTCCAAGTCTATGCATGATGAATTCGGGATCCACCCCGGGTACCTCGTACGGACTCCAAGCGAATACGTCCACATTCTGTATTAGGAGTAGCAACATCTCTACTTTTTCCCGGTCCTCCATGCTCTCCCCTATTTGGAAGTACTTGTCCATGTCCGGCAACACCTTCACCCTCAGCATGTTCTCGGCACGCACGACCTCCTTCTCTGGCGGGCCCTGTAACTGCTATAAAGGCGTCCCTGACGACGAACCTCTGGGATCGGCCTGACCCTCCCGGTCGGTTTGCTCCTTCTTCCAATCGACCATGGCGATCAAACATTGCCTGGCCGCCTGCTGACTCCCTTGTATCACCGTGACACCATAATCAGTATGAAACTTGACCCTCATGTGCAGAGTGGACGGGACAGCCCCCATTGCATGTATCCATGGCCTCCCTAGAATCGCCGTGTAGGGGGAGTATGATGTAACTGCGAAGAAGCTTACCATCACCTCTTTCCCCCCCATGTTCACGGGCAGAGAGATTTGCCCCTCGGGCGCCACCATCTTCCCATCGAACCCAACCAGGGGAGTGTTGTTCTTCGACAGGTCCTCATCCCTCAACCCGAGCCCCCTGAATAGGTCCGGGTACATAACATCCGCTCCGCTTCCCTAGTCTATCATTATCCTTTTCACAACGAAGCCGCCAACCCTTGCCGTTACTATCAATGCGTCGTCGTACGGCTGAATGGTTCCTTCTAGATCACTGTCGTCGAAAAAGATCGGCTCCCGGGTGGGTCTGATCCTCTTCGCGGCAGGCGGCACGCCCGTACTCCCCTCTACCGATATCATCGTCAGCACCTCCTTCCCCTTTGCCGTTGAAATGCCCCTCGGGGCGACGTGGATAACATCAATTATCCCAAGAGGGGGCGGTAGGGGATTCCCTCTGTGTGGGGCGCCATGCCCCGTTCCTCTATCCCCGGCGTCCGTCACAAAATCCTTGAGGTGTCCTGCTTTAGCCAACTGCCCGAGATGGTCCTTTAGCACTCGGCACTGCTCGGTAGTATGCCCCCGGTCTTTGTGGTAGGTGCAGTACAGGTTCTGATTTCTCCTAGAGGGGTTGCCAGCCATCCGGTTCGGCCATCTGAAGTACGGCTCGTGCTTGATCTTATCCACGATTTTATGCACGGGCTCCTTGAACGTCACGTTCACCTCCCCTGCTGGTGCTGCTGGCTCTTGAATCCTCAAATTTCCCCGTGCCCTCTGTTGAAAACTGCTCAGCCGAGGACGATCAGCTACCTGGGCTTTGCCTTTGCTCTGTATCTTATCGTCTTCCAACCGCTTGTACTCCTCGATGCGCCTCATCAGCTGCCTCATGTCCTCGGGAGGCTTCTTAGTTAACGACTCTCTCAACCCCGACTCGTCAGGCAATCCCAATCTGAAGGTGCTCGCCGCAATCTTCTCGTTACCTCCGCCAATCTCGTTGTAGAGCTCCCAGTATCGGTTAGCGTAATCCTGGAGGGTTTCCCCTGCCCTCATCTTCATAGACAACAGCGCGTCCACCGGTTGTTGCTCCCGGCTGCACGTCACGAAACGGGAACCGAACTCCTGTATTAGCTCGGCGAAACTGTGAATGGAGCCCTTGCGCAACCCGTTGAACCACCTTAAGGCCGTGGGACCAAGGCTGGAGGGAAAAACCTTGCACATCAGAGCGTCATTGCGGGTATGCAAAGACATCATCTGGATATAGTGGCTGACATGCTCTACGGGGTCTGTTTTCCCACCATACGAATTGAAAGGCGGGCGCGTAAACCTGTCCGGCATCGGTGCACGCTCAATATCTGCTGAGAATGGTGACCGAGCAGCCCTGCGCAATGCACGGCTCATAGCATCCATGGCCGCATTCCTCGGCCGTCCCTCTGGAGACTCCGAGCCTCGATTACCGTACTCCCGCGACCGAGAGCGATTTCGCCGCCGGTGAGACTCTGCTGAATGGGAACGGTCTCGGCGGCGACGGGACTCCCTCGAGTGCGAGCGCTCCCTGTGGTGGCGGGATCCTGATTGATTCGATCCCACCCCGCGTCTCTCTCCCTCGGCGCCTGGCCCTCTCTCTCGGTCGTCTTGACCGGCTCGGTGGCGCTCGTTTCGGGCTTCCAACTCCAGGTCTTGTACTTGCCTCCGCAGCCGCTCGAGCTCTTCATCCCTGACGTCGTGCTGCCTATGCCGGGAAGCATGGGATGCCGTTCTCCCCGTTTGATACGACCCTTCCCCAAGGCCGGACCGCTCTTCCAGTTGCTCGTGAAACGGGTCCTCGCGTCTCTTCTGCCTCTGTTCCCGCCAGGTGGAGCCCCTGGAAGACCCTGCCGAGCCACTCGCGGCGTTACCTCCTGACATCTTTCCTGTATACGAGCCTTGGCAGAACCACTGCTTAGTAGGATTCCCCACAGACGGCGCCAATTGTGCGCACCAAAAACTGAAACCCGATGGGCTGGGCCTCGCTTGGACTCACAACTTATTTGTATGGTGGGTTTGGATTTCCCACAATGGGTCGTTCTAAACACCAAGGCTCAACTGTGGCGCTTTCCTCTTCTCGGGGGCCTGACCCAATTCCTTACTCTGCTCTCTCTGTTTACACTCTTCCTTCCCTCAATTCACCAACCCTTGTCTTCTCAAAGCTTCTTGTATTTATAGCTCATAGTTTAGTGGAGAGCCATAATTACTTGCCAGTAGGTACAACCGGCGGTCCAGTATTATCAATTGTAAGTGGGTGGTTAGGTGGGAGTGGGAAGCGGTGACGGTGGCGTTGGAACTTGGTTCCCACTTCCACGATAGTTCCCGGCAGCGGTGCCTCTCCGAGGTATGACCGAGTAGGAACAGGGCGGGGTGTTCCGCGAGCTGTGAGTTCATCACTGCTCGGTAAGGGGTCTGCCGAGAAACGATGTAAAAACAGATCGTGGGCCTGCAGCCCGCGGGGCTCGGGGTGGGCCGCTAGGCAGAGGGAGACCGGCCTTATGGGCCTTATACCCAGGCCAGGTCCCGAGGCCCACCACGGGTCATGGTGCGGGGACCGTACAGAAGTATTAAACAAAAACTAAGTCATGTGGGACTCCTCGGACTACAAACTTAGTGAAAATTAATACCCTTTGACATCTGTTAAAGTATTAAACAGAAATTAAATTATGACCAAATTTGTATGTCAAAGCAAGATCCATGAGCATCACTTAAAGCATTTTAAGGTACCCAGGACCTACCTGTTATTCAAACATTCAGGATACTTGCTCAGGTTTGGATACTTATTAGAATTGATAAACTAAAAACGCCTCTTCGTATTGCTGTGGAGTTCACAGTTATAATCTACTCGGATTCTCAATTAAAACACATAAAGTTGCACTTTCCCTTATATCAGTAAGCTTTACTCTTTTGGGGCATATGGTCATGTAAGAACAAAGAATATTCACGATGGAAATTGCATATATTATAAATCAAGTAACAATGTCCCAGATAAATTTAGAAAGGAAAAATATACATCTCATTATAACTATCCTTAAGCGAAAAGTGAAGGGAATGTCACTACAATAACTATGGTTTCAATTTTATTTGGAGCTTAGACTTGGGAGCTTTGTCAGTTGTTTCAAGAGGAACTTCCTTCTCTTTTTCCTTAGGAATCTCTCCAGCAGGTAAGATAGTTGAAGCTAAAGCCTGCTCAAAACTTTGAGAAACAGCCCCCTCCTTAGTAACTTCTGCTATCTTATCCGAAGAGGTGTCTCTTGGAGCTTCAGGTATTTTGGACTGCTCCTGCTAATTAAGATGAAGAGGATTCTGAGTTTAGGCCTCCTCGGCGGATTCAGCAACTGTAGAGGCCGCCGCCTTTTGGGTGGAAGGAGGATTTGAGGCCCGTATAGCCAGAGGGAAATAAATGTTTTCTGGCCTTCTCAACTCAGAAGAAGACTCAACCCCAGCTCGATTGAGAGCTTCTCCCCAAGTCTGAGCACAGTAGGCTCGGCATACGACGGGGACCCCAACCCGGAGGTTGTTCTCAGTCTCAGCTACGCCGACGTCGTAGCCATGCTGTTCGGCCTCATCTTTTTCTTTTTCGGCCTCTGCCTTTGCCTTCTCTGCTTCAACCTTCGCTTTTTTGGCCTGGTCTTTGAGCTTTTGGGCTTGTTCCAATTGTTTCCTCAAGGTTATTATTTGCTCCTTGGAGGCTGTCAACTGGTCGTTAGCCTCTCGCAGGCCCTTTCTCTGATCCTCGGCTTGCCTTTGGGTATTCTCTAAAGCCGAATCAGAGCTCTTCCGAGCATGTTCTTCTTCGGCTAATTTTTTCTTCAACTGTACATTGCTTTGTTCAGCAATGGTGAGTGTCTGCACAGCTGTTGCCCGCCTCTTTCTTTCATCATCCAGTTGTTGGCAGTAGGAATTGGTCATCTCCTCAAGTCTGAAGGTAGCTTGGACAGCTTGAAAAGAAAAAGAGTTAGAAATATGGCAAATAAAAACTGTGTGTAGGATATTTATAAATAAAGAAACAAAGTAAGAGGAATATCATACCATGCCCAAGTAACTTTTGGTATCAAGGAAAATCTCATTCTTTTTTAAACCCCGTAGCTCAGTCATATCCTTTGGGAGTAAGAGAGTCTCCTACAGGACCGAGGCGACGTGGCACCCGATGCCCCCGTTGAAGTCCCTCAGTGATGCATCCTCTCTCAGGGGCTCACCGCCAAGCATAGGTGCTGGGAGCCAAGCCTGGGGTTTTGTGGGTTGGGTATCTACCCTCTCCACGCCTCGTTGTGTCCCATGGCTAAATTTTTGCTGCTTCGCGGCACGTTGAACCTCGTCTTCACGAATAAGACGAGATCCCCCAGTCTCCACCACGTTCTTGTCTTTCGGCTCTCTCCTCCTTTTCGGATCATTAGGTTCAGGCCTGGACGGTTGAGATGGTTGATGAGGAGGGAGAGGAGATTTGGGAGGAGGAGGAAGTTGGGGTTGAGTGGACTTCCCCTGCGGACTTTTTCCAGGTTGGTCTTCAATCAAGTCCATCAAACTCCTCTGGGGCTTTCTTTGGATGCCCATTTCGTCTAAAATATCCTCGGGCGATATAGGCTGGTTGAACACTTCAAATTCGTCCGAAGAGTCTATCAGTTCTAAAATCCCCTCAGGATTTTCTTCTTCTTCTTCTTCTTCTTCTTCTTTCTTCCTTGCCGGGGGAAGGTGGTGAGACGAAGATGCTCCTATCGAAGGGGTGGCCACGAAGAGTGGCTGAGTGAGGGGTGTACCTTCAGGAATCGAAACGCCCTCAGGAACGATGAATCCTTCGAAAGCTACACTAATGCGATGAAGCCGAGGATCTCTGGCCCTTATCACGCACTTAGGAGCTCAATATGCTGTGGAAATGGGTTTGTACCCAAGGATTTTGTGTGCCGCTCGTAATTGACCATCAGATTCGTTTACGTACACCTCAGACCGCAGGATTTTATCTAAACTCTCTCTATTTACCAGTCTGAACTGGGGTCTGGTAGAATGCCTGTCTGTAAAACCAATAAAAGGAAAAGTGACTTTTGTCAGAAATAGGAATAACGGGAGTCAAAGGAAAGTACAATCTAAGTTATGTATGTTTACAACTGAACCCACATTTGGTTTCCCCTCCTTAGTCGGGCAGGGTAGGCCATCGTGTCATTCCCCAGAAAAGATTAAAAAATCATCCTTTAAGCCCTTGTTTGATGTGGGGAGGCATTAGATTAGCCCTACTTTGAGATACCTAGACTTAAGATAATATCTCTGCCCCTTCAAATGGTGTAGATTATACATCCAGTTCACATCGTGATGGGTCAAGTTTAGGTTCATCCTCTCATTTAGGACTTCTATACTCCCTAACACCCTGAACATATTTGAGGTACACTGTGTGAGAGATAACCTAAAGAATCTAAGATAACTTCTAGTAAGATTACCCATGGGAATGGTCATCCCTCCTTCTATAAAGGCAATCATAGGGATGACCACTTCTCCTGTTTTTCTATGATCTACCCACGCTTCTGGGGCGGCGTATCTCATACCCACTGATGGGGGAATCTTATACTTAGCTCTAAATATCTCTCTATCCTCCTCGGACTCAACCAAACACTTGAACCTACCCATTTTCTAAAAATTTATGAGGAAAAGTTAATAAGATGGAATGAAAGCTAAGAAGGTTTAAGAAGACTTACAGGTTTAAAAAAAAAAGAAGTCCTCAGACAAATTTTTGGGATTTATGAACGCACGGAGAGGTAAAAGAGAGTGATAGGTTCAATGTACAAGCGTTAAGGCTGTATGATTGTTGTAGCTGAAAAGAGAGTTGATTTGAAACGCTATTTATAATGGCGCAGAAATTGTAAGCGGGAAAAGTCCCGCTCATAAATCCAAGTTGATCCTTCGCCGTTAGCATCTTGCCGTTGAACGTGGGAGACAAAGAAGCTGTCATAATTTAATGATGGCGTGTTTTAGACGCTGAAAAGTCAGGAACGTGCCTTGGGCAGGTAGAAAGACGTTTTGGAGGCTAGATAAATCCACATAAGGGATGGAAGCAGGATATCAAAATCCCCCTTTTCTCCGAGGTGTCAAAAAGCGAGATTTTGAGGGGCTATTGTGGGGCCAGCTATCTAAAAAGGTATTGGTAAGATTGTAGGAAGTGGGCCTATGGCCCAGTGGCCCAGTCCGAAGACGTTAATCCGTCCGAGGATGGCTAAATGAGGACATGATGGGAATAATATAAGAAAAGGAAGTGGAGATTGTACATAATAGTCCAAAATGCGTCTGAGGATAAGGTTCATCTCGGAATGATGGCCCAAGGTCGATGCAACTATCTTGTTACCCTGGATAGTCCACAAGGTTGTATTGTAACTGAGAAACGGATATAGGGAGGTAACAAATATCTTCTAAAGCTGTTACCTCCACATTAAATGCTTCCCAGCTAACTCTCTGGCCGCATTAATGTGGAGGTGATACCTGAACAGTAGTCAAGCAGCCTTATGGCTGCTAGTTGAAGACTTTGGGAGGTGTTAGATGGGACAGGGAGGAGTTCCTAGAATCTAACCTACACGTGTATGGTGAAAATGATGTGAGGGATGTGGTATATAACATGAAAAAGGAAGAAAAAGAGGGAGAAGGAAAAGAAAAGGACATTGGGAGGACTTTGTGAATCAGGAAGATAGAACCCTAAAAGAAATAAACACCTGAGACCTAGCCGAGGACAGTTTTTGTCGTCTGGTTAATTTTGAACGTTCTTTGCTGAGTAATGATCATGATCTTTTCTACAGAATAGAACTAGTTCTTCCACCCACTCTCTAAAAATTGATTGTTTGGGCTTGTTGGACTAAAAACCCTTCCCTATTTTGGGTTCGATCCAAGTTGGGTCCTTATAGTATAATATGAAGTGCAAGGGAGTTCTTTTTTATTTCCAAAGATAAGACAAACATATGCAAATTTGTGGAATTAAGATACACAAACTATTATCATTCAACTTAATCTAATTATGTGCTTAGATTGTTTTCTAGCATCATTTTCACAATAGTTGGTACAAGTAGTTATGAAGTTTAAAGCCGAGCATTATCATATTCAATGGATGGAAGTATTATTTGCATGGTATGGCTCATTTTGATTGGTATCACCGTATTAGTTTGATTAGTATTCTTTGGTTGGATGGGTGATACATGGTTAATGAGTAAAAATTAAGAGGAATGCTACAGCCACGAACTATTTTACAATATTTTTACAAAATGTTGATGTGACTAACTTTTTAATGGTTTTCATCTAGACCACTATTAATATCACTTTTTTTATTAACTAATAATCACTCACCACATCAGGAATTTATAAAATTTATTGTAAAATTGTTTGTATCTCTAGCATTATTCAAAAATTAATAATATGATTCAAAGGCTACATACGATTGCCATAAATAAATGTCTTTCAAAATTAATAAAACTATCAAATACCAAATCAATAGATGAATGAGTTATATTATTGTGGCCCTCGACTTTTGCAATGTGTAATAAATACTTGAATCAAAATTAAGATATTGAATTCACAAATGACACAAAATTAAACTGTAATTTGGAATCTAATTGGATTTTTTTTTTTTTTTAAGTTTTGGCTTTAAATATAGGGAAACGTTAATGGATGCTCTAAGGGCATTGATTTAGGAAATATGAGTAGAAACTTTTCAAGAAAAATATGTTGTGAAATAAGAGATTATATATAAACTAAGTGAGAAGAAAAAAAATATATATATATTGATAAACTCTTGTATTCAACTCAAGTAGTCATCCACAATCTTTTTTTTTTTTTTTGGAATTACACTTCCACCAGTGGTTTGCTCCAAATTTAACTTACCCATCCATGGTTTCATTTTTGACACTTTACCCACCTGTGCTTCACTCCGTTACCATTCCGTTACCCACCTCATATTCTGCCGTTACTCTAACAAGTTTCTTATCAAAAACACAACCCACGAAAGATCAAACACGCCTTTCTCAAAAAAACACACTCCCACGCCTACAGTGCTCACCAGAAGATGATCTAGAGGCTACAACTATGCGTATATTATAAGGTCCAATTCAATTTGCTTTAGAGTTTGTGAGAGTGTCTTTTTTCTCAGCACAGTGGCCCAAAGATCTAGGCCAAATAATTGTTCTTGGTGGACTGGGCTTAGTTCACCGCAGCTAACGGGCTGTTTAAGAACTAAGTGGTGCACGAAGCAAGCTTCCTACAACACAAATAAACTAACAAACGAAAATACTCTTATTGAATGACAGTTCAAACAGCAAAGAAATGTACAACATATAAAATATGGTAAAAGAAAAAGGGGTTGGGGATCCTTGAATCAATGAGAGACATTTTATAAATTTTCTTTTGTTATGGTTACAATGCTCACTAAGACGTGATACAAGGTTCAACTAAGTTCAAAAATTACAGACTTTGATAGCTATTCGAGCTTCAAAGACTTGCAAAGTTTGAATTTTTTGAATCTGAGTACGTGCTATAGTGGCTGCCTAGGGGATACCGGGAGCAGGTTCCTCTGTTTTCCTTGAATTTTACAGAGTCCTTTTATGGTTCTTGTGTCTTTTCTAGAAATTCAAAATGGCGATGTGCATCTAGATGAAAATCAATGAGTCCCTCAATCTCTGAATGCCCGGTTAGCAAGGACTTCCTCCTTTTATAGTGCAGCTCTAGGGTTCCGGGGGTACCAGTGATTTCTCCCTTTTGCCCCTCAGAGTTTGTGCTTGTCAGTTTGCTCAGGGGCTGGTCGTTTCCTTTTTTTCTCATAACTTCTTCCTTTTGGGGCGACCAAGCTGAAAGCCCAAAGCTGATTTTCCGTTTCAAGCTCCCTCAGGCCGCTGATCTTCAGTCCTTTCTTTCACCCTCCCAGCTTTTGGTTGCACTCCATTCTTGTCATTTTCTTGAATAGTTGGAATCTTTTTACTGCTGGGTTGAAAGCTCCCTTTCAGTTACCTCTTTTATGCTTTTCTCATTCTGGGGACCTTCGGGCACAGCTCCTTCGTTCATGCATTTTCTGCTTCCGTACTTTTCTGATTTCACTGTCTGCCTGGGCGCATGAGACCTGCATGCTCTTTTTCTTTTATCCTACTTCATTTTTACTCATACTGTGTTGTTCGTTCCAGAGATCCCCGGACTCTAGTGACTTCTGGGATCCCGGCCCAGCTCTTCTTATTGGACTCTTTTTGGTCTGTTGATCCTGGCCGGTTGGGCCTTTCTTTTGCCTTATGTATTTTAAATTATGTTTCTTCCCTGGATCGTTGGATCCCAGTCCTTTGGGCCTCCCACCTTTTTCTTCTTTCTTTTCCTATTTTCTTCATCACGTGAATCCAGCCCCTTATTTTCTCTAACTTCATTTCCATGAAATTGGCCCAACATGCTACTTCTTTGGGCCTGAGATTGTGGGCAATTTTGAACCTCAACAGAGTTCAAATAATGAGGTTGAAGACGTACTTGGCTTAGACCTAAATGTTTTATATTTCAAGCAACCAATTGGGCATGTATCATGTGGTCCACACAAACCACAACAAAGAAAAAGACAATATTCTTAAAAGCTTTTATTCTGTTTTTGGGAGATAAAACCATGGAAAGGGAATGTAGAAAAAGGCACAAAACAAACAAAAATAATAATATCAGACAAACCCAAGTGCAGCCTTTTGAACAATGTAAAGAAAAAAACAAAAAACTTGGCACTGTAGAAAAAAAGTTTGTGCGCTGCAAAAACTCAGATTCGAACAATTTTTTTATTTATTTTTAAAACCCTATGTTTCAAAAATCTACCTAGAATCAAATAAATAGAGCATATTAAAGTAAAAGAAAACCAAACTCGAAGTTCTCAAATTTCAGGAACTCACCAGAAATAAGGAGATGGATCGATACCCACAAATCAAAAATACTATTTGATGGAGATGAACCCAGACTCTGCCTTGTTCTTTCTCGATGTAGTTGCACGATTAAACCCCAACTAGGTCTCGGCCCAATCTCTCAGGAAAGACGCATTGTAGCCTCTAAATCATCGTCTGGTGAGCACTGTAGGCGTGGGAGTGTATTTTTTTGAGAGAGCCATGTTTGATCTTTTGTGGGTTGTGTTTTTGATAAGAAACGTGTTAGAGTAACCACAGAATATGAGGTGGGTAACGAAATGGTAACGGAGTGAAGCACAGGTGGGTAAAGTGTCAAAAATAAAACCACGGGTAGGTAAGTTAAATTTGGAAAAAACCACAGTCCACAATCTTTTTGATATCTCTCTTAAGCAATCCCCCCCCCCCCCCCCCCCCCCCCCAACACGCGCACACACAAGCACATATATAAACCTTAGGATGCTTGTAGAGTTTATGAGATAAGATTGCAATAATGTGTACAATTATAGAGATATATCCCCTATAGACTTTACACATCTTAAGTAACCATTTTATTATCCAAACTTTACACATTCTAATCAGACTTTATTTATAACAAAAAAAAAAAAAAAAAAAACTTTTTTTTAATAACTTTTTATATTTCTCATTAAAATGATATCAAAATATCTTTAAAATGATCTATTAACAAATACATAAGGATACCGCTGGTTAATCGAAACTTTTAATTATAAGCAATAAAGCAAATCATCATCATCATTATTATTATTATTATTGCACTCATGCATCTTACATTTATTAGTCTGTAATTATGATTGTGCATGTTCAAATTACACTCCCCCCCACGAGTAATGAAAATAAAGGCAAGCTAAATTGAATCTGATTATATGATTAGGATAACCTGGCCCTCGTCAACGCTTGTCCACCATTCTCAAGAGTAAATTATATCGGCACTCTACCAGACAAGCTCCTTTTTAAGCTGTGGATATTGCGTGTCCCCCATTAGTCATATGATGACAAATGTATATATTTCTGGCTTCTGGTGCGTGGTCACTAATCTCCCACTCGAGTTTCAACAGCGAAAGTAGCAACTTTTTGGAGATTTAGACTGTGGCTAGATCCGGAAGTAAAATTGAGCTTCTGAGCAAATTTGGCTCTGTTCTCCTTTTTCTGCCTTTTATGGTTTTATTTTCTTTTTTCTTTTTTTGGACGAATTTATAGTTTTATTTTGATCATAAAGCCTAGGTGTGTAGGCATACACCCATGGTTTTAAAAACTGGATCGGGGTAAAACCGGATTAGCTTTCGGTTTTGTCCGATTTTGACGGATTTTGGGTACTTTTAGCGGACTAGATTGGTATCTGATTCCCGATTGAACTGGTCGGACTGAGTGGTCCGGTTTTTAAAACCATGCATATACCATAAGCTGACATACAAGCTAATTCTATCAATTTATTACTTTGTACGAAGAACGTTTGTCAAAGCTTGTGTTAGATACATTACTTTGTAGGAAGAAGTTTGGATTTGAGGATTTAAAATCAAGAGATTTGAAAATATAGATTTAACATCACATGATGATGTTAATTTTGATCCAATAAAAACACTTACAATATTATAGATTAATTTGAAATGATATCTTACACTTACTCATTTCAAATCCACATATTAATAAAGCTCAAATCCTTTTACAAGTTTTACAATTAAAAAAAAAAAAAAAAAAGTCATTTTATACCATTTTTTTTAGAGATGGGTTCAAGTTACACCTGGTTTAGAGTTACACTTTTTCTAAACTATTGGATTTAAGTAGATCCAACGGTTAAAAAAATGCACTCATTAATGCTGATATTCTAATAAGAATCTCATTTATTATCCTTATTTATAACATTTCATACCTATCTCTAATCCCAAAAATAGGTATATTTTTCTCTCTGCTCTCTCTTTCTCATCCACTACACGTTTCTCTCTCCTCCATTGCTCTTCCACCTCCGCAGTCACATAGAATCTAATACAAAAAATCTGAGACAACAAAGTATAGTGACAACTACTGATTCATTAGTACCAAAGCATGTAGCAATTATTTTGATACATTATCATGTGGAATGGTACGAAGGATATAGAAGCATCACTCCAGGCTATAGACATCTCTGATACATGGTATTAGCTTAAATCTACTACTAGACTCGACAATCAATAGTCTAGAATGGAGCATCTCACAAAAACTTCAATAGAGAACTTAACACTACCAGCTAATGAAAAAACAGAAAATAACGTTGGGTAACCATAGGCAATCATATTCATGTCATGCCACACTAAATGATAAGCAAGCAACCATAATAATAATGGTAATGATTTGTATCTTCAAATGAACAATGCTTCACACACAATTGACTTTTGTAATTGAATAATTGTACTGGTTTTTTGAATGAACCAAGACAAATTAATATAACTGAATAATTATTCGGAGGCACATCTTTTTACAAGAAAGTTGCAAAAAGGAAAACTTGATAAGCTTTTTGATAACACAATAGAAAGGACTACCTACCACCTTCAAAAAAAAAAAAATTCAGTGTGGTTTATAATCCAATAATATTACTATACATAGTTCAGAAAATTGAGAAACACAAAATCCTAGTTACGAACAAGGAGAAAAATCAAGCTCATCAACCAAAAAGACAAAGAAAAAGAGCCTTAACAGTTGAATAATAGCTTTGATACATCTCGATAAGAATCTGGTAACATTTTAAAATAAAATAAGTGTTACTGATTTCAGTCAAAGTCTATCAGATTATATATTTGTATTTGTATCCAACTTTTAAAGGAAAAATTCTTGATTTCATATTCAGATTCCCTATTTATGTTTGGATATGGTAGTTGTAATGTTAGGAATCAGAGATGTCTATTGTCAAGAACTAAAACCAAGAAGCTTCCAGGATGCTTCTTGTAAAATTATGATATAACCGCTATTATGATAGTGCTTCTTGTTAGGAATCAGAGATGCTTCTATATCCTCCGTACCATTCCACATGATAATGTATCAAAATAATTGCTACATGCTTCGGTTCTAATGAATCAATAGTTGTCACTAGACTTTGTTGTCTCAGATTTTTTGTATCCGATTCTATGTGGCTGTGAAGGTTGAACCTTATGAAAATGGAGGTGGAAGAGCAATGGAGGAGAGAGAAACGTGTAGTGGATGAGAAAGAGAGAGCAGAGAGAAAAATGAGAAATGATATGTCCACAACATTTTCACAACATTTTTATAACAAATCCTAAGTGGCAGGTTGTTACTGGTTTTTATTATTGGGGCAAAAAAGTAATTTTAGTGTTAGGTTCAAATTTGAACCAATAACAACTAACCACTTGTGATTTGTTGTGAAAATGTTATAAAAATGTTGTGGATGTGGCATCTCTCGAGAGAAAAATATACCTATTTTTGGGATTAGAGATAGGTATAGAATGTTATAAATAAGGATAATAAATGAGATCCTTATCAAAATATCAGCATTAATGAGTGCATTTTTTTAACCGTTGGAGGTGTAACTTGAACCTATCTCTTTTTTTTATACAAGATAGAAATTTTACTCTAACCTAATTTAAGTGTATATGTGTGTGAAGCTCCCTTCTAGAGACTTGAACTCCGGCCTTTGCCCCCCACACCCCTACAAGCACTTATACTTGTGAAGTGACCATCACACCAAGGGTATGCGGTGGTATTTTATACCATATTAAAGTCAATTGAAATTTAAAATAAAAGATTGAAATCTAAATCTTCTTTATAAATTTCTTTTTCTAAACCAATAATGAGTGACTTTTTTTATGGGAATAATAATAATGTGACTTTGTGTTGGAGGCTATTGATTTAACGACATGTTGACATAGTTATAAAAACTGTACCAGAGTTAGATTCGGCTGAAGAGTTGGTTCAGTGGTTCATTGGTTCAACCAGTGATTCATTGGTTGAATTATAGGTTTATTTATTAATTAAATAATATATTTTATAATTATAAAAAGCAACTAAAATAAAATAAAAATACTCCATTTAGATAAAAACACATCATCCATATAAATCATCTAATAACTAAGTTATATAGTCCAAAAGTCTTGAAACAACATATTTCATAGAAATTCAAAATAAAATTTTAGTTTGATCATTAAATCCTAGAGATTACACATTTGTGAGATGTTGGAGTAGGTCGTAGGATTGCTTTCTAACTTTTAGTCCAGCAGATTTTGACTATTTTAGTGTAGAAGTTCTTCCATTTTTGTCTTTTTTTTTTTTTTTTTTTTTAGTTCATCTTTTTATCACTTGCTATAATTTTATCACTCTCTCTTTATCTCCTTAGTCCCAACTCTCATCTCATGGCACAACTTTTACTTTATCTCTTTAATCTTTAATCTTTATCACTTTATGTCTTTATTAGATTAATTTTTTCAATCTTTAGTAGTTTAGTAAATGCACACGGTAGTTTTTTTTTTTTTATTTATTTATCCGGGAGTTAAAAAGATTAATATGTGCAATATGTCGGTTTAACTTGGTTTGATAATGGGTCATTGCATATTCGGTATTTTACATCAAACTATTCCAAAAAATGCTTTGGTTCACGATTTAACAGGTGGTTTGGTACGGTTTTTAATACTATGCTTAATGAGGCTTATGAAAATATAAATAAATAGTGGGTTCCAGTTTACTCAATTGGTAAAGTCTCTGAAGATTAAATAAGATATATGAGGTTTAATTCTCACTTACACAAAAAACCACTTGGTATCTATGAGAGTGCTTTTTTTCTTAGCACACAGGCCCAAGTTAAGACAAGGATCCCGGGCCAAATATTTGTTGTTTTGGTGGACTGGGCTTGATTCACCGCAGCTAAATGAGGCTGATTACGAACCAAGTTGTGCGCAAGTCACATAAAGCTCCTCAAGAAGAAAAATGCAATTCCTCCTAAGCAATAAAATACCATTATAAGTGTTTTAGTCTTGTAAAATGACCATTTACTCTTACAAAATAAGTAAAATAAGTGTTCATAATATTCACAATGAGAAGGAGATTGAAATAGAGTATTTAAGGCTTATCTTTTATTGTATAAACATTTAAAAGAGTTCCTTCACTTGGGACCCCGGGCGTACTGTCGTGGGATCCCGGGCATACTGTCGTGGGATCTCGGGGCGTACTAGGTCTGTAAGAACCCAGAATGCTGGTTCTCTGAACTATATGATCTTTCTCCATGTTTATTATGCAATAGAGTTTTGTCCTTTCCCTTTACCTCTATAGGTGCTACATAAAAACACACTATACAATACACATATCTTCAAATAATTGTTAGTTTCTTAGATTATGGTATACATTTTAATACATAAACGTATATGTAAATGAATTTCATGAGAATGATTCAGCCACGAGGATCTTGGCCCTAATTCTCATAAACTTAGTGCTTTTGCACAAGATTTGTGGGATTTGGAACTCAAGTGCAAGTGGCTTTGTTTGGGCATTGCCTTCCAAGATAGTTAGGCAAGAAGGATTTTGTGGGAGAAAGTGATATCTGATGTGTGTATGTTTTGGCATATGTTTCTTTGGAGGCTAAGTGTGTCCAAGGCCCAAGTTGAAGTGAGGACCCCGGTAAAAGGACTCAGCCTTTTGGCTGAGTAAAAGGAAAACTAGCAAGTAAGAATATATGTGTTGAACAGCCAGAAAGCAGCAAAGGAAAACAAAGTAATAAAGAAACACACGAAATAACTATTAGAGATCCTCAAATCAATATGAGGTATTTCATTATTTTTCTTAATTGTGGATTACAATATGCTCACTAAGACATGATACAAGGTCCAAATAAGCTCAAAAATTACAGACTTAGATGGTTATCTAAGCCTCTAAGACTTGCAAAGTTTGAATCATTTTGAATCCAAGTATGTACTAGTGGCTGTTTCTGGGATACCGGGAGATGTTTCTCTGTTTTCCTTGAATTTGACAGAGTTCTCTCAATGATTCTGTTATGATCTCTTTACTGCTTGCCTCCCTTCAATGTTGGTTGCTTCTTCTTTTTATAGTGTGACTCTAGGGCTCCGGGGTACCAGTAATTTCTCTCTTTTGCCCCTCCCTGGGTACCAGAGCTCGTGCTGTGTCAGTTACCCAGAGGGCTGGTCCTTCCCCTGTTTCTCATAATTTTCCTCTTTTAGTGTTGCCAAGCTGAAAGCCTCTTGCTGACTTTCTAGGTTGCTGACCTTAGCTATTGGCCTTTTTCACATTTTCAGCTTTTGGCTGCCCTCTTTTCTTGTCATTTTTCCCAAGTAGTTGGAATCTTTTACTGCTGGGTTTAAGGTTTTCCCAGCCACTTCCCCTTATAGTTCTTCATTCTGGATTCCCCGAGGTACCAGCCTTTTGTTCATGAATTGTCACTCTCCAAGTTCTCTGATTCTTTGTTGCACCACTGGGTGCTTGAGAAGGACATATCTATTCTTCATTTCTTGTATTTTGTGGTACTCCTTTTGAGTTGTCTCAATCCCACTTTAGCTGTGCTGCACGTCCCGAGGATCCTGAGCCTCTGGCAGCCTCTGGGTATCCCGACCCAATTTTTTCACTAGATTTTGCTGGATTTTTAAAGGCCTTTTTTGCTGGAAATCTGAACATACATAGGGCCTTGATGTCGATTCTTCTTGCTACACAAATTGGGTCTTTTTTACTTTTCATGGAATGGACTTTCTTGTGAAATTTTGGACCTCAACAGTATCTTAGTCTATTAATAAATACTCCCTCTGTCCCAGTTTGTTTGTCTTCTATTCCATTTTGAGATGTCCCAAGATATTATCATGTTTCTAAAAATAAAAGTAATTAATTTACTAATATTCCTATTATACCTTCTACTTTATTTTCAAAACTATTTGGAAAAAAAAAAAAAAAAAAAACTAACAAATATTAAAAAAAAAAATCAATTTAATTGGGTCACCTTTTAGTTGCCTTATTAAGAATAACTCTTTTTAAAAAAAATTGATAAATTTATTTAAGGGTAATTTTGTAAACTTATACATTTTTATAAGACAGACAAAACAATAAATGATATTTTCTTAAAAGTTTGACTTTTCAAACAGGACAAATAAATTGGGACAGAGGGAATAACATAATTATAAAAAATGGACGTCATATGTTGAAACTCTATCTAATTTTTTTTTTTTTAATTTATTTTATAAGTAAATAAAAAGCGTAAAAGTGCAATAGGCAAACTTTCGAGTTATTCCAGGACTTATCCTGTGGGCAAGATTTCTTTGTTATAAATGTGCAAGTCATTAAGGCGACTTGAAATTTCTAAATTTGGTGATCCAACCAAAAGGATACGTCATTGACTCACTATACTCAGGTTACACTATATCTAATATCTATACAACAGATACTGCAAGGCCGTTTAGTTTACCAAAGAAAACAAACACCGCAAGAGTGCAAGGCAAATTATTATGTGGGCGGGCTATGACCATATGATTCTGAGTGAATGAGCCAATGAGATTGGGTTTTTTCATAAAGAGGAAACTTATATGTGTTTTCAATTTCATTTTCAAATTGCTCTGTATTCATAATCATACATTATAGCATTGCGTTCATAATATTTTTATAAAATTTTTTTAGTTGATGAATAAAAAGATTATGACTCTTATAAAAAAATTATAATTTAAATCTTATTTACATAAAAAAATCAATTGATATTTTGAATTGATGATAAAACAATTCTTATAAAATGGAAGTGATAAATTTAAAATCTTATTGTATTTATAAATAAAAAATAAAAAAATTACTAGATCTGTGTCAAGTCAGTAGAACATTCATCTCTTTGATGAAATACAAGAAACTGATTATCTAAGGGAAAGACACATGGCCCGCATGCATGGCATAACCACTTGCATGTTAAGCTGCACTAGTCATTGACAAAATAAAACGCACTTGCATGTTAAAGGGAGCAGCTTGTGTCCAGTGCCAATGATCACTGGACACGTTGCGATGCGGACACGTGTCCGTACCCTAACGGGTCCAGTGGCCACTGGACAGAAGCCTTACCCCATGTTAAAGCCCTAGTCATTTATTAAAAAATAAACGGATAGTTCATACACAGAAGCAGCCGTTGGATTTGACTAGGATCGGGTGCCTTTTAATGCTTAGTTTAACTGTTCCTAAAAAAAAAAAAAAAAGGTTGATAAAAATTTCTATTTAATTTTAGGATTATGCTAATGAGTACTCTTAGAGCATTGGTTAACAATTCATTTTAAGAAAATTTTGACATCACTTTTATAAAAAATGAAAAAAGTTTTCAAAACATAAATTTTTTTTTTTTATAAAAACTTTCTTTAAATGAATTATTTACTAATATCCTAAGCTCATTCGTTAGGTTAGCATTTCCTTTAATATTCAATAAGTTAACTTCCGGGTTATTCCCGTGGCGGCGGTGGACTGACTTATTGGTAAGATTTCTTTGGTAATAGAATTATAGAAAGTGACTGGAAATTTCTAAATTTTGTGATCCCAACCAAAAGGACACGTCATTGACTCATTATACTCAGGGTAGACTCAATACATAAATAAACTACCAAATACTGCAACCCAAATTATTCTGTGGGCGGGCTATGACTACTATATGACTCTGTGAGCGGATGAGCCAATTAGCTTAACCGCGTTTTTCCAAAAAGAGGAAACCAAACGTGTTTTCAATTTCATTTTCAAACTCTTGTAGGCAGTAAGTTATTATTTGTCTTAATTTAAACCTAGTACTTTAATTAGTTTTAGCTTATCAATAACTGCAAGTAATAATCTGTCACTTAAAATTTGTTGTGAAAATATAGTAAAAATATTGTGGACATAACATTTCTCATATAATAATACGAGAAGTGTTATGTGGATAATATTTTTACAATATTTTCACAATAAATTTTAAGTGACAGATTGTTTGGGCAAAAAAGTAATCTAAGTGGTAAGTTCAAGTTTGAACCAATAACAACTAACCACCTATAATTTGTTGTGAAATTATTATAAAATATTTTCTCATAGTAATACTCTCATGAAAAATCTTATATTTACAATATTTTCACAACAAATTTTAAGTGTTATTATCACCGTAAATGTGTTGCGAAAATAACGGAGAGTTATTATACATTTTACTCCTATTTAAAAAAAGGCAATGAAAATCCAACATAGTTTGGTAATAGTCATAAAAGAAAAGTCATTGAATCCCGTTGTCGAAGAAGATTCCCGCCGTGTCGTACAACAGTTGCCATGATGATCTCTTCTCTTTAATTCACTGTTTCTCTTTCTCTAACACTCAGAGTTGTGACCCACCAACCCCCAACGCCAAAACCAACATATATATATATATATAAACTAAAACGGTCTCGAAGAGAAAAAACAGAAACCAATACTAAAAATAAACAGAGCTTCGCGTTTTTGAATTAATCATACTAATAATAATACTAATATGAAAGGGAAAAGCGGGAAAGGAAATTGGAACTTGAGCCTGAGCCTGATCCTGAAGGCGAACAAGCTAGGGTTACCGTCTGTCATTCTCTTATGCTCCTTCTTCTTCCTCGCTGGCTTCTACGCCTCCGCTCTCTTCTCTCTGGTCTCTGTGCAGGACATTTCTGGTGCTAGGCCAAGGTCGAGGCTACTCGATTCGGTCAACAAGGAGGAGAGCCACTACAATTTGTTGAACTCTGGAGAGACCGGTGACAATTCTATTACTTCAATTCCCTTTCAGGTACTCGATTTTATTCTCTTTCTATTTAGTTTTAAAAATAGTTCAGTTGGATTAGAATTTTAATCTGATTCTTTCTTTCTCTGATGCATTTTTATGGTTTTGAATGTGATCACCTCTGAGGAAAAAAAAAATTGTAGTTTAAATATCTAATCTGATCTAAGCTTGTAGCAAAAATTAATTTGTACTTATTTGTTGCTCAGAAAGAGTACTTTTAGCTAATACGGTAAACTTTTTTGGTTTTTTTTTTTTTTTTTTTAATAATTTATTTGTAACTATGAATAGGTATTGAGCTGGAGACCAAGGGCTCTATATTTTCCAAATTTTGCAACAGCAGAACAGTGTGAAAGCATAATAAAATTGGCCGAGCCGCGACTTAGACCGTCGACAGTGGCTTTAAGACCGGGGGAAACTGCAGATAGCACCCAGGGAATTAGAACAAGGTACCTTCTTTGTGTTTGTTTGTGTGTGTGTGAGTGCAGTATTTTTATTATAATATATACCGTTACCATACTTTTTATTTTATATTAGATTATTAGGCATTTCAAGATGACCATTTATTGATATTATAATTAAAGGGTGATTGAGATAATAAATATAGTAAATAAGTAGAGTCAGTGGTTTAATTTTATGTTTTTAACTTATCTCTCTTCTTCTCAATGAATAAATTAATGAAATTCAAGTAATTATCTTCAAACTTTCTCTTTTCCTTTTTAGTATTATTATTTATAATAATCATGAGATTATCATCATCGGCTGGTTTACTATACAATTAAATATAATTTTTGTTGTACTGGTAATTAAATTTGTGTACATGGGCATTGGTGATTATGGGTTTAAGAACTTTATCAATTTTAAGAACAAGAGTGATTATGTTGATGAGAAATTCTATTGATAGCTAATATATGCTTGCTGTCGAACAGTTCTGGCGTGTTTATTAGTGCTTCTGAAGACAAAACCTTGGACTTCATTGAGGGAAAAATTGCGAGGGCAACAATGCTTCCCAGGATCCATGGAGAGGTACTAGTCATTGTATTATCATCGTCATCATCATTACTCTCTGTCCATCTTTCTTGGTTAGAAGATAAAACTATTGTGTGTGGTTTTCAATTTGATTGGCCTGAGGTTTTTATATTTTATGATAAACAATTTTTGTTAATGCTCATCTATAAATTCAAAGTGAAATATTCGTTTAATAAAACTTTTACTTGTTAAAAAATTCGAAGTAAAAGATATGCAAGTTTGTTGCCAAAGGTGACATTGTAACAATGTATCTTCAGGAATATCTTCTGATAATTGTGACTAACGAAGTATTTCTGAAAATAATGACAAAAATGCCATCACAATGTATCTATCCATGGATGGAAGCATGGACAATGCTTTCTTTTCTTGGTTCTTTTCTTTTCTTCTTTTCTCTATTCTTTTCCTGGCCATGGAGAAGAAGATTTCTTGATGCTACCCTGCACTTAGTGGCAAATTTAATTGCAGATATTGGTTCCTTATGCATCTCACATTGTACCTCTTAAGTTCTTTTTTTGAACCATCCAATTATATTGATTCACAGCGAAACTTGCAGATATACAACTCATTACATTGATATCTTTGAGATCTCTCTCTCTTCCTGCCTCCCACTCTTTATTTCCTCTCTCCCACTGAATTTATGGTAGAAATGAACTACCCAATATTATAGTACCCGAAAAGAGTTTCTTATGTTGTCCTCGTATTTTCAGTTTCTACTCTACCCTCTCTCTCTCTCTTTTGGTAGCAAGAAAAAGATATGGCAGGTTTTTATGGTAAATGAAATTGACTTAGTTCATGAATAAGATTGGAACATATCTGAATCATTTAAATGAAAATCTCCTGACTTTTTTTTTTTTTTTGTTTCCAATTTCATTAGTGTATTCTGATCCAATGTAAGCTATCACTAACTTGTTCGAAATCACCAGTGCTGGAATACTGATATTATCTTCTATGCTTTTGCTACTATCTTCTTTTATCTTATATTCAAATTTATGAATGATCTAAATTTCCTTACCTAAAAAATTCTTATATTTAAATTCCGTGTTTCTCTTTTTCGTTGAAGTAGTTAACCTTTTATTTCAGGGCAATTTTAAAATTGTCTGAGGATATCACCATGTTTCAGGCATTCAACGTCTTGCGGTATGAGATTGGGCAGTTGTATAATTCTCATTATGACGCATTCAATCCTGCTGAGTATGGCCCACAGAAGAGCCAAAGGGTACATTCTAAGCAAATAGCATAGGTTTTTGTTTGTCATTATTTGTTTCTTAATCAAATTTCCATGTTATATTGAAAAAATTTATAAGCAAATTTCCATGTTATACTCTATAATATATATAAGTAGAAGGCAATTGCATTTCAGTTTTGGGCTGACAGCAAAGGTGGTGACGCTGCATCATTTTACATGATTGTCTTCTGAAAGAGAGTTTGAGGGGAAGAAAAAAATTATGGGATTTGCTCCATGTGACCTGCTGGACAATGAAACATCCATTTTCTAGGATTTATGTAACAAGGAACAGCTCTTCTCATTATTTTTCTAAAATTAACATATTTCTTTCTCAAACAGAATGTATGTTTTGTTTCTTTGGAAGGAAAGAAAATTGCAAGACTAGTATCTTTTGCACTTTAATTCCCATAAAAATGGGAGGAACTTAAATTATAAAAATATTCAGATAGGACTTATATCACTAGGACGTTAAGTTTAGGTTTTTCTGACAACAGAACTTTCATCTCCAATCACATGAATTCACTGTGAGTTTATAAATCTTGGCTTCATACACTTGACAACCTTAATGATCTGCTTTATCAGTAAATTTTTTATTTATTTAATAAAACTGTATTTTACTTGTTTAAACCAAATGAGCATCATACACTCACAATTGTGTTTAGTTTCATATATTCAGTGTTTCTTCATTGCTTGTTACATTTGCCATACTTTGTTCCAGTTCTTCTTCTTCTTCTTTTAAATTTACTTACTATAACTACAGATACGTGTGTTTGGATAGAATATGCTAAGTGTTGATCACATCTTGATCTTTTGAATATGAATATCTTGATATAAATATTAAGGAGCTTATGACTCTAAAGAATTGTAACGTTTATCTTAACCCTCATGCAGATGGCTTCTTTCTTGTTGTATTTATCTGATGTTGACGAGGGAGGGGAAACTATGTTCCCATTTGAGGTAAGATCAAGACCTCTGTTGTCTCCTTTTAGTTATTTTTTAGAAGGGGGCGGGGGTTTGGGGGGTGATGAAAATTTGACCTTATTGTTAATTATTCTATGCATGATTTTTTTGTATTTCTCCCCTTTTGGGGGTTTATGTATCCTGTTCTCTGACATGCAGAATGGCTTAAATATGGATGGAAGCTATGATTTCCAAGACTGTACTGGTTTGAAAGTGAAGCCACGGAAAGGGGATGGACTTCTATTTTATTCAATGTTTCCAAATGCTACAATTGATCCGGTCAGTAACATCATTATCATTAGCACCATTCTCATCTTTCTTATTAGACAGTCCGTTGTTTCTTAATCAGGGAAAATCATCCTTATCAATAGAGATTAGCCGAATTTTAAACTACTAAAAAGTTTGTAGAATACCTCATTCTGCCAAGTTGTGGCTACTTTCAAACTTTTCCTCTTATGGCGCCTTTACATACGTAGATTCTTGCAAATGTCTACAATTAGAAACCTTCTCCATATTCCCAAAACCTTTAATTAAGGAGGAATGTTATGTTCACAACATTTTCACAACAAATCTTATGTGGCAAGTTGTTATAGGTTGTTATTGGTGGGATTGAAAAGTAAATTTCAGTGGTAGGTTCAAATTAGAATCAATAACAACTAACTACCTATGATTTGTTGTGAAAATTTTGTGAACGTAACACCTCTCTTAATTAATTATTAGGTAAATTACATTTTAACTTATATTTTAGGGGTGGTTTCAAATTAAACCCAATAGTTTTAAATGTTTCAAATCAAACCCTGAGGTTTAAGACTATTACAATCTTATGATTTTACTAGTTTCAAATTGAACCCTAGACACTTATAGTCATATCAATTTAAACCCTGGACACTTTCATTTTGATGTGGGGGGTTTGATTTTTGAATTTGATTGGGGGTTTAAATTAATACGATTTCAAAAGTGAGTGTTTGATTTGAAACTAAGGAAACTATAATTTTGAATTTGTAACAGTTTTAAACCTCAGGATATAATTTATAACTTCTAAAACTATAGGGAGGGTGAGGTTGCGGGTTCAAAACCCACTAGGTGTAGCATCATCATTTGTGGGTTCAAATCTTACTTTTTCTTTTTTTATGGTGAAGCATAATCAATTGGGACACATAGTAGCTTGATGGATATGAAAACCTTATATTAAAAGCGCTGTAAATTTTGTAGCTATTAAAACCAATTACTAGGGCCTTAACACTATTGTTGACATTCATAATTGCATGAATTGTACCTGCTGTTTGTTGGCTTCTAGTAGAATTCATAAATTGAAAACTTTGACAGATGTCACTTCATGGCAGCTGCCCTGTGATCAAAGGTGTAAAATGGGTGGCTACCAAGTGGATCAGGGATGAAGAACAAAATGATTAAATATTTGTACCTACAGTCTGCTTGTATTTCAAAATTTTGTTTTGCCTGAGTATTTGGCAGCTCTCTTGTAGTATTATTAGAGGGATTAATTTGAAATTAATAATTTCTCATGTTACACCAGCCAATTGGCCCTATAAGTAAATGATGCTGTTATATAGGTAGTCTTCATTTAGAAGAAGTGCAAGCTTAACCCAAAACTGAACAAGTTTGGTTTGGGACTTTGGGATTTTGAGCCTCGGTCGGGTCCAGGATCCTAGGTTGAAATTTCAAGCCTGATTTAGGATCGAGTTGGACTTGGTTTAGGTCTACAATTCAAGCCGCAATTGAAGCTTGACGCGACCATGTATGTGCTATGCACATACCCATTTACCAACTCCTCCTTTCCCTTTTTTTTTTTTTTTTTTTTTGGTGCAGTCTCTTTGGTGTCTGAATAAACAAGCTAGATTGACCAACCATAAGAACAATACAACATAAGCACGACGGCAAACACAAAAAAGCTACGGGGCCTATCACCATCTCCCTCTTCTGCTAATCGGATTGAGTATGGTCCTGGAAGGTCAGAGATAGAAATAGGGCCCATCTTATTACACCTAAAAGCCCATTGGACTAAAGCTGTTGAATTAGCTTCTCTCTTAAATAAAGAAACAGACCAACAAGTGGCAACAACTATGGTCTTCAGAACGTTACGTCTTCTACAATGGGGAGCCAAGGTCCACGAGGGCTGGGAAGTGAACTCACTAAGAGGCTTCACTAAGTTAAGATGAATCCCCCTCCCACACCTAAATCAAGTAATCCATGGCTTGAATTACAGAATCATACAGAATCTCTCTCTCTCTCTCTCAAATTTGAAAACTCAAAAGAACCCAAACCCTACCTACCACGTCCACCGTCGCTTAGCAACACTTGCAAAATTCACTCATAATAAAGTAATAATTAATTCTTTCAATATATATACACACACAATCAATACTATGGAAAAAAAGTATATGTTAAATATTAACATTGATATACCATGTTGAATGTGTTAGTATGGAAGCGAAAGCATAAAGTATAGAACACAATAACACACGAGGGTTACGTGGTTCAGCCCAACGGCTTACATCTACGGAGAAAACCCTAAAGGGTTACATCAATAATATATTATAGTGTAGTACAAATCCTGTGTTATAATGAATTATAACATGTGTATATATAGTAGACTAAACCCTAGACTAATAGACTTGTAGTACAAGTAGGAAACTTGGCTTGCACACAAAGTAGAATTAGGCTTGGGCCTATGCTAATGGGCTAATATATTTCTAACACCCCCTCTCAAACTCAAGATGGAAGCTTGAAGAAATCTTGAGATTTGATAAGGTTGAGAAGATCCTTTGAATTAATGAAGTTTGGCTCTGTGACGGTAGTTTGAGGAAGGCAATGGTCTTGCAATGTTGATGCGACTTCTAACGGTGGCATGACTATACTGGAGAGTTTTGACGGCAGCAGTAGGAAGCCAAAGAAGATGAACGCAGCGAAAAAACACCGAGGAAGACAAAGATTGCTCTTAAATATACCATAAGGACAGAAAACCATGGCCACAAGAAGGTAGCATATACAACATGATATAATACAACGCGTTGCTAATAATAATGTTATTTTAACATGGTATCAGAGCCAAATTTCGTTCTTGACATCAAATAAACATCTCTAGCAAGCAAAGAAGATTCTCACGTGCACACCACTATCAGAAGTCACACATGCTTGTCTGTTGCTGGATTTAGACTCCACGGCATCTTGCAGCCACTGTGGCTTAGTGCTCTGTCCAAGATTCACGAACTCAAGCAAAGCCGTGACTTAACTTTTCAGATCTGTGCAAATCCAAGCTTCGCCTGATGAAACCAACACCACAGCCGTGCTCCACGACCTCCCGCGACAAAAACCCAAAAACACGGCCCCTAACGAAATCCTCACGCGCCACCATGCGCCGCTAATAGCTCCGGAACCTCCCCACGCGCCGCCACGATTTAATATTTTGTAGCTCATCCATTGGTCACACGCGCCGTCCTATCGGCCATGTAGACCACCGATCAGCCTACGGAAGAAATTTGGCTTTCAATCGCTGCTACACGCGCCTCCACGCGCCGCCTGGGATTCTGGCTTGTCCTCCACGTGCTGGTGATCACCCACGCGCCTTTCACGTGCCGAATCTGTGATGTTGTCATCCATGACGTCATTAGAGAGCCACGTCAGCCCTAAACACGTCATCAGACACGTCAGCTAGCCACGTCACCTAGCTGACCGTTGACCGGACCGACCCAACCCGAATTACCCGGATCTGACCGTTGACTTTGACCTGGATCCGTTGACTTTGACTTTTGCGTTGACATTCGACCAAAGTCAAAATTTTCGAGAGGGCCTATCTTGCTCAGTTTTTCACGTAGATTCCAATTTTGAACCCTGTTTCTTCATTTGAAGCTCCGAAATTGGTCAATTGGCACATTCATATCCAAGTGATCTTCTCATACTTATCCAACCTCAAGCCTTCACCGAGCTTCCGCCTTGAGTTTGAGGGAGGGTGTTAGAGATATATATTAGTCATATTAGCCCAATGTAATAGGCCCAAGCCCGTTCCTACTTGTACTAGTAGTCTAGGGTTTAGTCGCCTATATATACTCATGTTAAGCTTCATTGTAACATAGGTTATTGTACTACACTTTTACATAATAAAGATGTAACCCTTAAGGGATTCCTCCGTGGATGTAGGGTGACAAGGCTAAACCACGTAACCCTCGTATTCTCAATGTTCCTATTCTATGCTTTCTCTTCCGCATCCATTCTAGCATATACAACATGATATAATACATCGCGTTGCTAATAATAATGTTATTTTAACAGTATACAAGAAGAGACTTTGAATTGTATAATTAGAACAGTAAAAAGAGGTACTATTATATCTACGATCTGAAAAACAGTTCACCTCATCATGGTTTCCTTGCAAATCTACTTCGAAGTTGGGATCCTTTAATTCAAGCTTTGTAAAACAAAGTTGTTGCCAGTAGACGTAGCAGTCTGACATTACACTACAAAAAGAATTTCCTACAAAATTATTCATAAGCAATCACCTATTTCAATAAATGCCCCCAAAATGACACAAACTCATCTTTTTTTTTTTTCTTTTTTTTTAGAATCAAGACTTGAATTTCATTAAACTAAATCAACCATGGTCGGTTAACAATACAGAATAGAGGTGTGGAGGAACATCCTCCATCCACACCTTTAAACCTGTGGCATGTCGTGCATGTTTTGCAAGGTTATGAGCAACAGAATTGCCAAGTCTACGAATGTGGGAAAATGAAATACCGTTGACATCTATTGCGATTTTGGCTGCATCTAGGATGTGACCAAAGGGAGCTAGTGAGTCTTCCTTGCTCTGTAATGCTTTTATTATCAATTCTGAATCCCCTTCTTAAGGGTCGTCAATGGGCCGGGTTAGGCCAGCCCGGCCCATTTTTACTTGGCCCATGGGCACAATGGGCTGGGCATAATGGGCTATTGACTAGTTATCGGGTCGAGTCAGGCTGGGTCAAAAGAGAAAATCTCAACCCATGACCCTGCCCATGGGCAATGCTCATTTTGTCTTTAGCGAACTGGGCTATCGGATTGGGCCTAATGGGCTACCCATAGGTTTGTGTTAGCATATTATTTTATTATTTTTATAAGGAAAGAATCAATTTTTTATAAGGGAATAATCAATCTATTTTTTAAAAGGAAAGAATTAAAGAATTTAATAAAAAATTACAAATTTTTTTACTGTCAAATCTATTTAATTTTTTGTTTTGTTGATGGAAACCTATTTAATTTTTTTTATTAAGGCTTTAAATAGGTTTTTTTATTATTTTTTTATTATTTTTTTTTATCTTTAATAAAAAAAATGTCAAATGGTTAATTCAAATTTGCTAGACTACTAGAAAAATATATATTTAGTAAACTAAGTTTAGCATAATTACTTTGAGTATCTTAGTGGCTGAGAGAGTTTTCTTAAGAAATTCCTCTATAATATCTCAAGATTAATCCGTCATACACTTCCTATATATATTTGTTATGAATTATGAGTTATTAGGCTGGGCCAACGGGTTAGGCCAACAAGCTAGGCCAACGGGTTGGGCTACTGGGCTAGCCCACCGGGTACCCATGGGCATAAAAACTAGCCCATGGCCTCACCCACTAGGCTAGTGGACTACCCATGGGCCTTAATAACAATGGGTCGGGCCGCCCATTAGGCCGGTGGGCCATCGGGTTTATGGGTCGGGCTGTGGGTCGTGGGCTATTTGATTACCCTTACCCCTTCTAATATGAATCTTGAGAAGCCAAGTTTTTCAGCAAAGGAGAGAGCTCTTGTTGCTGCCATAGCTTCAACTAGGTCCTAAAAGAGAAAGGGAGTTGAATCTGCTCTGATAGAGAGGCTAGCACCTGACCAAAGCCATCCGAAATAACTACTCCCAGGCCTGCCTTGTTTATGTCATTGAATGTTGCCCCATCGAAGTTAATTTTAAAACAACCAGCAGGTGGAGGGTGCCATGCAACTCGGGTTGGTGGTGGGGTGACCCTTTGAGCTCTTTGGACGTTGCTTGCCTGTTGGTAGTCCGTTAAGGATTGTTGGGAAGTTGGAATCACCTGCAATATGGGGTAATCTATATTTCTCACTCTCAATTGGTTCCTACGAAACCAAATGTTCCACATGATGACCACCATTAATTCCACCTTGCTACATGCATTTGAGACATAGAGAAGCAATTCTTTTATATCTGCAAATGAATGAGCTTGGCGGAATGAAAAATCTGGTATGGTGTCCTAGATTGCAGTAAGCTTGGAGCACTCCCAAATTGCATGTAAGACCAATTATTTAGCTTGCCCACAGTGATCGCATATGTCTTCATTCAAGATTTTCCTCCTCTTCAGGTTTTTCTTCACTGGAATAGCATCCCTACTTGACCCCCATACAAAATTTCTAATTTTGTTTGGGACATCAAGACCCTAAATCAGCTTCCACAACTCACTGTTGTGATCCGAGTAACCAGGAGACTGATTGTGGAGCTCTTTCCTTGCTAAGAATTTGTATCTTGACTTGACAGTATATGTACCCGATGCATTGAAAGGCCATGTGAGTGTGTTCGCAACAGAGGTAGTGCATAGTGGAATACTCTTTATCAAACTTACTTCTTGAGTGTTGAACAGACCGCGTATGAGACAATCATCCCAGCTGTGTGTCACTAGATCTATGAGGTCTTGGACTTTAATATCCTCAAAACCTGCAACAATTGGTGATTGGATCCATGGGTGATCCAATGATGGCAGCCAAGCATCAAGCCACACACTAATGGACTCCCCACTTCCTACTCTCCATTTAGCACATTTCAACAAAACATCACGCCCTTTTAGGATACCTTGCCAAGCATAGGATCCAAAATGAGAATCTGAGGCCTCTATAAACGAGCAATCCATAAAGAATTTTGATTTGAAGACCCTATAAAATAGGGAATTCTGATTGTGCAAAAGTCTCCATGCTTGTTTAGCTAGTAGTGCATCATTAAAAAGGACCAAGTCTTTGAAGCCCATACCCCCTTCAGATTTTGGAAGGCATAGTGTTTCCCACTTAACCCAATGAATCTTCCTCTTGTCTCCTTTTGACCCCACCAAAATTTCCTTATAAGGCTTTCAATTTTGGAGCATAAACCCAAAAAGATTTTGAAATAACTCATGGTATAACTTGGAATTGCTTGAACCACAACCTTGATTAAAATTTCCCTTCCTGCTTATGATAAGAGTTTCTCTTTCCATCCTTGAATTTTTCTCCATACCCTTTCTTTGATGTAATTAAAGCTGGCCTTTTTATTTTTCCAACAAGTGATGGAAGGCCAAGGTACTTCTCATATTGTCTTATTTCCTCCACTCCCAATGCAAGCTTAATGTGGTCCCTTGTACCCTCATCAGTGGATTTGCTGAAGAAGATGGTAGTTTTATTTCTGTTAATTTGCTGACCCAAACACATGCCATAAGTATCTAGAATGTCTAAGATTTTTTGACATTCTTGAACTGTGGATCTACAAAACAAGAGGCTATCATCTACAAAAAGGAGGTGGGTTAAGGGAGGACTATTTCTAGATAAAGAATAGCCTCGAATATCAC
Organism: Quercus aquifolioides; assembly: GCA_019022515.1. Lineage (NCBI taxonomy): Eukaryota > Viridiplantae > Streptophyta > Magnoliopsida > Fagales > Fagaceae > Quercus > Quercus aquifolioides. Next base: position 42,917,675 of record CM032334.1, on the reverse strand, counting down.
CCTGAGTTGCTGCTTGACTGATTAGGCCATGAAAGCCTTCCGTGCATAGTAGGAACAAGAATGGGGAGATGGGATCTCCTTGTCTGATACCCCTTGATGGATGGATTAATCCTTTGGGTTCCCCATTGACAAGAATGGAGTAGGATACTGTAGTAACACATAACATGAGAAGTTTAATCCATCTATCATTGAACCCCAATTTTTTCATGACAGTTATTAGGTAAGGCCATTTCACCCTATCATAGGCCTTGGTCATGTCAAGTTTGATTGCCATGAAACCATCTTTCCCTGTGTGTTTTTGCATACTATGTAGGGATTCAAATGCTACCAAAATATTATCTGAAATAAGGCGGCTTTTGGTGAAGGCACTTTGGTGTTCAGTGATAATTTTTGGTAAAATGCATTTAAGCCTATTAGTTAAGACTTTTGAAAAAAATCTTATATAAGACATTACAAATACTAATAGGCCTAAAATCAGATGTATGTTCGAGATTTTTTTTCTTTGGGATGAGAGTAATAAAAGTATGGTTTAAGTGCTCGGGTAAAGATGCTGAATTAAGAAAAGTAAGTACTGAATCTATTACATCATCTCCAATTAAATTCTAGTAATGCTGAAAAAATAGAGGAGGCATACCATCAGGACTTGGTGCCTTTAGTGGGGCCATCTTCTTTATAGCTTGTTGCACTTCCCAAGCCAGAAATTCCTGGGAGAGTTGTTCATTCATCTCATCACTAATCACTTGGTTGATTGAGTTTGTGGCTACCTCACATGGTGGCAGATTTGCCAAGGTATAAAGCTCCTGGAAATAGGTAGTTAAGGTCTCTGTGACTTGGTCCATATCCGAACTCCACTCCCCATCAGCTTTGTGGATTTTAAGGATCGAGTTCTTCCTCTTCCTTTGGGTAGCACGGCAGTGGAAGTATTTAGAATTCTCATCTCCATTGGCTGCCCAAAACACCTTAGATCTTTGAAACCACATCCTATATTCTTTATCCACTAGCTCATCTATTTCTTTTTTAAGCTCTCTAAACTGGAAATTCACTCTTGTTCTCATAGCTTCTTCCTCTGCCTCCCTTAATAATTTTCTTTTTTTCTTAAGCTCCCTTTTCACATTCCCAAAATGCTTTCGGTTCCAGTCTTGTAGTTCTTTTCCACATTTTTTTTATCTTCTTGATCACCTTAATGCTAGGATCGACCTCTTCATAGGATGTCCATACCGTTTCAACAACATTTGTGCACCCTCTATCGGATAGCCACATTTCTTCAAATCTGAATGGTTTTGTAATGCTTGGGATTTCTAGACCATCCGGAATAATCCATAATGGGCAATGATCCGAAGCATTGGAGGAGAGGTGGTGAATTTTTGCTCCTGCAAACTGCATAAACCAATCATTATTTGCAAGGCCTCAATCCAATCTTTCCCAAATGGAGTGCCCATCAGCAAAGTGCTTCTACCAAGTGAATTGTGACCCAATGAAACCAAGTTCAATAAATCCACATTCATCAATAATGTCACAGAATAGTTGCATTTGGGCATGACTTCTGCAACTCCCCCTAGCTTTTCAGAACTTCTCACTATCTCATTGAAGTCTCCTGCACAGAGCCATGGCAACTTGAATTTGTTGTTGAGCTGACGAAGCATATCCCATGATTTATGGCATTTATGCGTCACTGGCTCACCATAAAATCCTGTGAATCTCCAAGCATCCCCTGCACCCTTGTTAATAATAGCATCAATACGATTTTTAGAATAAGATTTAACATTTAAATTTATTGAGTTACTCCAATACAATGCCAATCCTCCACCTCTATTATTTCGTTCAACAAAAAATAAATTTTCAAAATTCCAATTACGTTATACTTCTTTTAGCCTTGCATCATCCACCCATGTTTCGGCTAAAACCACAGCGGAGGGATCTTTTGCTTGAACCATTCTTTCAAGCTCTTTCCCTGTACGTAGGTTCCCAAGCCCACGATAGTCCCACACAATTAGACTCATTGTTCTTGGCGGGGCTGCCCTGCAGCCTACACCATTGAAATTTCCTGAACTTCCGCCTTTGAAACATGGACTTTTTTGTTTTGTAACTCAGGCAGGTCTGCTTCTCCATCCTTGCATGTTCTTTTCTTTTCTGAGGGATTCTGCGAATTAGAGGTCTAGCTGTGCACATGAGGCTCACGTTCAATTCTTTTCCATTTGCGTGGTGCATGAGGATCGTTGAGCTGGACACAATTAGTGTTTGAGTTGTGATTATCATTAAATTCTCCTTCATATTCTCCATTTAATTCCACGCGGCGTGGTGGGATTGAAGACTTGTTGCTAATATCTTGCATGTTACCTCCGTTTCCTTTTTTGTGAATATCCGAATTAATGTCATTTAGTTGCATGTCAAAATCGATGGGATACGTTTGGGAAATTGGTGGTTTATGAATGGTATTACTCCCCTCAATAATTGCATTAACTCCTAGACACGTGTGAGATTGTAACTCCTCGAAAACTTGATGATCCAGATTTAATGTTTTGTAACTGTCCACGCCTGCCCTAACGCCATGAGGAGTGGTTGGTTTGTTCACCAACGTGTGCTGCTGTGACTGAGCTACCAAGACACTAGTATGGGTTGGTGCACGTCCCAATCCATCACCCATTCTAGCCACGGTGGTGACCGTAGTTTTTCCCGGGTTGAAAGGCAGTGCTCGAAGCTAATTCCCGTATCCTTGTTGATCCTGTCGAAGCTTCCCTTTACTGCTGAGCCAAACATCACACTCCTTGTTCGCATGAGATACCATACCACACCAGTAACAAAAATTTGGAAGTTTTTCGTACTTGAACGAGACCCAAATTTCGGAATCCTCATTGATGGCTACTTTCCTACCTCTGCAGAGAGGATTAGAGACATCAACTTCAACTCTAACACGAAGAAATGTCCCCCCACCATCTCCTTAGTGTTTTCTGACGCCACCAGACCTAGTGTTTCACCAATTTCTATTGTCATTTCTAGATCCATCATGCTCATTGGCAGTCCATGTATTTGGACCCAAAACTTCGTAGTAGTAAACGTCATGTTTCTTGTATGGACAGAGAAATCAAACCGCTTGAAGAGGACTAGGTGTTTGTCAAACACCCACGGTTCTGAGGCTAGAACTCTTTTAGCATCATTCTCATGTTCGAACATGAATAGAAGGACATGATCCTCGGCCTCTCTGATCGTAAATTCACCCTTTGACCTCCACAGGGGTTTAAATGTTCTGCAAATGGCTTCTACGTTCAGAGCTCTCTTGGTTAAAACTTTTGCTACTAAAACATATTCCTTAGTAGTCAGATTCTTGGATTTCTTAAGACTTACTTTTGCTCCTTCAGCTTCTGTTAAAGAGAGTTTCTTCCAATCCTCAAGGACGTCTTCCATTGTTGGGAAAGAAAAAACGTAAGATAATTTTTTATACAATTAGAAAAGACTGTATAGAAAGACCAAAGATAAGTGTTTCCCCACCCCTGAAGAATCACACGATCACGAAATAGTGTAACAAATTATCGATTGTACTGATTTGTATATATGTGAGTACAATCCTCTGTATGAATCTTTACAATGAAAGAGTACAATAAATTTCTCTGATTCGATCTCCAAGAAACTTTACGATCCGAAGGGGCTATGAAGCTTGATCTTGAATCGTGCTTTGATGTCTCCAAGTTGAATGAATATTTAAAAGTGCTTGATTTGATACGAGGGCCGTCGGCTTAATCTCAAATTGGATTAAAGGAGAATTTCTGCTTTGATTTGAAGAAGTAGGAATATGCCTTGATGAACAATAGAATTCTTGTGAACTTAGAGATGACTCTCTAATTTGGCAGAGTGTCAGTAGGGTTTTCTCTCTAAGTGTCTCTCTTTTTTCTCATATGAGAAGCCTTTATTTATAAGCAACTCAATAATATTAAATTTGGAATTTTCTCTCAGCATTTATTGAGAGTTGAATTATGAATTTAATTTGGTATTTCATTTAATAAGAACTTTCCACATAGGTCTTTTCTTCTGACGCTGCCATATGGCTTTCTTCATTTGATGTTGCCACGTGACTTAATTTCATTCGTTGATCGTCCATGTCATCAATTGGAGATTAATTTGATCACAAATATTTTATCATGAACAATCGGACGGTTGTGAATACATCATAAAATTTTGTTGTCTACAAATGCCCCCACTTCAAGATTCAGCTTTGCGTCTTTCTGATGCAAGGAAGACAAGGCTTAAAGTATTCTTTCATTTTTTTTATTTTTTATTTTTTTTATTTTTTATAATGGACTTGGTTTTACGGGTACACAAGGCTTTCATCCAAGTGAAATATGGGCTTCTTTCATCCCAATGTTGTATATTACAGCTTTGCCATCCAAGATGTCTTTTGGTTGCACCCATTTTTTTTTGTAACACTGGGGTTTCACTTTCACGGGCCTGGTCACACACAAGGGACATCCTCTTTGGAGTGCAAGCTCACCTTAGTTTTGTTAGGCAAGTCGGTGCCACAATTGTCTTGCTCAGCAAGCATGTCTTTTCTTTAGCTGCACTCTTGCAAATCACTAGGGCTTCTTGCGAGCGCCACCTCTATAAAATGAGGTGATGTTTTATGGGTTAGAGGCTGATAGTCCCAAAAATATAACCGTCCACATGAGAAGGACGATCTACAAGCACGACCCCAACGACGACGCAGTCTAAGGGGAGTACCTGACAACGACCTAGCTGTCGTCCTTCAATCAAGACAAGCCGTTACAAAAATAGCAATGAATTCCAATTCCGTTCAAGGTGTATCTGCCAACGTGACACCCTACACGAGCGTTACAGATTCTGCAATAACACCCTCATTATTATAGAACCAACGGCTAGAAGAGAAAGGAAATCACCTATATATATTCGTAAACAAGATTCAAGAAAGGTACGAAAAATACACTCACTAGAGTTCTCACTTACAAAAGCTATATCATTTTCTTTTTGTTTCCAAGCCTTTCTAACTTCGGCATCGGAGGCTCCGTGGCTGGCGCCACACCAGTGACCACACTCTTTGTAGTTTGACGTGTACTAGGGTCTAGAGCAGTTGTGGAGGATCCCAATCTGGACGAACATCTCTACTGACGATCCTAGCATCATCAATTTGGCGCTGTCTGTGGGGACGAATATTCTTAAGCATCCAGTTCAAGGACACTGTTCTATTTTAAAGAGATGGAGTCCACCTCTAACCCAGATCCTGCTGCATTGGCCCTACAAATACAAGCACTTGCAGCCACGGTGGAAGAACTCACCAAGCAAAATCAGGAGATGAAGCAACGGTTGCAGCAGGGAGAGAACCGCCTAGAAACCAACAGAGACGAGGACGAAAATAGTCACAGGAGACGAACTAGCACTCCAGAAGGGAAAAACTCGGATTTCCTTAGGGAAATGAGGAAGGAGATGAACGAATTGAGAAATGCTATTAAGGGAAAGACGGATCAAGGGTTGGAAAGAATTGTCAGAAATACGGATTCACCTTTCACTGCAGCCGTCCAAGAATGCCCAGTACCTTCCAAGTTTCGTTTACCCCAGCTCGAACCTTTTGATGGATTGAAAGACCCGTTAGATCATCTGAACACTTTCAAGACGACCTTGGGTCTTCAGCAGCCCCCTGATGAGATTTTGTGTCGCTCATTCCCCACTACCCTTAAAGGGGCAGCCCGGGAATGGTTCACCAAATTGCCAACATCGTCCATTGACAATTTCGAGCAGTTAAGCAGCTCATTTGTCCGTCACTTTGTTGGTAGACAACGTCCAAAAAGGACAGCTGACCATTTGCTCACAATCAAACAAGGAGAAAAGGAAACTTTGAGGTCCTATGTGACACGCTTCACCCAAGGAATGCTGGAGGTAGATGAATCAGACGATAAGGTGCAGCTTACAACTTTTAAAGCAGGATTGAAGTCTAGAGATTTTGTGGTGTCCCTGGCAAAGAATCCTCCCAAGACGATGGCAGAGGCGCTGTTGAAAGCGCAGAAATATATGAACACTGAAGACGCTCTAGTAGCCATAGATGGAGCAGAGAAACCAAGGGAGAAAAAGAAGGAAAAAGACGACAATCGAAGGGGATAGAAGAGAGATCGAGGTGACCGAAGGAATGACGACGGGAATCGAAGAAGAGATGATAAAAATCCTCGACCAACGAAGTTCACACCATTAGTAATGCCTGATGACTAGATTTTGACGGAGATAAAAGAGGAACAATATCTTAAATGGCCCAGACCACTTCACTCACCACCTAATGTGCGTGACAAGGGGAAATATTGCCGTTTTCACAAAGACCACGAGCATTACACAGAGGATTGCCGAGATTTGAAGAAGCAGATAGAAGAACTTATCCAGAAGGGGAAACTTCAGAAGTATGTAAAAAAGGGAGAAACCAGCAAATACGGCAAGAAAGATCAGCATGGAAGTTTTCAACAAGGTGGAGATCACCCACCACCTCATCCGCAGAGTGCAATAGAGGAGATAAAAACCATCGCGGGGGGACCAACTACAGGAGGGTCGTTCCGATCCCTCAAAAAATCACATCAAAGGCAAGTAAACAGTGTTCATGGCTTACCTCCCTTGAAGCAAAGACGGACGAACCAAGACATGTACTTCTCAGAAGAAGATGCCAGAGGAGTAAAGCAACCTCATGACGACCCACTGGTCATCATGATCATGATCGAGGGTTTCAATACAAGGAGGGTTCTGGTAGATAATGGGAGCTCGGCAGACATTATTTACCTTTCCGCCTTCCAGCAATTAAAGGTAGATCCAAAAAGGCTTCATCCTTTCGAATCACCCCTCGTCAGCTTCAGTGGAGACAAGGTATACCCCATGGAATAGTGACGCTGACGGTCACAGCTGGCTTATACCCCCTCTAGGTAACCAACAAACACAATTTTTTGGTTGTAGATTCACTTTCGTCCTACAATGTGATCATTGGACGACCTACCCTCAACCGTTGGAAAGCTGTTACTTCCACCTACTATCTGAAGGTAAAGTTTCCGACAGAACAGGGGGTTGGAGAAATAAAAGGAGATCAAGTGTTGGCAAGGGAGTGTTACCAGGCCGTCTTAGCCTCGAAAGAAAACCATACATGGGTAATCGAAGATAAGACGCCCGAGATCGTTGAGAAGCTAGAAATGATAGAGCTGGTCGAAGGGGACCCATAAAAAACGACCCAAGTAGGGACGAATCTAAACACGAGGACGAAGGAAGGAATCATCAATTTCCTAAAAAACAGTCTCGATGTATTTGCTTGGAGCCACGAAGATATGCCAGGGATTCCAGCAGACATCATCCAACACCGCCTAAATGTAGACCTAGAAAAGAAGCCCGTTCAACAGAAAAGAAGGGTCTTTGCCCCTGAACGAAATAAAGCAGTGATGGACGCATGGGAAGTGGAGAATGTGCGTCGACTTCACGGATCTAAACCAAGCCTGTCCAAAAGATAGCTTCCCCTTGCCCAGGATTGATCAGCTGGTAGACTCTACCGCAAGACACAAGCTTCTTACTTTCATGGACGCATTTTCGGGGTATAACCAGATACAGATGGCCGAAGAAGATCAAGAAAAAACTGCCTTTATCACTAGCCAAGGGCTTTATTGCTACAGGGTCATGCCTTTTGGTTTGAAGAACGCAGGGGCCACATACTAAAGATTGGTAAATCAGATGTTCAGCAAACAAATTGGGAGAAATGTAGAGGTGTACGTCGACGATATGCTCGTCAAGAGCAAAAAGGAAAGGGATCACCTGGACGACCTTAAGGAGACATTCAACACGCTCAGACAGTACAGCATGAAGTTAAACCCCTCCAAATGTGCTTTCGGAGTTTCCTCAGGGAAGTTCCTCGGGTTTATGGTTTCACGAAGGGGAATAGAAGCAAATCCTGAAAAAGTAAGGGCCATCCTCGAGATGTCTTCACCAAGGACGACTAAAGAGGTACAATCACTCACAGGAAGAGTGCAGCCCTCAACAGGTTCATTTCAAGGGCAACGGACAAGTCCTTCCCTTTCTTCAAGACTCTGAAGAAGGCGTTTGCCTGGACGGAGGAATGCGAGACGGCATTCCAAGAGTTGAAGCGTTACTTGAGCAATCCACCACTCTTGAGTCCGTCCAAAGAAGGCGAAGATTTGTTCTTATACTTGGCAGTGTCTGTCACAGCAGTAAGTGCAGCTTTAATCAGGGAAGAAAGCAAGATACAACTTCCTGTGTATTATGTCAGCCAGGCCTTCTAGGGAGCTGAGGCTCGATATCCATGAATAGAAAAGATCACCTTCGCCCTAATAGTGGCCTCAAGAAAACTTCGTCCCTACTTCCAGGCTAATCCAATCAAAGTAATGACAGACCAACCCATCAAGAAAGCAATGAACAAACCCGAGGCAGCTGGACGAATGGTGTAATGGGCAATCGAACTTAGCCAGTTTGATGTCGAATACCGCTCACGAACTGCCATAAAAGCTCAAGCATTAGCAGATTTTATAGCAGAATTCACCATCAACGAGTAGGTAGAAGATCGAAAGGAAGTTTGGACGATTAACACAGACGGATCGTCCACCCAAAAAGGAGGAGGGGCAGGTGTCGTCATTATCTCTCCTCAAGAAGATGTTCTCAAATATGGGGTCCAACTGAAATTCCCAGTAACCAATAATGAAGCAAAGTATGAAGCTCTGCTAACAGGGCTCAGACTAGCTCAGGCACTAGGAGCTAAAAATATAGTGATCAAAAGCGACTCACAGCTCGTCATAGGACAATCCAGAGGAGATTTTGAAGCAAAAGAGAGAAGGATGCAGAAATATCTCAAATTGACGAATCAGCTGGTAAGTAACTTTAATGGTGTGGAGTTTATACAGATTCCACGATAACAAAATGCAGAAGCCGACGAAGTGGCACGGGGCGCATCAGCAAATCTTGAGGATAAGACAAATGATTGGAAGTTAGAAGAACAGAACCTCCCCAGCATCAAAGAGTTTCAAACCTTCCCTATGCATACCCGCTAGGGATGGACGAGTCCAATTTTGTCTTTCCTTAAGGATGGACGACTACCACCAAATCCTGAAGAAGCCAAGAAAATCCGAAAACAAGCTGCCCGATTCACAATATTGAATGATCAACTTTATAGAAGAGGCTTCTCCCAGCCCTACTTGAAATGCATAGAAGAAGAAGAAGCCGGATATGTCCTCGATGAGGTACATGGAGGAATCTGTGGTGATCACATGGGGTCAAAGTCCCTCGTCAGGAAGATTATGAAGACAGGTTACTTCTGGCCAATGATGCAGTAAGATGCCGCAGACTTTGTGAAGAAATGTGACAGCTGTCAAAGATATGGGAATGTTCAACGAGTCCCAGGGGAAGAAATGACGAGCATCTCCTCACCCTGGCCATTTGCACAGTGGGGGATTGACATTATGGGCTCCCTACCACAAGAAAAGAGACAAATGAAGTTCTTACTCGTCGCGATTGATTACTTTACGAAATGGGTCGAAGCAGAAGCCCTTGCAACGATCACAGAAGCTAAGGTACAAAATTTTGTGTGGAAAAATATTGTTTACAGGTTCGGGATTCCAAGGACGATCATATCAGACAACGGTCGTCAGTTTAACTGTCAGGGGTTCAAGTCATTTTGCTCAAACCTAGGTATCAAGAACAAGTATTCGTCACCAGGGCATCCTCAGGCCAACGGACAGACGGAAGTAACCAACCGAACCTTGCTCAAGATTATCAAGTCTCGGTTAGCAGGGGCAAATGGAGCATGGCCCGAGGAACTGCCAGGCGTCCTATGGGCTTACAGGACGACAACAAGAACACCAACAGGAGAAACTCCTTTCAACCTAACGTACGGCACAGAAGCAGTCATCCCAGTCGAAGTAGGACTCACTAGCATCAGGAGAGAGTTTTTTGACGAAAAGATCAATGACGACCAACTGAGAATGAACCTAGATTGCCTGGACGAAGTTAGAGACCAAGCCTCCCAAAGAATGGCCAAGTACCAGCAGAAGATGGCAGGATACTACAATCAAAGAGTGAAATTGAAAATATTCAGCATCAGTGATCTCGTCCTCCGGAAAGTAACTCCTGCCATAAAAGACCCTACACAAGGCAAACCGGGTCCAACCTGGGAGGGACCTTACCGAGTCGTCCACTATTCACGACAAGGAAGTTACCACCTAGAAGACCTAGAAGGAAATAAGCTACCTCGTCCATGGAATTTTGAACACCTAAAGAGGTATTACGAGAAAGAATCCATGAGCTAATTGTAAGCAGTTAACATAATTTGATTTCATACTTTCTATTAACGCAAATTGATTCATAATTTGATTTCATACTTTCTATTATTCAGAACTGCATAAGTAATCATTCAGGATCATTCAGCACTTCACTGGCATTGTTCAGCAGTTTTTATGTCCTAATTACTTCTTTTCAAAAACCTAAAACGGTCGTTCATCTAGATCAAAAGGACGATAAAAATCCTTCAAAGGATGCGCATCGCCCAGATCAAAAAGATGATAAAAATCTTTCAAAGGATACGCATCGTCCAGATCAAAAAGACAATAAAAATCCTTCAAAGGATACGCATCGTCCAGATTGAAAAGACGATAAAAATCCTTCAAAGGATACGCATCGTCCAAATCGAAAAGACGATAAAAATCCTTCAAAGGATACGCATCATCCAGATCGAAACGACGATAAAAATCCTTCGAAGGATGCACATTGTCCAGATCGAAAAGACGATAAAATTATTCAAATGATGTGTGTTGCCCAGATCAAAAAGACGATAAAAATCCTTAAAAGGATTAGCATCGTCCAAATCCAAAGGACGATAAAATTTCTTCAAGCGAGATACATCGTCAAGATAAAAAGACGAGAAAAATACTAAGAGGGACATACATCGTCCAATAATGCCTCAGCAAAAATCATCCAAGTCCACAGAAAGAAGAAGAAATAATTTCAACCCAAGATTCAACACAAAAATTCGCTAAGTCCACTGGGGGACGAAGAAAAAATGCTTCCACAATTAGAGCAAGAAGAGAAAAGGCAACAAATACATCATATGAATTAAAGATGCAAATTGTTCAAAAACCCCAAAACATAGGGGGACCAAAAAGAGTGTTCATCTGAAAGCCCCAAAACACATAGGGCATATATATATATATATATATATAAAATAAAAAATGGTACAATCACGCTGGAGGAACATCATCACCACCTTTGTCAGCTTCAGGAGGATCCTCGCCAAAAGCCATAGAAGCTTAAGCTGCCAAGGCAGCCTCGTCTGCCTCAATTTCTTTATCTACAGCTTCAAAATCTAGTTCGTCCAGATTAACTCCTTTTCCATGCTTGATCAAATATCTTCTCAATAATTCGAAACCGTTGAAGTACCACTGGAACAAGATCGTGTTGTATTCATCTGTTGTCTGGAAGGCGAGGACGGCCTTGGCCACTGCAGCTTTCATCCTTTGACCTGCTGACGCAAGGAGCTCGTCCTTCTGCTTTATCTGTAATTTTTCAGCTTCAAGTTGCTCAATCAGAACTTTGACTTGCTCCTTGGAAGTGTTATGTGCATCCATGGCAGCAATCAGATCCTTCCGCAATCCAGAAGCCTCAGCCTTTAGAGCTTCTACCTTCGAAGTGGCCATAACAACCTTCTCCTCATTCACCAAAAACTGTGAAGTAAGATGCATTGTCTCCCCCAGTACCTGATGGCAAAAACATGAATAAAAAAAAAAAAAGTTCGATGATAAAAGCAAGAAAAAGAGTACCTGCACGAGGTTGTGAACGTGCTGATTCACCATCTCATGAGAAGGAACGAGGGAAAGCTCATTTCTCTCTTTAGGAGTAAAAAATTCATTTGCCCGAGACACCACGACCTCAGCATCATCCCAAACGCTGGAACCCAACTTCTCCTTGCCTTTATGCCCCGTTTTCTGCTTTTTAAAGGCAGGGACCTCCTCAACAGAGAGTGCAGGAGAGGCTGTTCGTCCTTCATCCAAAGTAGGGGTGGACCAGCCCCTCTCAGCCGTCTCCTTCTCTCTCTCTTTCTCCCTTTCTTTATCAATAAACTTCAAAGTTTTCTGGCCAATACTTGAAAGGGGCTCATTCTTCTTCCCCCTAATTTTCGCGTACATATCTTTATTGAATTTACTCGTCATTTCTACAGTGAAAAGTAAAAAAGAGCCCCCGTTAAAATGGGTAAGTAAAGAAGAAGAATCATGCATATCGAAAGCTACTCACGTTTTCGCTGTTCACGATCAAGTAGTCGAATCACGAAGAGTGAAGGCTCAAGACCCAAACAATGACGGGCCAACGTACGCGGGTCAACAAGCTCGTCGAAATCTTCAATCGTCCTTGCGTATTTGATCGCTTCCTGAACCCTAGCCTGAAATTGGCTATCAAGATCAGGGCGCTCCTTCACTGCACAACAAGGAAATCACGCGAGATTAGAAGGACGACCAAAGAAAATAGCCATGATGCTAGGAAAAAAAAGAGACATAAAAGACAAACGCACCAAGACAAGGGGTCTCCTACCGTCGTAGCAACCTAGGGACATTTCCCCAAAAGTCATCTGACAAAGTCTCCCAACCATCGCCTGACACAAAGAAATTTCTGGACTTCCAATAACGGAAGGACGAAGGAAGGTCAACTATGAGACGAGATCTCCTATCCCAGGGAACAAGCTCATAATACCCAAATTCCTTGGACTCTTTTAGGCGATAAAGATGGGTAAGCTCATTCACAGTAATCATCTCTCCGTCTGCTATGGTCGTCCAGATCACCATACAGCTTATGACAATCCTCCAAGAGTTAGGCATAAGCTACCCGGGAGCAATCTGCATGTGATCTAGAAGCTCCATAATAAATGGATGGACGGGAAACCTCAGACCACACAAAAAGGCCGCCTCATAAAAGCAAACCTCACCATGGGCGAAGGCACAACCCTTTTTGCCCTTTCTGGGAAGACGAACCTTAGTTTCCTCAGGAAATTGAAACCTATCCCTAAATTTGCTGAAAACATCTACTTTCAAATCACATTTTTCCTTAAGGGCATGGAAAGGACGGGGAACGACAGCAGAAGTAGAAGGAAGGGTAGACGAAGAAGGAGGCACGGAAGTAGCTGTATCCCTAACAGCCCCGTCCACAGCCGCGCCAGAAGACGAACCCCTCTCCTGACCACTCGATCTCACAACAGAACCCATATTTTCCCTCCTAAGGACCCCACAGATAGGTTTAAACCAAGAAAAAGACTACAGCAACAGTGGATGCAGATCACCCAATACTAACTCCAAGCCACTACCCCCCACCACAAAATCCCCAATTTGTGGGTACCTGTCACCGGAAGAATCTAATAGTCCTCCTAAGCGAGCAAAAAGAAAGGCGATGGAGGGAGAAATAAGTCTAAACTCAGTATAATCCACCATTAAGGAAAAACAGGCATTTCGAAGAAACAAAAAAAGAACAGCATTTCAAAGAAGGAAAGTACAAAGCAAAGAAATACAAAACAGCAAGAAAAAAAAAAGGAAAGAAAGCGTAAAGGAAGGGATACGCACCTGAAAAAAGGGAAGAAAATCGCAAATGACTTGACAACAGCGGTGGTGAACTCAGAAAAATTAAATAACAGAGAAAACAAAAGGAAAAGCTAAAACTCAGAGAAGCCAAATATGAGAGGAAGACAAAGAGATGAAGGGAAAAGGAAAGCAAAGTGTTGAAGTGTGCTTTGGAAATTGCGGGAAACTGAAAAGGTATTCACCAGAATCAAGACCTCCCCACCGATTAGAAATGGACACGTGGCCACAATGCATGCCACGCCGCCATGAGGCAATTAATGCGGAGAACACATCCCCAAGCGTAAAAAAAAAAAAAAAAAATTCTCACATTCCTAAGACCGTCCGAATCACGGACGACCTCAGAATAGGGGGGGGCAGCTGATAGTCCCAAAAATATAACCGTCCACATGGGAAGGACAATCTACAAGCACGACCCCAACGACGACGCAGTCTAAGGGGAGTACCTGACAACGACCTAGCTGTCGTCCTTCAATCAAGACAAGTCGTTACAAAAATAGCAATGAGTTCCAATTCCGTTCAAGGTGTATCTGCCAACGTGACACCCTGCACGAGCGTTACAGATTCTGCAATAACACCCTCATTATTATAGAACCAACGGCTAGAAGAGAAAGGAAATCACCTATATATATTTGTAAACAAGATTCAAGAAAGGTACGAAAAATACACTCACTAGAGTTCTCACTTACAAAAGCTATATCATTTTCTTTTTGTTTCCAAGCCTTTCTAACTTCGGCATCGGAGGCTCCGTGGATGGTGTCACACCGGTGACCACACTCTTTGCAGTTTGACGTGTACCAGGGTCTGGAGCAGTTGTGGATGATCCAATCTGGACGAACATCTCTACTGACGATCCTAGCATCATCAGAGGCAATTGAGCGTCGTTTTTTTTTTTTTTTTTTCTTGAGTCATTTTTTTTCTTCAGCCGCAGTAGGCATTCTTCCTCTTTTTCCATTCTTTCTTGTGCTTGTCTTTGTATTTTCTTTATTATTATTTTGTGCTGAACGACTTGATTTACTCTGTGCAGGTCATAGAAGTTGGCACTGCGTGAGCCAAGCATCAATTTCAAGCGACTTAGCCTCCTGTCCTTCTTGTCTCGGCGTTCGACGAATTCGAGCAACAGCGGTTCTCTTGTCACCTCTGGACTCCGGGTTTGTAAGCTTCATCAGCGCATCCATTCCATTGCCTTTTGTCTCACGACCATGGGTGTGAGTGCTTCATCTGCGTAACCTTCTCACTGCCTTCGTCTTGCGGCCATTAGTGCTAGAGCTTCGTCTTGCGATCATCAGTGCAAGAGCTTCGTCGGCGCATCCTTCCAATAGTGCGAGAGCTTCGTTGGTGCATCCTTCGCCACTGCCTTCGTCTTGCAACCATCGACACTCATCTGTGCATCCTTCTCACTGCCTTTGTCTTGCAACCATCGGCGCGAGAGTTCCGTCAGCACATCCTCCTCCCTACCTTTGCCCTTGCCCTCATTTCACGATCATCAGCACGAGAGCTTCGTCTACACATCATTCCCACAACCGTCATATTGCAACTATCAGCTGTCCTCTCTAAGCCGTGACATTGAGCCTTTTGACTTTAGGTACTTAACTCCACGTATTTGCCAGGCTTAAACTATCGCAATGTCTTTGACGCCTCCAAGAGTAACAGACATGTACCAGCTCTATGTGCCCTAAAAGCCACAAACATGCGTGCACTAGTTCCATCGTCTTGCGTGTTATTATTTACGCCACATATTGAGCACTTCCTAAGCTTTGATTTCCCGTGGGGAAGCATGGTGGCTTCTTTGTAGTTTTGCACTTAGTAGACAGCATGCAAAGCTCCATTTGTCTTTCCCTTTACATGCACATATGGTTATTTCAACATGTACATACGAATTTGAATGTTAATACTGAATGAGTTTGAATTTGAATGCCACATGCCCCTTCCCTTTACATGCACATATGGTTATTTCAACATGTACGCATGATGTTTAAGCACTTGAATGTCGATATTGAATGAGTAGCTTGCTTATGGTTTTGAATCTCAATGCCACATGGCCTCCTTTCTAATAAGCCATGACTGCACGTGCTTTTTTTTTTTTTTTTTTTATAAATTTTTTAGTAAAGAGCATTTGAATGAATAAGATATTCATCCTTTTCCTTTGGTTTGCTGTTAGGTGTGTCAGGTGATTCAGGCTTGCCAACCCTTTGCTCGACTTGTGACTCTTCTACGTTTGCTCAAGTCGTGACCTCTACGAGCTTCGTCTTCTCCAAGTGGTTGCCATCAAGTGCGCTTCATCATGGTCATCTTTTACGACTCATCGAGGACTCTCAATGATCAATCCATCACTCTCTTGCGCTATACGAATGAACCCTGGAGAAAGGCATCGTCTTGAAAGTACATCCATTTGGTAGCAGTGTCCCTTCATCCTCGTCTACAGCCATTCCTCGTCCTTCGAGTCTATCTCAATGGTGGGTCGAATCATCTCACGAACTACACGACCCGACTAGAAAGGATTCGCATGTCGTTTCGAGGACGTTTACTTTGGCCTTCAACCTTCACTCAACCACAGACCACATCAATCCATTTCCTCTCTATGATCGTCAGATAAGTACAAGAGAAGTGCAATGGGCCTCACCTTCTTCCAAGACTCCTCCACTCCAATATAAGGGTGAGTTTTCCTACCTCCCTAAATATTGGGAGTGGCTAGAAGACATATTAAGCCGCAATACTAATGTCTTAAGTGATGCCAATCTTTACAAGCCGCTACTTGCATCGTTATTCACATATGATCGGAACACCCATGTCTTGCAAGACTTTTTAGAGTGTTGGTGTGCGGCTGTGAACACATTGCACACGTCTGTAGGAGAGGTCTCTATTAGCTTATGGGACTTACATTCGATCAGTGGGCTTCCCATGTACGGCTCATTTTACAAAGAGGTCATTCCAAACTCGAAAGACATATCATCTCTCCCCTCATGCTGCCGTCATCTGTTTGTCGCCTTCCACCACTTGAGTCTTGAGCTTGGTGGTTCGCACTTGGTCACTACGGCCACATGGGTGAAGTTTTGGTTCTGTGGCAAGTCTAAATATCAAAAACCACCGACTAGAAGGTTAATGAAGAGGAATGCGAGAGGCAAGCAATCTCATAACCCCTCTGGTAAAATCAATCCCCCCAGAATTCTAACAATAGAAGACGAGGCTCCCTTCAATGTGCTCAAAGTGGAGAGAAGGCTCATAGAAGAGACTTGGTTAGCTGCTTTGATCTCGTGTTGGCTGTGTGAAGTCGTTCTTCCCGACGGGGGACCAAACTTAATCAAGCCTGGTGTTTTCAAGAGCACAAGTGCAATGGCTCGTGGTAAGAGATACCTTGCAGTCCTAGTCCTAGCCAACATTTATAGGGGCTTGAATGAAATTGTGTCTTCTAAGACTCCTAGTAAATGTGATGCCACTTTTCCTGCACACTACTTGAATGCTTGGTTGGTTGAATACTTTGACACTCACTTTGAACTTAAAGGGTCTCACTCCAAGGCTGTTCTACGCATGTTTAGATACTCGGAGAAGGTGTAGCCAAGCATTACGACGAGGTTATGGCCCGTAAGCTATTTCATGTCGTTAGTATCTTCAAGTTTCATCACTGGGCCTTTTTAAAGGCCATCAAGAGATTCTGGTGGATGATGATAAGCTACCTAGCTCTTATGCAGATTACTTCATCAGCCAACGTTCCAGCTACTTGGCCTCTCGTCACAGAAGTATATGTATAGTTGAACCATATAGCTCTCACCGCTTTGGTCAACAGTTTGGTTTCAATCAACACATCCCTTGGGAGCTTAATGAGGACTTTCGCACCGTCACCTTAGAGCAAGTAGTATGCTTCTAGCGCCAATGTCTTCGTCTTGTTATCGGTTCATAGTTCTTGATCCCTGCCTGCCCATCTGAGCACGGGGCTCTGTGTATGAAGGACTATATGAATTGGTGGGCTAGAAGATCCGATGGTTTCTTTTCAAGTGGGATCGAGCAACCAATTGGGAATGTTAACCTAAGCAAGATAAAATTCAAAATAAGACAGCCCAATGAAGTAGTTGAACCTGTGAAGCGTCGAAGAGATGGGAAGCCATCTCTTGGGATTTCGAAGGCTACCGACTAGTCTTTTAGGAAGAGCATGCGTGGACAAGGCACATTCTCCTAAATGTGGACCACTGAACCCTTTTGCATAGTCTCAACACCTCACCGCACGTCGCATGGTGTCCAGTGCGCCCCCTGCAGCCCTTGAAAATCCGGAGGACCAAGTGCCTCCCATGCCCGGTTGTACTCATAACCGCATCAAGTCTCCAAGGTGAACAGCCTTTGGTCGATGGAACAATGTAGGCAAGGGAAGTCGGCAAAATGGATCTGTAACCTTGGGAAAAGGATTGGCTCTAAGGGCTGGGCACGGGGGTCCCAGTCCTAAACCCGTCGGTTGTCGGCGGACTGCTCGAGTTGCTCCCGCCACGAGAGCGGGTCACTACGAGCCGGCTGGGGGACGGACTAGGAACGACCGCCTCAACAGTCTTCCCCAGGCGGTGAACAGTTGACTCAGAACTGGTACAGACAAGGGAAATCTGACTATTTAATTAAAACAAAGCATTGTGATGGTCCCTGCAGATGCTCACGCAATGTGATTTCTGCTCAATGCTCTGAATGTCAAAGTGAAGAAATTCAACCATGCGCGGGTAAACAATAGGAATCTCGTTAATCCATTCATGCGCGTCACTAATTAGATGATGAGGCATTTGGCTACCTTAAGAGAGTCATAGTTACTCCCGTTTTACTGATGTAGCAACTACATATGACATATTTCATATTTACTAACAATGAATAGTGAACTACATTACAAAATTCTGGTCCAGTAATTGAAGAGATTTATGGCCTATTAGCTGTGGTAGTTTCCTCTTAATGCAAAAATATCATCCTTCTTGCAACTTCTATTCCATTTACTAAGCAATGAGGGCAATATAAGTTCCCTCAATACCATTATAGGAATTAATTTCAACTCATTCATACACAGTAACAGGAAAAAAAAAAAAAAAAGCCTCCATCTTCTGAGTCACTCAAGGTCCACTGCTGGAGAATTGGAATAAATGCATTATGCAAATCTTCATATTTCTTGAGGCAGTGATTTTATGATTTTTACCATATAAGCAATCAGAACTGAATGGCAATGAGTCTCCCTCTAAGACCAACGAGTCTCCTTCCACAACAATACTGACCCAGTAATCACCATGTTATTCTTTTTGAATACTCCTGACTAACCAGCCAATGTACTGGCACTGCCTGGAAAAAAGAATCTTAGAATTAAAATTCAAAAACCTTCAGGCTCAAAAGAGACTTCAAATTGGTGCCAGTAGACATGTAGCAATTTCCTTTTCAGACTCCTTTAGAGTTGAATGTTGGTTTTGTTTTTCATTTTTTTCTTCTCCTTTTTGTTTCCTTCTATATCAGTATACGCCTCATTGAAGCATCAGCGGAATCTTGAAGCCAAAAAATCTCTTTTCTTTTTTACTTCTTCCCATCAATCTGGGACTAATGAAGACATACAGAACTCATCAACTATGCAGACATGCCTGAGCTTCACTGGGTATGAAATCATGATTTGTGCCAGTTTTGATATGGTTGCTTCCCTAATCGCTTCAATACATGCATGCTACCAGCTGATGAGAGTAGCCCCAGAGCAGCAAAAGCCATTACTGCTGCATTCCCAATGTTGCGATAGTAGCCTCCCTGCAAAAATACCGATTAGCAACTAAAGTATATGACAATATCTTGGAATGAAAACAGAAACCTCTATACGGTATTCTTTAAGAGGATAGCTTTGAGTATAATGTACACAATTGTTCAGTAAAATTAATTTATATTTCCTATCCCTTTAAGCATGCAATACTTCCCCCTCTCTCCAGCCCAAAAAATAAAATTAGAATAAGAGGAGCATTTTACATATGTCGCACATCTGACATTCTCAGGTGGAAACCAATTATAGATAAGTGAGCAATTGAGTTTGGATCTTCAATTTCTAGATATGCTATAAAGGCTCAGCCTAGTATAATTATATTGCCATCACTGTTGGGTAATGAGATAAAGGTCACAAAGTTAAAAACTATCAGTTAACATAATTTCCCCTTCAAAATTGCTATCAGTCTAACAATGGTTTGCCACCAATCAACCAGCAGAATACAAGATCCTGAGATGTTTAATTCTGTTCCCAAGTTAACAAGGCCTTAAATAGAGAGATACACTTTAGGTTTTCAATTATTGAGAGCAAGAGAGAGAGAGAGGGGGACACACTTGGATCAGAAAAAGCAGAATTGCAGCATTTGCAGGGGCTAGAGAAAGGCTTATCATTCCTCCACGCAGCTCATTTGGCACATACCTGTAAACACAATTAATAGCAGAGAACTATCAAAACAGATCCACATAACTCTCTTTTTCTTTTTTTTTCATAGGTAAAATAGTGGGGGAGGGAGAGGCAGGGTTCGAACCACAGATACAAGGCACCACAAAGAATGCATAACAAAATTTACAGCTGACTCTTCTAAAGTTATAAGATAGAACACTTAGAGTTTAGCATACATGGTCCTCAATTTGGCAAGTGAAGGTAAAATCAGGCCAACGCAAGCATGGAACAAGCAAAATAGTGTGACTAAAACTCCAATTTCCTGCAGATTAGAAATGAACAGTGTAAATGTCCCAAAATCTAAGATCAGAGCCACAACAGAAAAATATATTTCTCATAATTCCATAAATATAAGATGTGTACCTGATAATCATAAGCTACTATAGACAACACAAGTCCCATTATAATAAAGGAATACACTAGGAAATCCTCAGTGCGAAGTGATGATGGTCCACTAATAAGCCATGGGAATACTGTGCTTCCTAGCATTCTCGCACCTAGCAAACAAGGATATATCAACCCTAGATGCAGTTCTCGTCCATCAGCCTAAATTTACACAAGTTTCAAAGAGTTTCACAATTTAGTAGATAATTCGCTAGTCAGTATTCATGATCTAGTCAATGTTGAGAGATTAGAGTCTAGAATCATTGAATTGAAAATAACCTAAAGAAGGTTAAAAAGAATAATAAAATAAAGACCCATCCTGCAAAATAGTGTTTCGGATGTGATGATTTTGCATCAAAATTTTTTATACCATACCACTAATGTTGGGGCCCATAGAATCCAAAACACTGCAATGGAGAAGTGAAGGCAAGCTTGTGCCCATGCCAAAAGCCAAATTCTTTTATCTGCCAATCATAAAGAGTTCGTCAATAATAACCTCATGCAAAAGAGTGATTGGAAATCAGATGTTTAATTATTAAATATTAGTATAGCCAAGGAGACAATTAATCCTGAACTGCAAGGGAATGTCCACGTTGTGTAGGACTCATAATGCAGATCCACAAGTATGAGAGATGCTACAAGTACTCATCTCCTCTCGGTAACACAGGAAAAATTCAAGGTAGATTAGTTCAGATACACAATTTATTAAAGTGAAGAAAAAGACTTCATGGATCAAGGAATAGATGAATTGTGTGGACCTGGAAAATAACAAAGCAGAGCAGCTAAGTGATGAAGAAGAGCAAAAGGAGGAAGACAATGATGACAAGTAAAAAACTGGATCAAGTCCAAAGCAAATAAAAATAGAACATGACAAGTATCATTTGAAGGCAGCAAAGAATCTGTCAACAAGATGATAGCCGCATGAAACATTAAAAAAAAATTATAGAAGAATTTGAACAATTAGTTCAGTTATTTTTCTAACTTGAATGACTTCTAAGTGTCATGACACCTGTATCATTCCAGTCCCAATTGCGCTTAGTTAATAATTGATTTGACTGCCATTTTGAAATTGCCCAGAAATAGTTTGCTTAAGTAAAAGAAAAGACAAGATAGATTTTATTAAAAAGATGGGATTCTTACCACCAAAAATATATGCATTGAAAGACATTCTATACTCCGTAAATGCGGGTGTTTGTATAGTTCCTTTCAATCCTCTAGTAAAACAAATAATGCTTATCATTGCCAAGAAGATAGCTGCAGTGGAAGGAGATACAATGTTCTTTTCCAAACTATCACCAACCAGCCAATTTGCAAACACCTGGCTTCCAATGAAAGATGCAGACTCAAAAAAAGTCATTAACCAAAATGTATCACTCATTGAATCTTGCCTGTGCCCTTGCTGCAAAGAAAGAGACACAAAAACCATAATCACTAGCAATTCAGCTATTCAACATATGCCTATGATGTCACACAGGAATTCAGTCCCATAACATGAGTCCAAATGAAACAGGAACTAATCACTTAATCAGGTAAACATACTTAGGCTAGGACTGGGTCACTTCCATGAGGAAAAAATTATGGCACCTACATCAAGTACTGAAAAATAAAAAGTGAAGAATGATCTCTCTTAACAAACCTTTTCATGTTGAACGACCATCCACGTCTCAAAACTGAATGAAAATATTGAAGAGGTGAGAGACAAACAGATGCTTGCCACCAGAACACTTGGATGAGAAGTAACCCTCTTCCATATGCCAACAAAGAGGTGAAGGATGCAAAAAATCAGACAAAATTTTGCTTGACCTCTACACACAGGAATATTAACAATTTCGTAAGAGTTTACTACATATTCCATTCCACAAACTCGAAATATTAATGCTCCAAAGATGTCACAGCATTAAAAAAGAAGACTCGGTTCTATCAAGTTCACACGCTATGTTTAAAATCCAGAAGTTCAATAGACAAAAACATGGCAATGATTCCATATCAACTAAGATTACTGAAAATGAGAGCCTTTATCACCTACGAACTCTTTCTTCTTCTATTTTTTTAGGTAAGTTCTCGACTTCAAATTTGTTCAAAAATTATTTCTAAAGTACCTATTTTTTCCCCAACTAACTCCAAATTTTCAAACTATTCATCTGTTCAAGAATTCAGAATACATTAATTTATCACTATTCAATTTTATTTCAAAACGAACAAAAATTTATTTTTTCCATTTTCTTCTTCAAATTAAATTATGAATAATCTAGACAAATAGCATCTAAATAAATGGCAAAAGGCGCACTTACATTAAATCGGAAAGCACGCCTAAGAAAGTGCCAACGAAAAGAGCAGCTGCAGAACCAACACAGAGATACAAAACCATTTGCTCTCTGCTAACACCATAATAAGCTAGCTCAAACTCTCCAAACACTGACCACAGTCCTTCCATTGCTGTGAGATTTGCAAAAAGAAAACAAAAAATCAGATAACCGATCCGAAATCTAATCGGACAATAATTCACCAAATAGCAATCAGTCAGTTTGTTTGCCGAGAAAATGCGATAAAATCAGAATTGAAATAGGATTCCACATTGTAAAAGAAGAGTATGATTGAAGTGTTAATTAGGATTTTGAGACGTATATATATATATAGAGCATAAAAGAGACTGACCTGAAGCGAGGGAATAGAGGAAGAGAAATTTCCGCTGGAAGCGAAGGAAGGAAGAGGGGATTCCATGGTCGAAGAGAGTCGAGGTTTTGTTGGAGCTGTTGTTGGAGGCATAAGGGAAGAGGAATATGGAGAAGAGGCAGGAGATGAAGATGAATATGAAGAGCGCGGGATTTGGTTCCCAAATGGAGCTATCGATTACCACCCCCATTATGTGTTGCTGGAAATGAGGTTTTAAGTGTGATTTGTAATTGGTTCGGATCTCAGAGAAAACCTAGATCGTGAATGAAAGCAAGCGAGAGAAAGATAGAGAGGGACAGGTTTGGTTGGGTTCAGATCTGAATAGTGGACCGGAAAAGAGAGTGACTCGTTTGAAGCTGACGACGAGGGAGCGAATTTTGGCTCTCCAACTGCAAATGAAAACGCGCCGTTTTTAGCAACTTCCAGACTTCCGGTTGGCCGCAACGCACCGTTTCCTTTTATTTCTTTGATTGATTTATTTATTTATTTTAAAGGGTCTATTCTTTCTTTTTCTTTTTCTTTTTTCTTTCTTTTTTTTAATGAATGAAGAATTTTATCCAAGAAGAAAAGAACTACAAAAGAAGAAAAAAACTACAAAACAACAAGGCACCCAGCCTCCCTCCTGATAACATCAACAAAACAGGAGGGGCTATTCACTTATTAGTTATAAGTTATAATTAATAATTAAAAAAAAAAATAGAAAAGTTAATAGATGCTCTAAGGACATTGTTTTAAAAAAAAAAAAATTCAAAAATTTTTTTATAGAAAAATAATAAAAAAAATAACTAATTTTTTAAAGAATTTTTTTTATATTTCTCATAAAATGGTATCAAAATTTTTCTAAAATTATTTATCAACAAATACCCTAAAAGTACCAATTAACTAAACCCATAAAAAAGAATTTAAAAAAGAAGAAGAAGAAGAAGAAGATTGGGGGTTAAGATAAACTTGCCAAAAGAGTCGTGGACCTTTAAAAATAGTTAAGGAACAATTAAGAACCTATGTACATAGTTGCACCACATAAAGAAAAGATGTATATATCTATAGTAAAAAAGTTAGTATTTCTTCTCAAAAAAAAAAAAAAAAAAAAGTCATAATATTATGTGGTCATCTATTTAATAGAAATTTGTAAATAGTCATTTATTAGGGGAAACACATATTGTCCTATTGGTATAAAAATTGTAAGTATTATATGGTGATCTATTCCCAACAACCTTGAGCCCGTTGAATTAGAACTTCGAATTAATTTGTATTCTGCTTTGGGCTTTGCCCACAATGGAAGGTCCCAAAAAAGGTTGGGCTAGCAGGTGATGGTTTAAAGTAGTGGTGTGGTGTTTATTCGTTTGAAAAGCAGTTGTCCAAGGTGAGTACTGAGTAGCTGAGGTCCCCTTTTTGGGTGTCCGAACTGGATCACTTAACCCTAGTATCAAACTATAATTCCTCACCTTTCATTCATGTTTCTCTTCTCGTTTTTCTTCCAATCCCATCTTTGATTTTCCTTTCCCCTTTAATACCATTCTCTTAGTGGACCCATCATGATGAGAGAATATTCCACACGTGTGTGGGCTCCTCCACTTATGGGGCCTAAATGGGTTCCTAAGTCTATGTTACTGTTTCTACATATCCCATCATGCACTAGAAGTGGGCCCTATTACCCTACTGCTGAAATGATTTTTTGGTAACTTGTGCCTAATGCCGAATCCTATGTTCGGCAGGCAGATTCCCCTAAGGCATTGCTTTATGTCCTCGGCTGTGATGGACATTTCTTGGAATGCAACTACCGAGGAGGGTCCCTTGCTTAAAACACCTCAGCATTCATCTAGTTGGTGCGGCCCTATCTTGGGCCGAACTAACCCTGGATGAGCCTAGATTGGTCTGGGAATAGGCCAGCCTTTTTGCCCACTTACATATTTGTTTATGATTTATTTTGTGATTTGTACCTATTGCATCCTCTTTTTCTGTATAAGAGATGCAAGCCATCTGTATATTACAAATAATCGAAGAAGTTCTCTTTCATATTTCCATAATCTTCCATACTCTCTTTCTTTATGGCCCATGGGCAAGGGCATTGAACTTGGGCTTGGGATGACAAATCGAGTATTAATATTGATAATGATGGGTTGTGTTGTTAACTAACGTGAGTTTACTATCCTGAGTCTCGACAATTCGTTAACATAGTTGTTGAGTTTGGCCCCCCCAAAAAGGAGAAATCTTTAGTATGATGGGAGAGTTGTACCAAAAATTGGCCTAAGTAGGTCATCCTAATTTCAAACTTTAGTAGTTCTTTTTTTTCTTTTTCCTTCAAAACAAAGCATAACAATTACAAGTTTCACACGTATTTATGAAAGGATATCACATTGGAAGTAATGATTACAACTCATCTAATCAGGCTATTTTGATGCATCATTCATCAACACAGGTGCATGCTTACGCTTGCGGTTGGTAAAAAGGAGAATCAACTTAAGTTAAGCTTTAGTGCTTAATTTTGGCAGCATCTTTAAATACATGTTGGTTGAATGTAAATTTGAGGATCTGCAGTGTTCCTTATGCTGTAGAAAACGCGAAGAAGATTAGAAAGTCTCAAGCACTTAAATAATTAAACAATGCAATGGAAATCTTATTGGCTCAGCTACCTGTACAAAATGAGTTTCCTAATTTCATGGAGGATTGAAAGATTCTAAATTTCCCTTTTCCTCATAATCAAGGAAACAGATCTACTAAAAGAATTCCTAGGCCTAAAATCATATATACTTTAACTGTTAACTCATTGAAACAGGCTGAAGCAGGAACTGAAAATACGTTATGCCATAAATACAAGTTCAGTTTTTTTATTGCCACAGAACATTGCAATATCTACTAGGTTAAAACCAGCCTAATGATTCCAATCCTCAAAGCGAACTCCTCATCCTTGCTGTGAGAATGTAGGAGATGCCACTCTGCTGATGAAGAGCAACTGGCAAGTGCATGTCCTTGTCCTGAAGAAGAAAACAAGCCTAGTTAGTGAAATGCAATACATTTTATGTTGGAGCACTTAACTTGAAAACTATCCCTCAAATTGAATCATATCAACTACATAGCCAAACAAATGCTGACCATAAAGTAAAGGATTACCTAAGGAGAAAAATGCCAGATGTGTCATTACCTTAATCTTTGAATCTGACACATTGTAGTTGTGCTTTGGTAGATACTAGATTTTACTATCCCACTAGTGGTTTCTTGATTCAATATATGTATACAGTCTCAAAATAGTTTTGGCAATGACATAATCATAATCTAATGCAAAAATATACATACACATATTGACATACATATATGTCTTTGCAAATTTTAAGTGTGTGTGTCCCTTGCCAAAACTAAATTTATAGGTGAAAGCTGCAATACACTTAAATAGGGCATACAGAAAAAGAAAAATCACCAATTGATCCAATGGAATATTTTTTTGAGAATCCAATGGAATATTGAACAGCAGATATTTATGATAGACATGTATCTTCTTTCATACAAGTACTATGTTGTTAACCAGATCCCTGAAAAGCTCATAAGTGTTGCAATTTTAATTGAAATGCTATAGTTGCAAACTATTACTTATATTTACAGGAAAATGGATTATTTTCCATATATATAATTATATTTCTCAATCCATTTTATTCCACATTTTCAAAAGATGTTACAGCCAATCTCAGCCTTACAGACATCTCCTAAGTATTTTTCATATGGAAAATGTTAATTTGCATGGACTATAGAGTTTTCCTTTTCTGATGCACATCATTGAAAATTGTAATACTCAATTTGCCTATGATTTGCAAGACATAATGATAGAAACATTCCATTTATGTTTGCCAAGTTTCTCCATTACACCATACACTGTCTGGCATGCAAGTCTATAAAAAAATTAAAGCAAGGAATATCCTAACCAAATGAGCATGTTCATACCAAAATTAAGTAGTTTGGACCCCAAATGCATTTACATCCAATCCCTCAAAACAAGGCTTTTTCTCCATTTTCCTGCCAATAAAGAAAACGGTGAGAATAAAGTCAGTTCTTGCAGGAGAAGTGATAACTGACAAGACAAAAACACCATCCAATGATCCACTAATATCAAATACCTTTCATCTACAGCACCTGGTTTGATTGGTAGCAAACTCTTTAAATCAGAAGCTAGCTTCTTAAATACTTCAACCTCTGCTAAAACATGTTCATGATCTCCCTGTACCAATAAATACATGCCAGGAATATGAACCCCATTCCCCATCAAAGAAAATCACTAATAGGACAAATCCAAAAGCAAAGCCTTACAACAAAATCATCTTGCATCCACCCAGGAATGCTTCCTGAGAGAAGGGAGATGTACAGCTCCATTGCCATTTCCGGACTCATGTTCCCAAGCTGTTGCCAAGCATTCCTGCATAATGTAATTAGTAACCTTCATCAATTAAATCACCCAATGAAGTATGGCCAAAAACCTATTAGGATGACTACTAATCAAGCTAAACACTAGAAGGAAAGGTCTTAATTTGCTTACACATTAAATCCATCTGTGTTGATACTTATAGCTAAACTAGATTTCAGATCTATTTCAACATTGGCTGTCATAAATATACCAAACACAGGTATCATTTCAACATTTCAGTCCATCAGCCACAACCGACCACATTCTTTGTTGTTGTTTTTTACTCAATTTTTTATTATCAATATGCTTTTTTCCGAGACTCTTTATCTGCTATGCTTTTATGACTAATGTTCAAGAGTAATTCTAGTACTACATAAAAAGCCACAACTTTTGCTACAACTTTCCTACATTGGAAATCTGTTACTTTCATATGGACCCACTACTTATAGTCTACCATGTGGACAATTACTGCAAACATTGTGGTTTATTTTTTTTATTTTTTTTTTTTGGTGGTCTTAAAATGTTTGTATGTTCACTCACCACAACACTATCTTTTGCATATGTAATCATGATTATAAATTGTACTATGAGCTTGGTAAATTAGATTTTTCTAAACCAACCCAATGCAGGTAACACGCACCTCCATGCATTCGATTTGAGACAATTTTATCAATTTACACCAAAGATCTTGCTTCACCTATTAATTAAAGGGATCTCAAAAGTGGCAATCACATATAAGAAAACCAATACTACAAGACAAATTAGCAACCGCAATATATAAACAACCTAGCACTTGCTATAAAAAAAAATTATTGACTAGCTATTTACCACTTTGCGCGAGCAGAGAGCTTCAAAGCCATTGGTTGGGGTTCATGGCAAGGCCCTTGTGTAGCAATCTTGTGAAGCCCATATAACTGCATCTTCAAATTGCTTCCAAGACTCGAAACTCGATCAGCATTATCAACAGAACCGACAAACGCCACCGCGGCACCGAAAACCTTTTCCAATTCAGTCCTCTCGATCCCTTCCCATTCCCAATCATCCTCTAAATCAATTAACTTATCACCTCCATTCTTGTCAAACTCAATCTCACGAAGCTTTTCCTTTCCGGGACTTTTATCAAATACCTTGTCTCCTACGACAGGTTTCTCTCCCACTTCAACGATCTTAACTACCTCCCTACTGTTATCGTCCTCCTTCGGTGACTCACAGTCACATCCTTCAGATTCTTGAATTTCCAACTTTTCCTGAACCAACGCTTCGGTTTCGCTTATGCTTTTATTGTCATCAATTTTCTCAACAAGCCCAACTCGAATTTTGGGTTCAACTTCGAGCTTAGGCACCGATTTTACGGTAACGTCATGAAGCTTGCGAAGGTCATTATTAACCCAGGTTATAATAACAGAAACGACAATGATCGTGAGGGTCAAGAGAGTAAAAAGAATTTCCATGGTTATTATCATTGTGTGTGTGCGTGTGAGAGAGAGAGAGAGAGAGAGAGGTGAAGAGGAGGAGAGATTGATATAGATAAAGATTAAAGAGACGGAAAAAGAGAGAGGATTTTTATTTTTGTGCAGAACAGAGCAAGGTATATTCTGCTTATTGGCATCTGCAACTACCATGTAGGTGTCGGTCCCAATTGGATGGCATGCATCTCTCAACTCAAAGAGACCCAACTTGAAAAGGACTGTTTCACTAATTTGTGTGTGACAGATAGAGATAGAGATAGAGAGAGACAGGAGGCCGTGGTTATGGACCAATATGGGTGTTCTAGTAGAAGACCACTGGAGTAGTTAGTAGATTGGTAATATCCCATTAAAAGAGGACCTCTAATTAAGCTTAACTGATTTTTTCTATAAAAAAAAACTAAACTGATAATTATTCCTTTTTCCATTGAAGTTCTAATTGGATATGAACACACACACAAATCAATAACGGATGGTAATAAAGAGTAATCATTATCAACCTAGAACTATAATTCAAACGAATTTTTTTTTTCTTCAAGAAGTTAACCCATAATAATTATAAGTTCACTTCACGGGGTGTGAAATAAAAAATATTAAAAAAAAAAAATCTTACCTTATATGTTTGAAAATTTTAAGGGCTTCTTTATATATATATAAAAAAATACTTTAAGTATTGATGATTTTTCTGCTTAAGTTGAAGAGGATCGAAATCTTTACTTCTTTGAACAAACTTGTTCTCCAAGATGTAATTATTGATTTTCAATCTGAATAAAATTTGTGGTATTTTCATTAAAACTAAAAAAATAAACTATAAGTTCAAATCTTATTCTACCTTACTAACTGTAGGGGGTAAAATCTCGGGCCCAACCCATTTAGAATAGGCTAAAATTAGAACCCAATACAATTAATTTGTAGAAATAGATATGCATGTCAACACTTAGTTCCTTGGAAGTGTGGCTTAGTGATTAAAGAAGTAAGGTTGGCCACAGGAATGGCTTAAGAATGACAGAAATTTAACAAGGAAGAGTGAAATTCTTATCTATCTCTCCTCTGACCGAGAATCTATTGTACTTGAAGAGAATTACAGTTTATAGTCTGGTTCCTATCTCTCTCTCTCTCTCTCTCATTTTTCGATCCCGTTCATGTAGGATCTTCCCTCCTTTTATAGCCACTTGAATCACATCCTAGCCTTCCACTTTGAGGGCTGCTCTCAGTTGGGTGGCTTCGACTTTGTTTGCCACATGGTTGCCCTGATGATACTTCCTCAAGTATTGGATGCCCCTTAGGATATTAGCTTGTCGGATGTTTCGGCCATCTCAACTGGATTAGAATTGATCTGAAGGTAGGTTGCTCCCAATTGCTCCTCGAGTCCAATTTAACAAGACTGTCACTCATAAACCTTCCCTCCCACGCTAACCTTTTCTTAATTTTTTTTCTTTTATATAAAAAAAAAATATATATATATATATATATCTTATTCTACCTTTAAAAAAAAAGTAGACCCAATAATTGGCTAGTGCTAAGCAAGATTAAATATTAAAGTAACAAAATTCCAAACCGATAGAAAACTTAGGTTGATGATAATAAAGAAAGATAACACACAGTATTAGGAGATGATTTGATGTGCAAGCAAAATGGTGTCAATTCGAAGCCAAAAAAAAAAAATGGTGTCAATTCAAAGATGTCTATTTAATTTTTTAATAGGACGATACAAACAAAAGCCCAACAGTAGCAAAACAAAAATACTCACGGGAGTGGGATGTGTAAAGGTTAAAAGATATCCATGTCAAAGGAAGGGCTCTTTTAATGGTCCATAATAATAAGCGGCGGTACTGTGCCAGGTGTGGTTCATGTTTTTCTTGTGGTTTTAATTGTCTTTATCACTCTCTAACTTAAGGCCATGTCCACGATTGGAAGTATTTTTTTTTTTTTTTTAAAAACAAAAGTTACAAGGAATTATATTAGATTAGATGTCTTATTATATTTTGTTTAGAGTCATAGAGTGCATCACTGGACCGATAATCTCTATAGGATTCGTAGTGATTAATTAATTAATATGATGTGCTTGCTCTAAAGTCTAAAGTCTAAACTAAAAGCAATGACTAAAAATATACAATGAAATTGGATGAGCAACCAAGCATAAGAAAATTGCAGGTATGTGGTCCATTCGTAACTTAATGATAAAAGCTTCATACACTTAGCTGTGATCTGTAATTGCTTGCAATTGGGGTACATTCATGGAGCAAACACTAGGCATAGTGAATTTAATATAAGATTGATGTCTCCTAGATCCAACGATTTTTATTATTATTTTGGGCTGAATTCTTAGATGCAACAATTAAGAAACTAGTAATTTAGCAAATGATAAAACAATTAACAAACTAGTATTACTGAATTTAATGGATTGCAGTTAGTTCAATTGGTAAAATCTTTGAAAGTTGAATAAGAGATTTAAGATTCAATTATTACCTACACCAAAAATCGATTGATATCTTCGTCTAATAATAAAAAAAATATAATTATTAAAAGTGAATGTTATAAGTTAAAATTCTGAATAAAAAAAAAATTTATTAAATTCTATCGCAAATGTCACATGCAATAGTTTAGTTGTTTTTGTAAAATATATTTGCTTTGCATAAAAGTTGTCGGTTGGTGAACCACAATTGATGGACGAGGATTTGCCGTATACAGGAATCGCAATTACACCTTTCAAAAAAAAAAAAAGGAATCGCTATTACATTTCCCACCTGATAAAAGTAAAACTATCCCAAATGAGACTCATTGGGTTTTTCAACTGAAATTCTCTCTAGATTCAACCTGGGATGGTGGGATATAAATAAACTCTCCTCTATATTTGATGACCCACAGTCAAATGTAGAACCAAAATTCCCCTCCTAGCCAATCCCTCACCTGATAGGCTCAGTTGGACACCAAACAAGCTTGGAAATTTCACTGTTAAATATGCTTACCTTCAGACCAATCACCTAGATTCCAGGATACAGGTCCATTAGACAAAATGGAATAGAAAGTAGAAACACCAATAAAAATTAAACATCCTCCTTGGTAAAACTGCTTTGATTCCTTTGAATAGCAGATGGCCCCAACAAGACACCCCATGATCTATGCGACAACCACAATCTCTAGAGCATATTCTCCTCGATTTCCCTTTCTCTGTAGTTTGCTGGTCTCACTCTTATTGGCCAGTTAATCTGAGCGGGTTGGGAGTTCTCTCTACTAGTGAACTAGTTGTTGAGGACCATTTTTTTGGCCCACGTGGCATTACTTCATTGGCAACCCATGTCACATCAACATATTACTGATTTTATGGGTAAATCTATTTAAAGCCCAAAATAAGCTCATATCTCATTCAACTATATGGATTGAGCTCACATAACCCACGAGATCCTTACTTCACGAGGCGGGTCCATGGTCCACATTTTCTCTTCATCGATTGGGATCATAACCCCACGACATCATCAACATCAACATATGGATCGGGCTTAAGCAATGAATCAAAGCTCATGGCCCATATTACCTCTCTTACACTCATGGCAAGCGACTTCTTCAACAAGAGCCCATATTTACACAAAACGACAACAAAACCGAGGTACGTCATCTCACCTTCGGCTTATGATCCAAGCACATAAGTCTCTTTGGGGAAACTTTGGGAGTCGTGGTTTGGACAGCCAAGAGGTATGTTCAGTAAAGCTCCAGCGGTTTAAAGTTGATAAAAGAAACATGTTGCTTGGCGTGTCTTCTTCAACTCCCTAAACTCTAACGAGTCCATGTGTAGCGGGTAACATATGGTAAGCATCTCTTATCACGTAGCACTTTAGATGATAAAATTCTCCATTGCTCTTTTCCTAAAAATTTTATATTTATCATGTGACAAATACTCAATATCTCTAGCCATCTAACTGCTGGGAAGATTACTGTTCATTCAATCCCCAGCTGTTGCTATACATATTTAGAAACTTCATTATATTATTCTACATAAATCTCATTACTTCTTTCAGCTAAAATCCAGCTCAAACACGAGGCCTAATCTGATTGGCTATCTTTATCTCTCTATATATACAAAATATTCATAATATCTCTGAATACCCAGCTGTTGTCTGCCACAATCTGACCATATATTTCTCTGCCAGTTGCCAGAGCAGAGCATTAAATACTCTTCTTGCTCACCAAGATTATGTCACAACACAATGAGATCTTGACTAAATCTCTAAAGTTTCATTATCTTTCAACCAAACCTTCTATTACTTGCTAGAAATGTGTTGTAATGGAACCTTACACCAAAAACACAAACACCCAAACAAGGAAGCATTTCCAGCTGAATCTCAGCAGTGTATTCAGAACTTGACTCCTGGCTGGGAGTGACATCATCAGCCATTTAATGCTGAAATCCTAGCAGCCAACTGTTATACCCAAAATAGCAAGATACCCTCTAAAGAGATCTTACTATTTTTTAGCCAAATCCTTGAAATGACCTCTCCAGCAATCTGAAATGACCCATCTGACTTCATTGGTTCTGCCCAAAGCAAACAGCTTTTTCATGATAGCTGTCACAGCTTTTCCTGACAGCTGGGACAGCTTTTTCATGATAGCTGTCATAGCTTTTCTTGACAGCTGGGATAGCCTTTTTAGAACAGTCGTGACAGCTAAACCAGCAGCCTGAGCATTACTGATTTTTCCACTTTTGGCTAAAACCAAAACCAACTATAGAAACTACCTTTCTCTTACTAAAATGCTTTCCTTTTCTGGTACTTTTTCCCCAGTAACTCTTACCCGAAATAGTAAGAATGCCTTAAAGCTAAACCTACCATTTTTTGCCAAATCTTAAGATGGATTCTCTGAAGATTCATTGTTTTTTGGAATAGCTTTTGGCTGATATTATTTGCTAAAATACCTCTTTAAACTCAGCTAAAAGAGATCTTTCATCAACGCCTCAAGCGGGGACACCAAAGGAGGGGAACTGACTCATAAACTTCTCTCTCCCTCTAATTACCTTGGGAAGCTCTCAATGAAGTGCTGAACTTCTAAGTTTTTAGTTTCCAAATTAGGAACTAAACTCTTCAGTCCTTAGCTCACAAATGCCCTTCATAAGCCTTCATATAATCCTAGTAGAAAATCCAGGCAGCTTTGCTAAACACACTACAACACTATTACTCCTCTTATACTCATTCTTTCATTCTCCATACTCAGAAAATACACCTATCTCACTGCTCCTATCTCCAAATACCTAAATACATTTCTATGCTCTTCTTTTACAAAGATCTTTCATCTTGGAAAGCCATCTCTACAACTTCTCCAGCAGTTATGATCTCATATTTTTACTATCTTTAACCACCATATCTCTCATACTTCCATATATCACACATCTTACAAATACTACATCTCACAACACATCTATATATTTTTCCATCTCAATACTTCTCAAGAGATGCCAAACACTCATACTAAAAGCCCTTCTCATGGAAGGTATGAACTTCTATTACTAAAGATTTTCTCCTAGAAGGCATCAATATCTCATATCAAAGTTCTTCTCTTAGAAGGCACCACTACTTCTTACATAGAACCCTTCCCTTAGAAGGCACAAATACTTTATACAAAAGCCCTTCTCATGGTGTGAGAGAC
The DNA here is from genome assembly GCA_019022515.1 of Quercus aquifolioides. Taxonomy (NCBI): domain Eukaryota; kingdom Viridiplantae; phylum Streptophyta; class Magnoliopsida; order Fagales; family Fagaceae; genus Quercus; species Quercus aquifolioides. Next base: position 42,883,133 of record CM032334.1, on the reverse strand, counting down.
CGCGCCCCCAGCCCGTTTTTATGTTGTTAGGCCAAACCCACGTGAATGGGTGGAGTCGTGTTATTGCCTCTCAAAATGGAGGTTCGACTAGTTATATTTTCCCCTTTAAATTAAGGGTTTTACAATGGAGTCGCCACTTATTTAATTGTTAGAATAAATAAGAAAACCATAATTGAAAAATTCATCATTTTATTAATTTGAAATTGAATTTACATTGAACATAGGAAATTACATGGTTTTGGTCCTAGATACAATCTAAGATAAAGTACATGGCTTTATTTCCTAGTTACAATCTAGAAATTGAAAATTACAAGGATAAGCATTTGATCTACTAACCTTGATCTAAGTTCGGAGGCTATGTTACAAGGTGGAAAGGTGTTAGGCACCCACCTTGCCCGGTGAAACCGGTCTTCTAGACTATGGTGGCCAACATTCATATCACATCATCCAATATGTTATCAATCAATTTGCATGTTAAATTTAAAGTGTGTGCATGTGATAAACCCTAATTCAATTTATTAAGCACTTCATTTGGATTGAAAAATAAAATTCTAGTGAATATGTGTGGATTGTGATAACCTAGATTTAAGGATTTGAAAGAATTATGAAAATCCTTAAAAGAATTATGAAACAAACATGTTTTTCATATTTTTGATATAGATTTAAGATCAAAACTAGTGTTATGCATGAACATGTGATGAACAATCAAGAACATGTAAAGAACACATAAGAACATTTAAGAACATTCAAACATATTCAGGAGAATTTAAATAATCACTATCATGCTTTAATCCTAAATTCTCATCATGGCAACACAATAAACAAGTTAGGGAAAGAGATTATACCTTCATGCAAGATCCATACGGTGGAGGATGAGACTTTTGGTGGAGGTCTTAAAGGTGGAGGAAAAAAGAAGAACTAGGAGGGGGAGAATAAGTCTCACTCAATACCTTGAGTCTTAAGAAGACCAAGATATGACAAGACTACTCAACTTCACTAGAACTCAAGAAAGGAGAAGAGAGAGGTTTTTTTTGGTGTCCTGGAATGAAGGAGATGGAGGGTTTATATAGTAGTGGTGGAGGGAATATGAATGGAAGGCCATTTAATGAGGGTTGACAAGGATCATGAACCTAAACTTCATTTTAGCATTGGGGAAAATCTGGTGCATTAAATGGAGAAATTGGTGGGAGTGGAGAGCAAGCCAAAATTCGGTTTTCCCGTAGCTGCTGTAACAGCCTGTGGAGCCAACTTCGAAAAATCATATCTAACTCAATTCTGATCGAAATTGTCTCATTCTTATACTCAAATTGAAACCCCGGATGTCTAGTTTCTAGAAAAATTAACCTCATTCACAGATTCAAACTATTCTGAGAGATATTGATGAAATGGTGAGCAGAGGTCATTTGTTAGAAAATGGTTTCAGCACAATTAACATTAATAGGTCCCAAATTAGCTCCCAATTAACATTAAATGGCTCCAATCACTCCCATTTCAGACTTAATTGGTTCCATCTAATTAAAAGATAATTACACAAATTACTCATTGAATAATTAATGTTTAACTATCTAATTAATTAGGTGTATGCAACATCACCATAAAATGTAGTCCTAACCAATCAAATTATGACACATCATTGATCTCAAATTGATTACACTTATAACCAATTGAAATCAATTATTCATAATCACATATAGTCAGACTCAATTTGTGATAGTGCATCTCAGCCATTAAAACTTGATTTGATGATAACTTTCAATCTGGTGGTCCGATTAGGGCCTATGACCAGTCGATTTGATCGTTACAACATCAAGATCATTTTAATGAAATGAGATTAATGATCTAATGGCTAGAATCAAGATGCATATTTTCAAGGCAAAATTACCCTTTTACCCTCCATGTGAGGTTAAATACGGGTTGCAAAATGGGGTGTCAACACATGGAATACAACACTATTCATAATTTCACAACAACTAAAAGAGCATTGTCAAAGGGGAAAACTCATTTAAGTGCATGATAAGAGGAGCAAGCTTAACCAGCCCCTACACATAGCTGGGCATACTCTCTCTCCCTTCAGTTACACCCATTTTCCCCCTTCAATCTTGAAGTTATTATGGCAAACTGCCTCTCTACCTCTGGATTCATTCTACTGGGATGCTGTCTACCCACTGACGCTACACTACTGGGGCTACAAACCATCAGAGATAAGTGACTTTGCTTCCTTATCTTTAAATTTACATTATTGAGTATATGATTGCTCCACATTTAAATACATAGTACTTTATTCCAACTACTATTTCAACTATTAACTAAGGATTAAATTCATTTAAATGCATGATAGGAGGGGCAAGCTTAACTAGCCTCTACCTCTGGCATTCTGCTGGAATCCTATCGGCTCACTGATGCTACATAGCTGGGCTATAAACCATACAAAGATAAGTGACTTTGTTTCCATATCTTTAAATTTGCATCATTGAGTACATGATTACTTTATCTCTAAATAAATACTACTTTATTTCAACTATTATTACAGCTAATCAAAGCTGCCATATCAAACACATATTACATATTTACTCAACAATTATCGTGATTTTTAGATTTTGACCTTAATGATTGTTAGGCTTAATAATACATCGGTAGCCGTTGGACCACGTGGCCCAATGTTGAGTTTCGGGCGCAACTTCCCAAAAAGAACCCAGGCTTAGTAAGGTCATCCCTCCAACAAATCACACGTGGCTGGGCAACCGAAAAATGGCCCTGAACACTAGTCAAGAAAGTAATTTTCCCCTCCAAATACCTAGATTAAAGTGTGCGTTGGCATGAATTATTTTTACTAACTTATTTTACTATTCATGGGTCCTATTGTACTTTTTGGTACTATTCATGGGTCCTACTGTATTATTTCAGCTAACTTTTACCTTTATTTACAGTACTTTTAGTAAAAAGTTTTCAGTTTCAACAAAATAAGTAAATCCCAAATAGACACTAAGTAAGGATGATGGAGCACAATTCACTTTATTTACTGCAATGTCACTCAACAAGATGTGATCGGTTAGACATCAAGTAGTTTTTGAAAGAGAAGAGCTTGTGTCTAGTAGTGGCTAAGCCAAGAAATTACCATTCATATTGATGGGACTGGCGAACTCAACCTCCCTAGACAATCTCATTAAGACCAACAAAGCTGTCCTCTTAGACGAGCTAAGCACATGTCCATATCACTGACGAAAATAATGAAGTCATTCAATGCAACCAATAATGTTCCGAGCGGTTACAAGACCAGCTGTACAGACCATTGGATGCCTCATTAAGGCCCGCATTACTGAGCATAAGGCGTTACCAAGGGAGACATTAAAGTCACATTAACAACCACAACAGCTAGGGGTTGTGGAAACATATATAAAACCCTCACAGCACCTAGTACAAGGTACATAGACACACCGAAAGGCATTCCTAGTTATTTTGATACTTTGTTGTTTTCTAAAAACTTTATTATACTGACTTTGGCATCAGAGACGTTGTGGCAGGCACCACATCGGTGACCACCTCAAGAAAGCTATCTTACCATTTCCCAGTGGCACAGGCGAATACCTAGCTCTATCTGGATGCACACACAATGACTGACGAATCTGCACTTCATCATATACTTATCAAAATTTTCCCAACCCTCACTATAAAATACCAAGTCCTTGGATCCCCTCTTACTGGTAGAGACCTTCTTATAGGATTTGATATCCTTCACCAAATAACCAGCCTTAGATGGTCATCAAAAGGACTTTCACATAAACAACATCTCCTTACTTGGACTCAAGTTCCTCACTTATTTGTTGTTGATCCCTATGACTTCTTGAGATTTTAGATCATCAATGATTGTTTTGGGGGGGGGGGGGGGGGGGGGGGGGGGGGGGGCACACATAAGATTAGACAATGTATATATAAATTACATCTATTTCTTTTTTTATGGTCTCTTGATAAAATCAAGAAACAAAGAGAAACATTAGGCACTGTCAAATTAATTACATCCATATTCCATACTATATATAAAATCTGAATTAGTAATGCATATAATTTTAATAATCAATGATAAATACTATTTCAACAAAAAAAAATGATAATAGTATTATATTTTATAGGTACATATGTTATATGATATTAGCTTGTAACCCCATGTATATGCATAAATACGCTTAAAAATATACAATAAGATGCATAATATATATATATATATATAATTTAAATACTATTGATAGTCATTTTTATATTTTGTTAATTCTTTAAAAAATATTTGTAAGGATATTATTAGGTATAAAGTGTAAATTGTCCATGTTTTAAAAAAAAAAAATATTGTGAAACATTTTTTTTTTACTGTTTATTTATTCTAGATTTTTTGATTTTTGTACTTAATAACTCCCTTTGATGAATATTTATGATATGATCTCACATTTAATTCTAAAATTAAGAAATAAAATTCTTTAAGAATAAATAATTTATGACACATGACACAAAATTGAAACTTTAATTTGAATTTCTAATTTGAATTTCTCTTATTCTCACCTATTATATATATATATATATATATATATATATATATGGATTATTTTTATAAAAAGATGAAAGGAAAAGTTCATGGTAAAGTGGGATTGTGGGAATTCTACACAGGCTATACGGCTGCAAATTACAATCTACCCACTTGCTTTTGTAGATATTCTAGAGAAGGTTTTAACCACACACTGATAAACGTGATTGTCTAGTCTACTGTCTACAATTACTATTCGCACAAAAGCTTTGTTACATTGTAAATGGTGGAAATTAGAGCCTAGAGGAAAGGAAAAGTGAAAAACAAAACATAAATAAAAAGAAGAAGGTGAACGGAGCAGTTGAGAGAATGAGAGTTGAGTCGCCACAGAGAGAGAGAGAGAGAGAGTCATTGGTGTCCAGTCCTGTGATGAGCAAAATATTTGCAACTATGTGCTGGTGCGGCAAATCAAAACTTCCAATCTTCAATCTTTCTGCTATGTGTTGGTGTAAGTAAGCCCTAGAAGTGTCAGGGTGAAAATTAAAATTTTTTTTCCCTTTATTATTTGGTGATATATTTATTAAAAACTTAAAATAACTATGTGTTTATTTTAAGATGCTAAAAAATGTTTGATTATTGTATTTTTTTTTTCTTACTAATAATTAACATTTTGTAAAATAAATTGTTACTCTGGCATTTTTCCAATATTATATGGGTAAGGGTGGCCAAATGATAAGCTTTCTTTAAAAATTTTCAAATTGGCTAGGATAACTCCAATATATATATATATATATATATATATATATACACATCTACTAATTTTTTGCCAAAATAGGGGAGCTAAGACCCCTTGGCCTTGGATATGTGTCCGCATTCCAATGTGTCCAGTGAAATTGGATACTAGACACAAGTTGTGTCCTTTTTGAAAAGTATACATACTGGACCCTTTGAAAACAGCAATGGAAGTACACCAAAAAAAAAAACTACTAGAATCATTAATCTGCTTGGCAATCTTTGCATTCCACTGAAAGCTTCAGAGAATCAAAGCTGGATTCCTCATCAGTCAGGTTGGTACAAGGTAAACTTTGATTATGTAGCCATTCGTCCTTAAAATTCCCTAGTTGTGGCAGTTTGCAAGAATGACAAGGGGGATATCATTTTTGCTTACTCTAAAGTGCTTCCTCCTTGAGAACCCCAATTACCTAATAGTAAGTGCTGCTTGTTTGGCTATTTCTATGGCAATAGAACACACAAGCTCAACTATGTTTGCTTTGAAGGAGATTCCAAGATGGTTATTGATGTACTTGTCAATCTTACAGCTTCCACTCCAAATCTTAAGGAATTCATTGCAGAGATTAAGCCTTATTGAATTCATTTTTGTGTTCGGAGTCTATCTTTGTTCATAGGCATGTAAACTTTTCAACTCATTTTCTATCTTGCCCGTTGGGTCATTTTGTGTAATTGGGATGTCCCGTTTTCATCTCCTCTCTTTTTCTTTTCTCTGTAATGAAATATCTTACTTATAAAAATAAAATAAAAAGTTACATTTTCCACTAAGTTCTACTTTTAATTAAACTAGGTTGTAAGTTGTATGTACGAAAATATTCAACGATAAGTTTGTCTTATCTAGATGAGTGGAAGTAATCATATCAGTTTTTATGGTAAGTATTATGAATAGGTTACTTGGCACCAATATTATGAAAACTAGTCACAAACTCACGCGATGCATGGGAATAGATAATCATTTTGTAATTGTAATATAATTTATAATTTGTTATCTAAAATTTGTTGAAGATAATTTTGTTCTTCCTAAAAATTAAACAATTTCTAAAATTATTTTTCATCTTTTTATCTCTACTAATATATCATTCTATTATTTTGAGTGTGTTGATATTATTCCTGTATAACAAATAAACTTTTTAACTTTCAAATAAATTATTCAAATTCTTTATTCTCTTAAAGGAGATTATCATGATAATAAAAAATCATAACAAACTTATAATAAATATGTATAATTTATTCTCTAAATTTTATTATAGATAGTTCTTTCTAAAACTTAAACAATTTCAAACAGTAATTTCCATCACTTTATTTTTACAAATATATAATTTTTTATTTTTTTTATTGATATTATTATTCTTTTTTGAAATGGTCCATATTCTTCTAACTATTATTATTATGCTATATTTTCCTAATTTTATTTGGTACAACTAAAATTTTTAAGTTTTAATTTTATTATTCAAATTCTCATTCTCTTAAGGAGGTTATTATAATAACCAAAACTTATCCTGTAACTACAATTGATATTACTCAAATAATTGATAGTACTCTCAACCAAAACTTGTCTTTTTTCCATTCTTATGTACACCGAATTGGGTCGAAATGAACTGAAATAGACTGAATTAGACCAAATGGACCGAAGTAGACAGAATGAACCAAATTGGACCGAATAGACCAAATTGGACAGATGTGTACCACATAGACTGAAAAGACCAAAGTGGACCGAATTGGACCATAATAGACTAAATTGGACCATCATGGACCAAAGTGTACCAAACAGGACCGAATTGAACAAAGTAGATTAGTGGACCAAATTGGACTGAATGGGACCGATGTAGACTGTATGGACTGAAGTGGACCAAAGTGGACAGAATGGACCAAATTGGACTGATGTAGACCGTATGGACTGAAGTGGACCGAATTGGACAGATGTGTACTAAATAGAACGAATAGATCAAAGTGGATCGAATTGGACCAGAATGGACTAAACTGGACTGAATTTGACAGATGCGGAGCAAATGGACCTAATAGACCAAAGTGGACCAAATAGGACAGAATTGAACGAAGAAGATCGAATGGACCAAATTGGACTAAATTAGACCGAAGTAGACCATATGGACTGAATAGGACTGATTTTATATGTTTCCTTTTTTTTTTCTTTACGACTAAAGTTTTTAAGTTTCATATATATATATATATATATATATATATTATTCAAATTTCTCATTCTCTTAAAGAAGATTATCATAATAATCAAAACTCATTACAAAATTACACTTGATATTACTCAAATGATTGATAGGCACATTCAAATACATAGTCAAGATTGTGTTTTGATATATATTCAAATTCTCACTTCCAAAATGACTAAGTATTAACTCAAACAAAAATTAAACCAAAGCTGTAAGAGGGAGAGAGAAGAGTTGTGATAGGGAACTCAAAAGGCACAACACAAAAAAGTATTAACTCAAAATAGAATTATAAGAAACACAATGATTCGTCAACCTAAAGTTGGGTTGTAAGAAAGAATGAACAAAAAAAATATTAATCAAGAACTTAATAGGTGAAGCATAAAAATATGATTTCCCATATAATATTCATTGACAAAATTTTGTACATAAGCTATGCTAGAAATTTGACAAACTTTCTCAATATCCAAACTCTTTTCCTAATATTAGAAGCATAGAAAACATATATAAAAATAATGTACAAGTGAAAGAAAAAAAGAAACATCTACTTTCAGGACCTAAAATACAACAAAGCCATATTTCAAGAAAAATAAAAAGGTTACCTTTAATACGTTAAACATTTTCTAAAACTATTTCATCTTTCTATCTTTACTAATATATCAAGCTATTATTTTGGGAATCTTTGATTGATATTATTCCTTTATGAGGTGGTACATATTCTCAAAATTATGTTATTATATTTAAGTTTCAAATAAATTATTCAAATTCATCATCCTCTTAAAGGAGACTATCATGATAATAAAAAAAATCATCCCGAAATTGCACTTAGTATTACACAAATATAGGCACACTCAAATGCATAATCAATATTATGTTTCAATATAAATTCAATTATCACTTCCAAAATAACTAAGTATTAATTGAAAAAAAAAAAATCAAACCAAAGCTATAAGAGAGAGAGAGAGAGAGAGGGAGAGTACTTGTGATGGGGAACTAAATAATACAACACCAATACTTTTTTTTTTTTTTTTGATAACTACAACACCAATACTTATTAACCCAAAGTAGAGTTTTAAAAAATACAATGATTCATCAACCTAAAGTAGAGTTGTAAGGAAGAATATAAAATCAAGAGAGAGAGAATAATCACTTTTTCAAAAGAGAATAACAAATTTATAGAAAATAAGATATGAAGAAAAATAGTAAAAATAAAAAAGATATAGTAATAAACACCAAATTATCCAAGTCATGATATGTAATAGAATAACATTATATTTCTTATATACTATCTTTATAATTCAATAAGATAACATCTATGAAATCAAAGAAAAAAAAAAGATAACAACTTAAAAATACAAAACTAAATCATGTCAACCTAAAGTAGAGTTATAAAGAACACAAAAATTCATTAACCAAAAGTAGAGATGCAAGAAAAATAATTAAATCCACCAAAAAATGAGAGAAAGAGGGAGAGAGAAATAACATTTTGTTTGTGAGAAAACTATGCATAGAATGTGAGAGTGAATTGCATATTTATAGTAAGAGAATAGGAATAAAAAGAGCCAAAACTAAAAGGAAGATAAAGGGATAGAGGAAGAGTGGTATTAAAGTAGTAGTAGTAGGGATATGAAAAGGTAAAATGGAGGGGAAAGGTTGAAGAATGTGTAAAAATAAGTTGGATAATTAATGATGAAAAGATGATGAGTTGAGAGAGAGAAAAGATGATTGATTATAGAGAATGTGTGCAGTGGAAACCAAAAAAAAAAAAAAATTGTGACATGACAATGATGTAGCTCAACCGGAGAGCGTAACAACAATAATTTATGATTAGAAGCTAATTTGAATTACGATTGTGTTTCAAGTTTCAAATTTAACTCTTATCACAAGTAAGTTTCAATTATATCAGGGAGAGAGTTTGGAGGAAGTTGCAAGGTTGGGAAGGTTAACTCTTATCACAAGTTGGTTGGGAAGTGCTCATTAAAGCAATTATCCAAGCGATTCCAGCTTTTGCAATGGGGTGCTTTAAACTGCCTTTGTGTTTGTGCTATGAAATAGAAGTGCTAATAAGGAAATTTTGGTAGGATCAACGTGGAGAAAAAAGGAAAATCCATTGGTTAAATTGGGATAAGATGACCGAGAATAAGGCGGAGGGAGTAATGGGTTTTCGTGATCTTGCCTTATACAATGATTCTCTCTTAGCCAAGCAAGCATGGTGCCTAATGCATGATAAAAGTTCCTTATTCTACAAGGTTTTTAAGGTGCGTTTCTTCCTGAATTGCACCATAATGGAGGCCTCCGAATCAAGAAATAGCTCCTGCGCTTGGAAAAGTATTCTTCATGGGCGTGATGTGCTTCATAGAGGCACTTGTTGGAGAATAGGCAATGGCCATTTTGTTAAAATCTGGCAGCACTCATGGCTCCCTATCAAACACCCACTACAAATATTGAAGGCTACAGCTGTGTTTGAAAAACGCAGCTATAGACCCTAAAAACGCAGCTATAGGCTATAGCCGCGTTTCCAAATGCGGCCAATCCTGCGCAACATTAGCCCCTTGCGGGGACCTATAGCAACGTTTTTATAAACACGACTACAGGTACCCTAATAGTTGCATTTTTCCACCCCCTGTAGGCTGAGACTTATAACTGCGTTTTGTAAAAAACGCGGCTATAGACTTGGTTTGGACTGCGTTTAAAATGCGGCTATAGGTACAGTTTTGGCTACATTTTAAAAACGCAACTAAAGCCTCCTATAGCTACATTTTTGAAACGCGGCTATAGGTTTTTTTTTTTTTTTTTTTTTTTTTTTTTTTTTTTTTTAATTCTGGGTTTTTTTCCCCCCAAAAAATTCAAAATAAAAAACAAACTCAGAAAATTCAAAATCAAACACAACATACTCACAATACAAACACACCCAGAAAATTCAAAATCAAACTCAAACCCAAAAAATTCAAAATCAAACACAAACCTAGAAAATTCAAAATCAAACACAACATACCACAATACAAATACACCCAAAAAAATCAAATCAAGCACAACATACTGACAATACAAACACAACGTGCTCCAAAATATAAGAACACAAACCCATGAATCTCCTCTCATTCAACAAAACCAACCCAAATCTAACACTAAATCCATTCAAGGAACACAAAAGCACAAGCTCAGAAACACAAAGAACAAGCTCAAGAACACAAACTCATTTAAACATAAACACAATATCAACAACACAATAGCACAAGTTCAAGCAATGATCCAAAAAATTTAAAATCAAAACTCAAATCCAAATCAAGACATAGACACAAATATTGCTAGAATATCCACTTCATTCAAAATTTTCAGCATTTCCTCCATTTTGTTACTAACTAAACATAAAATAACCAAAAAAAAAAAAAAAAAGATCTATAGACAAATCAGTGTACTTGAGATGAAGAAAAAAAAAAAAAAAAAAGAAGGAGAAGAAAAAGAAGTAGCTGCAAGGAAACAAAGAAAAAAAAAGAGTTGTGCTGGAGTGAAAAAAAAAAAAAAAAAAAAAAAAAAAAAGAACCTGGCATGACTTGCAGAAGAAAGGGGCAAAAAAAGAAGAAAAAAAGAAAGAAAGAAAAAAAAAAGAAGAAGCAACACCAAAGAAACAAAGAAAAAAAAAAAAAAAAAAAAAAGACTTATGCTGGAGTTGTGCTAGAGTGAGTGAAGAAGGAAGAAAGAAAGATGAAAGTGGGGGTAGGTGGGAAAGTGGGGGGCACGTGGGAAAAGAAAGAAAAAGTTTTTTTTTTTTTTTTTTTTTTTTGTGTGTGTATGTTACATATAGCTGCATTTTTAAAAATGCAGCTGTAGGTCACCCTTGGAAAAAAATTTGTTCAACTGGATCTATAGCAGCGTTTTTAAAAAACGCAGCTATAAGTCTCTCTTTTAAAAAAATTACTCGGCTGGACCTATAGCCGCGTTTAGCTATAGCTGTGTTTTTTAAAAATGAAGCTATATATTAAGTCTATAGCTGCATTTTTTGTAAACGCGGCTATAGCCTGCGTTTTTTGTAGTGACCCAACCCGTGTACCATCCTATGCGGTTGCTGGCTTAGAGGATGCTAAAGTGGAGCTACTAATTCATGCTGAACAACGTACCTGGAATACAGAATTGATTGATGGAATGTTTGCCCCACACGAAGCAGAGGTGATCAAGGCAATCCCACTAGCACGAACTACCGGTGAGGACACCTTGTATTGGCCATAAACACATAGTGGGAAATACTCCTGCAAGTCCGGTTATAGGTTCTTGAAGCATGAATATGACCAAGTTGAAGAGGCTGAATCAACCACAGGTGAGAGGATTTTTTGGAAGAAGGTTTGGGCACTACGAATTCCTCCCAAAACCAGGAATTTCATATGAAGAGCATGCCATAACTCGATCCCAACAAAGGAAAATCTGTTGCGTCGTTGTGTCTCCGACAACACATTCTGTGACTAATGCTTATGCAACATGGAGTCCACGACCCATGCACTATGGACATGTAATGAACTCTCTTCAATTTGGTCTTTGGAGGAATGGAGTTTTCGATCCAACACCAGTTTTATTTCCTTTAAAGAATTGTTGTCTTGGGTACTTAGGAACAATGAGAATCTCGAGCTCTTTGCGATGACAGTGTGGGGAATTTGGCATCAAAGGAACCAAGTGCGCCTTTGCATCCCTTGCTACAACTCTAATCAGGTAGCCCTACAGGCCAAAGAAAAACTGGCCGAGTTCAACTTTGCTCTCCCATCGAAACCACCAAGGTTGCCAAGTAAAAAAAATGGCATGGAAGTCGCCGTCAGATCCAAGCATGTTTAGGATCAACTTCAATGGAGCTGTTTTCACGGAGGAAAAGAAGAGTGGAATCGAGGGTAGTTATCCGTGACTACCAAGGTCAAGTAATTGCCTCTCTAGCACAACAACTATCCCAGGCGTACTTGCCACTTGAAATTGAAATACTTGCTGCCGCACGTGCCCTCGAGTTTGGTTGGGAAATAGGTATTGGTGAAGCAGTGCTTGAAGGAGACCCAGAGCTAACTATATTAGCATTGAAGGAAGATGGTCACTCTATGGTTGCGGTGGACCCTCTCATTTAGGATGCTCTTACTAGGTCCAATAGGTATTCTAAATTGCTTTACTCTCATTGCAGAAGAGAAGACAATAAACAGGCCCATAGCTTAGCTAGACGTTCCATTAATGTCTTAGACTATGAAGTGTGGAAAGAGAATGTTCCTCCACTTTTGTTTTCGGTTTTCCAATATCATGTAGCCAATCTGACATTTCCAGTTTAATAATATTTCATCTCCTTCTCAAAAAAAAAAAAAAAAAAAAAGTTTCAAATTTAACATATTATATATGACTCTATGAATTATCTTATTACTTTATTTTATTTTTTTATTTTATACAAGATAGAAATTCTATTCTAACCTAATCCAAGTGTATATGTGTGAAGCTTATTCTTGGAAACTTGAATTCCAACCCTTGCCACCCATACTTCACAAACACTTATATTTGTGAAGTTACCATTACGCCAAGAAGATGATTATCTCATTACCTAATAAAACCAAAAATATACCTCTTCAAATATGGGCACACATTTCCAAAACAGTGCCCGATTTTCGCCCAAACGTGCTTATCCATAACCTCAATCACAGAATATGACAACCATCATGGGACAACGGACAAGTAATAATATATATTCCGTCATCCATGGACATGCCAAGGTATGAGGAATTCCTAATATACTGTTCATAACGAATATCCATTATCCACCGCTGTGAATGCTAACTTAAGCATTGGAGAAATTTTAATCTGGCATCATATGATGCAAAAGTTCGATGTTTAAGGGCACATTTGGTAGACTGTAATGTAATAGATATTCCTATGACATAACTATTCGGTTGTTTGGTTATGTTTTTATTACAATGAATAGTTATTTCTAATGAATAATTATTCTTCAAAATGAGGAATAACTATTTCTTATCAAAAGTTCTGAATATCTATTCCTTCACCTTATGTAATAACTTTATAAAAAAAATTCCTCAAAAGCCATTAGTTGCCACATTTTCAAAAGGAAAGAAAATAAATTTTCCTTATTGTTAATTTTTAGCTCTATTTTGAATACCCTAAAGTAAGTGTATTTTAGGAAATTTGACTTAAAAATGATTTAATTGCACATTCTTTTTATACTCTACTAAATTGTGAATGCATATTCAGGATTTTATTCCTAAATGGTCACCAAACTAATGAATAGTAATACTTATTACATTCCAACTTAATGTATTCATTGTAATACTTATTCTTATTCCCATGTAATAATCATTACAGTATACCAGACGTGCCCTAAGAGTTGTGGAGGTGAATGGGCATTAATTTGACATGTTTCTAAGGCTTTGGGAGCATAAAATTCCGTGGCTCTTGAGATGAGAGGTTGTGGTGACTTACAAATGGATCAATAACCACCTGATGTCTCTCTTTAAGAGCTCTTAGTGCTCCACTTCGCTTTGGAATTGTGAACAACCTCTAAAGGGGATGAGCTTTTGTTGTTGTCTTTGGATTAAGTTATATTTATCTCATATACTAATCAGGGAAAAAAAAAAGAAAAGAAAAAACAGAAGAAGATAGAAGTTGAAAATAGCACTAAAGTGTTGTTTTTGTGCTCTGAGTGCCGGACGACATTTAGTTACATGGTCCAAGTGTCTACACTTTGTCTCAATGACTCTAAACTTATCCATTTGTTCCCCCCCCCCCCCCCCCCCCCCTTTTTTTTTTTTGAGTTTTGAGGTAAATCCAATTTTTGGGACATACTTTTTTTTTTTTCCCAAGTGTTTTTGCCTTTTTGAGGTGAGTTATATTGGTGCCACATAAAGTGGTACAATCACGTTGGTGAGTTGTAAGTGGTAGAGAGGTATCTTCACATGGACCCACTATTACTCTTCTACCACTCACAACTCGCCATGTGGGTGAGTTGTGACACAAGTTGAGCCACTTTTAGGGCCACTAATGAATATTTAGCAAATTTTGTAATTTAATTAAACTCTTATATATAAGATTATCAATTAAAAAAAAATCCCAATCTTCCAATAGAATTAAACCATTTATATGCATACATCACTCTTGTCTGAAGCCTAAACCAATGGGATTATGGTATAAATCAACCACAACTAGAGAACTAATCACAATTAATTAATTATAATTAATCATGTTTAGCATCAATCACAAGAATATGTATTAACTGTTAAATTTCGATAAGGCTATATCTTGTAATTTAGTGGTTTGATTTAAGCACATGATGTATTGTTTTTATTCTTATGACTTCTAGATTGATTTTGCAGTAAGTTCTTAATCATCAATAGTCAAAAACACAATTTTGCTCTTAGGATGAGGTTAAACTAAGGTTGTAAAACAAGCATAAGTAACGATTAGTACTTTAATTCATGTTATTATGAAACAAAATTTTTGTTCAATTAATTTGTTTGTAATTATAATAATCTATTTATTTATAAAATATAAAAATATGTATTTTAGGACATGCCCTTTAGGTGTGTTGAAATGAGTCATGTCTATGTTAGTTTGGTACATGGATTGCGTTAGGCGTGTGCCAACCCAACAAGAACAATTTAATAAGTATGTTACATGCATTATGTCGGATCATTCTATTTAATAAATGAGTCGTGTTAAAATCAAGAATTTTTTATACGGTTATCAAATGGGTTAGCTTAGAGTTGATTCGTATAATATAATACAAAATACTCATTACCTCAACACGATATGAAACGGACTTGTTAATACAAAATAAGAAATAATACATCTACAATATTTTCATAACAAATTCATAAGGATAAGTTGTTATTAATTCTAATTTGAATTCATTATTAAAATTATTTTTTTACCCACCAGTAACATTCACTAATAATGTGCCACTTAGAATTTATTATGAAAGTATTTTAAAAATATTGTGCACGCAACAAGTGGTATATTGAACCTGCCGATCTCATCAGGCTAGTCAAAGACTGTTTAGTCAACAGTTTTATTTATTTTTGATAAACTTTAGTCAACAGCTTTATAAATGAAAAATAACCGTTCAATTTTATTGGTCGGTGACTTTCATATGGGTGAGTGAATCACTGTCCCTTTACCTATATAGTAATATAGTACTATATATACAGTTCCGCAGCGTATTACTACCGCTATTTGTCACAAGTCAAAAGAAATCTTCGCGAAAACTAGGGTTTTGAGGTTCTGATCCCTCTGATTTCCAGCCATGGGAGGAGGCAACGCCCAAAAGTCGAAGATGGCACGCGAGAAGAACTTGGAGAAGGCAAAGGCTGCTGGCAAGGGTAAATCTTCATCCTCTCATCCTCACTTTTTCTCAAATTTCCGTTTGTGGTCTGAGAATATGACTCGGAAAATCAAAGAAAATTAGACTTCTTTTATGTCTGAATTCTCATCTTTTGAAACATGGACTTTAAGTTTTCAGATCATAAACGAACCACACGGGTTTAATTGAGGTGGGTTTTTTCTGGGTAATCGAGATAATTTAAAAAATTAGATAATCCGCAGCTAAACGGAGCTTTAACCAAAAAAAAAAAAAAACTATTTGGGGTCTTTAAAAATTACATGTCAAGGATCTTGTTGTGCTTAACTTGGATTATCTTACTGATTTTTTCAGGAAGCCAGCTAGAATCAAACAAGAAGGCGATGACAATCCAGGTATTCTTGAATTTGTCATACATTTGATATATCAAAATTTTGGTTGGTAACTGTGTTGAGTTTGCTTTATTGTGTGCAAGTGTAACTATGGAAATTGAGATTTGTTGAAGTATTATTTTGAGAGAAGGGAATATGATTAGGAATAGGGTATCAGGGAATTTAAGATCGGTGTCTGCCAATATAGTTAGCTAATTTAGAATCCCATATAGTAGATGAGGGCATACATGATCCATTCCTGGATGAATGGCCGACGCTCAGGTTGCTAATATGTATATGTTTGAATAAGAGGTTAACTAGAGTTTTTTCGTTTATCTTTGCCTAAGTCCGAATAACAAACTGTCATGGATATGGTAGCTTGAATTTTAGGACAAGATGGCCCAAGTTCCTTCGATGGAGGAGGAATTTCACTCTACTGCTATTGATATTGCAGTATCATTCAAACCATTTATAAATAGTAAATTATTTGTTTTATTTATTTTATTTATTTTTTATGATCAATAAATAAGTATTAGCAGGATGTTAGGTTGTTTGCTTGAAAATTGAAGACTCATCTGGAAATATGTAGTCAAAGCTGGAATCTTCTCTGATTAAATCCATACTATATTTGGAATGAGTGTTTCCTCGACTCAGAAGGCAGTTTTACTTTGTGTAGGAATTAGGTCAATGCATTATTCGGTTTACATTTTAAATATCCAAACGTTCTTTGTATCCAAATTCCAATGTTGGTCTCTGACATCTAGGGACTCTTCCTGGTTGCGTGTGTTACTCATGCTGATTTTGTTAAGCTAATGATTATTATGTAAGTGTTTAGGGTAGGGCATGTATTTCCTAAGAAACTGGGGGTCTCAGACCAATCAATCCAATTTTAGATCAAGATTTGTATCTTGGCTCATTTGAGTTAAGTTCTGCTTATTGTACTATTTTTTAATTATTTGTTAGTTATAATATATTTTGGTGAATCTTGAATGCAGTGCAAGGTGTGCATGCAGACATTTATGTGCACTACATCAGAGGTGAAGTGCAGGGAACATGCAGGAGCAAAGCACCCCAAATCTGATGTTACTGCTTGCTTCCCCCATCTCAAAAATTGAATAAATTGATCAGAGAGAACATCCTAGAGACATGTCAAGAAAATCATCATCTCATATTAAAGCTTTCTACTTTAAGTCCATTGAGACCTAACAATCATGGTTGCTTTCTGCGTATTGTATAATTTGTGTGCTTGAGAGGGTGAGAGTGGTTGATTACTTGTTTCCTTTTGTTAAAGCCAAACTCAATGTTTTATTATATTATGAAGTATCAATGCCATTGGTCATGAAAGCTTGTTTAGTTATAATTAGGGTGTGTAGAAAACCCACCGACCTGCCAAACCCGACCCGACCTAACCTGATTTGCCGGGTTGGGTCAGTTTTTAAGGCTTGGTGGGTTGAGTTGGGTTACAAAAAAAATTTTTATAGCGGGTCGGGTTGGGTTTGGGTCATAAAATTACAAACTCGCCAAACTCGACCTGACCCACCCATATTTAATATATATTTAAAATATATTATATATTTAATAATTTTTTTTTAAAATCAGCTTTAGGGTATTTATATATATATATTTAAATATATATTATATATTTAATAATTTTTTAAAAAAAACTAGCCGTAGAGCAGCACTTCCTTGGTTCTTCCTACTAATACTAATTTAATATATATATGTATTATAATTAATAATTTTTTTAAATAACTAATTCTTCTTATTCTATATAAAAGTCAATTAGTTCACACAAACCCTAATAAATTACTATTGTTGTTTAGTCATTAGTGTTGTTTGCCTTTAAGGAATTACATTGATACTAATCTTTAGATTTTTTTAATATATTAATATTTATATTTTTTTTTTACTCAATTTAATAATAATAATAATAATAAAATTTGTCAAACTCATGAGTTCAACCCGACCCATGTGGGTTGGGTTGGGTCAAAAAATCTCCTTAACCTGACTCAACCTGACCCATGCACACTCCTAGTTATAATGCCCTTGATTATGAATATAAATGCCCTTGCTTATGTTGAAAGAGTTGTCTTACTTGGCCCATTGATCAAGTGCTTGCACTGGATCCAAATATTTTCCAATTGTGAATCTGACTTTGGAAGGTCTAGAGGAGTAAAGGGGGTGATGTTATCATAATGGCACATTTCCTGCCACTTTGATGGCTGCAGTAATAATGAAGTAGTTTTCTCATGGGTCATTGCTTCCCTTTATATACAGCTTGAAACAACTGGATATTCAGTTTTCTTTTCTCTAGTGTCTATCATGATCATGGATAATTGATTTCCTTCAGTCATCACTATAAGAAAATTGAAACCATTGTTTACTAGTGTTCAATTGCGATTCAAATTGTAACGGTTGTCAGGATATGACCTCAATTCACCAAATCTTAGGCCATGTTCGGCTCAATTTTCATATCTCATCGCTCAAATCTCATCCCTATAACTTATTATTCAATTCTCATATTTGTAACTCAATTTTCTCATAGCTCTACTTGCAATGTGTTTGGATGGAAGTTCTCAATGGGGTTTTTAAATCAAAAACTCAACTTTTAAGCAAAGTTGTGAGACCCACGAAAATTAGAACTTTGCAAAATGCATAGAACAGCTAAATTGAGTACTTGCGTAGACATTCTCTCTCCACTTCACAATCTATTCGCATATCTTTATATGTTTTAGCAAAACCTACTATTTTCTTTTTCTCCGCCTCTGTCTCTGCCTCTCTTTCTTCGCCCCTCTCTTCTCTTCCTCTCACTTTGCCTTTGTGTCTCCTCTTCCTCTTATTATTTTTGAATCTGTTATCTAGTAATGCACTGAAGGAGTTCTCCTCCATTTTCCTTTTGTCTTTGTGTTTGAAATCGAGAGTACAAACCCTCAAGAAGCTCGAGCCCAAGTTCGAATACAACCCAAGATCTAGAACATGTATCTCTCTTTCTCTCTCTCTCCTCGTTTTTCTCAAAGCTGTTGTCTGGCTAATGATGGATGAAGTTTCTGTATATCATACTTGTGTTTTGTAATTATGGGTTAGGTGATTTTTATTCCCCCACTGATCAGAATTGTAGATGAGGACCCATGGCTTCTTGCAACCAAAGGAGATGGGATACCACTACAAACTCATAACACACACGGACACCCAAAAGCAGAGACTGAAGCTACAAATTTTGCAAGAGCTTCCAGAGATGTTGAACTTACTTTTTCGGAATCACAGCAAAATGGAAACCAAAACAAATGTTAAGGGAAAGTGAAAGTAAAAGAAAAGTAAGAGAAAAACAAAAGGTTGGTACATGCACAGTGAAAGAGTCATTGGTCATCAATTAGTGCTCTGCACTTGGTGGTGACAATACATATGGGTGGACCCATTCATTTGAGCAAAATTACAAAATTGTCATATTAACTCTATTTTCATAATTCTGAAACAACAAAAAGATGTTCTTAGTTTCCACTTTCCACAACTCTAACTCAATTTTTTGAATTATGAGTTATGAAATTTGATAATGAAAATCAAGCCAAACAGATTGAATGAATGTGGGCCTTGCAAAGAGTGAGTTTTGCTTTATGGAAATTGAGTGAAGAGCGATGAAAATCACTCTAAATTGACTCCTACTACACCGCCTTCAAGAAGCTACGCTAGAACCAGTTGTGAATACCCACCCAGCATGCCTGTGTATGTTACTTGTTAAGCATTTGGTCGTGGAAGATACAAGGTTGCCCATAAGGCCATAACCTTCTCTCTTGGATACTAGAAATAAACAAATTCACAAAAAACTTGCAAGAATTTCTCAAGTATTATTACTTGCGTAAAGGTATCTGTTTGGTTAAGTGGTGGAGTGATTGCTTCGTAAGGATTTAAATTTTCTCATACCTGTCTCTTCCTCTTTATATTGTTGTTGTTTTTTTTTTTTTTTTTTTAATTACTTTACGGTGAGTGCAGATATGATTAACTGAATTAACTTTCTTTTTTCTTTTTTTGATAATCGATTAACTGAATTAACTTGACACAGGTGGATTAACTGATTTAACTTCATGAATAAAGCGATATTTTTTAAACAAGCAAACAAAATAAAATGATCCTAATCACATGTTGATAATGTCTAATCATCCCTTCATTAAATTATAATTTATTAGAAATGATTCCTTATCTAAGTTATCTTATTTCTTAATGTCAATGATATTATCACCATTATTATTTTTTTTTTTTGGGGGGGGGGGGGAGGAATGGCTAGGAGGGATGCATAATCCACTAAAAAATATGTTTATATGCAAGTGCACTCCATAGACCATAGTCCCTGCAATGCGATTGAAGATTTTTCTTTTCTTTTCTCTCTTTCTGAGGAACTGCAATGCGATTGATTTGGTCCAACCAAAGATCACAATTTTAGTTAGAATAAAAGGTCAATTAATTCTGCTCCAACTCAGTAAAACAAAAATTATTCAAGAATTTCTCTGCTTGCTGCCCCTATGCATGAAGGTAATAAAGAAGGCCTCTCCTCTCCTTCCAAGCCAAGCTTGAAAACATACAGGGAAAGAAAAAGGCAAGAATGAGGTCAGTGATGCTTAGTTTACAGTTTACTGCCGGCACCACGTACGTACCTAGCAGTATTTACCGACTGAGAGGGGCTGCAAGTGTAGCACTGAAAGTGCTTCAAGAAAGACACTAATAAAATTCTAAAATATCTGATGCAAAACTAGAAGTTTGAAAACATTATGTTTTATTCAAACGTAACAGGAGACTTAAATCATTTTAGTAAAGAGCTCATAGCCAAACTTGGCTGCCTACATCCCATGCGAGGTGGCCATAAAAGTTTTAAGGGTTTATATAATACAAATTCCAAATAACATGGACTCTAGTTTATACACAAGACTCCATTCAATCAGGCTATTGTGTCCGAATCCTGCTACTTTCTGCTGCCCTCACCTGTGAGAAATATGGATGTGCCTGCGGTATAAATACCAGTACAGCTACATGTTAGTATACCCAATGAAAACAATTAGATTACCTACGTTATCAATCGATAACTTCTTTAATAATTAAACATAGAGATGAAGTTGAAGATGTGACTTCTATCAAGTGGAGAGAGAAACGAAGTTGAAGATGTGACTCCTATCAAGTCTACGGTATTGTCTTGCAGAGAGATCTGCATGTAGGCAAAGCTCAACTAAAGAGACAAATCTCATGAAAGCTTTATAAATTCCCTCCGACTCATATCCCTATGCCTGAGTTGAAAGCTTTAAGTGCTCAACCAATGCTCTTGGATGATTGTCAGACATGGGCCAAATGAAGTTGAGTAGCTAATTAATGCAACAACTGTTGCATCACCATACAATGAATTGCACCAAGTACTATCACACCTCTAACCATCCATGCTGCACTAATCTCATAATATTGAGCATAACACAAGTAATGTACACCAACTTCTGAGGCCAATAAAGAGGGAATATGTACTACCACTGAGTACCCTCTACCACCCAACCACTAGAAAGTTCCCAAGGCCTGTTTGGAGTGCAAAGTTTAGAACCATAGCTGGTTTGAATTTGGGGGGTGAATGATCAATTATGATATGTAAAGCCCAAAAAAAAAAAAAAAAACTGCTGCCCACCAGATATTGAGGCAAAACACTACAAATATGGTTAAAATATTTGTAGCATGTAATGCAGCACTAAAATTAATTCGAAAAAGAACAATGTTTTGTGTTGATGGAAGGTTGGAGAGGGAAAGAGGGGGTGGGGGGGCTTGACACATCAGAGGGAGAAGTTACAAAGAAAAATAACTACTCCTTTCTCACCCTAAGCAACAAGAACAACACTCCTGCAAACATATACTACTTTCCTCTTGCATGGGGTGCAAAGTTAAACATGAATAAATCCATGGGAGGCATGAGTTATGTAATCAATTTATATCAACAAAGAAAAATAAATTGAGAAAGAATGAGCATCGCCAAAGACATTTTTTGGTTGAACTATAAGACAGATACAATTAGTAAATCAGCTCAATTAGGATTACCATGGCTTCCCTAGCAGTTAGCCTGTCCTGATGATCATACCGTAGGAGCTTATCAAGAAAATCAATGGCCTGCATCAAATACAAGTTAAAAAATCAACCAATTACAGTACTACTAGTGATGAGCTAAAATTTAATACACCTAAAAGAACAGAAGAAAAAAACCTCAGGAGAAACCAGATGCTGATTATCTGCATTAATAAATTTGGACCACGGCTTCCTGCTGTGCCTGCAGAAGAAGGTACCAACACATTAAAAAGTGGGGGGCGTAACTACTTTAAGGTTGCATGAATTGATTAACTTAATAAAGGGACTTTTTTGATAATTGGTAACTTATACACACACCAATGGGACTTTTACACAATAACAGAGAGTTGACTCCAGAAAGGTGAAATCATTCAAACTTACCTCCCAACAAGTGCATCAAGTTGAGGATCAAGCTCTAAATGATACTTATTCAGATACGCATTTAACTCATCAGTCCCAAGTACCTGGAAAGCAAGCCACTAAAATTCATGCAGAAATTCTTCTGGGGAAAGAAAAGTATTATACTAGAAAACATATTTTCTCATCAGTCCCAAGTACTGTTGGAGCTTTTCATAATAATTCTAATATATCCACAGAAAAGATAGTGAACAGTAGTAATAAACACAGTAGTTACTAATTTTTCTTATTAAAAATACATGTTATGTTTCCCATGTGACACAAATCTCTCTCTCTCAATGCAAGTGTGTAACAGAGATATCACAGAATAATAAATTATTGTCTATATATATAATAAATTTAAGATTCCTGCCAAATTAAAATAAGTGCTACCTTTGCAATTTTGACAAGTTGATCATGGTTGTCATGACCATAAAAGAATGGCTCCTTGCGGAATATCTGCATAAGCAGCAAGAATAGTAAGCAAGCAACTATATAATCCTCTTCTCTAACAGCTATTGCACAAGCACCTAAACAACTATATGCAGTTTAAATTGCATTTTACATGACTTAATACCAGAGGTATTCTAGATAAAATATTCTTACCATTCCAGCAAACATGCAGCCAAGGCTCCACATGTCTAAAGAATAGTCATAGTCTTGCAAATCAACAAGTAGTTCGGGCCCCTTAAAGTATCTGAAAAACAAGGAAAGTAAATGCTCAAATCCTTTCAGACAGATGAATTTTCAAAATTTGAAGGAAAACAGCTTAAAATGTAATGTTCCTTCAAACACTTCTTTTTTAAAGCATGTAAACCACCCTCCGATCTGTAGATGCAAACACAGCATCATGAACTGATGCTATTGTTGGTTATGGACAGTCAAACTTATACACTACAATTCTGTTTATGTGTGTCCGCATAAGTAGGCTTTATCAAAGGATGTATGTTCAAGCATTTGTAAGTAACATCTACTAAGTTCCAAAACTTTTGAAGCGGTTTGTAATAAGCATTCTATTCAAGATATTCTCCACATGTTCACGAGTACAAAATAGGTTTGGACACAAGCAGACACCATATCCTGTAGCAAAATGTTATACAAAGCAATTTCTAATGAAAAATTATCACACATATCAGTAGATGTAACTTTTAAGTTTTAACAGACATATGTTTCGATTTATAAGACTTAGGTCCGCATGTCTTCGGAGCATTACCTCGAAGCCACACGAACATTATATTCCTTGCCAGGATGGTAAAACTCAGCGAGACCCCAGTCTATCAAGCGAAGTTTCCGCAACTCATGGTCTATCATAACATTATGAGGCTTGACATCTCTGTGCATTATTCCTTGTGAATGGCAGTAATCTAATGCCTGCAGTTTAAAGTTAAGAGAACTAATTTGGCATTAAAAAAATGCATTTAAAACACCACATTACCTCAAGTAAACAATGGAATTTACCAGCAAGAATCATAACTAAGATTTTTTTTTTTATCAAAAAAAAAGAATCATAACTAAGATTTAAGTATAAAAAAGCATAATTGCGTTGAAGGGAGAAAGATATAGCAGATATGAAATTTTTAATAGATTCAATGCATAAATCACCTTGAGAAGCTCATATATGTAGTAACGTATGTCATAATCAGTCAATGTGGGGTACAGAACTTTGAAATCTGTACTGTTCACATACTCAAATATCAAGCTAGGCGTTTTTGAGTGCTGATCTCTGACAATATCAAGAAGCTTGACAATATTTGGACCCCCACAAAGGTTCTGAAGTATTTTTATCTCTCTCTTTATCTGCACAAAGATCAATAGAAAGCTCATGCTTAACCCTTAATTATTATCCGATTAAATTTACAACAAACACCCAAATGAACAGCCAAAAAGACGGAGCAACTGAACAGAATATCTGAAGTAATAAAACGATAAACGACCATCTATTCCAACGATATATCTTTCCTCTCTCATTTGGGAAAATTGATATTGTAAATCCAACATCATAACCAACTCAAACAGATCACCACATATTGTCGAAGTAGTTCTCTGGAAAACAGCCAAGCTAACTCATCAAAAATAAAGTAAAAATTAAAATCCACCTTCTTTTTCTTAACAGGCTTGAGGATCTTGATTATGCACCGCTCACTGCTATTGACATTTATGCCCTCAAAAACCTCACTGTATTTTCCCCTTCCAACTTTCCGAACAACCTCATAATCATCTTGATCACTGAAAAAGAACACAAAGAAAAATTTTCTCAAAAATTCAGAAAATCATTAATATGACAATACACACATTACAAAAAAAATTAAAGCTGCTTCAGCATTAGCTCAAAGTCCCAAAAAACAAGTGAACAACGTTAGGTCAATAATCACTCCCTTCTCGAACCGAAAGATACTAATCCTACAACTAAAACTTACTCTAAAGCCAAAATATTTAAATAGATTTATTTTTATAAAAACAAAGCCAAAGTTCTGGTACTAAGGCTCAGTTGTTTTATTAAAACAAGCACCAGTCTTTGAATTTTATCAACAACAAAAAAATTGTATCCATTCCATACATATTCAATGTGATCCTTGATCAGGTATTCTCACTTTATATCACTAAAATCAGGGAATCCAATCGAGCTAAGTGACGCTACTTAATCAAAGAAACTAAAAACCTTACTTTCTGTTTGGTAGCTAAGAAAAGGGATGGAAATTAAAGAACAATAAAAAAGGGATCTTTACTACATAACTGATAAAAAATTAGATGCTGAACCTTACCAAGCTAAAAAGCCATAAGATTTTTAAAATCTTAATATTTTTAGTCCCAAAATTATTCTCAGCTAACAAAATAAATCAGCATGGGACACATAATAACCAATCAAATAAAAACTTAGGGTTAAGAAAATAAATTTAAATACCCCCATTGAACGGTGAGAGACTCGTAATCCCAGTACTCTTTGGGGCGAACGACATTGATATCGGCGTATACTCGGGCTTTCGACATGGGTCGGCGATTCGAACCGGAGATCTCGACGAGTTTTGTGGTATTGGAGGTGAGGACGATGATGTGGCTGTGGCTGTGAGGTAGGAGGTGGGAGTGAGGGGTGCGCAGGATAGGAGGGTGCGCGACCGGCGCACGGAAGGCAAGGAGGGCGCACAGTAGTAGCAAGAGGCGAGAAAGGAGGAGCAGTAGTACTGGACTGTTGGTGTTGGGGTGCTGCAGCGTATCTAGCATGTGACACTACACCACTCCATTTACTTACCACGTTGCGCAATAAGCTGCGTTCATTTTTATGTGCGAGTCTGGGTTTGTTTGGTTTTGTTAATAGTGAGGGTAAAAAGTTGCAAATTACCCCTAAAGTTGGAAAAAATAGACCATGTTTCGAGTGTGTGGTTCACGGCTGAGTGGATTTTTCAGTGGGTTCCACCAGTTGTGAGTGTGAGTAGAAGGAAGCATATACTCGAAACAGAATAAATTTCCTCCTAAAGTTTGTGAATTTTTGGATTTTACATCATGAAATTTTAAATTTTGAATTTTATCTCCTAAAATTTAAGAGAATTTGAATTTTAGACCTTAACGTTTCAGAATTTGAATTTTATTCCATAAAGTTTGGAAGTGTTTAGATTTTACACTTCAAATTTTAAAACTTTAGGGTGTAAAATTCAAATACTTCTAAAATTTATGGGGTAAAATTCAAATTCTGAAACATCAAAGTGTAAAATCTAAACATCTCCAAACTTCATGAGGTAAAATCTAAATTGTAAAATTCAAATTGCCTAAACTTTAAGGTTATAATTGCAATTTACCCAAAGAGTAAATAGGGTTAAGTAATAACAATATTTATCCGGGGTTGGGAATTCTTGGGGTATGGTGTTTGGTTCTAATGAGATTGAGAATCTGATGGCGTGGCAATTAGTTATTGGTTCAAAGAGTAGCTTTAGAAACTCTAGATTGAAGGCAGGTCACTTTGAATATTCTTTTCACCACTCTCTTTCTTTCTTTCACTTTAGTCTTTAGCTGCTTTCAATTAAAAATAGTAGGCTAGTAGATAATTTTGTTTGGGCAAGCATTGAAGAGGAAAGACCCTAAGATATCGGTATTATTTTCATTATAACCATTTTGGATAATATTTATTTTACCCGTCAAAATGGGACCTAATTTTATTTTGAGAAGAAAAATTCCCAATCAAACGTCTTTCGGTCAATGAAGTCATTCAGGTAGTGGATGGAACCATGGAAAGGTAGCGTTAAGCACCTTAAATAAATTTCAAACCGGTCTGACTAATACCATTAGTTACTTCTTCATCTTCTTCTTCTTTTTTAAATTTTTTTTTAAGGTACCTTTAGAGTTTGAAAAATGCCACTGCTTCATTGCAACGATAGTTTATGGACGTTTCTCAAAAAAAAAAAAAAAAAAAATTATGGACTGTTTGATTATGAAAAAAAAATCTAAAAAAATTACATTTTACCACCTTAAATTATACTCTATAATACACTTTACACCCTAAAATTTTCAAATTCACTTTTTACGCCCTAAACTATGACCTTGTTACACTTTGCACTCTAATATTAAGTTTTATATTAACTTGGACCTAAATTCAAAGTCTATGATGCAAAATATAATCAAGAGTATAATTTAGAGTGATAAAAAATAATTCTCTTTTGTTTTTAAGGGATTGAGAAGAATAGCAATTAGGTCTTTTTACATGATGCCATATTTTTCCATCTAAGTTAATAACAAATTTGATGTTGAGGTGCAAAGTGTAACAAGGATCATAGTTTAGGGTGTAAAAAATGTATTCAAAAAGTTTAAGTAGTGTTTGGTTAAAGAAAAAAGTTGGTGTATTATGTGTGGGGGTAAAAGCCCAAATTTGTGTACTGGGCCTTGGGCTTTATTCGAGGATGAATGAATGTCCGAGGAAGAGCAGACGACTGGGAAAGACCCCAAAGTGGAGAATCAAGTAAGAAAAGAATGGTGGGGAATAGTTCGAGGAGTATCTTCTTCTCGGATATATTGAATATCGGTCAAGCACACATTTGGGGTAGTTCAAATAACCTTTCAAGCAGTTCCAACGATCAGGATGAACCTCAAGCACTTACAAAGATGATAAGAATGTAGAAATATCTAAAAGGAAAATTGCTACCACTGCATTAAATACACTACAACAACTTTTCTGGCCGCATTTATGTGGAGAAGACCCCTGAACAGTGCAATCTCAGCTACCACCACTCATAGAGAACCAAAAAAGGATGTTTGATGGGACATGTACTCAAGTGAATGTTTAGATGACTAACAAGTGTACAATCAGAATGGCCTGAAGGGAACTATATAATGTAAAAGATCTCTCATAAGAAGAGATCGGAGAATATAGAAAAAGATGAGAGAGGAAGATTTACTGTAGCACTAAAGACTCGTAGCTTTCAAGAACAGTTTAGTACATAATTAATCTCCTCGGACGATAATTTAATCAAGTTCTAAGTGTGTTTTTGGGCTAATTCATCTTTTAAATCTTTTCTAACCGTTGTCCAGTTCACATATAGTCCAACTCTTTCACCCACTCTCTACAAATTCATTGTATTGGACTCTTTGGGCTCATATCCCATAACTTTTGGACTTGGGCCACAAGTTGTGACCATACATTATGTATTCATTTTCAATTTTTTGTGACACCCGTATTTTGAAATACTTGTTTGGTTTAAGGATTATTATTTAGTTTTCAGATTCAGTATCCTAAAATTTGGATTTCAATCCAAAAAATGAAAATACATTTGGTACAAAGTGTAATTGAAGGTATTGTTTAGAGTGGTAAAATGTAATTTTCCCAAAAAAAAAAAAAAAAAAAACCATAAGTTAACTTCATTTGTAAGTTAGAATGCAGAGCAACCTTTTGACTTGATGGCTTGATGCATTGGTTTATCAATAGCTTCACAGCCAGAAAAATTCCATTTCCCATAAGAAACAATACTGGAAGTTTAATGAATGAAACCTTATCAACTAACATAATCAAAAATCTATAATTATATCACCCCGTTGAGATATATTCGAACTGGATCTTCTACAAAGTTGGTGGCAAGTCTATCTCTAATTTGTAAATAGGGTAAAGGCTGAAGAGAATTATAAAATTACTTTCACCCTTATGTTACATTGGATTCATACTACAGCTTTAGGTTGGATTTGCTCAAAATCAAATACCTCAAACATGAGGCGTCTTACATCAGACTTCCCATAAACAGCATATGAAAGCCCATGAAGGGATTGTTGAACTGCAGTTGTAGCTGGATTCCTCATTTTTCGATTGTGTTCGTATTTCTCTTGAACATCTTCAGCGTAGATGACAAAGCGATGGAGATGCTTGTCCCTCAAATACCTCCCGCAGAACTTGTTCATAAGAGTACGCCGGTGCCTCTCCTGTAGCCATAATCCAGGAGCATCTAAATGCTTCATCAACAGCCTCTCGGCCATCACAAGATCCTAAAGAAAGCAAAAACAGACAGTTATCAAAATGTCTGATTTCCACAATAAGGGGAAATCAAAATTTGGATTGTGCTTTTAAATTGAGAAATAATGCATTTGTCTCTATCAAGAGGCCAGAGAACAGCTGCACTGATGCAGTAAAATTTTATTACCTGGATCTTTTGCCCAAGATATTCTAGGCGCTCATAGCAAAAGCGTGGATGCTCAAACTTGTGTTTTGATGGATGAAGAAAACAAAGCTGTTTTTCAGAGAGGAATTAAATGACACGTCAGGAGACAAGGGCTAGGCAAAGTTTCACATATATCAGACAATTAATAAATATATATTTTATATAAGGATGCATATAAAATTAAATGAAGGAGACTTCAAAACTGTATATATCAAAAGATACCAAGTAGCAATTCTAATTCATAAACAAATCTTGATAATTTGGGGTTCATGGTGCCTGGGAGCAGGTTGGTTGACCAAATGCTGCACCAAGTGTACCCTAGTGAACTTTACATGTGTAATCAAAAGAATGGTAATCATCATAAAAGAAGAAAACCAACATATAAGACACCAATCAAGTCAATTTCATCTACGAGCATGCTGGCTTACAAAATACTTTTTTCTTCATATGTGAATTTTGATCCTAAGAAGAGGGATAAGGGGAGATTCAAACTAATGACCTCTAGTTCATGAGATATGATCCCTATCCAATTGTGCTACCCCTTAGAGTTTACATAATTTTCTTTTCTAACTTTTCTTGATACTACAACATATGCTACAATCAATAGGTGATAACAATATGTGGTTTTGAGGAGGAAAAGGAAAAGTAGAATGATAGGCAGCAAAAGAACTACCTGTAGCCCAAGTCCAAGTTCAATGTTCCTTGCTTTAGTAATGTCTGGGATTCTATCTTCCATTTTTAAGGGGTATCCCAGTGCTCGCATGACTTGAGGTCTGCTCTCATAATCCCATATATTGCCTCTGAACCGATGCATGCCCGGTGGAACGCAAGCCCTGAAGAGCCTTGGGTGTGCAAAAAGAGCATCTTCTGGAGGCTGTGACGGGGTGGGAAAAAAATTACTAGTGGACACCTTCCAACAATGATAAGATTAAAATTTCCGCTATCCATTGAAATTCTGCAAGCAAATACTACCTAGACAGTCACTTTAATTTCTGATCTCAAGAATTAGCCTGCAAAATTACTTTCCTTTTACATTTTGATAATTCAATAGTTGGGGGTGGGGGGATTTGAACCTGGACATTACCGTGGGAAACACCAGGAGGTATCAGTTGAGCTACTGGACTCTCAACAAATTACTTCCCTTTTACTATCCGAAAAACAATGTCCCCCACACATCCAAATCAAGAAACTTTTTTTTTTTTATTGGATAAATCCAAATCAAGAAACTTGTCCAGTCTAAAACAGCTAGTCCCAAATTTAAATCTGTCAAGCTTGTCAGGCTTGGGTGTGCCAAGTGTGTCACTGAGCACAAAACTAGATTCTTGTGTTTGCTATTTAATGGAGAAATATCGTAAACAAATCACAGAAAAGCAAATTAGAGCTTGCCTTATAAGCTGCAACCTCTTGCCAACTGAGCTTTTTGCCTTCAAATTCAACAGAGACATAATCTACATCTTCAAGTTGTCTTCGTTCTCTTGGTTGGCAGTCCTCAGCTTCTGGGTCCATGCCAAATACTTCAAAAAGAACACGATATACTTCTGGCATACCAAAACACAAATATATTGCCCCAAACAAAGCCCAGAATACAGACCTGCTCGTAACATAAAAAATTTAGAACTCAAACGTGTTTCGCGCATCAATTATGATTTTCTTAACTTATCAACAAAAAAAAGAGTGTCCTGCCTGTTAGTTACGAATTCTCATGACACTAAGCATATCCATTACACTAAATAATTTTACAATAGAAATTAGCAAAGTTATAGTTGATGCAGTTATGATCCAGTGCAGGAAGGTAAGATGTTCCTCAGATGGTTTTGTACAATTTTTTTAATTGGTTAGCACTGAAGATCCTGACTATTGATAATCTTCACAAGAAGCATGTATTGATAATAGATTGGTGTTGTATTTGTAAAAGAGGTGCTATAGATCATCTACTACTCCACAGCTCCTTGGCAACAGTTATTTGGTCTTTTTTCTTTACATTGTTTGGGATAGTTTGGGTGATGGCAAAATCAGTGCTCATGGAGTGTTGACGAGGACTCCTTCATCGTCATAGAGCTGCTAAGGCTTGGCAAGCCATGCCGTTATGTGTTGTGGAATTTGTGGAGTGAAAGAAACAAGAGGGTCTTTGATGGAGTTCAACATCCTAATTTTGTAATCAAAGATTCTATATTACAATTACCTATAAAAAAAAAAAAGAATCTATATTGCAATCCTTGTATGATTGGATACAAGCAGTGGGTGGCATCCCATTGATGTCTTTTGTTGATTTCATAGATTCTCTCTTTGTCATTTGTATTCTTGGAAAAGGGACTCTGCATATTTATTCTGTGTCTTTCCCTTTTCCTTTTTCAATAAAACTTTCTTTGCCCACCCATTGATGGCTTTTGTTGATTTGATAGATCTAGTCCTCAGCAGTGAAGCACTGAGTCCCTACCATAAAGCATCTCACCATCAGTAAGTGCATGACGCATTACTTTTGTCACATTTGGTCCAAGGTCACAGAAAACAGTCTCAGCAGTTACTTGAAAGAAGCAGTTACACAAACGTTACCAATCTATTGACAAAGGCTTCCTTAGTCAAATAGAACATTCAGCTCTAAATCCATAGTAGTTAGTGCTGATGAGAAACAAGAGGAAAGAAAATTCATCATGAATAGGTGAATAGCATAAAACATGAGAGTCAATGGATGATGAGTGGTGACAAAAATGGGCAGAATCATGACACTTGGCATTGAAGACAAGAATGGAATAGAGAATCTTTAGCTAATGGATGCATAGCATACTTAATAAAGGCATGCCAAGTTGGAAGGCAGGAATGCACATAATCTCTGAACCTAGCTACAGTCATTAACTTGGTGCACGCATAAATGACTTTTCTATTTTCAAAGTCAATGGTTCATTTCAATGAGCAAGTTTATACAATAAGACTTAAGGGCTCTCTTTCAAAGACGTTATTTCTCTCTATGATAAAAGTATAACAACATATGAATTCCTG
Source organism: Quercus aquifolioides (assembly GCA_019022515.1). Lineage (NCBI taxonomy): Eukaryota > Viridiplantae > Streptophyta > Magnoliopsida > Fagales > Fagaceae > Quercus > Quercus aquifolioides. Next base: position 42,850,860 of record CM032334.1, on the reverse strand, counting down.
ATAAAGTGAAATATCATTGCCCCTTGTTGACAACAAATCCATATAAAGCATTTTACAACATTAGCAACCAGAGAACATGCAAGAATTTTTAACTTAAGCAACTTTAATCAGCACCCCCCATAACAAGGTGCACACATCAATGGAGCAGTAACTAACAGAAGACCATTAGAAGTAAATATCTTGGTAATTCTAGCCAATGACACTCAACCTCCATCAGAATTATCATTCAGTCGAGAAGCAATCAGACGCACCTCAAGCCATGTTCAATACCATAATACCCATTACTGAAAAACATCTTGCCCACATGTTTCAATTCCAAACTAAAATTTCTGTTCTTCCATTAGACATCTACTCAATCAACTACCAAATTGTTCAATCATTCTATTCTAAGTCCAAGAATTTAAACCACATTAAAAAAACAGAATGTAACTTACTTCACAGGCGGCTCGCGCTCCATCCTCTTCAACTTATCCATATCATCAAATGGAAACACCAAATTCTGCAAGCTCGCGGCTTTAATCCGCTTGGGCAGGTGCTTCTTCCCAATCAACGCATACACCCTTTCTCTCATCGGACCCGGCGATTCCCTCGGATACCTTTGCAAAAAAAACTCTGCAAGCGCCAATTCAAGCACATACTGCCCCAAGAACAGCAACCTGGTGTGCCCAGACCTCACGTGCCGCGCCCTCGTCCTCTCACCCGTGGGGTGCTGAAAAGCCAAATACAACAACGTATCAAACTGTTTCGCCGGGTTATCATCCCCGAAATTTTCCGAGGGCTCCAGAGGGTACCCGAGAGCTTGCTTTGCCTCGAGCAAGTACTCATCCATCCAAGTCTTGTCAGCATTGTTAAGACGCGAAGACGGCAAGCAAGAACTCAACAATGGAAAGGCTTTGAGAGAGAGTTGAGGGCTATTGAGGAACCTCTCCGCTAATCTCTTGTCATCTAATGGGGGTCTCAGTATGAATTTCTTAGGGGGAAACTTTTTCTTCGGAGCAGTGCCTCTTTTACGCTCAGCTAGCTCTCTGAGGAGTCTCTGGGGACTGTTTTTTGGGAGCTCTTGTTGTGGCCCTTGTGGGTCTACCGCGACAGCGAAGATACGGTGATTTGGGCAAGTGGGGTTTGTGAATTTGAGAGTTTTTGTGTGGATTTGGATGGGAAATGGAGAGAAGGAAGATGAGAAAGAGTAATGGTTACAAGGTGAGGATGTGGATGGGTTTGGGAAGTGTATGAAGGAAGAAGAGAGTTCCATCAGTAGGGAGTGAAAGTGTGGAGTTGAAGTTGGGAGCTGAGCATTAATTAAGGAGTTTGAAGATATGAGAAATGGGGTATGGGAGATTGGGTTTGAATTTGGTTTGGCATTGAAAGGAGGAGTGGGAGGGTTTTTGTGTTTTCGTGAAGCAGGGTTTTGAGGGGTTTTGAGAGTGGTGGATAAGATAATAGAAAGAGTGGCATAAGGGTAGCTCCGGTATAAGATATTTTAGACGGTGCACGGTGACAGTTTGGGTGATGTAAACGACGCCGTTTCGTAACAAAAGTCAACGGGATTTTGTTGATGGATGAGTTCGTTAGACGGTCTGTCGTTTATTTAAAATGGTGCCATCCTAGAGCCTTTGATTTTGGTGCAACTTGAGAACCACATATTTGAGAGGGGTAGTGTGTGAATTCTAATTAGCTAAATTGGTAAAGGAAGAGGCTTGTGTCTAATGGAACTGGCCACTAGACACAAGCCTCTCCCATTGGTAAAATCTCTTATTTTTCCACACCAAAAAAAAAAAAAAATTGATAAAGTTTTTTGTTGTAGAATAAAAGACTACACAAAAAACCAATTGGTTTCTTTACTTGATAATAAAAATCAACTATCATGGAACAGATGCTATTGGTTGAAATTCTATCTTATCTTAAAAAAAAGGGGATATTGAATCCTAAAAATGATTACGTAGCCGACGATATTATATTCTCTAAATGAGAGTTTTATACAATGAAGTTGTCATATTTGAAATTACATCATTGTTTAAGAATGAAACTAAAACCAAAATTTACATGACTTTTGGTCGTATTTACAATCTAAAGAATAAAAATTTACGTAGCTAAAGAAAAGTTTAGAAGCCAAAATCTAAGACTGGAGGCTAGGTTATAGAATAAGAAAATATTAGGCACTCATTCTACCCAACTCTAAACTCTATCTTCAAGGATTTAATGGCTATATCATGTTACGCATAAACATGCATTCAATCTAATGTCATGGCATCATCTTTCAAATCATATATCATGTATCATAGTCAAAGAAAGCTTTAGCTCTCAAAATGAGAATTATTTTTTTTTCTCAAGAGAAATATGTTCATCACATCTTAAAAATCATTTTGTATATTATCTCATGTCATGATCATACTCATCATGTATCCTTTCATTTTCATCCATCATGTTAGGTTTCCATTTAAAAATTAAAATCATATTAGTCATCAATTTTATTATATTATGTTTTCATTGGGGGAGTGGCGAATCCTATACATACTATTCTCATATCATGATAATGCCCACCATAAATTGAGTGATCTTGAAGCCAAGTCGCTGCCAACTGAATCTCGGATTGGATTGGATTGGATAGGATAGTCCTACTATTGACATCTACAAATTAAAGATTTATAAAAACAACATTCTTTTTTCTTTTTGTACATAAATTTGAATTTTGAATGTCTTTGCTAGAAGCACTAAATAATGTCAATCAATTAAACTGCAAGGTTGTTTACGTACAACATCTCTTAATTAAACTAACAAAACTATCCTTTGCATGTTCCTCAAAATATATATATATATATATATATATATATATATATATATATATGTCTATCCTTACTAACAACAGACAGCAAAATCACCTCACAAACATGCAGGTCATGGGTCACCATCACTACCAGGCCAGCACCGCAACATCGGCAATCTCCCAGCGAGGCAATGGCGCCCATTGCTACTTACTCGGGTCACCTGAATCATCGAGCTCACTCATTCAAATGCAACACCGCCTATAACAATGGCAATTGATGAGAAAACCAAAAAAAAAAAAAATTAACATATGTGGTAGTTCTTTTGTATAAGTTCGTTTTATGACCAGATTTGTTAAAAACTACTTTAAAAAAAAAAAAAGCATATTTCCCATCAAAAAAAGAAAATTTAACAGCTTGTGAAGCAAATATGAGTAGTTAAAAAAAGTTTAGCTTAAAACCGGTGTGGAGAACTATCTTCCTCCAACTTGTTTTTTAATGGGATTTTTTAAATAAGTTATATAATATGCTTAAATAAACTGATTTGGAGAAGATAACTCCAAACTGATTTGGAGTTAAATTTTGTCTAAATTTGTGATAATGAAACAATTAAGTTAGAGATTTCAAATGGGAAAATTATGAATAATTGAATATGAGGAATTCAAATGTTGAAGTCATGAAATTTAACTCTCCAAGATCTGAATTTTAAAATTTTTAAAATATATTTTTTGTCCTAAAGCAAATTCAAATTCCATTTTTCTTTCTCTTCCCCCTCATCCAACCTCTCTCTCCCTCTCTCCACTTTAATTTTTCTCCTCTATCCTTTTAGCTACTTCCTCTTCACTTATTTTTTTTCCCTCTCTAGTTTATCACAGTCGCATTTGGACATGGTCAAACCCTTTCATCCATTGTTCTAATGCATTGAATAGGACACAATATGAACACATGCCAAAAATATGTACACTAAATGCAAGTCAAACCCTTTTGACATATAATATTTGCAAGTAAAAAGATTGAAAAATCATTGCGGAAAGTTAAGAGGCAAAAAATGCTAACTACCACCAAAAACAATAAAATAATTGGATACTCTCTCGAAGTGTAGCCATGAGGTAGTCTTTTCTTCTTAATGAATGGTGAATCCTACTATGAATTTAATTATTGAAATCCAATATCATGTGAGAGTAGAGAACACCACACTATTATACTTTCAGAGTATTATATAATTACTCCCAAATATATACATTTTGAAAGACTCAAAAAATAAACATTCAATGAGAAAGAGAAAATTTTCAAATGATGCCAAACATAAATACCACTTATAATGAAAGCGACGTAATCTTAAATGAGTTAGAAAACGATTTCGTAATTTCCCTTATTTAGTTTTCCATGAGATAAAGTTGTTTTCTATTAAAAAAAAAAAAAAAAAAAGTAGAAAACAATCTTTAAAAATTAAGTCATACTTTTTATTAAAGGTCGTCAATGGGCCGGGTCGGCTCATTTTTACTTGGCCTATGGGCACAATGGACTGGGTATAATGGACTATTAACTACTTAACGAGTCGGGTCGGGCTGGGCCAAAAGAGAAAACCTCAGCCCATGACCCTACCCATGGGCAATGCCCATTTTGTCTTTAGCGAGCTGGGCTATCAGGTTGGGCCTAATGGGTTACCCATAGGCTTGTGTTAGCATATTATTTTATTATTTTTATAAAGAAAGAGTCAATTTTTTATAAGGGAATAATCAATCTATTTTTTTAAAAGAAAGAATTAAAAATTTTAATACTTAATTACAAATTTTTTTACAATCAAATCTATTTAATTTTTTGTTTTGTTGATGGAAACCTATTTAATTTTTTTTTATTAAGGCTTTAAATAGTTTTATTTTTATTTTTATCTTTAATAAAAAAATGTCAAATGGTTAATTCAAATTTGCTAGACTACTAGAAAAATATATATTTAGTAAACTAAGTTTAGCACAATTACTTTGAGTATCTTAATGGTTGAGGGAGTTTTCTTAAGAAATTCCTCTATAATATCTCAAGATCAATCCGTCATACATTTCCTATATATTTTTGTTATTAATTATGAGTTATTGGGCTGGGCCAACAGGCTGGGCAACGGGTTGGGTTACTGGACTAGCCCGCCGGGTACCCATGGGTATAAAAACTAGCTCACGGCCTCACCCATTGGGCTAGTGGACTACCCATGGGCCTCAATAACAATGGGCCGGACCACCCATTAGCTTGGTGGGCCGTCGAGTTTCTGGGTCGGGCTGTGGGCCATCGGGTTTCTGGGTTGGGCTGTGGGTCGTGGGCTATTTGATGACCCTTACTTTTATGTTGACCAAAAATAATTTTCATTTAATTCATTTTTTCTGATGCTACCAAAACACTAAAAAGCAACCAAAAAAATAAAAAACTATCTTCACAACAAATTTTTCAATTTCCATCGAAACAAACGGTTACGACATTTGCATGGGATTCCAAAGTTAATATAATTTGTACTTTTGCTGAGATATTTGACATTAAGAACGAATGAATAATTGCAGATGCGTACATCAAATAGACATCGATCACATGTTTACATGTGCAGACACACCCTAAGTACCATAGCCTTCATTTCTTCTACTAGGCTAAGAACGTGGCTAAAGTGAAGCTATAGCCACTTCTTGTTTTTAATCGGAACTTGTTTTTTTTTGCTGAATAAAAGGGAAGTTTTAGGGGGTGAACTTATGTTCTACGCCGTGTAGTTACATCAAATTTCATTATGATTTAATATGAAGATGTATGTTCTTGCTTGGAATGAGTGAAAAGAATATTTTTTTTTTTTTTTTGATAATCAACAAAGTGAAAAGAATACTTGGTTAGGACTTAAGAGGAATCAACCATGGAACATGCACATTAGGAGTGTTCACAGTGCACTGCGATTTTTGGTCATTTTTAGCACAACACTTTGTGGTGCGATTTAGCTAAAATTATAATTGCACCACACCTTATTTTTGCAGTCACATGTACGGTGTGGTGCTGTGCGGTTTAGAATTTAGCTAAAACCATAACCGCACTACATCTCATTTTTGCGGTCACATGTGCAGTGCTATGTATAAGATACGATTTGAACAGTTTGAAGTCAGTATATTTTTCAAATTTTGGACTTTTCCTACCGAGCCAAAAACTAATTTTTCCCTTTGTTTTGGGCCAAATTTTAAACTATTGAGCTAGTTTTTCTTTATTTTGGGCTGACTTTCTTAGTCAACACTTACTAGGGTTATCGAACTTTTTTTATTTATTTTTAAACTAGGGTTATTAAATTATTAATAATATATTTAATATTAAAAATAAATAAATATATTAATATATAGAGAGGGTGTAGTGGGGTGCGGTTTTCTTATTATAAAACTGCAAACCGCATTTTACCATGTGATGCATTGTTACTTGCGATGCGGTGCAATTATGCCCTTTTGCGGGCAGTTTTGGTGCGGTTTGGTGAACACACCTAATGCACACTATTCTTACTTCTTAGAAGCTAAGTTAGTGGCCGATGCCTTAGAAAAAGAAAGGACGCAAACTGTCTGATGACCTTGTCTTTTTTATATGTCCACCTCCTAATGTTATTTCTTTGGGTTTGATCTGAGTTGTACTCCATTAGAGCCTCTCTCTCTTTTCTTTTTTTTTTTTTTTTATTTTTTTTAGAGTTTCAACCTATGACGTCAATTCCTAATGATAGCTCTTTATTGTCAGACCAAGACACCAATCAATTTTTGGTGTAGGCGGGGATTGAAACCCACCTTTAAAACTTTTATTTAAATGAGTATTGTTTTGAAATGTGATTTATTAGCTTTCTTTTTCTTACTATCTTGTTTTCAAAAACACAATTCCAATAATTTTTTTTATACAAGATAGGAACAATTTCAATACTTTAAAATATTGAAATTGTTGTGTTTTGAAAACAAGATTTAAGTGTGTTGAGGGTCATTTTTGTAAAACCTAACTAGAAGGAAGGAAGCCCAACTCAGCAACGTAGGCAGCAAATAGAAGTGGCAAGCATGGAATAAAACCATTAAACCCAAGCGACAGGAATAATGGGTCACAGGTCCATAAGATAGATAAATGGGACTTGAGGAAGCAAATGGGCTCAAAAAGCCCGGAAAGAGAGAATAGAAAACCCATGGGCAGTGTATGATGTGAAAAAGTAAGAATAGGCCGCGGCAGGCTCAAGGCAATGTAAACAAAGAGAGTAGGGGATCGTTGGCAGGCCCACAAACCCCAAGGATGAGTATGAGGTAATTGGGCCGGGAAAGCCCAATGAAGTTAGTAAAAGCCCATGGGAACACAAAGTGAGGAAAAGGGGCGAGGAAGCCCAAAACAAGTAAATGGGCAGAGGATGCCCAAGGGGACACAGGAGCCCCTAAGTAAGAAAGCCCATGGCCATGCAAAGCCATTTAGGGAAGAGAGTAAACAGCAGGTCTAAAAAAGGACCAACAAGACCAAGCATTATAGTAGGAATGACAGAATGGTATGGCAGGACATGATGACAATCAAGAAATGGGCTAAGAGAAATGTAAAACCCAGTATCAAATGAAGCCCAGCCCTTAAAGGGAACAGTGAATCATAAAACAGCCCACATAAAAGAACGAAAAGGTGCAGCAGACTGTGCAAACAAAACCCCAGACCGCGGCAAACGCATGAGCAGCAGACAGATTTTGGACATACATGAAAGGGAAGCACGCGCAAGGCCCAGGCACCACCAGCCTGTACCCAGCCAATATGGGATGTGGTGGGGTCATAGGTCAGAGGTAAGAGGTAAGGGGGGTATGGTTTGGTGGTGGGGAGAGGAGAAAAGACCTATTCTGCGGCTCCTACCCAAGCCCTTTTGGGAGGTACGTCCTGTTGGAATGACAGACCATCCAAAAGAGGCAAGGTTGAGGGAGGAACCGTTGGGTGCATGCCATGAGGGAAAGAGAGAGAAAGCATTAACACCGTCGCAGGAAAGGGTGCCACGGCGGACTAACAAATGAAACAAACCTGCCTTTGTCTGGCAATGGGTAAGAGGTACACAGACAAACTCTTTGGTGGTCGGCAAGTACACCCAGACCAGACAAAGGCGGTTAAGGGGAAAAATGGTAAAATCTAGTCACGGTAGGCCCTATAAGAAGACCATTGTCGTGCCCTGAAAAACGATCGAAAAATCACCGAAAAAACAGAGAGTATCAAAAAGTAAAAAAAAAAAAAGAGAAAACAAGGAAAAACAAGGGAAAGAAAAATATAAGAGAAAATAGAAAACAAAGAAAGTTAAGACGATGGGCATGCATCAGTAGGTCGATTTCTCTCTCTCCCCCTTTAAATCCTGCTCTCTTCCAAAACATAAGAAGGATTCCTTTTTTTGGGCATTAACCATTCAGGTCCATTTCCCTTAAAACCATTAATCCCCACGACAGGATCTTTTCCTGGGAGATTATTTGCATTGAAATGAGGCGTTCTCCCTTCTTTGGTTTTGCTTCTGCAGACCAAACTTAAACTTGATTTTATGCCCATTCTTGATTAATTCATAATATCTTATTTCTCCTTTATTTTCTTTGTAAAAGACATTATTATGACTGCAATTATGTTTTGTAAGTAGGGATTACTTGGTCATTTTCCATTAAATAGTCAGAGTACTCTGTTTTGTTGTTATTATTATATCTGCTTGCCGTAACTCATTTGAAACAGCTCCATCTGCCGTAAGCATACTCCTAGCAGATGAGGCATAGTTTGTGTACAAGCCGGCCCAAGTTAAGTTACAGTTGGACCGGTCTCAACTCCCCTACTCAGAAACATCCGGGCCCATTACTGCAGGAGGCAGCCTAGCCCAACGCACAACACAAAAAAGGCCCCCTACAAAGTGAAATCATGTTTTAAGAATATGAATCTAACACTTAAAATTGTGTTTATGAACGGATTTTAAAAAAGAAATACTAGACTCCCAAATACAGGGGCATAGCCATGAAATTTTACTTGGGGGGCGAATTATAGTATTAATACATTAACCATAGTTCATATTGAATACAAAATTATTAATTTTGATATATTATCATGTTCTTAAATATTAATGAACAGACAAAAATTATATAGTTTATTATAGACAAATACAAAAAAAAAAAAATCCAATAAAAGAACATTTCGCATCAAAATTATGCCCGACAATCTTTCATGGAATAAAGATAGCAATACAAAAAAAAGTGAACAACAAAATCTTAAACACCCATATGCATATCAACACACACACAATGGCAGAAGAAAGAAACAAAAATAATACTAATGGTAAAAGAATAATGATGAGAGAGAGAGAGAGAGAGAGAGAGAGAAGAAAATGCACCCTTGCATATTCACTTTAGCAAAGAGTCAAGAAGATGATGTTGCACCTAGACAAAAAATGGATTAATAGTTTTGGTTGAGATGGGAGTTTTTGTGTTGAGAAGAAAGAAAATGGAGCAATGGGTTGGCACTAGCAACAGCTACAACAAAGCTCCTTAGGTACCTTCCTAGAGTTGAGAAAGATGAAAAAAAAAATTGAAATTATGTTGAGAAATGGGTTGTAATTGTCAATGATGCTAGAGAGTGAGTTATTATCCATTGGATTAATTATAAATTTTTGGGACAATTGAGAAGATCAACTATTAGTCATTATCCTTTGGACTAATTATAAATCTTAGGAATAATTGGGGTGGACTGGTAATAAAGTTTTGGACAATTGATGAGGCCAACTAGAAATCCATTGGACTAACTAGAAATCTTAGAAATAATTTGGGGGGGCTGGTTCTAATTTTTTGGGAGGGCTATATCCTATTACTAGTATAGTTGTAGGAGTTTACCCAAAAAAAAAAAAAAGTATAGTTGTAGGAGAAAAAAAAAATTTGGGGGGGGGGGGGGGGGGGGGTTGAGGGCAGCAATGTAGCTCCACCCCTGCCTAAATAACTTGAAAATAATACTAATTGTAATAATAAAAAATAATATTATGTTACAATTTCTGTTTGAGAACACTGCTTTCTCTGCTACTTGTTAGTTGTTAGTGTACACACACACACACACACACACTAACCTTTACGCACGTGCGTTGTGAGTGTTCATAGGCTCTTTTTCTACTTTTATTTAAAGGACAAAACTTTGAGTGTGGGATTAATTGGAGGCTCTTTTATTTTTTCTAAAGGAAAAAACTTTGAGTGTTGGATTGATTGGAGGTATGATCACAGTCAAAACTACAGAAAGCCACCATAAATTGAATTTATAGTTCATGCATGCATATGGGATTACAAAGCCACCATTTGAGTATAGGAAAATATGGGAAATGGAAAACATAAGAAATTTGAAGATATATTTGATTTTTGTTACCTGAACCCTCATATGAAGATTTTGATCCCCAAAACAAATGGGAAACTGTTTAAATCTGATATACAATGGCCTGCTTAATTAATTTGTAAAATTTATATTCTAAACAAAGAAAATTGCTAGAATAAATGAACAAAGATAATTCAAGTTAGATGAGTCACAACAAACAAATTAAACTAAGGGTCCGTTTGGTTGGAGGAGTGGAAAAGTGATAGGATAGAAAATGGTGAGAAGATAGAAAAGATTTTAACTTCCCCCCTTTTTGTTTGGTTGGGAGTGGAAAAGTGGAAGGATGGAAAAAAATGTGTTTGTGTAAATTTACTCATATACCCTTATTATAAAATGATGCCCTATTAAAAAAAAGTGACAAAAAAAAAATTAATCACCCAAATTTATTAGGAAATAAAAATCATGTCTAAAAAAAACAAAAACAAAAAATTACAAAAGAAAGCAAAAGAGAAAAAAAAAAGAAAAAAAGAAGAAGAAGAGCAACTGGACGAAGCTGCCCAGGAAATCAAAAGAAAAAAAAGTAAGAGGCAACGTTCAAACCAAAAAAAAGAAAAAAAAAGAGAGCAACGGATTGGACAAGCCCATGTGCAAGGCACTTGCACATGGGCATTTTCGTCATTTACCTATTAAATTCCTCTCACTTAGTTTTCTCTCCATTTTGGAGAGAAATCATTTTGGTGGGCCCGGGGAGAAAACACTCGGGCCCCACCAATTTTTTTCCCTCCCCTCCCTCTAACCAAATGCCCACCAAAAAAAGATTTCATTCTCATTTTCTCTTCAAAGTTTTCCATCCACCTTATTTCACCTCCAAACAAACACACCCTAAGGTAAGTCAAAAGAGCAAAAGAAAAATAAAAACAATTACCGAGCACGCATGAGTTAGGAGTGTGGGAATTTTTTTTTTTTGTTTTCCAGTGCTAAATCCATTAGCCTAGTGGGGGAGTCTTATTTAAGGGGAAAAAAAATTCCTATCCTATTGTGGTTATAAACCTCCAAGAGTTATAAAATTTTAAATTTTGAATTTGGAATTTCGAAGGTAGTTATCCAAATTCCAAACTGTTTAGTTAAGTGCCTAATTTTAAGGGAAATGATAAGGATTAAGGAGTACATAGATGAAAGAGTGCGAGATAGAAGAGAAAATGGCAAATTGCACGCCTAAAATTTAGGAGTGATTGGATTTTACACCCTGAAATTTTAGAATTTGGATTTTATCCCCTGAAGTTTGGAGTGTTTTGATTTTACACCCTAATGTTTCAGAATTTAGATTTTACCTCTTAAAGTTTGTGAGTTTTTAGATTTTATACCCCAAAATTATGAAACTTTAGGGTGTACGATTCAAACACCTCCAAATTTTAGGAGAAAAAAATCCAAACACCCCTAAAATATAGGAGCTAAAATCCAAATTTTAAAACATTAGGGTGTAAAATCCAAAAACCCGCAAACGTTAGGGGGTAAAATCCAAATTTTGAAACTTTAGGGTGTAAAATCCAATCACCCCCAAACTTTAGGAGTGAAATTTGCAATTTACCCAAAATAAAATTTTCAATTAGTTTAGGATTCAGTAACTATAATATAATAAAGTGGGTTGAAAAATCTAAAAAGTTAAAAATTTAAAAGAGGGGAAAACAAATGAGTGGAATGAAAGAAAAACTTGAGATTAGGGATTAATGAAACTGAAAATTTAAAAAACAAAACAAAACAAAAAACATGAAATTAGGAAGTTAGGAAACCATAAATTAAAAAAAAAAAAAAAACCGATAAGTCTTGATAAAGTAAAAAAGAAGGATAAAAAAAAGGTGAAACGTGGTTTGAAGGAAATATACAAAGTAGACTGGGATTTTATTTTTTGATAAGTAGAGTTGTTTTGAAGACATGGGTTACTGAGAGAGTGATCATATTTTGTAGGTATTGTTTTAGATAGAGTTGAAGATGTATTTTTACTGGGTTGTCCCCAATTTTGTCCATATTAAACATAGGCCCCAAGGATTTTTTTAACCACATAAAAATTCAGTTCAAGAAAAAGAATTTTATGGGGAATAGTGTGACGTTATTGACCCTAATCCTAAAATATTTGTAGGAGAAGTCATTAATTACTGGATGGGGTATTTTTGACCGATAGAAAAGTCCAGATCAAAGAGAGAAATTCTATTATAAATAGTACTAGCCTCATCTCAGCACTTGCGATGAGGCTCTTTTTTATTTATTTATTTTAGTTTTAATGTCATTGTGGGGGTAAAAGCCCAACATTATGTATTGGGCCTAGGGCCCTATTTGAAGATTATGGTGTGTCTAAAAAGAAGAAAATGACTGGGAAGGATTCCATGTGGGAGAGATATACCTGGAAATGATCAAGGAATATATTTCGAGGAAAGCATTAGTAGTCCGAAGAGTGTATTCTCCTCGGATATAAAGAGTCTCGGTCAAGCAGATACTTGGGAGGTTCGAGTTATCTTCCTAGCGATTCCAATGATAAAGATAAGTTTCGGGCATGTATGGAAATGATAAGAACGGAGAAATATCTAAAGGAAAAAACTGCTACCACCGTGTTTAATGCGCCGCAGCAACTTTTCTGGCCGCATTTATGTGGAGAAGACCCCTGAACAGTGTAACCTCAGCTACCAACACTCATGGAGAACTAAAGAAGATACCTAATGTGACATGCACTCAAGTGAATGATTGGATGAAGAACAAGTGTACGATGAAGATGGTTTAGAAGAAGGCTATATAAAGGGGAGAGGCCTCGAAAGAAGAGGGACTGAAAAAAAAAAAAGAAAAAAAAAAAAGAGAAGAGGAGAACGATTTTACTGTAGCTCTAAGAACTATATTCACCTTTCAATCAATAATATACCTCTTCGGACATCAATTTGTTTAGCAATTAAGTGTGTTTTTACGTTGGTTCACTCCTTAATATCCTAGTTAACTGTTGTCTAATTCACAACCAGCCCAGCTCTTTCACCCATTCTCTACAAATTCATTGTTTTGGGTTCATTGGGCTCATAATCCAAACTTTTTGGACTTGGGCTACAAATCCTGACCCTACAATTGGCGCCGTCTATGGGAAGAGCTTAAGCGAAAGTAGAAGCAACAGTTGATAATGGCTGAGTCAGGGCAACAACCAGCAGAATCTAAAGCATCCCAACTCGTTGACCCTTTTCTCAACTTGGAACAGAGACAGGATCGTGAAGTTAGTGTACACACTACGCATACTGGTCGAAGCTAGTCACATGGTGGAAGTCACATGTCTCATGCAGAGAAGAACCAGAACATGCAACTAGAAATTGACAAGCTGAGAAGGGAGTTGCGTCATGTAAAGAGGAAACAGATTTCTTTGTATTCTGATGAAGATTCTGATGACGAACAAGACGTCACTTACAAGCAGAGATCTCGAACACCCGTCAGTGAATCCTTTTCCTATGAAGAAGAGCATTATCATAAGAGGCAACCTCGAAGCCCATCACGTGGAGGCGTAGGGAACGATGCTATGAGCAAGGTTTTGGATCAAATCTCTAGGTTGCCTTTTACATGCAGGATTGAAGAAGCAAGACTCCCTCGTCGTTTTCATCAGCCGACGTTCACTATCTATAATGGTAAAATAGACCCTGTGGAACATGTAAGTCACTTTAACCAAAGGATGACTGTCTACTCCAAAGATGAAGCTCTGATGTGCAAAGTTTTCCCCTCCAGTTTTGGACCAGTTGCAATGAGATGGTTTGACAGCCTGAAAGCAAATTCCATCAGTTCCTTCAAATAACTCACTCAAGCATTTGGTTCCCGTTTTGTCACATGCCGAAGAGTGGCCAGGCCCTTAGCTTCACTACTATCCTTGAGCATGCAAGAGGTAAGACCTTGAAAACGTACTTAGATAGGTACTGGGAGATGTTCAATGAGATGGAGGGCGATTTTGATGGAGTGGTCCTTAATACGTTTAAGCTCAGCCTCCTTACTGATCATGGTTTAAGGAAGTCCTTAACTGGTAAGCCAGTTACTAACGTGCGTCAGCTCATGGATCGTATTGATAAGTATAAAAGAGTTGAAGAAGATCAACAGCAAGGAAAGGGAAAGGACAAAGTTATCCTCCACGAGATGAGGGATTTCAGATCGGACCGTTACAATAACAGTAAACCGCGGAGGGATTTCGCTGGACAGTCAGGATCAGCAAACCTTCAAGCAGTCAGTGTTGTATTCAAAGAGCCAGTGCACCAAGTTTTGGAAAATATTAAGAATGAACCATTCTTCAAGTGGCCAAATAAGATGGTGGGAAATCCCGAGAGGCGTAATCATAATCTCTATTGCCAGTACCATCAGGACCATGGGCATACCACAGAGGATTGTAGGAGCCTGTGGGATCATTTGGACCAACTGGTCCGCAAGGGTAAATTGAGACAACTCTTGCACCACTCCAATGGCCGGGGAAGTCAGGTGAACTTAGAGCTCCGAAGGGATGATTCTTCAAAGCCTCATTTGGGAACTATTAATGTCATCTTTGCCGCACCGGGGAGAACAGGATCCTAGCCATCCAAGGTTATGTCGGTAGCCCGGTTACCAGCAGGGGACTTTAGCCATGGTCCGAAAAGAGCTAAATCTGACACTCACTCGGTTTTAGGGTTCTCGGACGAGGACAAGATTGGAACCATCCAACCTCATGATGACGCTTTAGTAATCACCCTCAGAATTGGTGAGTATGATGTGAAGAGGGTAATGGTGGACTAAGGTAGTGCGGTAGAGATAATGTATCTTGATCTCTACAAGGGACTGAACTTAAAACCTGACGACTTAACACCATACAATTCTCCCCTGGTGAGTTTTGAAGGAAGAGTTGTTACCCCGAAAGGCCAAATACGATTACCTGTGCAGACTGGCTCAAAGATAGTAGAGGTGGATTTTATCGTTGTAGATGTATATTCGCCCTATACGGCAATTGTAGCCAGACCTTGGCTTCATACACTAGGGGCTGTTTCCTCTACTCTACATCAGAAAGTTAAGTATCCGTCCAAGGGTCAGGTTAATGAAATCTGGGGAGATCAATCTATGGCGAGACAATGCTTAATGGCTGTCATCCAACATAAACCCGAGATTGAGTCCTCAGCCAATGCTGGAAGGGATTTATAGCAATCAAAACATCCGGCACTGCACGCCAATGATTCAGCCGAGGGTGCGAGATGTAAAGATTTGACAAAAGTTACTATTGAAGATAACCCAGAGAAGTTCTTTCAGGTCGGATCTCAATTACCCCTTTAGGAGAAGGAAGCGCTTATAGAATTCCTTATGAGAAATATCGATGTCTTTGCTTGGAATGCTTATGAAGCCCCGGTGGTGGATCCAGAATTCATATGTCATCATCTAAATGTCAACCCTTTAGTCATCCCTAAGAAACAGCCTCCTCGGCGCCCATCTAGGGAACATGCTAATGCAGTACGAGAGGAGGTAATGAAGCTGAAGCAGGCTAGAGCTATTAAAGAGGTGTTTTATCCTGAGTGGCTAGCAAATACTGTAGTGGTGAAGAAGAAGAATGGAAAATGGTGAGTTTGTGTAGACTTCACTGACTTAAATAAGGCTTGCCTCAAGGATCCTTTTCCTATGCCTAAAATAGATCCTCTAGTGGATGCAACTGTTGGTCACCCTCGGATGAGTTTTCTGGATGCTTTCCAAGGTTACCACCAAATACCGTTAGCCTTGGATGATCAGGAGAAGACTGTATTTATCACCCTTATTGGAAACTACCATTATAAGGTGATGCCATTCGGTTTGAAAAATGCGGGATCTACCTATCAAAGAATAATGACGAGGATGTTTGAGCCACAGCTGGGTAAAAATATCGAGATTTACATAGATGACATGGTGGTGAAAAGCAAGATTGTTTCCGAACATGTGAAGGACCTTGAAAACATTTTTGAAGTTCTTAGAAAGTACAAGCTGCGCCTAAACGCTTCCAAGTGCTCATTTGGTGTAGGTTCAGGCAAGTTCTTGGGTTATATGGTGACTCACAGGGGAATTGAAGTTAACCCCGATCAAATAAAGGTCATCAACAATTTACAAGCTCCTCGGAATCCCAAAGAAGTCCAGAAACTGACTGGAATGACTGCTGCCCTGAACCGATTCATCTCCCGATCAGCAAATAGGTCTCGGCCTTTCTTCTCTCTGATCAACAAGTGGAAGGGATTTGAGTGGACTAAGGAATGTGCTCTGGCCTTCCAGCAACTTAAAGATTATCTAGCTCAGCCACCAATCATGTCCAGTCCTGAACCAGATGATGTCTTGTTTGCTTACATTGCTGTGGCTCCTTGTGCTGTAAGTTTGGTATTGATACGAGTGGACCAAGGTGTGCAAAGGCTAGTTTATTATGTGAGTAAGTCATTGCATGAGGCCGAGATTCGTTACCTGCCGCTGGAGAAAGCCATCTTGGCAGTAGTGCTTGGTACACGAAAGTTGCCTCATTATTTCCAGGAACATACAGTTGTTGTTCTTACCTAACTCCCACTTAAAACCATACTCAGAAGTGTAGACTACACAGGGAGAATAGCTAAATGGGGTACCATCCTAGGGGCTTTCGACATCAAATATATGCCTCGCACCTCCATAAAGGGACAGGTCCTTGCGGATCTAGTTGCTGAGTTCACTGAGCCCTCGGTGAAAG
The DNA here is from genome assembly GCA_019022515.1 of Quercus aquifolioides. Lineage (NCBI taxonomy): Eukaryota > Viridiplantae > Streptophyta > Magnoliopsida > Fagales > Fagaceae > Quercus > Quercus aquifolioides. The sequence goes on along the minus strand of CM032334.1, from coordinate 42,834,096 downwards.
AATCGGAACCAGCACGGAACATGGATGAAAAATCAGTTGGCATGATCTCTCAACAGGGTTCCCCAATCTAGGAGGTGTATGTAGACGGTGCAGCAAATCAGAAGGGTTCTGGAGTGGGGCTAGTATTAATATCTTTAGAGAAGATTGTTATTGAAAAGTCACTAAGACTAAACTTCACGGCCACAAATAATGAGGCTGAGTATAAAGCTCTACTGATGGGAATGGCTATGGTTCAAAGAATATGAGGAAAGTCAGTGGAGGTATTCTCGAACTCGAGGTTAGTCGTTGGTCAAGTACAAGGTGAGTTTGAGGTGAAAGATGAAAGAATGCAGGGGTACTTGAGTCGAGTTAAATGTCTGCAATCGGAGTTCGAATCTTTTAATTTGCTGCACATCCCCAGAAATGGTAATGCACATGCAGATTCTTTGGCCACCCTTGCTACCTCTTCGGCGCATGATTTGCCGAGAGTTATCCTCGTCGAGGACTTGCATGGGCCTATGGAGGCAAGAAGAGAGGTAGTCTAGGTTCATCAAATCAGAGCCCAACTCACCTGGATGGATCCTATAATTAAATTCCTGAAGGAGGATATCTTGCCTGAAGAAAGGTTGGAAGCTAACAAAATTCGGAGGAAAGCAACCAGATTCTGGCTATCCGAGGACCAGAAACTATATAAACGCTCCTATTCATGACCATACTTATTATGCATGCATCCTGAAGCGGCTGAGTTACTACTAGAAGAATTACATGAAGGAATATGTGGGAGCCATACCGGAGGTAGATCCCTGACTCACCGAGCCATTACTCAAGACTATTGGTGACCGAATATGCAAAAAGAAGCCCATGAATACATCAAAAAATGCGACCAGTGTCAACGGTTTGCACCAAACACACATCAACCAAGTGGAGTCCTTAATCCATTATCCAGCCCATGGCCATTTGCTCAATGGGGCTTAGATATTGTGGGTCCATTCCCTAAGGCAGCAGGAAACAAGAAGTACCTTCTGGTCGGCACAAATTATTTCACCAAGTGGGTTGAGGCTGAACCTCTAGCCAACATCAGAGACGTAGATGCAAAGAAATTTGTCTGGAAAAATATTGTCACTCGGTTTGGGATTCTTATACCCTTATCTCGGACAACGGCCTTCAGTTTGATAGCAAAGCTTTCAGGAGTTATTGTAGCGAATTGGGAATCATGAACAGATACTCCACCCCTGCTTATCCCCAGGGTAATGGGCAAGCAGAAGCTGTTAACAAGATCATAGTAAATGGATTAAAGAAGAGACTAGACGATGCGAAGGGTAAATGAGTGGAAGAATTACCACATGTGCTTTGGGCATACAGAACTACGCCTCGTAGGTCTACTGGAGAGACCCCATTTTCAATGACCTATGGGGCTGAAGCAGTCATACCTTTAGAGACGGGGTTCCTAACATTGAGAACTAATTCGTTCAGTCCGACCGGCAACAACAAGTAGCTAGAGAAGAGTCTGGATCCGATTGAGAAAAAGAGGGAAAATGCAATGGTCCGATTGGTACATTACCAACAAAAGCTCAGGCAGGGCTATAATGCCAACGTAAAGCTAAAGCCTCTAGAACCTGGTGATTTGGTGCTCAGGAAAGTTATGGGCACTGCAAAGAACCCAGCTTGGGGAAAGTTAGGACCCAATTGGGAAGGGCCATATCATATTACTTCAGGGGCTGATATTGGGGCGTATTTCTTGGAAGATTTAGATAGTCATGTAATACCACGCCCCTAGAATGTAAACAACCTTAAAAGGTACTATTATTAATCGAATCTTTTCTTTAATCAATATGCCAATCTATTATATAAAGTTTTTGGATAAGTGTTTAAACTTAAATCCAATCATGCCTAAAGTCCTCGGACCAAATGGTTTGGGTTAGTTAACACTCGTTTACAATTCTCCTAAGTGTTTAAACTTAAATCCAATCATGCCTGAAGTCCTCGGACCAAATGCTTTGGGTTAGTTAACACTCGTTTACAATTCTCCTAAGTGTTTAAACTTAAATCCAATCATGCCTGAAGTCCTTGGACCAGATGATTGGGGTTAGTTAACACTCGTTTACAATTTCCCTAAGTGTTTAAACTTAAATCCAATTATGCCTGAAGTCCTCGGATCAGATGATTTGGGTTAGTTAACACTCGTTCACAATTCTCCTAAGTGTTTAAACTTAAATCCAATCATGCCTGAAGTCCTTGGACCAGATGATTGGGGTTAGTTAACACTCGTTTGCAATTCCCCTAAGTGTTTAAACTTAAATCCAATCATGCCTGAAGTCCTCGGACCAGATGATTTTGGTTAGTTAACACTCGTTTGCAATTCCCCTAAGTGTTTAAACTTAAATCCAATCATGCCTGAAGTCCTCGGACCAGATGATTTGGGTTAGTTAACACTCGTTTACAATTCTCCTAAGTGTTTAAACTTAAATCCAATCATGCCTGAAGTCCTCGGACCAGATGATTTGGGTTAGTTAACACTCGTTTGCAATTCCCCTAAGTGTTTAAACTTAAATCCAATCATGCCTGAAGTCCTCGGACCAGATGATTTTGGTTAGTTAACACTCGTTTGCAATTCCCCTAAGTGTTTAAACTTAAATCCAATCATGCCTGAAGTCCTCGGACCAGATGATTTGGGTTAGTTAACACTCGTTTACAATTCTCCTAAGTGTTTAAACTTAAATCCAATCATGCCTGAAGTCCTCGGACCAGATGATATAGGATAGACAACACCTCCATACAGTTATTATTAATGCTTAAACTTAAAATAAATCATGCTTGAAATTCTCGGATGTATTTAAATAAACTCTAACTTATGATAGGCATCTTTAGTCATATACTTAATTCAAAATCAATGCTTAGTAATATTCTCTGTAAATGTTCGAGAAGACCTGTGAGACTTCCATATCATTTATTGCTTTCAATGCTTATTAATAATTCTTATATAAACTACTTGTTTCAGTATTGATTCAAGTTATTTGCATCATCAGTATGATATCGTGGTTAAGTCCGCCTATATTACCTTGGTTGCAAGTCATAGTTAGTTGTAACAATAATGAGTCTTATAATATGTGCAACAAAGACACTAAAAATAAAAGAGAAACGATTTCATTGATCAAAAGAAAGTAGTTTGCAATCCCTTACATAAAAAAGCTAATACAAGTATGAAATAAAAATCCCTAAACATCTAAGGCTTCATCTGAGGGGCCAAAGGATCAGCAGTTTGACTGGACTGAGCAGCAGCAGTGTCTGGGGCTTGGTCAGATTCTGAAAGGGTTTTCTTTTTTCCCAAGTCTTTAACCTTGTCTTGAGGAGCCTTAGCTTGCTTGCCTTGATCACCAGGTTCACTAGACTCCTTGGGGGCCTCAGGGTTGATAGGAAGGCCTTGGCCGATCAAGGATTGCTCCGAAGCCTCTTGGAGCTGTTCGGGGGGAGAGGAGTCAGAACCTGGGAGTTCGCTAATATTAGGATCGTAGTATATACTCCCAGGTTGTCTCAAATCAGCGTCCGCAGATATCCTAGCAGCATCAAGGGCTTTTCCCCAAGTTATATCACAGTAGTCTCGACAGACCGTGGCAAACTGCTCAGTAAGGCTGGCTTGGGTCTCCTTCACCCCCAACTTATATGCCGCCTGCCTTTCAGCCTCGACTGCCTCCTTTGCCAACTGAGCATTCTTCTCGGCCAACTTGGCAGCCTCCTTGGCTTTCTGAAGCTCAAGCCGAAGACCTTTCACCATCTCTCTCTCCGTTTCCAGATTTATCTCGGCCATGTTCAGCTGCTGGCGTTGGTCTTCGGCCTGCTTCTCGGCACTTTTAAGACCTGCATCAAGACTATTCCTCTGTCTGGTCATTTCTTTCAGCTACTCGGACATCTGAGAATAGTCCTCCCTCAGACTGCCCAATGATCTTTCTACCTCAGACCGAGAATGGGCCTCTGCTTGGGCTTCAGTATAGGCATTTTTGTTCCACTCCTCGGCTACATAAACTTGCTGGATAATCTACATAGCAGAATGAAAATTTTCAATATAAAGCAAAAAAGAAAGGGACGAATACAAATGATCAGCATTTTAATTGAGGAAGTGGATCAATTCACTTATCATGGCTAAATCCCTTTTAAGGGATAAGAAGAGTTCATATTGGCTAAAGCGTCTGTATGATTCCATGTCCTTTGGAAGGAGAAGTGGTTGCTCCAGGGCCCTAGCAATTAGACTTGCCTTCTCCCATTAATAATTTCTGAAGAAGGTTTCCCAGGGGATGGGAGCACCATCCAGTTCCAGCTTGGGAGATCAAGTACGGTGTCCTCGGCGCACCTCAGCAGCGAGAGGGTCATCTCGACTCTCAGTAGACGAAGCCCTTTTGCTCCGTTGATCCTTCACCACCTTCTGTTGCTTAGCTCCTTTTGGCGGCATCACCTCAGCTTCTTCAGAATCTGTGATGGGTCTCTTCTTCTTCGGATTGGGGACTGGCTTGATTCCGAGATTAGCAGGAAGCTAAGGAGGGGGTGGGGGAAGACTAACAACTGGTTGAGACGTGCCAGTCCCTTTGGCCCCAGGTGTTGTCCTCCTAGTCTTCATTAAGTCCCTTAAACTCGCCATGTCTTCGTCTTCCGAAGAGTCTTCTGAAGGAGTAGTTATCAAAACAGGAGAGCGAACACTAGATTGCCTGTCAATTTCCTCCTCGGCGTCTGAAACTTGTATCATTTAAACCCCTCCCGAAACCTCTCATTCAAATTTAAACTTATCAATTTGCTCCTCAAGTGAAGAAGTAGAGGAAGCAACTCCTTCACCTACTGCTCCTGGTTCGAGGGGAACTTGCTGAATTGGTTGGACGAGCAATGGTATACCTTGCGGATTTGGATGTGGCACGGGGGCAAGAAAAAAGGGCGCTGCAAAATGGCGCCGAGAGACGTCTATTTGGTTGCCCGTCTTCACTTACAAAAATTTCTGATCTTAGTAAGTAATTGAGCGTGGCGACGTTCGTGAGGCTAAACCGAGGAGTAATGTGTTCTTTATCTGTTAACAGCACAACAAAATTTAGTCAGAGACTTGAAAATACTGATACAAAGAGAAGAAAAATTGTTAAAAAGCAAAGGTCCTAAATCTATTGTTAGGAAACCTAAATCTAGGATGTCCCACCTGGCTCTCCTGGTTGGGTTGAGCAATGGAGACCGACATGCCACGCGCCCAAGATGATCAGATAGTCGTCTTTCATCCCATTGTTAGACTTGGGAAGGCAGGAGACAAGCCGAACAATGTCGAATCGGGATTTAAGATAATATCTCACTCCCTTTTGGCTATGACATTCGTACATGTGTACTACGTCAAGCCAGGTGAGCCCGAGTCCTAAATGACGATTCAAAGCGTCAATCGATCCTAGGATCCTAAAGACATTAGGTGCACACTGATCAGGAGAAAGCCTATGGTTACGAAGGTAATTTTTGGTAACAGAACCCATAGGGAGAGTCATCCCTCCTTCTATGAATGCTATCATAGGGATTACGACTTCTCCCTCTCTTCGGTCGGGTAATATCCTTTCTGGGGGGCAATACCTTAGGTTTACTCCCTGTGGTATGCCGTATGTTTCCTTAAACGTCTCTATTAAGGCAGGACTATCGACAAGATACTGAAATCTACCCATTTTTGGTTAACTAAAAGGAGGCACAGAGAATAATAACTGGGAAATGAGAGTTTGAGGGCCGAGAACGTTGGCCGAGAAGAGGATGAAGGGTTCGAGGATATTAGAACTTACACAGACTAGGTTAGGGAATGATCCTTAAATCCTTGGAAAGATTTGCGTGGATTCCTACAGAAATGAGATGGATGATCTGGAAAACTTGATGAGCTCGAACGATTGGGTTCACTGGAGAGTAAGAGATCGTAAAGTAAAAGAGAGAAAGTCTTCTTTGAGGCTTTATATAGGGGTCATAAAGTGGGTGGGAGTTATCCCGCTCAAATCTTGAGGAAAAACATCATTCGTTGGATCGATGGTCCACTGTTGGATGCGAGAGGTAGAACGCCGCCTAGAGTAATCAATAGCGCTTCGTAAATACCGAAACGTTAGCAGCAATGATGAAGCGCCTAAATCTATGCCCACACACGTGTAAACTCAGGTATTTTTGTGTTTTAAGCTTTTATATATTGTGACAAATCAAAATCCTAATTTTCCTCCTCGGATGCGAGGGAAAAATTAAAATTTTGAAAGGCTATTGTGGGGGTAAAAGCCCAACATTATGTATTGGGCCTAGGGCTCTATTTGAAGATTACGGTGTGTCCGAAGAGAATAAAATGACTGGGAAGGATTCCATGTGGGAGAGATATACCTGGAAATGATCGAGGAATATATTCCGAGGAGAGCATCAGCAGTCCGAAGAGTGTATTCTCCTCGGATATAAAGAGTTTTGGTCAAGCAGATACCTGGGAGGTTCGAGTGATCTTCCTAGCGATTCCAATGATAAAGATAATCTTCGGGCATGTATGGAGATGATTAGAACGAAGAAATATCTAAAGGAAAAAACTGCTACCACCGTGTTTAATGCGCTGCCGCAACTTTTCTGGCCGCATTTATGTGGAGAAGACCCCTGAACAGTGTAACCTCAGCTACTAACACTCATGGAGAACTAAAGAAGATACCTGATGTGATATGCACTCAAGTGAATGCTTGGATGAAGAACAAGTGTATGATGAAGATGGTTTAGAAGAAGACTATATAAAGGGGAGAGGCCTCGAAAGAAGAGGGGCCAAAAAAAAAAGAAAAAAAAAAAAGAGAAGAGGAGAACGATTTTACTGTAGCTCTAAGAACTGTATTCACCTTTCAATCAATAATATACCTCTTCGGACATCAATTTGTTTAGCTATCAAGTGTGTTTTTACGTTGGTTCACTCCTTAATATCCTAGTTAACTGTTATCTAATTCACAACCAGCCCAGCTCTTTCACTCACTCTCTACAAATTCATTGTTTTGGGTTCATTGGGCTCATAATACAAACTTTTTGGGCTTGGGCTACAAATCCTGACCCTACAGTCATAATGTTTAAAAGTGAGATAGAGATAGTATCATGATTCTTAGGATCTTAATGTAAGTTTTTTGTTTATGTTTTTTTTTTTTTTTTTTTAAAAAAAATTTAAAAAAGAGGTAAAGTAACGTGGAATAATGTTTAAAAGTGAAATAAAGATAATATCCTAATTTTTAGGATCTTTCTCTATGTTTGAGTTGATAAGATTTTGAAATTTTGAATCTAAAATAAAAAGTGGTAAATCAGATTGGAGATTAAAAAGGAAAACGCCTAAAATTTAAGAACTTTTTAAAAATAGTAAATTACTCTTTTAACTAGTTTTTTTTTTTTTTTTTAATTTTAAATTACTTAACTAAAACACATGGGTATTTTAGAGAGTTTAAGAATTTGTGTGAAAATATTTTAGTACACAAAATAATATAACCCAAATAGGAATCCTCTTAAGTGTCATATCATGTCTTTTGAGCACAATAAAGGAGAAATACTTTTGAATTGCCTTAATATTTAGAATAACTCAACTGAGTGTTTCTAATAAAAATATATAGGATTTAAATTTTGGTGAAACTATATTATTAGTCCATAAAGTTTACATCGTGAGCGCAATTAATCTCTCAAGTTTCAAAATTGAGCATTATTAGTCTTTTCTTTAATTGTCATTAGTGTTATTATCTACGTGTCTAACGAAATAGTGACGTGACATTATAAATTGATGTAGTGACTTAAGTGTCAAATGCCATGTCAACTATTTAATTATAAGTTAGCCACATAATCTTTTAATTGATTATTAATTATTATAATGGAACAAAAATTGATTTTCTTCAGCCCCCACCCTTTCTCCTTTGCCGCTTTCAATTCTCCAATCAAATCACCGAAGCACCTCAAAGCCAACAAAAATCTTGTGAAGTGAGTATTGAGTTGAAGAGATCCACCTTTGAGCGGACAAAATCTTATAAAACTAACTCTCTCTTTCATTCAGATTCATTGACCATAAATTCTTTCTTGTTAATGGTAATAGTCTAAGGTTGGGGGCAGGAAACCCAACATAGATCCATGCAATATAAAGGCAATCTTGCACCTAAACTTAGATCTGTGTAATAAAAGGCAGTCGGTGATCCCCACGAATGTTGGTTGGAGAAGGGGTAAAAAAAAAAGAATAAAAGATTTCTAATGAAATGGATTTAAACATTTTCATGTTAATTATAGTTTTAGATCCATTGGAAACAAAGCTTAAAAACAAAGAAACATAGAGATCCTTGGAGATTAGCCACTGGTGGAGATCCATGGACATTGGCAAACGACAGAGAGGTGTTTGTGCCGGTTAATGCGGCGGCGACAATGGCCATTTGGATTAGAAGGAAGTGTGGCTAACAGCGGCAACAATGAAAGTGATAAAGGCAGCGACACCCATTGGCAGAAAAGGAAGAGGAAGCTTTGCGTGGTCATAGGAAATAAACGAAGAACTTGGAAATGTTTTTAACAAAATAATAAAAAAATAATGACTCACATGCTAAGTTGCTAACCTGGCAAATTTTCCAACGTGGCTATTACAACATGAGAGATACTATGTTTACAATAATTTTACAACATTTTTACAATAAATCACAGATGGTTAGTTGTTATTGGTTCAAATTTGAAACTAACACTAAGATTACTTTTTTGCCCCAACAATAACAACCAGTAACAACCTGTCACTTAGGATTTGTTGTAAAAATGTTGTAGACATATCATTTCTCTTACAATATATATATATATATATATATATATATATAGACTTACACATTAGAGTTTGTTTAGTAATATTATTCTAGTAATGTTGTTTGTATTTTTTGGAAATATATGTGGGTAAAAAAGTGTGTGAAAATACGTATAATGTTGTTTAAACACTGAAAACTGTTGTTTAAAATACACTACCAAACAGCCCCTTAGTTTGTAAAACACTTTGTTGTAAAAGGATGTTAGGTAATTGTGTTATTAGTCACATAGACAATAACACTAACGGTAGTTAAAAAATAACTAATAATGCTTAATTTTGAAACTTGAGAGACTAATAGTACTTACTTGAAATTTGAGGAACTAATTGCATTTACATGCTAAACTTTAGGGACCAATAATGTAATTTCGCCTTAAATTTTCACTCTCTATATTGTAACTAATTAAAAAAAAAAATTAGAATGAATTATTCGAGTGCCGCCTAGGGTTGTAAATGAGCCAAGCTTTGTCGAGTAGTGCATGTTCAAGCTTGGCTCATAAGGAAAAATCAAAAGTTCGAGCTTGGCTTGACCTTGTGACAACCCTAAAAATAGTGTTTGAGCTTGAGCTTGAGCTTGGCTTAGCTCGGCTTGATTAATTAGTCAAGCCAAACTCAAGCTTAATATCAAGCTCAAACTCGAGCTCAGGTCAAGTTTTTGAGCTTGAGATATAAAAAAAATTACACTATTAAATGCTTAAATCTCTAAAATTAAGAAAAAAGAAAAAGAAAATAGTATACTCATTTTATCATGCATCTAGTCTTACTTATGATTAGCTATTATTCAAATTAATAATTTACATAATTAAATTCATTCATTCATCATTCCTTGTCTACAACTTCAGCAATTGTTTAAAATACAATTTTTACATTCACATTAGATGGTGAAGGACTAGAAAAATACCTGTTTGTAACTATTATGAATAAGAAAATACTAACATGTTTCATAACTTTACTTTAAATGATTGATAAGGAATGATCATATGTGGTCTACTTAATTATTTATTTATTTTTAAATGTAACTATAGTCTAAAGTGGTTCTTGATCAGTTTAAAGGGAATGAAAAAATTAAGGTAATATAGGTAGTAGTTACATGTTAGCCATGTTATTATTAAGATATGTGTAATGAGTATATTTAGCAAACACATATAAACTTATAAATGAATCTATGCTTGAATTGTTGTGTATCAAGCCTAATAGCTCACAAGTTTGTTCGTGAACAAATTTTTTTGCTTGGGCTCAGCTTGTTTATTAAGCGAGCCTAAAACTAAGGCTCGAGCTTGGCTTATTTATAAACAAACAAACATGAACAAACTTTTTATCGAGCCGAGCCCAAGTTGTTCATAATCGGCTTGGTTCATTTACAGCCCTGTGACTCCCAAACCTGTCATGTTGAAATTTTAGGAACCCAATGAATTCTCTCATCTTTTTCTCTTGGTGAAGGTGCACCCGAGTTTTCTCCAACCGCCACCACAACTGTGGCTCCATTGTTGGCCCTTTGGCCACCTTAAGGGGCCACACATCGCTGTTCCTTGATGATATCTTTACCCCTTTGGTGGGTCTTACTTTGCTTTAGATCTGGATTGGCCCTTTGTAATCTCTCTCAACCTTGTCATCGAGCTTTTTTTTCTCTCCACCTTGTGTGGGTTGCCGTCCTTTCCTCCTCGGACGTTCTGGTCGGAAGTAGCTTTTTTTGTTTGTTTGTTTTTTTCCTTCTCTTGGATCTTTTTGATATCTACAAAGTTTGGTTGGAGATTTCTATTTCTATTTCATTGTAAGATGTGTTTGGTCATGGGACAAAAATTGTTATGATCTCACTTTTGTATGTTTTCCAGTTGTTACCGACGTAACGTTGTTGGTTTGTAAGAAACTGCGCTTCCTCGTGGCATATATATAGGCATATTTTGCCAAATAGCATAATTTTTTGAAATATTTAGGAAAAAAGTACTGAGTCAAACTTATTTAGTTATGTTGCATTTGTTTTGAAACTCGAGTTGAGTTCCAAGCATTATGGCAATTTGATCAAACATAATGCTTAGAACTCGAGTTTGGTAAACTCGAGTTTGGGACAGGCTTAGGTTCAGTGTCCTGTAGTACTGGATCCGTTGAGATAATAACATATATCCACTTTTGAATATGTGTCACCATCTGTCCAAGTCCAGTGCACTGGATGCACTAGACCTAAACTAAGTCCCTCGAGTTTCACTTGGAATACGAGTTTGACAAATTCGAATTCCAAAAAAGTGCTACATAACTAAATAAGTTTAGTCAGGTGCTATTTAGCAAATTTTTCCCACATATATATACTCCTTTGAGTCCTTGTAATTTATTTTGTTTGTTTGATTTTTTTTTTTTATAATTTTTTTCATCTATGGGATAATATAATATATTTTTTTGGTTTCTAAATTTAATCAAAAGTTTATTTTCATCCTTAAATTTTAAAAAATTTGATATTTGTTTTTAAACTATTAAAAAGTTTGTCTTTTGTCTATGAACTATTGAAAATATTTTCCTCTCTATCTTTTTTATCCTTAAAATTAAAAAAAAAAAAAAAATTCATCTCTAAACTATTGAAAAAAAATTATTTTGTTACTCCTAATTTTGTCTCTAAATTATTAGAAAAACTATTTCAAATTTTAAGGATGAAAATAGAATTTTTAAAGTTTAGAGACAAAAAACAAAAATTTGGTAAGATTTAGGGATCAAAATAGTATTTTACCATTTTCTTTTTTAACAATAAATTTTTTCTGATTTCATTTATAAAAAAATAAAAAAATAAAAAATATTTGTATTATAGTTTTCATATGAAAGGCTTTTAAGTTATAAGATTTGTCATGAATATTATTAATGGGTTTTCTTTAGCCGTTCTTATCAAGCCGTTTGTTTGTGTTTGGACCATTTACTTGCCATAAATGGTGACTTGAAGAAAGTGAGGACACAATCCTAGCATCCTAGCTTATTGATTATATGGTCCATTTTTCGATTGCCTTTTGTAACTTAACTTTATGGTTTTTTCAACAAAGATGTCAAGAGCTCAAATTTCTCATTTCCCAACTATTAAATTATCCAAAAAAGGTGAGTTCCAGTTAGCTCAACTGGTAAAGTCTCTGATGGTTGTATAAGAGATTTGAGGTTCAATCCCCGCCTACACCAAAAACTGATTGGTGTCTTGGTTTGATGATAAAGAACTATCATCATGAGCGGACGCCATAGGTTGAAACTCTCTCTAAAAAACAAAAAAAAAATTATCCAAAAAAGAAAAAGAAGAAGTTAGTGATTAAGTGTAAAGTAAAAAGAAAAAGGAAGACATGAGAATTTACCTGCTTTGATCTTGTGACTTATATCGACTTAACAAGAGTTCAAATTGCTACGTTTTCTCATTCACTTTTATTTTTTATTTTTTGATAATAAATTACAATGTAAGTTATATTGGAGATTACACATAAACTTAATAATAATTTCAATTTGAACTGTATATTGATTACTTTAGTCCAAAGATTCTCTAGCAATCAATCCTTAGTTAATTAGCCAAATTTTCTTTGACAATCAATTTCTTTATTTGGTTTTCACTGACATGAAATGTGAATTATACTTTTTAACACTCTCCTCAAGTTGTGCATTATTATTATTATTATTATTATTTTTTTTTATGAAATACAAAACTTGTAAGAGTTTAATCAAAAGGTTAATTTGTCTTCCAAACTTTTGTACTCATTTTTTTAGTATTAGAAAATTAGCTAACAAAAGGGAAACTTGATATGAACCAATGCAAGGGCTTCAATGACATATGAAAATAACAACGCCATTAAAATAACAACTCTCCTTCAATGTGAAATCCACAAGAAATTCTTCTATAAAGTTGTCACCATAATGTTGATGTGACAAAATCCTTTGTTATAAAGCAAGATACTAGGAGTGAGAATTGCAATGGTAAAATTACCAATATGCATGAAAAAGTTGTAATATATTCTATTAGGAAAATATATAAAAGAAGAGGATAGAAAATAAAAGATGTTTGACAATGTGATTATTTTAGAAACCGCTAACAAATAGGAAAACTATGCATTCAAGTAAGACCCAATTGACTTGTTTTGGTACCATCTAGAAATTTGTGATAAGAGTATAGAGAAAAGAGAAGAGAGAAGACATGGGAGTTTAGGTGGTTCATCCTTATAGCCTACATCCATGAGACAAGAGTCCAAATAGTTACATTCTCTCTCTCTCTCTCTCTCTTAATAATACATTATAATGGAATCCACATTTATATAGGGGTTACACACAAAAATTAATGATAAATGTGAATTTAAATTGCATACGGATTGTTTCAAGGGGAAATTTGCTATTTAACATGATTTTAGCGACAATTTAGTTAGTTAGCATGTTTTTGAAACATTTTAGCAAACTAGCATCTCAAGCCTTAAAGGCTTGAGTTCAGTGAGGGAACTTAAGTCTCTAAGGGTCTGTTTGGAAGTTTATAAGGGAATAGAATTGAATGGAATGGAATGATCATAAGAGAATGGAAAGGAATGGAATTGAATGTATTTAAGTAAGGGAAAAGAATGGAATTGAATGTAATTAAGTAACTTTGATTGGATGTTTTAAAATAAAGGAATGAAATGAATGGATTGTAAGTAATCTTGTTTGGGAGCAACATAGAGGGAATTGAATGGAATCATTTTATGACAATATTACTATTAGACTCCTATTTTAAAATAAATGGTTGAATATATAGGGGTATTTTGGGAGTTTTAGTAAAAAAATTATTAAATCTAATTTCATTCCCTCCCATTCCTCCCAATTTTAGAGGGAATGAAAATTTGAGGTTTTAAGGGAATAGAGAGGAATGAGTGTTCCCTCCTACCCATTTCATTCCCTCTCACTTAAACTCCCAAACAATGGAATGAGCTTTCCATTCCCTCTATTAAAACTCTCAAACAAGGGAAGGGAATAATATTCTAAAATTATTCTTTGCATTCCTTTCCATTCCATTCACTCCTCCCAAACGAGGCCTAAGACTCGAGTTCCAAGCTGATGTGGATAAATAATCCACGTGGAACTCGAGTCTCTAAAACTTGAATTCCATGAAATGTAACGACCCAAGGAAAAGCGCTAGCCACATCTGTGGCATACTTCAAAAGGACTAGTCACAATTAAGACTTCTTGTAGTTGTTAATAAAACTCAGATCTACCCAATAAATACCCAATGTGGGACTCGTCACACACCCACACACATCACACAATTAATCAAATTGGGGTATCACAATCTCCCCCACTTAAATCCCTAACGTCCTCGTTAGAGCCCACTTTGTGGGGTAGTGTCTCTGAGCCCACACAAGATTACCAAACCTGGCTTTGATACCATATGTAACGACCCAAGGAAAAACGCTAGTCACATTTGCGCTATACCTCAAAAGGACTAGTCACAATTGAGGCTCCTTGTAGTTGTTAATAAAGCCCAAATCTACCTAGTAAATACTCGATGTGGCACTCGTCACACACCCACACACATCACATAATCAATCAAATTAGGGTATCACAATATTGTAGTGACCTAAAAGGGAGTCTTACATTTTATGGAATCCCACATTACCTAGGGAAGCACATGAGGATGTGCTTATAAGGAATGCCCTCCCTTGTTGTGTATGAGGCCTTTTCCTCAGCATAACCTAGGGAAGAACAAAATCTTGAGCGACTTAGAGAGCCTTCGGGCTACCCAAAGAGGACAATATCATGCACACAGAGGCGGGGCATGACAAATGGTATCAGAGCCATGCTCTAGTCGGAAGTGTGGGCCCTACACGCGAAGACGCGTGTGTCCGTAAGGGGGGTGAATTGTAGTGACCCAAAAGAGGGTCTTGCATTTCATGAAATCCCACATTGCCTAGGGAAGCACATGGGGATGTGCTTATAAGGAATGCCCTCCCTTGTTGTGTATAAGCATTTTCCCCAGCGTAACCTAGGGAAGAACAAAACCTTAAGGGACTAAGAGAGCCTTCGGGCCGCCCAAAAAGGACAATATCATGCACACAGGGGCGGGGCGTGACATGAAGCATTAGTAAGAAGCAGATTGAGACTGAGGAGAAGAAGAAGAAGAAGATTTGAAGAGGAATCCATGGGAAGAAGAAGAACTCACGGCAGAAACAAACATATACCCAGCACGCACAAACCCAGATTTTCTTTGACAATGACTCAAGTCTTAAAGACTCGAGTTCCATGTGGATTTTTTCTTCCGCATCAGATTGCCACCACTTGCAACTCAAGGCTTAGAGACTTGAGTTCTTTCACTAAAATCGAGTTTGAAAGTCTCGAGATGCTAGTTTGCGAAATAGTTTTGCAAACTTCACAACTAACCAAATTGTTTTAAAAATAATGGTAAATGGCAAATTTTCCCTTGTTTCAATCTCACTATCTTCTCTCGTAATCAATCATTTGATTTATTAACCAATCCCAAGATTTGTTTTCTAGCAATAAATGTTTTGATTTGGTTTGGTCTTCAAATGGATAGAAGGTGAACTGCAAGTATTCTGCAGATGATGGAACCAAACAATTCTTGAAGGGTCTCTTCAAAAGTGCCCATATGTTACTGCAGCAATAGGTACATTTCTTTTTTTGGCTGATGTACCAGTAAATTATCATCAAATCTGTTAATTCTTCTACACCAAAGATTCCTTTGGGACAATTATTTGTGGTCTTGCTTGGCATTGTTCTCTTTTGGAGATGCTCCAAATTCTTTTGTGGCTGAAACTTTTAAACAATTTCATGAAGTCAACTAAATAAGGGGACATCCACTGCTCTGAGGTGACAAGTCCTCGATCAGAAATTACCCGAAGGAGTGAGGACAATTTCGCAGTGTAAGATAGTGAATCCTAATTCAGCAAGAATCTTAAGTGCTTTGAAAATTATTGCCCTGATTGTGGGCCTTGTAATGTATTACATCTACAAATATAGCTAGGTAGAAGCCGGATCAACTAAAACATAATTTTCCGATAAGCTGTATTCCATTGTCTATCACCCCCACATGGGGAACCATGGTGAAAGGGAATCAAAAATTTTGTCAGTGTAGGTCACACCAATTAGGCTGTTTTCCTTTTAGAACCTTTCAGCTGCTGAACTTAGCGCCTCTTCCCGTGTTTCTTGCTAGAACCTCCATTATTGTTCACTGTATGGACTTATTGAAATCTTGACTCTCTCTTAATCTATTGCATAAAGAGCAGGCTCGACAGCAGGTTTATATATTCAGCGGATGCCTTTTCTTTCAGCATTGCTGGTTGAGATTAAATACTAACATGTCTTGCAATGAGGATCGAACATCTGCTTCCAATTAACAACTGATTGTGAATCTTAGTGATTAAATATTGTTAGAATAATGATTAAATTTATATTTCTGTTAATAGCTTAATTTTTTGGGATAAATGGTAGTCTATCATGATATCATACAAAGTGATTAGAGTTCAAACTCTCAATTCTACCTCCCATTTAAAAAGTCAAATATCACAAAACACACACTTAGGGGCTGTTTGGTAGTGTATTTTAAACAACAGTTTTTAGTATTTAAACAACATTGCATGTATTTCGACACACACTTTTTCACCCACACGTATTTACAAAAAATACAAACAACATTACTAGAACAACATTACCAAACGGCCCTAATAATTTATTTCCAGTTTCCAAGTTCTTATGCGCTAAGATGAGTTTTGGTTTACTGTGATGAAAGGTATCAAATGGTCTGCAAAGCTGTACGAACCCTCAATGGAATAACAAGATGCTAAACAAGTAAACAGCAGCCTTGAGCAAATCTGATCATCAATAACTTTGATATTTTGCTCTATGATTTATTGGTAGATACTCAAGAATACATTAGCTGCAAGGATTTGATGGACTATGCAGCACACACTTCCTTGATCAGAGAAAACGCTGGAAGTCAACACTTAAAAATTCCAAAAGTAAAGAGTGTTAGTAGAAATTATCGGCGCCAGTGACAAAATTGCATGAAAATTGGTGACGTGAAGGGTAACTACGCTGGAAGCAAAACTCATCGCCCTCGACCACGACCAACACCACTTTGGGGCCAAAATCTTTCGTTTGGGCCTAATATATATATTCTTATTTCTTTTTAATTTCCCGTTAATAAATTTTAATTTTAAAGTAAAATTAAACTCTTGAATGTTTTGGTATATATTTTTCCTAGAAACAATAGGATTTGATTTCATAATAATCTTAATTTTGCCTTTTTTAATATAATTTTTCTATTTTATGGTCCAATTTCGTGCTTGACACGAATTAGGGGTTTAGAGTGTTTTCCTAGCTGCCCTAAGAATGGTTTAGGGTTCTATAAGTGTCTCTTAGCAGCCTTAAGTAAGGGTATCCACGGGTCAGGCCGGGTCGGATTTGTGCCTGACCCGGGCCCGACCCGAATTTCTTGGGTGGGCGAAAATCAAAACCGAAACCGACTCGTATTAATGGTCAGGTCGTCCGATTCGGGTCCATCGATTTTCGGGTTTGTGTCGGTCGGTTTCGGGTTTTGTCGCTGATGCTGAAATTTCATTAGATCCAGCGAGATTTGGCCGGATCCGTCGAATCTGGACTAGATCTCAACGAAATATCGTCGGATCTCGCTGGATCTGGTGGATTTCAAGTAGATCTTCGACGGAAAAGCAAAAACATCGCCGGTATTTGTCATTTTTTGTCGGAAAATCTTTGAATGTCGCCGGATGTTGTTGATTTAATGGTTGAGTCGGGTGGCTTGGGTTTTTGGGGAGGAAACCTGCCAACCAACCTGAAGGGTTCGGGTTCTGTGGGTGGCAACCCACCGCCGACCGTCAGATTGGTCGGTTCGGGTGGTGGCCGGTCGATTTCGGGCGGGTCCGTCAGATTGGTTGGGTGATGAGGACCCATGGACACCCCTAGCCTTAAGACTTCTTTTCTATTTAAGCCCATTGTACCATCCAAGGAATTCGATATTAAGGGTATGTGTGAAATTCACTTATTTTGCTGAAATTGAAAACTTTTTACTGAAAATATGTAGATAAAGGTAAAAGTTAGCTGAAATAGTACAGTGAGACTCATAAATAATATCAAAAAGTGCAGTGAGACCCATGAATAGTAGCAAAAATAAGTCGAATAGTAATAAAAGTTGGCAAAATTAATCATGTCAAATGGACACTAAGTTTGTTAAAATTTCAGAAATTTGTCTTTCTATTTTTTTGTGGATTCTATTAACTCTCATTGCAGATCCAATGTATCCTTGAAACAATCCTTA
Organism: Quercus aquifolioides; assembly: GCA_019022515.1. Classification (NCBI taxonomy): domain Eukaryota; kingdom Viridiplantae; phylum Streptophyta; class Magnoliopsida; order Fagales; family Fagaceae; genus Quercus; species Quercus aquifolioides. Next base: position 42,816,061 of record CM032334.1, on the reverse strand, counting down.
TTTGCTTGTTGTGACTTTCCGCCTGCATCACAAACAAAATTGCAGACCTACCTTTCCAATCCCAGACCTTACCCCACAGTGCAGAAGTGCCCTAAGCCTAAGCCAAATGAGTTGGTAGCTTTGATTAACTCTGCCATGGTAGGACTAGTGGCCGGTGCTCAATTATTTGAATAGTACACACTCAAATAATGAGGTCTGAAATCACTGTATCTAGTGGGATATCGATGGATAACTTGTCCATGATCAGTCAACATATGAAGATTACACCTAAATTGCATAACGTGAACGACTGACGCCTTTGATGTGTACAAGAGCTACTGATTTCTTCAATTATAGAAACATAAACTTATGACAGAAGACATGCTATCACTCTCACTGTCTCACCAGTCGGCAGCCAGTCCCTCTGCAGCTCTGTATGAGTTATCCAAAGTAACGCACAAATTCTAAATTTGCTGCCCCTTTCAAAGGCAGGTGATGGTGGGACAGATTATTCACATTATTCCCAAAATGCTACGTAGCAGTGGGATTTAGTGATTTAATCATTTTCCCATTTGGCAAAAACTATGTTTTTTTTTTTGTAATCCATCTTGATTTGGATCATGGCAGTTTCCTCTCCCTTGGTTTACTTTTTTTGGAGCCTACCATCCTTGATAGAGAGGGTTTGTTGGTCACAGAATATTGCAAGGCCTTTCTATTTATCAAATAAAATAGACATTGTGTTATGGGCGAAGCTTGTGTTCTGTTCCACTGAGTGCACAGGCATGAGGACTTGGGTATCTTTAACAATTTTCCAACTGATCACAATTTAGTCCATTCTCTTTATTACTTTTTAAAAATTTTTAGAGGAAGATCATGAGTTTGTAAATGTAAAAACTAACAACTATAATTTGGGCAATAATTCTCCCGGTTTCCTTTCTAGACATTGACACATGGTGCCCGTTTAGCTGGGTGATTTCGCCAAAAATCTAGGCACATTATGGTATTTTCAATTGAGACATCCAGGGTTCAAATCCCCCATCCAACAATCAATTAAAAAAAAAAAAAAAGTACTATGATTTCAAAGACTTTTCAAGCCTAACTTTTTTAACTTGACCTGTGCCTAGGTACAATTTTTCAAAGAAATCTCAATTTTAAAAAGTTGAAAACTAAAAAGGTTGAAAAGTAAACTGTATCTACTCCTAAAAAAACAAACCCATGAAAATTAGATGATGACACTCATGGAAATTGCACCGTCCTTCATATGATGATCCATTGATGTAATTATTAATCAAGTCAGTCAAGTAAACATTTTTCTGTCTTGTTCTGAATTTTCATTTTTGGGAGTTGGCACTTGGCACTTGGCATGTTAGAAAAACACACAAATTGCAAGATTAAAAAGCCAGGAAAAAAGAAAAGGAAAGATGGGACCTTTGTGGGTGAGAATAATATCCCACGGGGAAACTAATACTTTTAGCCGCCTATAAGCAAGCAACCATCTCATCCTTTCAGCAGATCTCCATAAAACCCTCACCACACACTAAAATCTACATCTTGATGCTTCAACTTTTACCCCCATTCCTATTTCATAATACCCTTCTGCCATTCATTTCAGTACGTCCTTATATACTCACTAATGCATAATTCCTTTTGTTGCCAAACAGGAGGCCAATTTGGGAAATATACCATAAGATTATTGTTTGTGAAGCTGAAGTCGGATATCACAGTAATTAGTGAAGAAAAAAAATTTGGGATATGCAATTATGCATTATTATGCAGCTTGAGCTAGCTTTTATACTTCCTCATAATAATAACTACATAATAGTTAGGTTGAGTCTCTTATTGAAAGTTTGAAAAAAAGGGTCGAAAGAAAACAAAAAAAGTACATAGAATGACATGTTTATGAGTGATTCTTAACCAGAACCTTTGACAGAATTTGTATCTCACTGTTTCTCTGCTCTTGCTTGCTTTGCTATCATCCACTATATGATGGAGAAATGACAATGATAAAAGGTGCCTCAGTCTCTGCCATGGTGGATATCAATCCAGAGGAGACCGCACCCAACACTGTTAACAACATGTCATCTAAGAAGGACCTCCTTTCCTCTGCTCTGAAGAGAACCAGTGAATGGTTTGCTTCTTATTCTTTTGTCCTAACTAATTGCTTCACTATTATTTTTTTTTTTTAACTCTTTAAATGGTCATGAAATTATGTCTGTTATCTTTTATGTTTGGCCTAATTTTGTTGGAGAAAACGTTAGGCCGAAGAAATATTGAAGATGGTGTCTTCAACTTTTTTTTGCAGGATTTTCTCCCAGGAGATCCCAAGCGATGTTACTATTCACGTTGGAGGGGCTTCCTTTTCCTTGCATAAGGTGCTATCCAATCTCAACTCTCCTGAATTTCAGTTTCAAGTGTCAGATTATCTTATAGAATCAATGATAGGGAATAAGACTTGGTAGTTGAAGTACAATTACATATAGAAAAGTGTCCTCTGATATAACTTGTATTCTTTTTTCTGTCTGTATACTTTTATATTTCAAAGAATCGTGGACAGGCAACAAGAATTTATAGAATTACAATTTAAATCACAAGTTATAGTGAATTTTAGTGTTTTGTCACTTCAATTGCAGTTTCCATTAGTCTCGAAATGTGGATACATTAGAAAGCTGGTATCAGAGTCTAGTAATGCTGATCTTTCTGTCATTGAACTCCCTGGAGTACCAGGCGGGGCAGAAGCATTTGAACTTGCAGCTAAATTCTGTTATGGAATAAATTTTGAGATAAGCACAGAAAACATTGCCACACTTCGATGCGTGGCAGAGTATCTAGAGATGTCTGAGGGCTATGCTGTCGGAAACTTAGTAGGAAGAACTGACGCCTACTTGAATGAAGTGGCGCTTCACAGCCTCGCAGGGGCAGTTTCTGTTTTACATATGTCAGAAAAGCTCATTCCAATAGCAGAGAGAGTAAAATTAGTAAGCAGGTGCATAGATGCCATTGCATATATGGCCTGCAAAGAGAACCAGTTCAGTATGTCAAGTAGAGCTGAGAGTGTAAATGAGGGTTCAATTTCTTCGTCAGCTTCTCAATCGAAGACTATTGTTGATTGGTGGGCTGAGGATTTGACTGTTCTTAGAATCGATATCTTTCAAAGAGTTCTGATTGCAATGATGGCTAGAGGTTTCAGACAATATGCTCTTGGTCCAATACTAATGCTCTATGCTCAGAAATCTCTACGAGGTTTGGTGAGATCCTACCCCAAAAGACATTAAATTGTTTCACTTATATGGTTTTTTGTAGCTAAAGCCAAATTCATTTTTGTTGTAGGAAATATTCGGGAAGGGAAGGAAGAAAATTGAGCCAGAACTAGAGCATGAGAAGAGGGTCATATTAGAAACAATTGTGAGTCTTTTGCCAAGGGAAAAGAATGCAATGTCTGTTAGCTTTCTCTCTATGCTGCTTCGATCTGCAATTTATCTCGAGACAACAGTTGCTTGCCGGCTTGATTTGGAGAAGAGGATGGGCACGCAATTAGGCCAGGCCGTTTTGGATGACCTCTTGATTCCTTCATATTCCTTTACTGGGGACACATTATTTGATGTGGACACAGTGCAGAGGATCTTGATGAATTTCCTTGACTTTGAAATGGATGGGAACCTTTTGGGTTGCAATGCAGATGATGAGTATGTTTCTCCTCCAGCAAGTGATATGGAGCGGGTTGGGAAGCTAATGGAGAACTACCTAGCTGAAATAGCCACTGACCGTAACGTATCTGTCTCAAGGTTCATCAATCTTGCTGAACTTATCCCCGAACAATCAAGGGTAACAGAAGATGGGATCTATAGAGCAATAGATATCTACCTAAAGGTGCACTCTCTAACCTGTAAATTCCTTCTTGTATAGCTTCTAATTCAATAGGAATATTTACAAGACTATGTTATCTAGTCATTATTATAGATCCCTTGGTCATATGAATTGAAATATATAAATGAAAAAAAAAAAAATATCATCTACATGGATGCTCTATATGCCATTCTTACCTGATTTTTACAACCACTCAATCTTTGCAAAACAAGAGCCTTGACTCTTACAGAAGCTTTGTTAAGCATTTGGAGAATTCAGATATGAAGTAGAATTAAATACCTTATAACGCCTTAAATGGCTAGTTGATGCATTCATTTATCAGTAAAGGATTCAGACTTTAAATGCAAACTATTGTTATGAATCACTTATGATGCTTGGTACTAAGATCAAGGAATCTTGAGATTTTGAAAGTACTGCTATGATGACAAATTTGACATATGCCAAACAAAAGATCAAAAGGTTTAGATAGAATTTGGGCAATATGGAATTCTTTTCATGACAAGTGGAATTGTTGATGAAACTAAAACATAAAACCAAACAAATTGGGCTCTAAATATTTTAGAATTGTCCATATCAGAAGTTGTAGTTGTTGATCCACCATTCTCTTTTATGATTCACAGGCTCATCCTGCTCTAAGTGACATGGAGAGGAAGAAAGTGTGCAGCTTGATGGACTGTCAGAAACTATCTCGGGAGGCCTGTGCTCATGCTGCTCAGAATGAGCGGCTTCCTGTTCAAACTGTGGTCCAAGTGCTTTATTATGAGCAACAACGCCTTAGAAATGTCATGAGTGGGAACCTCATGGGTGGAGATTCTCCTGCTCTTACTTCCAAAGTAAATTTATACTCCACTGATATCAACCCGGTTTCGGATGAGCTCTCCAGCTTACGAAGAGAGAATGAGGACCTGAAAATAGAGCTAGTGAAGATGAAAATGAAACTGAAAGAAATTGAAATTTCGGCGCTTAAATCATCAGTTAGCAGTCCAATGCAAAACACTCTGCCATCTGCAGACAAGCCTCCTCTGCCTCGAAAATCATTTATAAACTCCATGTCCAGAAAACTTGGACGGCTTTATCCATTTGTACGTGCTGATGGTACACCTGGCAATACCAAAGGTCAGACAAAATCCAGCAGAAATCGTCGGCACTCCATATCCTAAGACTTGGTTTGTTTTGAGCTCTAGTAGTTGTCTGTGATGTTTATATTGCCATTGTTACTTTATTTTTAAGGCTTGAGAAGAGGACTAGTAGCCTCTGCCTGCATTTGTGTGAAATCGTTGAAAATTATACTGTAATTCTATGCTTCTCTCAAGAACTTTAAATCAATAATTCAAAGGTGGTAAATAGAAAAAGTGGAATTGTTTAGTGCAATATTACTTGATTTGCTGTTTAATTGATGACTTTTCAGGTCCAGGGTTTCTTGTTATTGAAGGGCAATTTTAGATGTTAATGTTAAGTACACTTGCAATATGTGTTTGAACTTTGAAGTTAAACTGTACTAGACTCAACTTGCTCATAAAGAAAGAGGATGGAAATAAAGAAAAGAAAATTCAGTACTTTGCAATAGTAATATTAGACCAGTTGTGTTGAGAATTATTTTCTTCCTCAATCCCAGAAATCATGCATAAATAAAAAATGATTCAGTATCTTTGATGTTGAAGCTATTTGTCTCTGAAGAAAGTAAGATTATAGAAATAAAAACGAATAAAAACATCCTCATAAATCATACTGCTAAATAGAGGGCACAAAATAATTTAGCCAAAAAAACAAAAGGATCCAATGCTCGCTCTCTCTCTCTGCGTACACGTTTGGGAGTTGCATGTAATTATTTGATAGTTACTTTTGAAGCCAATTGTAAGTGTTAACTTTGGGAAGTGTGTAGGGTTAAGATTAAGGGCCGTCTTAATTACACATACCATTTTGCATACTCGTTTGTACACATGAGTGAATTTGAATTAAAGACACAATTTCCAAGTTGAAATTCACCTGTGTGTATGGACGTGTGTGCAAAAGGGTGTGTAACGGGTACCCAAAAATAATTACTCATATATAACATGTATTATTTATATATATTATGTTTCTTAATACATTATGATTAAGAAATCTAACATACTTTTGGTGGGAGTGTAGCAGGTCTTTGTACTCGTAATACTCCTCCAAGCTCAAACATATATATATATATATATATATATATATATATCGTACAATCCATATAATCTCAATTTTTTACATAAAAAATCTAACATACTCTTACACAAAGACTCAGGAAATATATCAGCAATTTGAACTTCTATAAAAACTAGTCGCAAACTCGCACGATACACAAAAAAATTGACAACTTGTTTTTTTGTTAAGTAAAAAATGAAAATAGTAGACGAAACTTATAAGTGTTAATCTCAAACCCTTTTTAAAATGATGTTATTATTTTTTAACAAAGTATAATTTATACAATATATTATATTTTCTAAATTAAGCTATCTATATTTGTTATTTCATCAATGTTTTAAATTTTGTAAGTTTTTTTTTTTAAAGAAATATAATGTATTTTACATACAATTATTATATAAGGCGAGATATTTTGTAAATAATTTAATGTGTAGTTAGAATATGTTTCTAGTGCTTCTTAGAAATGGTTCATCTCTTCTAAATGTGACATCAACACTAAAAAAAAAAAATAAAAAAAAAAAAAAAAAAAAAAAACACTAACAAAGTGATAGCGAAGTGTAGGAGAATACTACTTGTATCCCTTCTGAGTATGAGAGTACTCAAAAAAAAAAGCACCTAAGGGATTAAGAATCATGTTTATCACCTCTCATTCCTAGAAGATGAACATAACATACGCACACAATGTAAGGATTCAATTGATATGATAACAAGCAGTCAACATGACATCACTCCAATATGATTTTGGAACACTCCTATGAAATAAAAAGCATGGGCAACTTCCAATAGGTGTCTCAATTTACCTTCCACTACATTATTTTGTGTGCAATATGAAACCAAAGATTGATGAAGTACACTATAATCATCAAAAAATTGAGACAAAGAAGTTTGAAAATAGTCTAGCTATTATTAGATTTAATTTTTTTAAAAAAAAAAAAAAAAAAAAAAAACATGAATTGACTCATCAAATTGAATCTTTATTTCAATATAATTATAAAATACCTAAATCCCAAAATAAGAGGACTTTTACTGGACTCCGAATATCCAAATGGGCTAAATGAAAAGGACTACTAAAATGACCATCACACCTAGACACAAAGGGCAGGGCATTCACTGCTGCTTGCTCAAGTGATATGCTTCACATTGTAATAACTCAACTTTACAACTAGAAGGAATCAACAACTTCAAGATCTAAAGAGAGGGGTGACCAAGATGGCAACATACTTCTACTGAATTGGAGGAGTCATGAGAAGATAGGAAATGCAGCCAGACTCATGTATGCCACCAACCTTCCTCATTGACATGTCAAGAGATCGTAAAAGATATAACAGGAGGGTGAGAATATTGCAGCACAGTAAGAGCTTGAGTGTTTTTACTAACTGACAAAAAAATGAATGAAGATTACTGTCAATTATTCTTCATTTGCCAACTAGATAGTACCGCCGGGCAGGGGGATCAATGTCTCTTGTTACTGTTAAACTGGAAATTACTCAACCTGTAAGGAACCTTATGGACAATGAACTGCAATATCTGATTACAGCAGTTAGTGGGGTCTGAATTTAAATAATTGAAATCTTTCTGATAAAGAGTCTTTAGAAAAGTAAGAATAGCTCAAGGGACAGCCTAGCCTAGTGCATGTTGATGTCTGAGGCTAATCATCATTAAACCTAAAAGATGATGTTCTCAAAATTGTGACTGTTCATAAAAGGATATTAAACTGTTGGAGTTAGACATGCTTGTACTCTGACCTTCCTCACTAAAATTGTATAGGCCATAACTATTTGAATTGGGAATCTAGTGTCCATCTGATGGCAGACACAAAAGTAGAATTTTTTTATAAAAATTCTTATTGATGTCATAAAGTTTCCTAGTGATGGGTGGAACTTATAGGACATTAAAAAGAGTTGAAGAGCTTGAGTCACCAATCATACTTGTTTTAGGAGGTAGAGATCACATTGTTGACAGATTCCTCCTACCTGATCTAATCCATTGCAATTTTAGTTCTTTGATACTGTGAAATCCCATGCAATAGGATCATATGATGTTAAATCTCTAAAATTCCATCTCCAGGAGTACAGCATTTACATACAAAACAGATCCTTCCATGGTTTCAGGTTCCTTGGGCCTTCCATTTTTCTAATTATTATTTAAATAGCTTCCTTAAAGTGCAGCAACAAGATTAGCTGCACATGGAAATAAGAATGTTGGTCTAGGATTCTATTCATTTTGTAAACATGCATTGTGAAAAAAAAAAAATTGACTGTCCGTCAAGATAGTGGAATATCTGACATATGATGCAAAGTTTACCCCTTTAAAGTCGTTTCTTTTCAAGCTAAAACTCTGATGAAATGATTTCTGTATATAATAGAAACCTTAAGCAGTTTAAGCAAACAGATGACCATATCAATATTTGAGCAAGGAAGCAATTGCCTATTGTCTCCAATGTAGTGGCCAAAGAAGAAAGTGCTAGATATTAGTTTAGCCCAACCTCTTTGTAGCTTTAAGTATGGAACTTTTGTCTATTAGCTCAATCAGACTTTTTTTGTGTGTGGGGGCTCTGGCAGTATATTATGTATGGATATGACTGAGAGAAAAACTAAAAGCTGGTCACTTGTAAATTGTGATGGAATTTCAACTCAGGGAAACCACTATACAGAAGACTCAACCGGACACCCATTAAACTGAAAAGCTAAGCAAAAAATTCCACACAAACATCAATCATACAATTAGCAGATGAACAGTTCAAAATCTTCACATATTAACTTGGAAGATTTATTTTTTCAGGTAGTGTTCAAGCTCAAAACTTGGAAAAACCAAGAAGGCTGGTTTAGCCTATCCTGTCTTAATTGTTCTTCAACATCAATATTGTTTATACTTCTGCTTTGATACCCTAATGTCATGTCAGGCACCTGGACAAGCCTTGGTTCATGGCCATATAATTCTTGTCGTGTTGTATAGGAACTAGTCCTATTTATGTGACTGGATCCAGTGGAAGAAGAAGAGAAGCTTGGTCCTGAATCTGAGGTTAGAGGAGTCTCAGGTTTCTTCCTTCTGTTGTAACTTGAGGGGCCTAGAGTCAGCTCAATCTCACTCTCGTCTATAATCTCTAATACTCCATTACCATCTGATTCTGCAATGTACTCTTCAGCTGGCTGTTCCAGATCAAGTTTCCTTTGTGGCTTTTGTTGTGCACCACGATTATGATTTGTCTGATTGAAACTAAGTTCATTCTTCAAATTCCATAGTTCTTGACTCCATCCATTAGGCCTGCTGCTTTCCATGTTTTTCATTAACATTTTCTGTATCTGATATAAACGATGAAGTTCATATACCTGAAAAATATCATTCTCACAGTTAAAAACAATGCTACTTGAGGATACAACTCAACAAAGCCTTGAAAAGAATGCCAATTGAGGATGTACACTTAAAAATATAGGAAGAAAATTGAAATACCTGCTGCTTGAATGTTTCTTCATGTTTTAGCATGGCCATTCTCATGCATTCCCTATCATATGACTCAACAAGCTTCTCCATTGAAGCTTAATTCAGCTTGTGAAAATCTTAGACCACTGCTTCTACCTCAAGAATATACTAGAATAGTAAGAGTTGAGAATCCTTTTCTTCTAAGATACCTTGGTACACCTACACCTGTGAATAGAGAAAAAATATCAGGGAAATGAAGCCAAGAATGTACTCTCATCAATTGTAAATTCTTTATGTAGAAAGAGAGTTATAATTGCTTGATTTAATGAGTTTCAAACACCAATCGATATGGATTGATTAAATCAACAGCTTTTCAGTATAATTTGTCTGTTTCTTTTCCTGTTTTTCTTCAATTCAGCCGTTTTGGGCCACAACAATTTTTCCCATATGAAATATCTTCCCACATGACAAGGATATCCATCAGCACAATAATGCCTGTATATCAAGTACCAATTACTTAAAATACTTTTTCTTTTCTTTTCTTTTTTGCCCTTGTATCAGACTATCAGTGGTCAAAGTATTGTTTTCTGTCCAATACACCCTATCCTGATTGCTATGTATAGTACAATGTCATATATAATTTAAAATACTATTCTGTCATTTGAAAACAATATTACAATCGAGGCCTTTCAACTATTTTGTGTCGTATCTGCCACCACAGTGGGTATTCTTTTGCAATTCATATTCAAATGAATATTATTGCTAATAGAACCCTATTTAGTACTTCAACAAATGATGTCATTTCGCTCATTTCATTGACCTTTTAGCCATAATTCTTTCTTACATGTTAACTTGAATATTTAGATAGAGATTCTGACATTAATTGAAGGGATGTTATTAATTTTCTGTACAATAGACTTCTAACATATATTTCAGAACAAACTTTCACTTCCCTAATATACTTATAATCATATGAATCTTTCATACTTATTCATTACATCAAATAATTAACTTGTACGTTACATGGTAAAAAAATTCCAGGCCAGAGTTTCTGTGGTGCAAACTCAACAAGTTAAATTATTATGGAAATATGAAAGCCAAAAATATAATCTAATTATTACTATTTGCTAGTAATGGAGAGAGTTTTTTTTTTTTTTTTTTTGGTTGAAGTGGGAGAGGGGGGAGAGAACATAATTAACTTGATAAAACTTGAAAGATTAAAAAGCAAACGAGAAAACACACAAATGCATGAGTTTGACTAGGATTAATATGATAAAAGTGAGTCTAAACAAGTTTGAGACCCACGCAGTATCATTTGCTAAGCTCCACACCATTGAATTCATATACTAAAGGTGGCTGAAATAGATAAGACTGACTCTTCTGACCTGTAATAGTTTCATGAGCTGAGGTGATCACAGCTGTGTCGTTCTGAAGCAGAAGGAGAAGTAGTAGTAGAAGAAGAAGAAGAAGAAGAAGAAGCAAAGCAAAAAGGCAAACAGTTACACCTCAACTTGAGCCACAGCTTTCTAAGATAAAGAAAGACCTTGACCTCACATTCCCCATCAGTATATACTGCAAAAGAGTTAAATAAAGTAGAACTGTTAAACTGTTGAAGGATTTAAGATTCTCTCTCCCACACAGAAACCAAGGCTTTGTTGCATTTGGGGTTTGAGGCATGCCAAACAAATCACAGTGCCTTAGCCAATGTGAGTCAAGTTTTGTGAAAGAGATGCCAGAGACAGGTCCAGCAATGCAGATATATTAAATTTGAATATAATAAGCACATAATATTATTTATATATAAAAATAACTATATGATTTTTGAGGATCACAATGCCTTGCATTGCTCAAGACAATCATCAGAATAACAGCTTGGCCTACCAAGGTGAATCACATGCACCCAAGAATTACATATATTACAAGTCACAGTTGTCTCAATTATGTGCTCTACATAATACATATATGCACCACTATTATATATTATTGTTATTGTTTTGGTCTGAAATACACCATTAGTATGAACTATGAAGGATCTTAAGGTGGCATAACTGGCCCACCAATAAATAGATCAGAATGGTACGATAAGTGGGTACCACTTGAAACAGTCCAAAATTTAAGAACTGGCCACAGGATCTAAAACCCAACTAGATCAGATTTACATAGAAAAAATAATAATATTAAGGAATAAGGATAATGGATAATGGATTTATCTACCTGTACAATGTGAAGATTGATATTAGTGGTTGGGCTAGTGTTTAGTGGACTTGTATCACCACCCATGAGGAAGAGCCAGCACAATGATACAGCCTTAATTGGCCATGTGAGAGTGGTAGCATTAAAATATTAATCTCTAAATAAATATCAAAAGAACTTGGACCCTACATATAGCTAATTAAAATCATGCATAATATACTTTAAAAAAAAAAAAACTATTATTTGGCAATGGATTAATCTCCTTTTGTTTTGCGGGGAGAATATTATTTGTCATTGTTAACGCTGTAGCTGATTGTGCAGACAGATTGGAAGAGGAGGAATCCAAGTTCATGAATTTGCAAGCAAATTGGATTTGCTCAAGGTTATTAATCTAATCATCATGTAAAAACTTATAGTGCATGTCTAGTCGTATTTAACTATTTTATCAATAAGAAAGATTCTTCTCTATCTCTTAAAACTAATACGAAGAAAGGAAGGATTATCACATGCCCGTTGGGCTTAATGGAAGTTGCTGATAAGAAGTATATTATTATGTATAACCGAAAAAAAAAAGTAAAAAAAATAATAATAATAATGAGAGAGAGAGAGAGAGAGAGAGAGAGAGAGAGAGAGAGAGAGAGAGAGAGAGAGGGAGAGGTGGACATGGTAGCACGCGTTGCCGGTGTGAGGAGGTGCAGTCGTATGGGGCGGTGGGTCCATTGGGTTAAGCGAAAAGGCTGAGCCACGGGCTTGCGCTGTTGTTTGGTCCCACCAAATGGCAGAAAGAAACTGGCAAAGGATCAGAATGGGAAAAAAACAAAGGAATTGTCAAATTTTTCTGTTGTTTAACAGAGTACAGCAGTCCTGAGAGAAAAGACGGTCCTAGCATTATGCCACTTGTGTGTCTCAGGTTCTCATAGCATGACGCAATGGGGTACATGATAGCTGCCATGTTGATGTTGGTGTCTAGTGCATCTTTGCCCAAAGTCATCACGCATGAAAATTATAAATACTTTATCGGATGTCCTATCACCTATCAAATTCTGAAATTATTAGGTTCTATATACTGTTATACTTCTACAGTCTACACAGGACCCCGAGCAATGAACCCTATAGGAGGATGTTGAAAATACTTAGAACTTGTCACGTGACAATATTCCATCTGGTCTCATGCACAAGATAGACCAGACTTAGAGTGTATTTGATACGCATGTTTAAATAATAATTTTTAATTTTTTTTAAAATATATATGGGTAAAAAAATGTATAATTTTATTTAAAAAATGAAAATATGTGTTTAAGTTTATGTACCAAACAGACTCTTAGCCTCTCTCTTTTTATAAGATATTTTTCAATTTAAATTATTGTCAATTGAATTTTTCTTTTTTGGTGTTTAGTTACGTTTTTAAAAATTCTTCGGAAGTTATTTTACTTTTTTGTGCTTGATGATATATAAAATGCGAATTTTTTCCTTCATTTCAAAATTTTTGTATCCACAACCTAAGCCCATTACAAATTAATAATAAAACATCTAAAAAGATTATTAGGAAAAAAAAATAGCAAATGATCTATGGCGATGGCAGATTGGTAACTCACCTTCACGCTGATGATGTTAGATGTTGATGGATCCTTACAATTATGCTCCTCCACCAATCATTTGTTGCAAATAGATAGTGCTTATCTTCGTTTGCCAGCCATATGTAATGACCCAAGAAAAAACGTTAGTCACATCTGTGTTATACCTCAAAAGAACTAGTCACAATTGAAACTTCTTATAATCTATATCTATATCTATATATTACTAAAAGCTGAAGCATAGTGTTTAATGTTACTGCTCTCACGTTGCGCCACATCAGCTGCCATGTCATTTAAAAAAAAAATACAATTTGTCCTAGAATTTTAAAATGGTTTTTACCATTTTCAACCCTATAAATGCAGCTCACTACTTATTTATTTACTTCCACTATCATCCTATAATAAATCCAGCCCACTACTTATTTATTTGCTTCCACGATCACCCTATAATAATCTGTATAATTAATTCAGCCCACTTTTTATTTATTTAGTTCCACTATCAAGCCCAACTCAAAACTTTTTCAATTCAACTCTAGGGTTTTGTGTGAGTCTTTTCAGCTTAAAGGAAGGAAAAACAAAAAAAAACAAAAACAAAAACGTTGAAGCCTTTCAAGCTTTAGGGGTTTTTTTTTTTTTTTCCCCAATTTTCCTATAATTGTTTTTAACATTTATTTTTTTAATATTTACACTTTCCAACCTTTCTCTCTTCCTTACCATTTCATCTCCCCACTACTTCTTCAATCTTTCCCCCTCCCTTGCCTTTTCATCTCCCCACTACCCTCTACATTAATATCATTCTTTCTCTTTCCCTTCATCTTCTTTTATTTTTGTCTCTTCTTATTCACACTCTCTTACTATAAATTTGTCACTATCTCTTCTATTCTATGCATAGTTTTCCCTCACAAAAAAAATGGTTCTCTCTCTCTCTCCCTCTCTCTCTCTCTCTCTCTCTCTCTCTCTCTCAATTTTTTGGTGGTTTTTTTTTTTTTTTTTTCTTGCTTCTCTACTTTAGGTTGATAATTTTTTATATTCTTTAAAACTCTATTTTGGGTTAATGCGATTTAGTTTTGTTTTTTAAATTATTTTTTTTTTTTTTTAATTCTCTTTGATTGTTAAATGTTATTCTATTGCATTCTAAAGAATTAAATATAGCATATAAAAATATAATATTATTCTATTACATAGCATGATTTGGATAATTTGGTATTTATTCTGTTACATAGCATGATTTTTTATACTGCTCAATTTAGATGTTAAACTATGAGACTTTACTAATTTTTGTTTATTTTCTAATCCTTTGTGGTGGACAAAGTACTCTTAATAGTTGTATTAGAAGTACTCTATAATGCCATTCATTTAAAGAAAAGCAAAGGTTAGCCAAACGAAAATAATCGATAGGTGACAAATTTTAACTTATGCAATTTTATTTTTGTAGGGTCAGGATTTGTAGCCCAAGCCCAAAACAATGAATTTGTAGAGAGTGGGTGAAAGAGCTGGGTTAGTTGTGAATTTAGCAACTGTTAACTATGATATCCAGGAATGAACTAACGTAAAAACACACTTAAAAGCTAAACAAATTGATGTCCGAAGAGGAATATTATTGATTGAAGAGTGAATACAGTTCTTAGAGTTACAGTAAAATCTTTCTCCTCCTCTTCTTCTCTTTTTTCCCATCCCCTCTTATCAGAGGCCTCTTCCCTTTATATAGCATCCTTCCCCATCATCTTCATCGTCCACTTGTTCTTCATCTATGTATCCACTTGAGTATATGTCACGTCAGGTATCTTCTTTAGCTCTCTGTGAGTGGTGGTAGCTGAGATTACACTGTTCAGGGGTCTTCTCCACATAAATGCAGCCAAGAAAGTTGCTGCAGTGCATTAAACGCGGTGGTAGCTTTTTCTTTTAGATATTTCTCCGTTCTTATCATCTACAAGCATGCCCAAAGCTTATCCTTATCATTGAAGTCGTTAGGAAGATCACTCGAACCTTCCAGATATTTGCTTGATCAAGACTCTTTGTATCCGAGGAGAATGAACTCTTCGGACCACTAGTGCTCTCTTTGGACTATACTCCTCATTCATTTCCAGGTATATCTCTTCCACACGGACTCCTTCTCAACCACTTTCTTCTCTTCGGACACACAGTAATCTTCAAATAGGGCCCTAGGCCCAATACATAAGGTTGGGCTTTTACCCCCCACAATAGCCCCTCAAAATTTTAATTTTTCCCTCGCATCTGAGGAGAAAAAATAGGATTTTGATTTGTTACGAAATAAAAACTTAAAGCACAAAAATATTTGAGTTCACACGCGTATGAGCATAGATTTAGGCGCTTCATCATTGCTGATGTCTTTTCAGTATTCCCAAAGCGCTATTAATTACTTCAGGCAGCGTTTTATCTCTGGTATCCAACGGTGGACTATTGATCCCACAGACGTGGTTCTTCCTCAGAATTTGGGCGGGATGACTCCTACACTTTCATTTGTCCCTATATAAAGCCTCAGAAGAGGTTATTTCTCCTTTACTTTGCAGATTCTCAGATTCTCCAGCGAACTCAAACATTCAAATCCACCAAGCTCTTCAATCATCAAATCCAGAATCTATAAGACTCTCCACGAGTTTAAAGATCATTCTCCGATTTAGTTTGTGTAAGTTCTCCTTTATTCAAACCTTTCATCTTCTCTTCGGCTAGCTTCCTCGGCCTTCGAGTAGTCACTCCCCAGTCACTGCGTTTAGAGTTTCCTCTTTTTGTTTAATTGAGATGGGTAGATTTTAGTATATGGTGGATAGCCCCGCCCAGATGGAGGAATTTAGGGCAACATATCGCATACCTCAAGATGTGGGTTTGAGATATTGTCCTCTGGAAAGACTACTAATAGATCGAAGGGTGGGCGAAGTTATAATCCCCATCATCGCCTTCCTAGAAGGGGGAATGACTATCCCTATGGGCCCCATTACCAGAGATTACCTCCGAAACCATAGGCTTAGTCCTGACCAATGTGCGCCTAACGTCTTTAGAATCTTAGGAGCAGTTGATGATTTGAACCGTCATCTAGGATTGGGACTCAGCTCACCTTGTACTTGACCAACGACTAACCTCGAGTCCGAGAACACCTCCACTGATTTTCCTCCCATTCTTCGAACCATAGCCATTCTCATCAGTAAAGCTTCATACTCGGCCTCATTATTTGTGGCCGTGAAGTTTAGTCTTATTGACTTTTCGATAACGATCTTCTCTGGAGATATTAACACTAGCCCCACTCCAGAACCTTTCTAATTTGTTGCACCATCTACATATACTTCCCAGGATGACGGGCCTCGTTGAGAAATCATGCCAACCGATTTTTCATTCATGTCTTTCTCTACCGTTACCTCTTCTAAACTAGGCTCTGCGAACTCGGCCACTAGATCTACGAGAACCTAGCCCTTGACTAAAGTGCGAGGCATGTATTTGATGTCAAAAGCCCCTAAGATAGTGCCCCATTTAGCTATTCTTCCCGTGTAGTCAGCGCTTCTAAGTACGGTTTTAAGCGGAAGTTGTGTGAGCACAACAACCGTATGTGCTTGGAAATAATGAGGCAACTTCCATGTACCAAGTACTATTGCCAAGATGGCTTTCTCCAGCGGCAAGTACTGAATCTCGGCCTCATGTAATGACTTACTCACATAATAAACTGGCCTTTGCACACCTTGATCCACTCGTATCAGTACTAAACTTACAGCACAAGGAGCCACCGCAATGTAGGCAAACAAGACCTCATCTGGTTCAGGACTTGACATAATTGGTGGCCGAGCCAAATAGTCTTTAAGTTGTTGGAAGACCAAAGCATACTCTTCAGTCCACTCAAATCCTTTCCATTTGTTGATCAACGAGAAGAAAGGTCTACACCTATCTGCTGATCGAGAGATGAATCGGTTCAAGGCAGCGGTCATTCCAGTCAATTTCTGAACTTCTTTGGGATTCCGAGGAGCTTGTAAGTTGTGGATGGCCTTTATCTGATCGGGGTCAACTTCAATTCCCCTATGAGTCACCATGTACCCCAAGAACTTGCTTGACCCCACACCAAATGAGCATTTGGAAGCGTTTAGACGCAGCTTGTGCCTTCTTAGAACTTCAAAAATGTTTTTAAGGTCCTTTATATGTTCAAAAACGACCTTACTTTTCACCACCATGTCATCTATATAAATTTCGATACTTTTACCCAACTGTGGCTCAAACATCCTCGTCATCATTCTTTGGTAAGTGGATTCTGCATTTTTCAAACCAAATGGCATCACTTTGTAATGGTAGTTACCGATAGGGGTGACAAAAGCAGTCTTCTCTTGATCATCCAGGGCTAACGGTATTTGGTGGTAACCCTGGAAAGCATCCAGGAAATTCATCCGAGGATGGCCGACAGTGGCATCTACTAGCTGATCAATTTTTGGCATAGGGAATGGATCCTTAGGACAAGCCTTGTTTAAGTCAGTGAAATCTACACATACTCGTCATTTCTCATTCTTCTTCTTCACCACCACTGTATTCGCTAGCCACTCCGGATAAAAAAACTTCTTTAATAGTTCCAGCTTGTTTGAGCTTTGTTACTTCTTCTCTTACTGCATCAGCGTGTTCCTTAGATGGACGTCGAGGAAGCTGCTTCTTGGGGGTAATCAGTGGGTTGACCTTCAGATGGTGACATATGAATTCTGGATCCACCCCTGGGGTTTCGTAAGCATTCCAGGCAAATACATCAAGGTTTCTTTTAAGGAACTCTATTAGCTCTTCCTTCTCCTGCAGAGGCAGCTGAGATCCGACTTGAAAGAACTTCTCTGAATTTTCTCCGATAACAATTTTTATTAAATCTTCGCACCTAGCGCCCTCGGCTGGGTCTTCGATGGGCAATGCCCGAGGTTTTAACTGCTATAAACCCTTTTCGGCCTGGGCCGAGGACTCAGTTTCAGGCTCATGCTGGATGGTAGCCACTAAGCATTATCTGGCCGCGGATTGATCTCCCCGGATTTCACAAACCCGTCCTTCAGATGGATATTTAACTTTCTGATGCAAAGTAGAGGAAATAGCCCCTAGTGTATGAAGCCAAGGTCTGGCTACAATTGCCATATAGGGCGAATACACATCTACAACTATGAAATCCACCTCTACCACCTCTGAGCCGGTCTGCACAGGTAATCGTATTTGGCCTTTCGGGGTAACAACCCTTCCTTCAAAACTTACTAGGGGGGAGTTGTATGGTGTTAGATCTTGAAGTTTTAGGTTCAGCCCCTTGTAGAGATCAGGATACATTATCTCTACCGTGCTGCCCTGGTCCACCATTACCCTCTTCACATCATACCCTCCAATTCTAAGGGTGATTACCAAAGCATCATCATGGGGTTGGATGGTTCCAATCTTGTCCTCGTCCGAGAACCCTAAAACTAGTTGAGCATCTGATTTAACTCTCTTCGGACCTTGGCTGAAATCCCCTGCGGGTAATCGGGCTACTGACATAACCTTCGATGGCCAGGATCCTGTTCTCCCCGGTGCGGCGAAGATGACATTAATAGTTCCCAATGGAGGCTTTGAAGAGTCCTCTCTTCGGGGCTCTAAGTTCACCTGACTTCCTCGGCCACTGGAGTGGTGCAAGAGGTGTCTCAATTTACCTTCGCGGACCAGTTGGTCCAAATGATCCCACAGGCTCCTGCAATCCTCTGTGGTATGCCCATGGTCTTGATGGTACCGATAATAGAGATTATGATTACGCCTCTCAGGGTTCCCCACCATCTTATTCGGCCATTTGAAGAATGGTTCATTCTTAATCTTTTCCAAAACTTGGTGTACTGGCTCTTTGAATACAGTGTTGATTACTTGAAGATTTGTTGATCCTGATTGCCCAGCATAATCTCTCCGCAGTTTACTGTTATTGTAACGGTCCGACCCGAAATCCCTCCTCTCTTGGGGGATAACCTTGTCCTTTCCCTTCCCTTACTGTTGATCTTCTTCGACTCTTTTATACTTTTCAATACGGTCCATGAGCTGACACATGTTAGTAATTGGCTTACCAGTTAAGGACTTCCTTAACCCATGGTCAGTAGGGAGGCCGAGCTTAAACATGCTAAGAGCCATTCCATCAAAATTGCCCTCCATATCATTAAACATCTCCCAATACCTATCTGAATACGTTTTCAAGGTCTCACCCTCTTGCATGCTCAAGGATAGCAGTGAAGACAAGGGCCTAGCCACTCTTCGGCATGTGACAAAACGGGAACCAAATGCTTGAGTGAGGTCTTTGAAGGAACTGATAGAGTCTGCTTCCAGGCTGTCAAACCATCTCATTACAACCGGTCCAAGACTGGAGGGGAAAACCTTGCACATCAGAGCTTCATCTCTGGAGTAGACAGCCATCCTCTGGTTAAAGTGACTCACGTGTTCCACAGGGTCTGTTTTACCATTATAGATGGTGAACGTCGGCTGATGAAAACGACGAGGGAGCCTTGCTTCTTCAATCCGGCGTGTAAAAGGTAACCTAGAGATTTGATTCAAAGCCTTGCTCATAGCATTGTTCCCTACGCCTCCACATGATAGGCTCCGAGGTTGCCTTTTATGATGATGCTCTTCTTCATAGGAAAAAGATTCACTGACTGGTGTTCGAGACCTCTGCTTGTAAGTGACGTCTTGTTCGTCGTCAGAATCTTCATCAGAATACGGAGAAGTCCGTTTCCTCTTTGCATGGCACAACTCTCTCTTTAGCCTTTCAATTTCTAGTTGCATATTCTGGTTCTTCTCTGCATGAGACATGTGACTTCCACCATGTGGCTGGCTTCGATCGGTATGCGCAGTATGCACACTACCTTCACGATTGTCTTTGCTCCAAATTAAGAAAAGGGTCTACATGTTGGGATGCCCTGGATTCTGCTGGTTGTTGCCCTGGTTCAGCCATTATCAACTGTTGCTTCCACTTTCGCTCAAACTCTCCCCACAGACGACGCCAATTGTAGGGCCAGGATTTGTAACCCAAGCCCAAAACAATGAATTTGTAGAGAGTGGGTGAAAGAGCTGGGTTAGTTGTGAATTTAGCAACTGTTAACTATGATATCCAGGAATGAACTAACGTAAAAACACATTTAAAAGCTAAACAAATTGATGTCCGAAGAGGAATATTATTGATTGAACAGTGAATACAGTTCTTAGAGCTACAGTAAAATCTTTCTCCTCCTCTTCTTCTCTTTTTTCTCATCCCCTGTTATCAGAGACCTCTTCCCTTTATATAGCATCCTTCCCCATCATCTCCATCGTCCACTTGTTCTTCATCTATGTATCCACTTGAGTATATGTCACGTCAGGTATCTTCTTTAGTTCTCTGTGAGTAGTGGTAACTGAGATTACACTGTTCAGGGGTCTTCTCCACATAAATGCGGCCAGGAAAGTTGCTGCAGTGCATTAAACACGGTGATAGCAACTTTTTCTTTTAGATATTTCTCCGTTCTTATCATCTCCAGGCATGCCCAAAACTTATCCTTATCATTGAAGTCGTTAGGAAGATCACTCGAACCTTCCAGATATTTGCTTGATCAAGACTCTTTGTATCCGAGGAGAATAAACTCTTCGGACCACTGGTGCTCTCTTCAGACTATACTCCTCGTTCATTTCCAGGTATATCCCTTCCACACGGACTCCTTCTCAACCACTTTCTTCTCTTCGGACACACAGTAATCTTCAAATAGGGCCCTAGGCCCAATACATAAGGTTGGGCTTTTACCCCCCACAATTTTAATTATTATTATTTTATAACAATGCATGTATAGAAATTTAATTCTTAAATTTTGTTAATAATTGTTTATTTGATAATATGTTTTGGATGGCCAAAATTATAATTTCTACAAAGAAGATAACTTTAATAGATTTTCAAAAACAAAAATTTATCCTAATATTAGTTCAATTAATCATTGTTAAGTTTTATTAATTTTTTTTAGTTTACGTTTTTTTGGTGTTTTGGATTGTTCCTATATTACATTTATGATTGTTCCTATAATAAATAAAAGTATAATTACGAAATACATTACTCAATATTAGATTAGTTTAAATTGTAAAAAAAACAAAAATTAATAAAATCACCATAAAAATAATTATCACGCACAACGCGCGGGTTCGTAGCTAGTATTACTAAAAGCTAAAGCGTAGCATTTAATGCTGCTGCTCTTACGTTGCGCCACATCAGCTGCCATGTCTTTTTTTTTTTTTAAATATAATTTGTCCTACAATTTTAAAATGGTTTTTACAATTTTCAGCCCTATAAATGCAGCCCACTACTTATTTATTTACTTCCACTATCACCCTATAATAAATCCAGCCCATTACTTATTTATTTACTTCCACTATCACCCTATAATAAATCTGTATAATTAATCCATCTCACCTCTTATTTATTTAGTTCCACTATCAAGCCCAACCCAAAGCCTTTTCATTTCAGTTTTAGGGTTTTGTGTGAACCTTTTCAGCTTAAAGGATAAAAAAAATAATAATAAAAACAAATAAATAAATAAAAACCGTTGAAGCCTTTCAAGCTTTAGGGTTTTTTTTTTTTTTTCCTATAATTGTTTTTAACATTTATTTTTTTAATATTTACACTTTTCCAACATTTCTCTCTCCCTTACCATTTCATCTCCCCACTACTTCTTCAATCTTTCTCCCTCCCTTACCTTTTCATCTCCCCACTACCCTCTACATTAATATCATTTTTCCTCTTTCCCTTCATCTTCCTTTATTTTTGTCTCTTCTTATTCACACTCTTTTACTATAAATTTGTCACTATCTCTTCTATTCTATGCATAGTTTTCTCTCACCAAAAAAATGGTTCTCTCTCTGTCTTTAATTTTTTTGGTGGTTTTTTAATTTTTCTTGCATCTCTACTTTAGGTTGATAATTTTTTATATTCTTTAAAACTCTATTTTTGGTTAATGCGATTTAGTTTTGTTTTTTAAATTGTTGATGTTGTTGTTGTTGTTTTTTTTTTTTTTTTTTTTTATTCTCTTTGATTGTTAAATGTTATCCTATTGCGTTCTAAAGAATTAAATATAGCATATAAAAATATAATATTATTCTATTACATAGTATGATTTGGATAATTTGGTATTTATTCTGTTACATAGAATGATTTTTTATAGTGCTCAATTTAGATGTTAAACTATGAGACTTTACTAATTTTTTTTTTTTTTTTTCCTAATCCTTTGTGGTGGACAAAGTACTCTTAATAGTTGTATTAGAAGTACTCTATAATGTCATTCATTTAAAGAAAAGCAAAGGTTAGCCAAACGAAAATAATCGGATATGTGACAAATTTTAACTTTTGCAATTTTTTTTTAATTATTATTATTTTATAACAATGCATGTATAGAAATTTAATTCTTAGATTTTGCTAATAATTGTTTATTTGATAATATGTTTTGGGTGGCCGAAATTATAATTTCTACAAAGAAAATAACCTTAATAGATTATCAAAAACAAAATTTTATCCTAATATTGGTTCAATTAATCATTGTTAAGTTTTATTATTATTTTTTTGTTTACGTTTTTTGGTGTTTTGGATTGTTCCTATATTATATTTATGATAGTTCCTATAATAAATAAAAATATAATTACGAAATACATTACTCAATATTAGATTAGTTTAAATTGTAAAAAAAAAAAAAAATTTAATAGAACCACCATAAAAATAATTATCACGCGCAACGCGCAGGTTCGCGGCTAGTTGTTAATAAAGCTCAAATCTACCTAGTAAATATTCGATGTGGGACTCATTACACACCCACACGCACCACACAATCAATCAAACTTAAATCCCTAACGTCCTCATTAGGGCCCACTTTGTGGGTTAGTGTCTCTAAGCCCACACGAGGTTACCAACTTGGCTCTAATACCATATATAACGACCTAAGGAAAAATGCTAGTCACATCTGCGCTATACCTCAAAAGGATATTGTGAGACTACCTCTCTGTTGACCATCACGAGTCTACCTCTTCATTGACCATTAATCTAGACTCCAACGACCACCTCCATGAGCAAAAATGAGAGAAAAGAGGTGTGGAAGGGGTCTGTGAGAGAGAGTTTTAAGGGGATGTGCAGGCAGGAAAGAAAAGAAGTTCACACGTATTGTTCCATTTTTTAAAACGTTTTATAGTTTTTTTTATACCTACCTCAAAGTGTTTCAATCGACCCTAAATCGATCGAGACTCGAGTTTTCAATTTTAAATACCCAATTTCCCAGTCATTTAGTCATTTCTCTCTCTTATCTCTCTCAGCTAAGTCTCAAACTTTCAAAATCATGTTTGCTTGCCCCCAATTATTCAAGATCCCCATTTTCTCTCTTGGTAACTCCTAATCCCTCATCTTTTTATTGATTTGCATCAATTCATCATGATGATCCTGCATTAGACCTAGGGTTCAAATATTCATATATTTCCATCTTTTGGCATTAGATGAAACGTTGGTTAAGGGGATTTGTCACAACTGGGGATAGATTCTTTTTATTGTGAAGAGAATGTGTGTTGGGTATGGGTTTTGGTTTCAACAGATATTTTAGTTCTTCCATGAGTACCTAGGTTGTGCACATTGGATTGTTCATGGGCTCTATTGTTTCTCAAGTAATCAAGGTTCATGGAGAGACCTTTGATAATGATAAGTCCAAAACCAATGTAAAGTGACTTTATTCCCTCCAATCCACCTCTCCTTAACTTTTCCTTTTGCTGGCTCATTTTCTGTGCGTGGGCTTGATCCACATACCAATAGAAAAGAGCTTAGATTGTGCTAGACTTAGTGGGCCTAAGTTGGTTAGTATTTTGGGCTAGCTTTTGTTAACTTCATGGGTTACCACAATGAGTTTTGGGCTTAGGCCATCAATGCATAGGCATTTATGGGCTTTATCTTTTCTTTTTCTGTTTTTTTAGATTAGTCTTTTTTTTTTTTTTTTTTTTTTTCTTTTTAAGAAAGCCCGCTCGTAATAATAGTTCTTTAACATCAAACCTAAACACCAATCAATTTTTGGTGATCTTCGAAAATTGAACTATAAATCTTTTATACAACTATCATAAACTTTACCAATTAAGCTAATCCAAAATAAAAGATAGAAATGAAAAAATAAAACAAGTAAACCCTTTGGAAGTCCCCCACTACAAATTTCCAGTGTGGACCACAGACAAGTTAAAGGTGATTCTTACTTCTAAGGAAGAAAAACCTAGTGGTGAGAGCACCAACTTCTCTATCGACCCAAAACAACTGGAAGAAAAAGACATCATGATTCATGAGGTGACAAAGTCTTGAGGACATCAAGAATCGTACTATATCATTCAGGCCTTAATTAATTTGGACTCTTGCACCTTGAGGACAACATGGTCTTAAAAGTTCTCATTGCTTTTTGGGAAGCTTTCTGTAGGAAGATATTTATTCATAGGGTGATCTTCGAAGGAGACGCTATTGGAATATAATCGATCGCCCTTAGAAACAAGTACGTCCATCCCCATTGGTCTCTTGATTTGTAATCTTAAAGGACACTCTCTTCTGTATATTTTTTGTCTTTCAAAAAAAAAAGAAAAAAAATCTATGCTACTTCTTTTCCTTTTGTTAGGCATGAGGCAATACCCAGCCCATCTTCTGGCCCAATGGGCAGCCTTTTGGTATCATTCTAGGCCAACCTCGTGTCTTGACCTCCAGCTTTGGTGTCTCAAGCTTTGGGAGCCCAGAGGTGATCTTCTTTTGTACCGTTTTCTGTTTCTTTTGCAATACAGTATGTTTATTTTAAAAAAAGAAAAAAAGAAAAAAAAGGGAGCCCTCCATTCTCTCAGAAAAGATATTCAACCACGTCGGGTTTGTTTGGGTTAGCTATTTCAAAAAAAAAAAAAAAAAAGTGTTTTTAAAAAATAACGATTTAAGAATGTGCAAAAATGTGAAAAAGTGTGATTTTTATTTTTCACAATTAAGTGATTAGATAATATTGGTCTAAAATTGTTGTTTATGGTGCAAATTATTAAAAAAGACTTAATTATATAGTTAAGGTTATCTTCTCTTGCTCCTTTCTCCAAACAAAAAAAAAAAGGGTTTTCTTCGCTCTGTTTGTTGATTGTGATTTTTTTTTTTTTTTTTTTTAAAGGAGTCAATGTAAAAAAAAAATATTATTATTATATTAATGAAGGTACTAATAACTTTTTTTTTTTGGAAAGTGTTTCAACCTATGCTCAAGTTCTTTCAAAATTTTCTATTTGTCCCTCTGTTAGAGGTGTTCCAAAAATGTCAGCGATCGTGTAAATAGCTCTACGAACGAATGGATCAGATCGAATAGGAAAATGGAAAGATTTGTAAAAGTTATACCTTCTTTCCTCACCACTTTGTGGAAAATCGTTAGGTATGAATATGTTAGATTCCTGTGACTTGATTGGTGAAATAGTATCTCTCTCCAAAAAAGCATGTTTGTTTTACCGCTGCACAAAGAAAATATTTTGTTGCTAATGCTGTCCCATGTTTGTTTGTATCTATCAGATCCTATCTTCAATTAGATGTTAGTGTTAATGTACCATAACTATGTAGCCCTATTCCTAATAGATTGACTCCCAAATAGCATATCCAAATTATAAAAAATCCCAAGGAGGCTACAATTGCAGAATTTGCACCTTCCGGATTTGGATTTGTTTAAATATGTAAATAAATCGCGAATATGGTCCAAGTAATAAAAATAAAGGTACTAATAAATTTTTTTTTTCTTATTTAACCATTAGAAACTTTAACAACTGAGCTAACTAGAATCCACATAAAAGCTACTAATAACTTATAGAGAGAAATACGTTAAAATGTGTTGACAATCAACAATATCCATACTAACCAAGAATTATATTCAATGGCTGATATATTTTTTTTTTAATGTAGAAAGACCAAATATGAGTTTGGATACAGCTTATTTTGCTGAAAACTAAAAACTGAAAACAATAAAAAAAAAATTTCGATTACTGTTCATTAATGAAATCACTGTACATTTGCCTGAACATGAACAGTGCAAGAGGCGCAGGACTTAAGAAAAAAAAAGAAAAAAAAAGAAAGAAAGAAGCCAAAAACGTAGACGTGATGAACGCAGACGCCAATCCAAACAGATCTCAAGAATTATTCTAACAATTATAAATGATTATGCTAATCTTAACGTGGTTGTCTCCATAATAAGAAGGAAAAAAAAATTGGCAGTCAACTGAAGAAATCCTTCTATTTACTTTACTCAATGGCTCAATGCAAATTTTAAGTTTTAATTATCTCTCTCTCATTTCTCAAAAAAAAAAAAAAAAACTCTCTTTCTTCCGTAATTTTTTTTTTCTCAGTTTTAAATCTCTCAATCTCCGATTCTCCGTCTCTTTCGCAAATCTAAGAAATTTTAATAAATGCTTCATTTCGCTGGACCGAAATACTTCATATTTGTACATTGATAGTTTTCATTTGATAACAAGTGCGATTAGAGAAGTGTGGGGGGGGAAAGCCCAACCCAACGTATTGGGCCCAAGGCCCTATATGAGGAATACTGTTCGTCCGAAGAGACCAAGACACTCAGTCAGAGGCCCATGTAAAAGGAGAATGTCTAGAGATGAGTACGTGTACTGTCCGAGGAGATGTTCATATGTCCGAGAAGCCCGATACCCTCGGATCCGACGAGGTTTTTGCCCGACACGTGTATGGGAGGTTCAAGTGATCTGTTTGACAAGTGTTAAGGGAGAAAGGGGGCCTCGGACACACAAGAAGGTAACAGGAACAGAGAAATATCAAGGAAACAGACTTCAACCACCGCATTTAATGCACTGCACCTACCCTCCTGGCCGCATTTATGTGGAGAAGACCCCTGAACAGTGCATCCTCAGCTACCGCCACTCAGACAGGGCTAAAGGGGGAGTGTGATGGGACATGCACTCAAGTGGGCGCCTAGATGATGAACAAGTGGACGGTGAAGATGTAGAAAGGCAGTACTATATAAGAGAGAGGGGTCCCTGATAGAAGGGATCGAAAAAGAAGAGAGAGAAAAGGGTGTATTACTTTACTGTAGCTCCAACAATTGTAACCCAAGTTCATCAATGAAAATCACCTCTTCGGACGAGACATTTACACCCGTCCGAGCACATATTAATTCAAATCTTCTCGTTAACGTTGCCATTTAATACTGTTATTTTCATTATTAGCCTAGCTCTTTCACCCACTCTCTACAAATTTATTGTTTTGGGTTCAGTGGGCTCCAAATCCACACCTTCTTGGGCTTGGGTTACAGAATCTGACCCTACAATTGGCGCCGTCTATGGGGAGAGCTTGTGCAAGAGTGAAAACAACAGTTGATAATGGCAGGACAAGGTGAACAACAAGCAGAATCCAGGGCATCCCAACACGTGGATCATTTCGTCAACTTGGAGAGGAGACAGAACCGTGAGGGCAGTGTACACACTGTGCGCCTTAGCCAGGGCCAATCACAGAGCGGAAGTCACATGTCCCATGCAGAGAAGAACCGTGACTTACAACTGGAAGTGGAAAAACTAAAGAGGGAGTTGTGCCACGCAAAGAGGAAGCGGGCTTCCTCGTACTCTGAAGATGATCTTGATGACGAGCAGGACGTCTCTTATCAACGCAAGTCTAAGACACCAGCTAGTGAGTCCTACACCTATATAGAGGAGTCCCATCGTAAAAGGGAGCGTAAGAGCCCATCACGCGAGGACGTGGAGAACGATGCCATGAACAGGGCTCTAAATCAGATATCTAAATCACCCTTCACGCGCAGGATAGAGGAGGCCAGACTCCCTCGGCGCTTTAACCAGCCAACGTTCACCGTCTACAACGGTAAAACTGACCCCGTGGAGCATGTGAGTCATTTTAACCAGAGGATGGCTGTCTACTCCAGAGATGAAGCTCTGATGTGCAAGGTTTTCCCTTCCAGTCTTGGGCCCGTTGCCATGAGGTGGTTTGACGGTTTGAAGGCAGGCTCCATCAACTCCTTTAAAGAGCTCACTCAGGCATTCAGCTCCCGTTTTGTTACGTGCCGAAGAGTGGCCAGGCCTCTCTCTTCACTGCTATCCTTGTCCATGCAGGAAGGCGAGTCCTTGAAGGCATATTCAGACAGATACTGGGAGATGTTCAATGAGGTGGAGGGCAACAACGATGCAATGGCCCTCAGCACGTTCAAGCTCGGCCTCCCTACTGACCACGGTTTGAGGGCATCCCTATCTGGCAAACCAGTCACAAACGTGCGTCAACTAATGGACCACATAGAGAAGTATAAGAGGGTTGAAGAAGATCAGCAGCAGGGCAAGGGAAAGGATAAGATTATCCCTCAGGAGAGGAGAGATTCGCGGTCGGACTGGTACAATTACAATAAACCGCGGAGGGATTTTGCCGGACAATCAGGATCGATGAATCCTTAATCGGTCAACACCGTGTTCAAAGAGCCAGTACACCAAGTCCTGGAAAAGATCAAGAATGAATCATTCTTCAGGTGGCCGAACAAGATGATAGGAAACCCCGAGAAACGCAACCATAATCTCTACTGCCAGTACCATCAAGACCACGGGCATAACACGGAGGATTGTAGGAGCCTGTGGGATCACCTGGACCAATTGGTTCGCGATGGTAAACTGAAACACCTTCTGCACCCCTCCAGCGGCCGAGGGCAGACAGGCTCGGGGCCACGCAGGGACGACCCCTCAAAGCCGCCGCTTGGGACTATAAACGTCGTCTTCGCTGCGCCGGGGAGAACAGGGTCCTGGCCATTGAAAGTTATGTCGGTAGGTCGACCATCCGCAGGGGAGTCGAGCCGAGGACCGAAGAGAGCTAAGTCTGGTGCCCCGCTGGTTATGGGATTCTCGGACGAAGACATGATCGGCACCATCCAACCCCATGATGATGCACTAGTCATCACCCTCAGAATAGGAGGGTACGATGTAAAGAGGGTGATGGTGGACCAGGGCAGTGCCGTGGAGATAATGTACCCGGACCTCTACAAGGGGCTAGGCCTAAAACCCCAGGACCTGACGCCATACGATTCCCCCCTCTTTAGCTTTGAAGGAAGGCCTGTCATCCCGAAAGGCCGGATACGCTTACCTGTGCAGTCCGGCTCCGAGGTGGAGCTGGACTTTATCGTTGTGGACGCCTATTCGCCCTACACGGCACTCGTAGGTAGACCTTGGATTCACGCACTTGGGGCTGTCCCCTCTACTTTGCACCAGAAGGTCAAATATCCATCAGGAGGACAGATACATGAGATCCAAGGAGACCAGTCTGTTGCTAGACAGTGCTTGGTAGCCGCCATTCAGCACAAGGCCCCAGCCGAGTCCTCGGACGTGGCTGGGAGGGATTTATAGCAACTACAGTCTCGGGGAGTGCCTTCTGAAGAACCGGATGAAAGCACTCGATGTGAGGATCTGACGAAAGTGATCATTGGAGATGATCCTGACAGGTTCTTTCAAGTCGGATCTCAGCTGCCTCTTCAAGAGAAGGAAGAGCTGATAGAGTTCCTCAAGCGAAATCTCGACGTGTTTGCCTGGAGTGCTTACGAGGCCCCAGGGGTGGACCCGGAGTTCATATGCCATCACTTGAAGGTGAATCCACTGGTCACCCCCAAGCAACAACCTATTCGGTGCCCATCCAAGGAACATGCCGACGCAGTGAGAGACGAGGTAGCGAAACTCAAAGCAGTTGGGGCTATCAAAGAGGTTTTTTATCCCGAATAGCTAGCGAATACCGTGGTGGTAAAGAAGAAGAGTGGGAAGTGGCGAGTATGCGTAGACTTCACGGATCTGAATAGGGCATGCCCCAAAGACCCGTTCCCTATGCCGAAAATCGATCAGCTGGTTGATGCCACTGTCGGTCACCCTCGGATGAGCTTCCTAGATGCCTTCCAAGGCTACCACCAGATACCATTAGCCCTGGAGGACCAGAAGAAAACTGCTTTCGTCACTCCTACTGGTAACTACCACTATAAAGTGATGCCGTTTGGCTTAAAGAACGCAGGAGCTACCTACCAGAGGATGATGACGAGGATGTTCGAGCCACAGCTGGGCAAGAACATCGAGATTTACATAGATGACATGGTGGTGAAGAGCGAAGTTATAGCCGAGCATGTGAAGGACCTTGAAAGTACCTTTGAGATTCTACGGAAATACAAGCTACGACTAAATGCCTCTAAGTGCTCGTTTGGGGTAGGGTCCGGAAAGTTTTTAGGATACATGGTCACCCACCGAGGAATTGAGGTCAACCCCGACCAAATAAAGGCCATCAACGATCTACGAGCTCCTCGGAATCCCAAGGAGGTTCAGAAACTAACCGGAATGACCGCTGCCCTCAATCGGTTCATCTCTAGGTCAGCAGACAGGTGTCGCCCCTTTTTCTCTCTACTCAACAAGTGGAAGGGATTCGAATGGACTGAGGAATGTGCTTTGGCGTTCCAGCAACTCAAGGATTACCTAGCTCGGCCACCAATCATGTCCAGTCCTGAGCCAGATGAGGTACTGTTCGCCTACATCGCTGTAGCTCCCTATGCGGTGAGCCTGGTGTTGATACGGTCAGACTCTGGTGTACAAAGGCCCGTCTATTACGTAAGCAAGTCGCTACATGAGGCTGAGATTCGTTACTTGCCACTGGAGAAGGCTATCTTAGCAGTAGTGCTTGGCACATGGAAGCTACCTCACTACTTCCAAGTCCACACGGTGATCGTTCTCACACAACTCCCACTCAAAGCTATACTCCGAAGTGCTGATTATACTGGTCGGATTGCCAAGTGGGGTACAATCTTAGGGCTTTCGATATAAGATATATGCCCCGCACATCGGTCAAGGGACAGGTCCTCGCAGATTTGGTGGCTGAGTTCACGGAGCCCCAGCTAGAAGAGGTAAAGCCCACGTCGGGCATGGATGAAAAATCAGTTGGCATGATCTCTCAACAGAATCCCTCCCATTGGGAAGTGTACGTCGATGGCGCGGCAAACCAAAGAGGCTCTGGAGTTGGGCTAGTATTGATATCCCCCGAGAAAATCATTATCGAGAAATCGCTAAGGTTGGACTTCTCGGCAACGAATAATGAAGCGGAGTATGAGGCCCTACTGATGGGGATGACTATGGTCCGAAGAATGGGTGGGAAGTCCGTGGAGTTGTTCTCGGACTCAAGATTGGTAGTAGGTCAAGTACAAGGCGAGTTCGAGGCAAAGGACGAAAGAATGCAGGGATACTTGGGTCGTGTTAAACATCTGCAATCAGAGTTTGAATTTTTCAGTTTGCTGCACATCCCCAGGAGTGGCAACTCACATGCTGACTCCTTGGCCACGCTTGCCACCTCTTCGGCACAAGACCTGCCGAGGGTCATCCTCGTCGAGGACCTGCACAGGCCTACGGAGGCGAAGTCAGGGGGAGTCCAGGTTCACCAGATCAAGGCCGGGCCGTGCAGGATGGACCCTTTAATCAAATTTATCAAAGAAGATATATTGCCTGAAGAGAAGGGAGAAGCTGATAAAGTTCGGAGGAAGGCGACTAAGTTCTGGTTATCCGAAGACCAGAAACTATACAAACGCTCCTATTCGGGACCATATTTGTTATGCATACATCCCGAGGCGACTGAGACATTGCTAGAAGAGCTGCACAAAGGAATCTGTGGGAGCCACACTGGAGGTAGGTCCTTGGCTCACAAAGCCTTCACCCAAGGCTATTGGTGGCCTAACATGCAAAAGGAGGCACACGAATACGTCAAAAAGTGTGATCAATGTCAGCGCTTCGCTCCAAACATTCACCAGCCAGGGGGAAATCTTAATCCGCTATCTAGCCCATGGCCCTTCGCCCAATGGGGCTTGGATATTGTGGGACCCTTCCCCAAAGCTGCAGGAAACAAGAAGTACCTCCTGGTCGAAACAGACTATTTCACCAAGTGGGTTGAAGCCGAGCCACTAGCCAATATCAGAGACGTTGATGTGCAAAAGTTCGTGTGGAAGAATATTGTCACCCGGTTTGGAGTTCCTCACACTCTCATCTCGGACAACGGCTTGCAGTTTGATAGCAGGGCATTCAGGAATTACTGCAGTGAGCTGGGAATTACGAACAGATACTCCACTCCAGCCTATCCTCAGGGCAATGGACAAGCAGAAGCTATCAACAAGGTTATACTGAGCGGTTTGAAGAAGAGGCTAGATGATGCGAAGGGTAGGTGGGTAGAAGAGTTGCCACATGTGCTTTGGGCTTACAGGACTACGCCTCGTAGGTCCACTGGGGAGACCCCCTTCTCAATGACCTATGGGGCTGAAGCTGTCATTCCTTTGGAAACCGGGTTCCCAACGATAAGAACTAGCTCGTTCAGTCCGGCCGACAACGATGAGCAACTACAGAAGAGCTTAGACTTGATTGAGGAAAGAAGGGAGAATGCAATGGTTCGGCTGGCACATTATCAACAGAAACTCAGGCAAGGCTATGATGCTAACGTAAAGCTAAGGCCTCTAGAGCCTGGTGATCTAGTGCTGAGGAAAGTTGTGGGCACCGCAAAGAACCCAGCTTGGGGAAAACTAGGACCCAATTGGGAAGGACCATATCGTATCACTTCAGGCGCTGGTATTGGAGCATATTTCTTAGAAGACCTGGATAGTCATGTAATCCCTCGCCCTTGGAATGTAAATAACCTCAAGAGGTACTTCTATTAATCAAGTTTTCTCTTCAACTGATATACCAATTCGCTGCGTAAAGTTTTCTCTCAAGTGTTTAAACTTAAATCCAAATCATGCTTGTAGTCCTCGGACCAGATGATTAGGGTCAGTTAACACTCATTCACCGCTTTCTCTCAAGTGTTTAAACTTAAATCCAATCATGCATGTAGTCCTCGGACCAGATGATTAGGGTTAGTTAACACTCATTCGCCACCAGCTTAAGTGTTTAAACTTAAATCCAATCATGCCTGTAGTCCTCGGACCAGATGATTAGGGTTAGTTAACACCGTTAGCTCAAGTGTTTAAACTTAAATCCAATCATGCCTGTAGTCCTCAGACCAGATGATTTGGGTTAGTTAGCACTCAGTTACAGTTCTATAGTGTTTAAACTTAAATCCAATCATGCCTGTAGTCCTCGGACCAGATGATTTGGGTTAGTTAGCACTCGGTTACAATTCTATAGTGTTTAAACTTAAATCCAATCATGCCTGTAGTCCTCGGACCAGATGATTTGGGTTAGTTAGCACTCAGTTACAGTTCTATAGTGTTTAAACTTAAATCCAGTCATGCCTGTAGTCCTCGGACCAGATGACTAGGGTTAGTTAACACTCCGGTGCAGTTCTAGTGTTTAAACTTAAATCCAGTCATGCCTGTAGTCCTCGGACCAGATGACTAGGGTTAGTTAACACTCCGGTGCAGTTCTAGTGTTTAAACTTAAATCCAGTCATGCCTGTAGTCCTCGGACCAGATGACTAGGGTTAGTTAACACTCCGGTGCAGTTCTAGTGTTTAAACTTAAATCCAGTCATGCCTGTAGTCCTCGGACCAGATGACTAGGGTTAGTTAACACTCCGGTGCAGTTCTAGTGTTTAAACTTAAATCCAGTCATGCCTGCAGTCCTCGGACCAGATGACTTGGGTTAGTTAACACTCGAGTACATTCGAATCCTATAATCCTTGAACCAAACGACAGGTTAGTCAATACCCCCACGCAGCTAGTGTCACTGGGGCTTAGTGCTAAAATTCCTAATTGCGTTTAAATTGATTCTAATTTATAAATGTCTCCCTTAGTTATGTTTAGTTTGAAGCCGAGGGATAATAACTTATGTTTAACTTGGAAAGACATGCAACTCATCAATAACTCTTAGTCGGCCTATCCTTTTCGATATTAATTTCGATTACTTACACCATCAGTGTGATGTATCAATCAAGTTATTTGCATTATTATGTCATAATTGCAATGTATAGTTATATGTGCGGCAATAATAAGTAATAAAATATGTATCAAAAGCATCAAAGACAAATAGGGAGTCATTCCATTAAAAAAAAAAAAGTATATACACAGGGTCAACAAAACCAAAAAGGAAAAGTTACAACTCCTCGGACAGGAAAACAAGAGTACAAGTGCAAAATAAAAGTCCTATGCATCTACTCTTTCGCTGGAGGAAGCACAGGGTCAGCAACCTGGCCTGTCCGATCAGGTGCTTCAGGGGCTTGGTCCTTGGGCTCAGCAGGTGTCTTCTCTGTGCCCGAACCTTGGCCCTTGTCTGTGGCTGGCTCAACTGGTGCACCCTTGTCACCTGGCTGAATAGCCCCTGGGAGTGCATCGAGAGTAGGTGGAGGAGCATGACTGACCAAGATTGGCTCCGAAGCCTCTGGAAGCTGTGGAGCAGGAGGGGGATCAGTTCCTGGGAGCTCTCGGATATCAGGATCATAATATACGCTCCCAGGCAGCCTCAGCTCCGAGTCGGCAGGGACTCCAGCTGCATCCAGGGCCTTGCCCCAACTTATGACGCAGTAATCTCGGCTGACCGAGGCGAATTGCTCTAGAAGCTGGGATGTGGTCGTCTCTACCCCCAGCTGGTACGCCGCCTTCCTTTCGGCTTCAACCGCCTCCTTGGCCAGTCTAGCGTTTTGTTCAGCCACTTGGGCGCTCGTCTTGGCCTTTTGCAGCTCAGCTTTGAGACCCTTCACCAGCTCCTTCTCGGTTGCCAGATTGATCTCTGCCATATGTAATCGTTTACGCTGCTCCTCGGCTTGTGTTTCAGCATTCTTGATCCCGGCATCGAGGCTTCGCTTCTAAGAGATCACCTCTTTAAGCTCCTCAGACATCAGAGCATGTTCCTCCTTCAGCTTGCCAAGAGATGCCTCTGCCTCCGACTGGGACTGGGCCGCTGCTTGGGCTTTGAGCCAAGACTCCTTGTTACACTCCTCGGCCACATAGACCTGCTGAGTAATCTGCATGACAGCATTTTCAATATTAGGTTAAAAAGAGAAACAAAGCCAATTAAAGATAAAACCTAAACTCAGGAATGGCGCACTTACCATGGCTAAATCCCTCTTAAGGGACATGAATAGCTCCTGCTGGGTGAAGCGCTTGAAGGAGGCTATATCATGTGGGAGAAGGAGTGGTTGCTGCAGGGCCTCGGCGACGTAGCCTGCCCTCCCTCCGTCATAATTCCTGAGGGAGGTATCCCATAGGATTGGAGGGCCATCCAGCTCCAACTTCGGAGACCAGATTCGCGGTCCTCCTCCTCGGCGTACATCTGCCACTAAAGCCTTCTCTCGGTTTTCGGTTGATGAGGCCCTGTGGGTTCGGTTGTCTTTCACCTTTTGCTGCTTAGCCCCCTTGCTTGGTGGCACCTGTTTTTCCCCAACCTCAACGTGGGGTCTCTTCTTCTGCAGGTTTGGCATGGGTTTCAAATTTGGGTCAGGGACCTGGATGGGCACTGGAGGAAGTGTCACCCCTGTTTTAGATGTCCCGGCATCTTTCGGATCGGGCTTTTTGCCCCTGCCCTTCATCAAACTCCTCAGATCCATATCGTCGTCCGAGGAGTCTTCTAAGTGAGTGGCTAGTAAATTAAGATGGGCGCCTGATTGCTCGTAGGTTTCCTCCTCGGCGTCTGAGACCTCTATCACCTGGTTTACTCCTGAAGCTTCTCCCTCAAACTGAAATCCGTCTATTTGTTCTTCTAGCGAGGAAGTGGAAGAGCCAGCCCCCTCACCTTCAATCTCTTGTCCGAGGGGAACTTGCTGGAGTGGTTGGATAAGGGGAGGTATAGCCCGAGGAATTGGACGGGGTACAGGTTCAAGATCGTCTGGCGCCAAGAAGCCCTTCCGACCAACGTCAATACGCGCAAGGCGATGGTCTCCCTGGACGATTGTGTTGCCGACCGGTTGAAAACCCTTTGGCTTCCCTGTGTATCCAAGAATAAGGGGAGCAGATCGTAGTTGCCCGTCCTCGCTCACGAAGATCTCCGACCTTAAAAGGTAATTGAGGGCAGCAACATTCGTTAGGCTGAGCCGAGGAGAAACTTGTCTCTTATCTGTTGCAAGTAAAAAAAAAATGATTAGAAACTCAGAAATAGTGACCGAAGAGAAATAAAAAACAGTTAAAAGACGAGAACCCTAAGCCTATGGTCAGTGTGCCTAAATCTACATGTCACACCTGGCTTCCCATGCTTGGTTGGGCAACCATGGCCGTCACGCCAGGCGCCCGAGACGATCACATAGTCGTCTTTCATCCCTTTGTTGGATTTGGGAAGGCAGGAAATGAGCCTGACAACATCCGACCGGGATTTTAAGTAGTACCCAGCATCTTGCTGGCTGTGGCATTCGTACATATGTACCACATCAAGCCAGGTGAGTCCCAACCCCATGTGACGCTCAAGGTCCTCAATCGCTCCTAAACATATTGGGCGCGCACTGCCAGGGAGTAAGCCTATGGTTCCGAAGGTAATTGGTGGTGATGGGACCCATGGGGATTGTCATTCCCCCTTCTTTGAAGGCGATGAGGGGGATAACCACCTCTCCCGTCTGCTGGTCTGTTAGTATCTTTTCTAGGGGGCAATACCTCACACCCACGTTAGGGGGTATGCGATACGTGGTCCTAAACGCCTCTAGTTGCTCAGGGCTATCCACCATGTACTCGAGTTTTCCCATGGTGCTTAAATGAAACGGTTGGCCGAAGAGAGAGCTAACTGATTTGACGGACGATAACTCACCAGGACTAAATCGGGAAGAAGATTTCAGGCTCGTAGGAGGGTTTGTGATGATTCTGGGGAGGCCTGAAATCAGCGACTGAGAGATTTGGACGGAGTGGCGCGTCTGTTCTTGCTGGAGCGTCTGAAGATTTACAAAGTGAGGAAGAAATGACTTCCCTTGAAACTTTATACGGGGTCAAGCGAAGGGTCAGGGGCACTCCCGCCCAAATCCTGAAGAAAAACCACAGCCATTGGATCAATCAGCCACCGTTGGATGCGAAGGACAAAACGCCGCCTGGTGCAGTTAATGCAGCGCCTTGGGAATAAGGAAACCGCAGCGGCATTAATGAGGCGTCTGTTCCCACGTTTACACACGTGCCAGCTCGGTTGTGCGTGTTTCCAAGCTTTCGCTCCGTGGCAAGTCAAAATCCTACTTTTTCTCATCGGATGCGAGGGAAAAACTACAATTTCGAGGGGCTAATGTGGGGGGGGGAAACCCAACCCAACGTATTGGGCCCAAGGCCCTATATGAGGAATACTGTTCGTCCGAGGAGACCAAGACACTCAGTCAGAGGCCCATGTAAAAGGAGAATGTCTGGAGATGAGTACGTGCACTGTCCGAGGAGATGTTCATATGTCCGAGAAGCTCGATACCCTCGGATCCGACGAGGTTTTTGCCCGACACGTGTATGGGAGGTTCAAATGATCTGTTTGACAAGTGTTAAGGGAGAAAGGGGGCCTCGGACACACAAGAAGGTAACGGGAACAGAGAAATATCAAGGAGACAGACTTCAACCACCGCATTTAATGCACTGCACCTACCCTCCTGGCCGCATTTATGTGGAGAAGACCCCTGAACAGTGCATCCTCAGCTACCGCCACTCAGACAGGGCTAAAGGGGGAGTGTGATGGGACATGCACTCAAGTGGGCGCCTAGATGATGAACAAGTGGACGGTGAAGATGTAGAAAGGCAGTACTATATAAGAGAGAGGGGTCCCTGATAGAAAGGGATCGAAAAAGAAGAGAGAGAAAAGAGTGTATTACTTTACTGTAGCTCCAACAATTGTAACCCAAGTTCATCAGTGAAAATCACCTCTTCGGACGAGACATTTACACCCGTCCGAGCACATATTAATTCAAATCTTCCCGTTAACATTGCCGTTTAATACTGTTATTTTCATTATTAGCCTAGCTCTTTCACCCACTCTCTACAAATTTATTGTTTTGGGTTCAGTGGGCTCCAAATCCACACATTCTTGGGCTTGGGCTGCAGAATCTGACCCTACAAGAAGTATTTTAATTTTTGGTGAATACAAGCAGTCCTAAAAATTTGGGTTAGGTTCTTTTTTAGTCCTTAAAATTTGAATTTTTTTTTTTTAATTTATTTCTCAACTAATTATAAAAGCACCAAGTTTATCATTCCATGACCTTGCCATTATATGTGATTTTGTTAAATTTTAACATGTAAGCAAGAATTATAACGACAAAGCTATGTAATAAATATAATGGTACATTTATAATTTTTTGTAGGCTTAAAATTTCAAACTTTAGGAACTTAATAGAACTTGGCCTAAAATTTAAGGATAAAACATGTTTTTTTGTCTTAGTTTTTTAAATATTTGTCGAGGGGGAAATTGATGCCTCTATCTAAGATGTTGGGAAGCCAAGCCGAAACTCGACTATGGGCTTTTAAGATGGTACCCAAAGGCTTTCGGTGTGATGACAAAACCTATCCAAGCAAGAAACAAAGGCTGCATATGACAAAACAGCAGCAAAAGCCCAATAAAAAACACGTTACAATACTTAATTAGTACATTAATGGTCCTGGTCTGATAGTTCAAGTGAAATAAAATCTCTAACGGTAAGGGCAAAATTACACTTAGTCCAGAAAAGACAGATTTAAACAGTCCAATGGTCAATGATTAAATAAGTTTAGGAATGTGTTAACTCCTGGGGGTCCTTGCACGTCTCGGTCAGGGGAGTTCATTGTACTTTCAGCCATCATTACATCAATGTGAGGGAAAAGTTCGATTGTTACATATACAAAAGTAAAAATCATGTTTTTTCCTTATTATTATTAAGTCAACGTAAGGGAGAACTTCCATAGTTTCCAAAACATTATGGCCTTCATCATAATAATACTAAACAAAGATTAAAGGCTTTATAGTTACAAATAAAAGAGGAAGAATATGATGGAATGAAGGGAGAGAGAGATCCCAACTCAGTGCAGCAAGTATTAAACTAAGATTTTGGTGAGTATGTGTGTTCATAAAACATGAATGAAGCAATGTGGGCTATTTTGAGTGAGTGGGATAGAGAACGTCTGAGATTAGATGGGTGTGGTCTAAGGATGATGAGTGGTGAGCTTGAGGGAAGCTAAACCACGAGTAAAATGGCAAATAGATTAGAGGCTTCAGAGGGAGTCTCCCCCTGGTCAGTTTTGGGACATTTATAGAGTAGGAAGGTGTAAGCAAGGTGGTAAATGTTGGTGTTATGATGACTATAGACTGAGAAAGGTTGTGAGTGAGCTCAAGAGAGCTTGGGGAAGCTTAAAGAAAGCTTAATAGGGGTTGAATTTCTACAGAATGTAGTCAATGACAGAAGTTTTTAGAGAGGCCCCCTCTTCCTGTGGGCTGAGGTGTGTATGTTTTTATAATGGAGCTTTAGAGAAGCATTAATTGACAAGAATCCAAAAAACGTAGGTCTAATACAGGGGAGCCTTGATAGCTGAATTAATGACTTGGATTTGGCCTAAAAATGGGAGATTTGCTTTTGGGGCTGCCTTGCTTCTTTGGGTAATGATGGGATTTTGGAATGTTTGGGGTAGTCTTGCATTAAATGCTAAGATTGCTGAGATTGTGTTCAGCCAATAGGATTAAGGCAAGTATTAAGAACGAATCCTAATGCTACAACTGAGATTTGGACCCTAAGAAGTACGATTCAACACCCCAAGCCAGGTGTCAAAGTTTAAGCCCACTTCAGAGGGTTCCGCTGGAGATCCCTTTATGCCCTACAAACCACATGTTCCCAAATTTTCCTATTTAGGATTCATGGGTTTGGCACATGAATCATGTCTTGAATGTTTTTAAGATTTTTAGCATCAATTTGTTGGAGTTTGAATAATTTGGTTTCAGCTCACCTTCTGCTGGAGGTGCAGTCTTGGGGAAGATGATGGAGTTCCATCATTCTTTAGACTTCAGCTGATGTGACAGTCCTTGGGCACTATTCACGTCAAGCAGAGAGTGGTAGAAAACTGATGGGACAACCCTTAGTTCATCCTCAAAGGCTTGGTTCTCTTGTAGGGGTCTTTAGTTGCTTTTTGGTTAGGGATGAACAAGGGCTGGTTGCCCACTTTCAAGCCCCTTGCTGTGACCTTTTTGGGCTGGAACTTTACTCCATTTCAGCACCTTTAGTTGGGTCACATGGCCCTTTCTTTGCTTGGGCTTGTTCTCTACTCCATGAGATTCTTGGGCCTACAAAATGAGCAATAAAGACATGCTTTGCCATGGGTTTTTTACTCCTCATGGGTTTTAGTTGTTAGTAGAAATAAAATGAATCCATGAGCTTTAATAAATATTTATGATAGATTTTGGATATTAATTCCCATAGGCTTTAAATAACAACTTGTATAGTTTCTCATAATTTTTGTTATGGATTACTTTGTAAATGATATTTTCTTTGAGCCTTTTTAAATAATGACCTCCAATATTTTTCTTGAGAATAATATTTACCATGGGTTTTAAATATGGTAACGATCACTATAATGGAATAATGTGATGTTCTCATAAGTTTCTCGATAGATAATCATAATGGACATGTAGGATGAATAATTACCATGAGTTTTGGTAATAAATATTATAAATGTTGTGATGTAAGATAGATAATG
This sequence comes from Quercus aquifolioides, assembly GCA_019022515.1. Classification (NCBI taxonomy): domain Eukaryota; kingdom Viridiplantae; phylum Streptophyta; class Magnoliopsida; order Fagales; family Fagaceae; genus Quercus; species Quercus aquifolioides. Next base: position 42,775,345 of record CM032334.1, on the reverse strand, counting down.
AACATAAGTTTATAATATGAAATAAATAAATGTCATGGGTCTAATAATCATGTCTTTCCATGGGTTTTTATGAGATGATCGCCATGGGTTTTGAGAGTAGGTAATTCATAAATTTCATAAGCTTTGTAATATCATAGTAATAGGTTTAAGGATCTAAAGTATTGTTCATTATTGGACTTTTAAATAAAATAATTATGATATAATATTTTGCCAAGTATTGATAACCTTGGGCTTTCAATAAATAGTGCAAAGTAGTTAGCTTGGGTTTTTAATAGTGCCAACGTAAGTTGGGCTTTTGATATTGCTAATGAAAATTGGGTTTTGATTTTGCCAATGGGAATTGGGCTTTGATATTGCCAATGAAAATTGGGTTTTGATGTTGCCAATGAGAATTAGGCTTTGATATTGCCAATGTGAATTGGGTTTTGGATAAATAAATTGCCATGGGTTTAAACCAAGGGCTTTGATTATGAATTTGAATTCTATTGATAAAATTGTTTTGCCATGGATTTGAATCATGAGCTTTTCAAACATTGCTAAGCATAAGTATTCTTGGGTTTTAAATAGAATAGGATGTGTGTATTGGGCTCATAGGGCCGATTTTGGGCTTAGCTAAATAATGATAATAAAATTGGACAAAATATGAGTTTTTTGGGCCTTTTGTGATAGTTTATATCATAACCCAATATAGATAATGAGATATGAAATATTTGTGATTAACATAATAATAGAGCCAAAAATGTTTGGGAAAACCCAATGACTTATAGTGGTATAAATAGGTGGTACTCAAATAAAGTTAGGTGTAAAAAAAAAAGGTACCCTAACAATATTTAATAATATAATTTTGCTTAAAATAAACTATATTAATAATTTTAATTTACTTGTAATGAGTCATATAAATTTTCAAAAAAAAGAAGAAGAAAGAAAGTCATGGCAAAATTATGCCATACATGATACAACTCAAACCCACATCATGCAAACATGACTTGTACTTCCCAACTTTAATTACTAAAACAATTCTTATGGTATATTATTAAAATAATATAAAATAAATAACGAAAATTTTCTTAAAGTTATAAAAAAAATTCTTAGTAGAATTTTATTCCTAGTAATGTTTTTTAAACATAAGGATGTAAAACATTTTCAGCTCCAAGACCCAAATGCCAAAAAATGTCTTAACACCAGAACCAATGGGCCTAATAAGTCCAACTAACAAACACTGGTGCCCTGTGGCCTCACAATGAAAATGACCTAACAAGTAGGCAAGGTTGGCTGTGTGTAAAATAATTGGAAAACAATATCTTGTACTTCCGGCTTCTTATTTTTTTGAGCTCACATTTTCCATATTGAGATTTGTAATATGGTTTAGCCGTTTAGGTCAAAAGATGTCACTGAGACCCGTATTAGCGAGTGATTAAAATTCCTATTGATGGCTGCATTATTAGTATTACCCAAATGCATTAAATCTTTTATTAAAATATAAAAAAGTATTACCCAAATGCATTCAATCTTTTATTAAAATATAAAAAAGTATTACTCAAATGCAGCATGTTGATGACCAAAAATGTTTTCCAAGACAAATTGACAATACTTTTTATATCAACTTTTCTTTCCAGGTTGCCGACTTGATCACGCTACTTTGTGTGACCCCTTTGAGATAAAAAGGAAGAATCTATCACTGTCTATGATTCTATGTCATATGGTAATTCATCTTCGTGTGAAAAGTTAGTATAAGATAATTGGAATGGATTTTCAAACAGCAAACATGTAAAATAACAGAGGGTTGAAGAATGCTAAAATTCTCATTAACTGAAAAATGATATTACAATGAATCAAGTAAGTAATAATTAACAACTAAACTATTTATATACAATCAGAAAACAGAGCATGGTTCAAGGCACTAAACTAGCTAACAGATATTTAACCAACTAACTAGTAACAGATTGACAGTTGTTTCTCATAATTGATTTCTTCTCTCTCGTAGCACGTGTGACTTGTGCGAGCTCATTAATAAAAACTCCCCGTTTTGATCTTCTTTTGTCCTTTGTCGTTTCACCCTTGTATCTGCCTTTACCTCCGTCATTTGCAACTTGTAAACGACAAGCTCCTTTGTCTTCAACACTCCCCCTCAAGTCCAGAGTTTTAGGAGGTGCTTAGATTTCTAGTTTCCATAACTCATAACTCAAAAATGGTGGAACCCATGACTCAAAAGCTTGTTTGGATTTCAATGACATTTTGGTAATTAAACACACATGGAGGGACCCACTAGTCAGGTCAGCCGCACCTTTTGACCTTTTTTTTTTCCTTTCTTCTCCACTGTTCTTCAGTTCGTTCTCTCTTCTTTTCTTTTCTTTTTCTTCCTTTTCACTAGAATCTTGTCAGTTCGTTCTTCCTTTTTTTTTTTTTTTTTTTGTTCTTCATCACTGGGTTCGGGTTTCTTCGTTCTTCCTTTTTTTTTTTCTCTTCTTCTTTCACTGGGTTCGGGTTTATTTTTATTTTTATTTTTATTTTTTCTTCTTCTTCTTTCACTGGGTTCAGTGAGTTTGGGTTTTTTTTTTTTTTTTTTTTTTTTTTTCATTGGGTTCGATGAGTTTGGGTACTGGAGATTGAAGGGAAAAAAAAAATGCACCCAGTGACAGGTATGGGGCCCACAAACCGTGTGAAAAATATTGAGTGATGACAAGTGAGTGATGGTGCCAAACATGTAGGGTATTTTAAGTGATGAGTGATTAGTAATGAGTGATGAGTGATGAGTGACAGAAATTGAGTGATGAGTGATGAAAAAAAAAAATACAAACAAGGCCTTAGGCTCTGGGACTTGAACTAAGGAAGCTACCTTTAATTGCTTAGGCATTACCTTCAATAGCTTAAGCTGAAAAATGTCCTTCAATCCCAATTTTTTTGACAATCTCACAAAGGATGAAAAACCTAAAGCTTAAGTAAAGATGTTTGCAACCTGAGAATTTGTAGCCACATGAAAGGTCTTAATCATTCCCTCCAAAATTTTACCTCTCACTAAATGGCAGTCAACCTCAATGTGTTTAGTTCTTTTGTGAAAGACTAGATTTGCTGCAATGTATAATGCAGCCTAATTGTCACAAAACAACATAGCTGGTCTTGAATGTTCAATCCTTAAGTCCTTCAACAACTGCAAAACCCAAGTGATCTCACAAGCTACACTGGCCATGGCTCTATATTCAGCTTCAGCCGAAGACCTTGAAACAACTCCCTGCTTCTTTGATCTCCAAGAAATCAGAGAATCCCCTAAATATACTGCATAACCTGTGAGAGATCTCCTTGTATCTGGGCATCCAGCCCAATTAGCATCACAAAATGACTTGATATGCAACTCTGTGTTACTTGGAAAGAATATACCTTTACTTGGTGACCCTTTAATGAATTGGAGCACCCTGTGAGCTGCCTGCAAATGTGATTCCCTTGGCTGTGATACAAACTGACTCAACCTATGCACTGCATAAGTCAAGTCAGATCTTGTCAAGGTGAGATATAAAAGCCTTCCAGTTAGTCTTCTATACTGACCTGGTTCCTCCAATAACTTGCCTTCATATTTGGATAACCTCAAGTTTTGTTCCATGGGAAACTTAACTGGTTTGCTGCCAAGAAAACATATGTCCTTGAGTATTTCCAAGGCATATTTCCTCTGGTTGAGACTAATTCCTTCTTCAGTCCTAGCCACCTCCAAACCTAGAAAATATCTCAATGAACCTAGATCCTTTAAGCCAAACTTATCATCAAGTACTTTCTTCAAATTGTTGACACAAGCAACATTATTCCCTGTTAAGAGTATATCATCTACATAAACCAACAAAACTGTGAATGAAGCTCCTTGTGTATGAGTGAACAAGGAGTAGTCAAACTTGGATTGCACAAATCCCATTTGCAAAATAGTTGAGGAAAACTTCTCAAACCATTGTCTAGATGCTTGTTTAAGGCCATAGAGACTCTTGTTTAATTTGCACACTAAATGCTCCCCTTTGCTATGAAAACCAAGTGCTAAACACATATAAACATCCTCAATCAATTCACCATGAAGGAATGCATTATTGACATCCATTTGGTGAAGAAACCACCATTTCACAGCAGCCAAGGATAAAACAATCCTAACTTAAACAGATTTTGCAACTAGTGAGAAAGTTTCAGAAGTAGTCCAGCCCATGTTTTTGAGTAAAATCCTTTGCAACAAGCTGAACCTTATACCTCTCAATGGAACCATTAGGCAAGTACTTAACTCTTACTTAACTCTATAAACCCACTTGCAGCCTATGGCAGACTTACCAGAAGGCAAAGTAGTCAAGGTCCAAGTGTTATTCACCTCTAAAGCCTCAATCTCTTTATCCATGGCAGCCTTCCACTCAGGAAACTGAACTGCCTGTTAGAAGGAAACAGGTTTTGAAGGGGTGGTGGAGATAGTCATGACAAAAGAATAGAAGGTAGGACCAAGATGTGAATAACTCAAATGGTCTGAAAGATCATATGGCATACCAGAACTAGGCTTGGTACTAGCAAATTTACAAGAGTAATCAGACAGGTATGAGGGAGGATTGTGTGATCTAGTTGATCTCCTAAGAGGAACAAGAGAATTAGGAGGACAACGGATAGGATTAGAGGACTGGGAAAGAGGAATGTCAATAATGGGATTGGAATCAGCAAGAACAACTGGTTCTGCAGAAATAGGGTCTGCAGAAACAGATGCTGCAGGAGAACCAGAATCAAGGACTGGTTCTGTAGGGATAGGAAGAGAAGTAGATGGAGGAATTGATGAAGAAGATGGAACAATGACTGAATCAAAAGAATCAACTGTACTGCGAGGAAAAACAAAATCATCCAAATAGGAAGTGGAAGGTTGAGAACACTCAGTATAGGGAAAAATGTGTTCATAAAAGACAATGTCTCGAGAGATATGGACAGAATTGGATTGAATATCAAGAACCTTGTAACCTTTAATGCCATGAGGATAACCAAGAAACACACATTTTCTGGCCCTAGGTGCAAACTTGTGCCTATTATGAGATAATGTGGAAATGAAACACAAGCAGCCAAAACTCCTTAAATGGTGATAAGAAGGAGAAGAATTAAAAAGAATTTCATAGGGACTCTTCTTTCCTAAATATTTAAAAGGAATTCTGTTGATGAGGTGAACTGCTGTTAAGATGCAGTCACCCCAAAAACACAAAGGGGTCTTTGATTGAAACTTCAATGCCCTTGCAACATTGAGGATGGGTTGATGCTTCCTCTTAACAATGGCATTCTGTTGAGGAGTATCAACACATGATATTTGATGCAAAATACCATTAGAGTGAAAAAAATCTTTTAAGAAAAACTCTGTGCCATTGTCACTTCTAATGGTTTTGATCTTGCAATCAAACTAAGTAGAAACCATTGTTGCAAATTTAGGAAATAGAGATTGAGTTTCAAATTTGTGTTTAAGCAAGTAAACCCATGTACATCTAGTAAAGTCATCCACAATAGTCAAAAAATATTTGTAACCATCAATATTACTAATGGAAAAGGGACCCCATAGGTCACAATGTATCAATTTAAAAGGCTTAGTAGTTACATGAGTGCTAGAAGGAAAAGAAAGCCTATTCTATTTTGAAAAATGGCATACATCAGAGCAAGATGCCTTATTTGTGACATCAATATCTACAAATTACTTCAACAATTGAAGTTTTGAAAAAGAAGGGTGTCCTAATCTAGAATGCCACAAATCTGAAGAAGAGATGTGACTGACATTGTTGGCAAGAGCAGTTGAACTTGGTTGATGAACAGAATCTTACAGCAAATATAGACAATTGCTTTCCTTACCCAGACCAATCGTGCTCCATTGAGCAAAGTCCTGGATGAAACACCAATCACTAAGAAAAATAAGGCAACAAAGTTTGTTCTTAGTGAGTTTGCTAACTGAAATAAGATTGAAACTGAAGAATGGAACACATAAGACACCTGTGAGTATGAGTGTAGAAGAAATTTGCACAGCGCCAATGTGTGTTACTACAGCCTTTTCCCCATTTGGTAAATAAACACAAGGATGGACAACAGATGTAATTGTGGTGAGTTGAGATATTGAGTGTACCATGTGATCAGTGGCCCCAGTGTCAATGATCCAAGTGTTAAACTTAAAAACATGTTTATCAATGACTTGGGCTGAAAAGATAGAATGAGATAAATTGGGTGGAATCCAAAAGGGATTACCTGAGAAGTTGGAAGAAGAGGATGAAGCAGAAGCAGCTGTAGGAGATTGAGCAGCTGCAGTAAGTGGAAGAACAAGTGCCATCACTGGCAACCTGTGAAGCAGTCTGAGCACCAATGCCATTTTGAGTACCAAAGCCTGAACTTGATGCTGTATGAGCCTTCAGAAAATTGAGAAGTTGTTCACATTGAACCTGAGAGATTGGACATTGAGGCTGAGTGGACTGTTCACAATTCTGAAAACCAAGACCACCAAAAAAAACCTCCAAGAGCTGGCAGTGAAACACCAAAAGGAGTCTGCAAAGCTGTTTGAAAACCAATATCAGACTGAGTAGCACCACCAGACTGAACATTGGGAAGACCATCAAAACCAAAACTTCTTGTGACTTGATTAGCCATAGTCTTATTTCCACCTTTTGGTTTATACCTTGGAGGGTATCCATGAAGTTTGTAGCATTTATCTGCTATGTGACCAGTGAAGCCACAATAAGTGCAAACTGGTCTCTCCTTCTTGAAGTTGTCTCCTTTACCTCCATTGTTTCGAGCATGACCTTGATTACCTTGAAAAGGTTTATTACCATTCACATACATAGCAACAGGATCCAATTGTTGAACCACATTAATAGTGTTGTCTATGCTTCTCCTCTTCTCTTCTTTCAAGATTAATGAACACACCTTGCTAAGAGAGGGAAAGGGCTCAATCAACAAAATCTGCCCAATTATATTACCATAACTATCATTCAACCCCATCAAAAAACAGAAAACATGTTCTTTATGCTAAGCATCCAATTGTGATGACTTGGATCCACGAAGACAAGCACAAGTACACAATGTAAAAGGTTGATAGTTGGCAAATTCATCCCACATGGTCTTGAATTTGGTGAATTAGGAACTCGCTGAAAGTGAACCTTATGCAAGATGAGAGATTTCCTTCTAAAGCTTGAACATTCTTGGAGTATTTCCCTGGGACAACCTATCCTTGAGATTAGTCCATAGATCCTTCACAATATTGATGTACATCACACTTGCCTTCAGATCGGGGCTAAGTGAATTGGTTAACCAAGAAAGGATTGTAGTGTTGAATCTGATCCGAGAGTTGTATATTGGAGAAGTTGGATCTGGTTCAGGAATTGAACCATTCACGAATCCAAACTTGTTTCTGGAACTTAAGGCCAAAAACACTAATCTCGCCCAACTCAGATAATTCTCAAGACCAGTAAGAGGCTGAGAAGTCAAAATCAAACCAGTATTTTCATTCCTGGGTAAAAAGAAAGGATTATTAGCAAATTCATCCGCAATTACTGTACTCGGAGGAGGTACAGTTGAAGAAGAAGGATCACTCTGTGATTCAGAAGCCATGAAAACTAAAGAAATCGAAGAAAATCAAAAGAAAATTTTTGTTTGGCAAGAGAGAAAATGAGAGAAAATTTGCTCTGATACCATGTAAAATAACAGAGGGTTGAAGAATGCTAAAATTCTCATTAACTGATAAAATGATATTACAATGAACCAAGTAAGTAATAATTAACAACTAAGCTATTTATATACAATCAGAAAACAGAGCATGGCTCTAGGCACTAAACTAGCTAAGAGCATCCATATCAGGTGTGGTAAATGTGCCAAATGCCAAATATTTGGCACATTTACCACACCAAACACAAAAAACACCAAATATGAGATGTGCCAAATCTCATAATTTTTGCAATATGTGAACAATACCGTTGCAAATTTGCAACGGTACTGTTCACATATGGTATATGGGATAATAATTTTTTATTCCCTTCTCTCTCTCTCCTCTCTCTTCACTTTATTCTTTTCTGTTCTCTCTCACCACCTCTGTTCTCTCTCAAGTCTCACCGATTCCCTCTTTTCTCTTCACATTTGGTGAGATTTTTTGTTGTTCTTTAATTTCAGATCAGTTTGACGGTGGCCATTATCACCGGAGGCGCAAGCGACATGGGTTCCCTCTCACCGATCCCCCTTTTTCTCTTCACCGGAGGCGCAAGCGGCATGGGCGAGAATCGCGAGTTCGCCGCTCACGGTGGCCACGGCTTGCGAGTTCGTCGTTCACGGCGCACAAGCCATCGTCATCGTCGTCATCATCGCTTTGTGATCGGCGTGGGTTGTGGGTTGTGGCTGATTTTGCGACTTCGGATTGTGATCGGCGTGGGTCTCTGGGTTGTGGTGGGTTTGTGTGTGTGTTTTGCTCGCCGGCATGATGGGTTTGCCTCTCCGTCTTTCTTCTTTCTTCTCACTGATCTGGGTTTGTGGGTTGTGGCTGTCTTCTTCTTCTTTTTCTTTTTTTCTTTTTTTTTTCGTGTGGTGGATTTTGGTTGCCACAGTGGAGGTTGATGCTGGTAGTGCTGTTGGATTGTGTGGAGGATGTTTTTATATTATTTTAAAGTATTGTATATATTATTTTGAATGAAGTGGTAAAAATATAGAACATCTGATAAATGAGGTATTGTAAAATGATGTGACAAAATAATAAAGTAGGCTTTTAATGTGGTAAAATGACATAATTTTTAGAACATCTGATACGGATGCTCTAACAGATATTTAACTAACTAACTAGTAAAAGATTGACAGCTGTTTCCCATAATTGATTTCTTCTCTCCCGTAGCACGTGTGACTTGTGTGAGCTCATTAATCAAAACTCCCCGTTTTGATCTTCTTCTGTCATTTGTCGTTTCACCCTTGAATCTGCCTTTACCTCTGTCGTTTGCAGCTTGTAGACGACAAGCTCCTTTGTCTTCAACAAAACAAAATAATGTTACTTGATAAGATGGTTTGGGCCAAAGACAAACAGCACTCTTTAGCCTTTAGTGAGAATCAGAATATAGTGTCATTTTGTTGAAACTGCCAAAACAATAGAATACTTTCTTTATCAGTTAAGTGAAAGCATGATAGTTTGGACCTTTGATCTAGCTCGTTCGTGAGCTACCCATTCAATCATTTATCAAGCCAAACAAAAGGTTTAATTTAAGATAAGCCTTACCTCCACAAAATTTCTACAGTATTTTCACAACAAATTTTAGATAATAAATTATTATTGGTTCTAATTTAAATTTACTGCTAGAATTATTTTTTTACCTATTAGTATTTGTCAAAAACAATCTGTCATTTAAAATTTATTGTGAAAATATTGTAAACTCAACATTTTTTCTTTTAATTTAAACACTTCCAAACGCAATTCTAAACTTTCTCCAAGTATGTTAACACATCTTGACGCAGCTAACTACTTCTGTATCAAAATAACGTGGAAACATTCAGGATTAGACGTTTGATCTTAATTATTCACAAGTTGCCTTTTTTCTTTTTTTTCTTTTTTTGCTCTGACATCATTCAGAAGTTGACAAGGCCCGGGAGATAAGGCAAGAGAAATCTGATTTGATAATTTTGATGAACAGCCATGACATGTTTTGCCAAAAACAACAATAATGATGATTATTAAAAAAACAACAGCAATAATGAGATATACTTTCTAAGGGAACCTTCCGCAAAAATAGCTTGCAATTTGAAGAATTCAGAACCCACCCAGTTGCTTCCCCAATAAATTTTTATTTTTAATTTTTAAAAAGAGTAGAATGGAAAGGCCCGGGAGATAAGGCAAGAGAAATCTGATTTGATAATTTTGATGAACAGCCATGACATGTTTTGCCAAAAACAACAATAATGATGATTATTGAAAAAACAACAGCAATAATGAGATATACTTTAGGGAACCTTCCGCAAAAATAGCTTGCAATTTGAAGAATTCAGAACCCACTCAGTTGCTTCCCCAATAAAATTTTTTTTTTTTAAATTTTTAAAAAGAGTAGAATGGAAAGGAACTAGGTTTGGGAATTGGGATTCATCGAATAGTAATCACCTTTTTCTTTTTGTTTAGTTATTGCAATGTTATCAAGTACCCCCTAGAGCCCCTTTTTTTTTTTTTTTTCTTCCCTATTCGATTTGCTTTTATTTTTCTACTATATATTTTTCATTAAATTCAAAAATTGTATGAATCCAAAAGGCTTAAAAGAAAGATGACGACGATTAATGCATAATGGATCACTTTGTTCCTGACCTCTTTCTCTACCAAAGCCTAATTTGACATACCACTTTGTTCCCCCTCTTTTCCTTCTACCATTTTTTTATAATAAAAAAGAAGAATTTGGATTAAAATAGAGGAAAGTACGCAACAGAGAAGAATTTAAGGGGTTAATTTAATTATTTTTAAGACCTTATGATATTTATGAGATCTTGAATTCAAAACTTTTTACCAGCATCTTGAGAGTTGAGACCACTCCTAAGAGATTTATTCAACTACACATACCTAAAAAAATAATCAAATACTCAAAAATATTTAAATAATTTTATTTATTGAAAAAAAAAATCAAAAAACTATTCCTTACCGTATCTTTTGTCTGTGGGCTCACAGTGGCACTAAAATCTAAGATTAATTTTCATATCTTCTGTTAGTACTTTAAAAAGAAAAGAGGAACGTGCCTGAGTAAGGCATAACGTAACCTACGCTAGTGGTGCCTCACCAAGCACTAGCAGGGTCCCCCCAAACGGAAACCCCACAAAAAAAGAATACACTAAAAAAAAGCTTTCTTCAATAAACTATTTGCCGCATGTTAGACTACAACGTGACACCTAACAATATTCTCTCTTTCTTCTTTTTTTTTTTTTTTTTTAACTGAGAGATTCAAAATTCAAATAGCTATCAGTGATCTCCGTTTCAACCTTGGAATCAGAATGTCATCACTACCCAAGCTTTTGTATTTTTTATTTGTTTAAATTTTAAGAGTACTAGAATAGGGTTAAGAAAAAAAAAAATATTTTAGTAATTTAGAGTGATAGATTACGTAAACCGGAAGGAGACCTTGTTTTATTTTATTTAATTATTTTTTGAATGCAGGAGACTTTTTTTTTTTTTTGAAAGAACAATTAATGTTCATTCTACTTTCCACCACATTTGAAATGATAAATATATAATAGGTAGATACTTTAAATGTTTTAAATGAGAATATGCTGGAGAGCCTCTCAAAGCAGTCTTTGATTAAAACATTATCTGAGATTTTTTTATACAAGCCGGCTCCCTTCTTTTCTTTTTCTTTTTTTCTTTTTTTCTTTTTTTTTGTTCCTGAATAATTCTGACCCTACACAATATATAAATTTACTGAAGTGAACATCACCTTGACTTACGAAAAAATTGGTGAGAGGCTGTAAACTTAAACCTCATAAATATAGCTCATTGATGCTGCAGCACCACCATTACAAGTGATGACAAACTGGGTTCAATCAATTTACTAGATATGATAATCTAGGCTATCTTGCTATAACTGGGATTAGTTAGAAGCACTATGGATACAATTATAGTATGTTTGAGAGAGAGTAAAGCGTTCAAGGGAGAAGGAAATTAATGAGAGGTGAAGGAAATTTATCCATTCCATATATTTGGATGTTTTAAAATTATGTTGGGATAAGCGAAATATATATTATATTCTAAAAATATTTAAAATTTCATGTGATCAAAGCAACCATGGTCTCCATATAGGTCTATCTTTAAGAGCACTAGCATTGGAGGTATAAAAGCCACTCAATTGCTATTTTAGCAACTAAACCCTTAAAATCATGCTCCATCCAGGGTTGTAAACTCAAAAAAAATTTCATCCTAACTACAGTAACGTTGCATATATGCAACCGTACTGTTCGTGAGTTTGTAAAAAGAAAATTGATTTTTTAATCTCTCACACTCTTTCTCTTCCTCTCACTTTTTTGATTTCTCTCTCCTCAATCTTTTCTCCTCCCTGTCTCACGCGCCCTCCTCTCTTCCTCTTATGGTGAGGATTCTCTCTCTCTCAAGATTGGCTTTGGGTGGCTGTGGTTTCAGATCGACGTGGTAGTAGGTTTCAAATCAAGTGGTTGTGGGTTTTAGATCAGTGGCTGTGGGTTTCAAATTAGGTTTTGGGATTCTAGTGGCCATGGGGTTGTGGGGCTGCGTGTGGCCATGGGTTTTGCTTGCTGTGGGCCGTCATGGGTCTTGGGTTTGATGGGTTTTGCTTGCCATGACCGTCGTGGGTCTTGGGTTTAATGGTTTTTGTTCGCTGTTCTATCCTCCACCTCCCTCTCAGTGAGGCTTCTCTCTCAAGTTTAGTTGGGTTTTTTTTTTTTTTTTTTTTTTTTTTTTTTTTTTTTTTTGTGGCTATGGGGTTGATTTTTGGATGGATGCTAATTGTGGTGGCAGTGGGTTCGTCGTGGGTCTGGGTTTGCTGTTGATGGTTGATTGTGTTGAATGTTGATGGGTCTGGGTCTGGGTTTGCCAGTTTGGTGTTGAATGTTGATGGTGAATTGTAGGTTTTTGTAGATTGCTGGTGGTGGTGTCAGGTGTGTGTAGTGAAGCGGTGGTGGGGGTGGTGGTGGTGGTGGTATTAGTAGATCTACAATCATTCTTATATAGAAAGAATGCAAGAGAAAGAATAAATAAATAAATAAATGGTAAATAAAGAATTAAAAAAAGAATATTTAACTGAAGGTGGTTAAAGTATAAAAACTAGGATGTAGGTTGTATTGTCAAATGGGTTAGTATAATAGGAAAAGTAATTTTTTAGATGGTAAAATAGACACCAATTTACAAACCCAGATGCAAATGCTCTAACCGGAGAATATATCCCTTCTATGTATTTTAACTGTTTAATATAATAGTTTTGCTCTTTTATAATAATCTTAGATTTAGGTTTTTTATTCAAAGACTATCTATTTTTTATAGATATAATATGATTTCAATTTATGACGTTCACCTTATAATAATTTTAAAAACCACCTATTTGACTAGTGCTGTTTTGGTGTAGTTTATTTTGTTTAGTAAATACTTTGGATAACGGTATATTTGTACAATTTAAAAAAGTTTTAAATAGGGAAATAGGCTAAATAAGAACAATAAAAAAAAAGTATCTGAAAGGGAAAATGGCTGGTATGTTCTTTTAGTAAACACATAAAAAGAGCATTGCCGGTATGCATAATAGAGTTTGGAAGCCAACAGGAAGCAGCCATGGCGTGGTCAAACTTTTAATTTTAAAGTTAAACTCAATGGGATAAGGTTTGGGAGTTGTTAGTTTATTATAGTTAGAAAATCAACTTACGTAATTGCTAGCTAATAAGAGCATTCCTATCAGCTGTTCTATAAAAAATACCATTTTGACACATCAAACACCTACTTTATCATTTTAGCACATCATTTTATAATATCTCATTTATCAGATGTTCTATTTTTCCATTCTATACATTAAAATAATATTTACTACACATTAAAATAATATATTATCTCAAATCCCAGCCAATATACAAACACCAAAAACTCAGTGGCAGTTGCCACCAACCAACCAACAACCACCGCTACAACCACCACCAACAGCACATCAACCGCCACAAACTACACCCACAATCACCGGATCCTCCAACAAATTCCAAATCCAAAAACCTCAACAAAAGAGAAAAAAAAAAAAAAAAAAAAACTCAACCAATCAAAAAAATAAAGAATAAAATGCCGACCCAAACTCAACCAACGATCGGTGACGGCTGTGGAGGTCGGCGACGTGATTAGCAGCGAGGACTGGCGAGATCAGCGGCGATGACTGGCGAGATCGGTGACGAGGACTGGCGAGATTAGCGGCGACAACTGGCGAGATCAGCGACGAGGATGGCGAGATCGCGGCGAGGATGGCGAGATCAGCGGCGACGACTGGCGAGATCGGTGACGAGGACTGGCGAGATCGCGGCGAGGATGGCGAGCCTGGGCGATCTGTCTTTCAGCGTGTTGAGATTGGCGTGGCGAGACCGGTGATGGCGAGATCGGCGTGGCAAGCTCGGTGATGGCGAGTCGGAATGGCCAGACGGCGATGAGAATGCCAGACGGGGAGAGAGAGAGATGGGTTGCAGACGGAGAGAGAGAGAGATGGGAGAGAGCATCTGATTGGAGGAGAGAGAAGAAAAGAATAAAATAAGCCAAACAGTGTTTGGCATTTCTGTCTGTACGCTCTCAAAAATAAGAGCGTACTGTAGCATGTTCCAAAATTTTGGAACATTTAGCATACCTGATGGACGTTCGTTTTTATGTTTGATGTGCCAAATGTGCCAAATTTTTGGCATTTGGCACATTTAAGAGACCTGATGAGAGTGCTCTAAGCCTCAAGTGGAGGTGCCAAAAAAAAAAAAAACCTTCAAATTATTATTATTATTATTTTGCTAAGACAACGAGCAGATCAATCGGATGATTCAACTAGGAACCAAAAAAAGTGTGTGAACAAGAAGCAGTTAGTCACTGACATAGCCAAACGTTAACGTTACTTTTAAAAGTCATCACATTATTTTTTTGATTAAAAAAAACAAACGAAAAAGACACTCTTGGTTGTTCAAAAAAGAATCTAACCCAACTGGCTTCTGACCTCGACCAGTTCTTCTGTATTGTCCTCTCCCTTATATAATTATAACTCTGTGCACAACATCTTCCTCCATTGTAAGTTGTAGCTCCAATTTTTATCGATCAAAATGGCGTCTCGGTTCAATCTCATAGTTGTGTTATCACTTTGTCTTAGTTTGTGCCTCTTCCCAACTCCAACGGCTAGTCTACAAAAAAATTACTATGCCAACATCTGTCCAAATGTGGAGAACATTGTTAGAGACGCTGTCAAAAAGAAATTCAATCAAACGTTTGTTACAGTTCCTGCAACTATTCGTCTCTTCTTTCATGATTGCTTTGTCCAGGTACATAAATATTACAATGCTATATTAGCACGATTTCTCTTTTGGTAATGTTTAGACTAAATATTACATGGGTATTAAATATTTGCATTGTGTTTTGTTCCATATATGATAGGGTTGTGATGCCTCGGTGATAATAGCATCCACTGCAAGTAACACGGCGGAGAAAGATAACCCTGACAATCTCTCATTAGCCGGAGATGGATTCGACACCGTCATCAAAGCCAAGGCCGCTGTTGATGCTGTCGCAAACTGCACTAATAAGGTTTCGTGCGCCGATATTCTCGCAATGGCGACCCGAGATGTCATTGCACTGGTTTGTTCACCATTCTTTACTACATTTTTTCTTAACAATATTCTACATATATAAATGTACTACATATCTTGCACTAGTTGTATATAAATGTATATATTTTTTCTTAACAATATTCTAAATGGTTGTTGTTTGTTATATATTTTTTGTGTAGTCTGGTGGGCCTTCATACGCGGTTGAATTGGGAAGATTGGATGGGCTAGTTTCAACAGCTGCAAGTGTAAACGGAAAGCTACCACAGCCAACCTTCAATTTGAATCAGCTCAATGCTTTGTTTGATGCTAATGGGCTCTCTCAAGCGGACATGATCGCTCTCTCAGGTATGACACAATTAACGTTGTTTTTGTCTAGTGGATCACACATACACACACGTGAAAGGATTGCGTGGGTCCAGCTGACTGGAACAGTACTGTTCTCTCGTGATGGGGTTGTTGATGTTCTTGGCAATCACTGAGATATTATTATTATCTTACTGACACCATAAATTTTCAAATTTTCTTAATGATATATTTATTATTTACTGACATAATAGATTACAACATGTGCATTTATATCATTAAACCGCTAGCTCGGGGTTCGAGCCCCCGCAATAACGTCCAATTACTTAGCCAAAAAATAATAAAAAAACTGCCGATACAAATGTTCTAAATTTTTTTATACCCACCAAACATGACTATGTAATTTGTTATACCCATTATGGTTGTCAAAATCGCGATCTGAATCATAAAATTGCATGATTTTACGATTCCACTCCACCAAAGCATTTAGAATCGTATTAGGATTGTAAAAATGGTAGGATCGTATGTAGGATCGTGTAAGATCATATGGGATCCTATCGATCCTACCAAAAACATAATTTTTTGGTTTTTTTTTTTTTTATGAAACTTTAAGGGTTTTTATTTTTTCATATTGTGATGGTTTGACTTTATATTTTATTTTTATAAAATTATATTAACCTAAGCAAATATTTTTTAGTTTTTAATTCACTTGTAATCAAAATGAAGAATTTGATGTTGGCTTTGTTGCCTTTTAAGCTATAATGTTGTTAAATTTATTTGATTAATATACTAATTTGTGTTTTAATATTACTAATTTTTTTTTATATATATAATTTTATCAGTTATGCTTGTATTTGTATATTGATTGATTGATTTTGTTGAGCGTGCTCTTTAATTGTTACTGAGTGATATAACTTGAATAGTTAAGTGTAAAATTGTATCTTGATGTCTTTTACAGCTCTAGTATACAAATATATAATGTCTACATAGATGATGAAATGGATGATAATGATTAGGAATTTAGGACGGTGGTTATAAGAACCTTAGAATGAGAATAATTAAATGTTTACTTTACCTTAATATTCATTTTGCTTTCGGATTTCATATTGTAGTTAGCTAGTTTCCATTTGCTAACTTATTTTGGATTTCAAACTTAGAACTTAGAACTTGGAATATATTTTCCATATGTTTTGATAAATATTTTGGTATTTGGTTGCTAATTAAACATTTATTGAACTTTTTAAATACACTGGGTCAAAACTTAAATATATTTGTTTCATTAGTATAGACTTAGCAATGTATGACATGCAAATTACATCATATGATGCAAATCTTAGTTTTTTTTTATGAGTGAATTTATAATTTACTTGATTATTCAACATACAAAGTCATTATCAATGTGTTTTTTTGCTTTAAATCTAAAAATATATAGGATCTTATGATTCACGATCCGATCCTACTATCTACGATCACGATCACACCTACCTTCAACGATTTTACGTAGGATCTCGATTTTGATAACCTTGATACCCATAGACTAATCACATTTATTTATTGTCATGCTATGTTGCTAATTCATACATAAATCCAACCACTTTAATGCTTCACTTGGTGATAAACCTATATTATCAAGTTCAGCGATTCAAAATCTCTCACCATCATCTTAGAACTAGAAACACTTTAAGAAATACTTTAATGTAACTACGTGGTGAGCGACTACTATACGAGATTCTTTCATATATTTACATGGATCCGGCTTCTGTCCAGTGGCCAGTGCCACTGGACACGTTGGATTGTCGACACGTGTCCGTATCCTAACGGGTCCAGTGGCCAGTGGCCACTGGACAGAAGCCAAACCCTATTTACATAGTGTGTTTAGGAAAAATAAATTACACCCAATAAAATTTCACAATTTATGGAATTCTCCAATCTTGTCTCTAAGCAACACACATGATATTCTGCCTGCATATGCACAATTAAAGTCTAATATGAACCGTCATCACAAATTCACAAAGCTCATAGATTTTTATATTTGTTGTGTTTTTGCAGCGGCTCACACGGTTGGATTCTCTCATTGTAGCAAGTTTGCTAACCGGATCTACAATTTCAGCACTCAGAATCCGGTAGACCCGACACTAAACAAGACATACGCGACCCAACTTCAAGGAATGTGCCCGCAAAATGTGGACCCCAGGATCGCCATTAATATGGATCCAAACACGCCTCAGATCTTTGATAATATGTACTTCAAGAATCTAAAGCAACACATGGGCCTTTTCACCTCCGATGAAGTCCTCTTTACAGACCCTAGGTCCAAGCCCACAGTTGATGCATGGGCCTCAAGTTCGACAAACTTCCAAAAAGCCTTTGTCACTGCAATAACCAAGCTGGGTCGGGTCGGAGTCAAAACGGGTAGCAATGGGAATATTCGTCGTGATTGTGCTGTTTTCAATTGAAAAAATTAAATTAAATTTTTTTTTTTGCTAAACCAATTGAGGAAATTAATAAAACCAAAAAAAAAAAAAAAAAAAAGCGAAAAAATAAATTAAAATGTGAGTCAAGAGTCGAGATCGAGACGTAAGAAAATCATGCTGGCAAGCATTATTTTGTACACCAACATTTCCCTTTCAATTACATTTGACTTGTTCTTCTTTTAATATATATTTAACATCACAGCTCATCTTGGGACAACAAAAACATAAAGTATTGTATTACTCAATCACTGCTCTAATAATTGAGGAAACATTTAAGATGGTTTTCATTAACTTCGTGCGTAAGACTTTGTACATCTTATTAATTATGATCAACGGTTTTGTTTGTGAACCCCACATCAAAATCATTATCTCTATGTTTGATTTGTCAAGATTGTTCATTATTGCATGTCATTAACTTTATTTATCTTCTAAAGGATACGTGCAGCCTTTATAAACAATGAGGTCTTTGAACCACAAACAATGAGACACCACAATAAATACTATTATTATTTAGCTATTGCTTTGTTTTAGCGAATATTAGACTATCACTTTAATTCTATATTTGTGTCAACTTAACCAACTTACCCTTTTAATATAAGTTGAGTAAGGCGGGGGACACCAATTTTGGTATAATTTTGTGCCACAACTTGCCACATGGTGAGTTTTCATTGGTAAAAGTGTGTTCCTCATGTAGCGAGTTGTGGCATAAAGTTGTGTCAAAATTAGTGTCCCTAACATTACTCATATAAGTTCATATATATGTCGTAGATGTAATTTTTTTCACAAGTAGTTTTGTAATTGTTGATATGACAAGTTACAATAAAGTGGAGTGACAGACTAAACATCGTAACCTTGTAGCTTTGTTTTTTTTTTTTTTTTGATGGGAACCTTGTAGCTTTGTTGTGTGGGGTTGCGTTGCGCCAAATTTGTCAAATTACTATGATCCTGAACTCCTTGATTGATCCAAATCACATCATTCCGAAAGAATTACCTAACAAAAGGAAAATAAAAAATAAAAAATGCTGGCCTCGATTTTTATTTTTAATTTTTAACTGAAAACATTGTAGCAAAATAATTTTTAAATGAGTGAATAGTGCCGTGGAACCCATTTTTAATGAAAGTTTTGCTGAAAAAAAAGTTTGTGAGTCCCGTGAACAGTGCACAAGACCCACTGAAAAAGTATAAATGCTTTTCGAAAAAAAAGAAAAAAAGAAAACGTGAAACACAGAAATGCAGAAACGTGGCCGCTATCCAAACGGATACTTAGTATGCGTTTAGATACCGCTTATTTTGCTGAAAATTGAAAACAATAAAAAAATATTTTTTAAATACTGTTAATTAATGAAATTACTGTGCATTTGCTTGATGCACTGTTTATGTTTCATGAACAGTGCACCAGGCGCTGGAATTAAAAAAAATAAAAAATAAAACGCATCTGGGTCCTAAACGCAAACATCCTTACCCAAACGGAGCTGCTTCTTTGACTATTTACGTATTCCTCACTATTCTGTACCTACCACTGCTAATCACTGCACTAGAATCCATCACGTGGAAGAGCCCACCGATTTCTAGTTCAATGTTTTATGATTCATACACGAGAAAATTCCAAAATATAAATAATATGGCTCGGATTCAGACACCTCCTTGGCTTATTATCTTTTGGACCAATTAATCAGGCAACGAACGGATTCATTCTCAAAAGTAATAATAAATTAATATTTACATTATTCCCTTTTAAGCAATTGGCCACCGACTGTCTGAAGTAACTTCTCCCCTAGAGATTTACTACTTGTGTTTAGTTTTTATTTGTTGGTTCCGTTTTCATACAATGAATTAAAGGTTTTTTTTTTTTTTTTTAGTTTTTACACGATTTTCAAAACAAAACAAAACAAAAAATGATTGTTTTTACATTAACTGGTTCTTTTTATTAAATAATTTGATAGTTAAAAAATAAAAATTTGAATTTTAAATATTTTTATTCAAAATATCAGAAGTTACCAATTAATTGAAAGAATCAGTTTGTTACCCCTTAATTTATAATTTAATTAATTTCTTTTTCTAGGTACAATTTTTTTTTTTATAAATATAATCAAACCCAACTTATTTCTACTTCATTACCAATTTTATTCTAGAAAAGAAGGTAAAATATCTTACACACTTGTTTACATCAATTTCCGTTAAAAAAAAAAAAAAACTAAAAATGTCCATATTTTAAAGTATGAAATTGAATGTAAAAAAGAAAAAGTGCATGACCATCATTGCCCATAAAAGAAACAGTAATGTGGATGAAACAGAGGAAACATCATTTGTCTTTTTGAATAATATTCATTTTTCATTTGACTAATAATTAACAATGTCCGAATTTTTTAACCTCCATATAATCATGATTTTGGAATCTTAATTGCGATCTCCGAACGTGAGCGTGGCTGGCATGTTCTTTAGCGAGTAAATAAAGAGCATGGCTGCATATATAAAGGAATACCATATGAGCAGCCGTGACGTGCATATTCTAAGTTCTTCTTGGCGGGCTTGTATTTTCTTTTTGGTCAGTTCTCAAGCAAAGGGAAAAAGGGTGGGTGAGCTTTGGAGTTTGGACCACGTGAACTTCTCTTTTTTTTTTTTGTGTGGGCACAAGCCAAATACAAAGACCACGTTTGGGATTTAAAGTTTTAACTCAAATATTTGGAATTTTGGACGATATAGTAGTTGTGGATAAGATGATTTGAGGCGGCTATACGTTAAGAAAGGCAACAATAATATCACAATCGAGCTCACCATTTGAATGATAATAATAATAGTAATAAAATTCTTGGCTAGCTGTAGGGAAGCTTGTTATTCAAATGCTTCAACTTGTGAGCATATACCTCTTCTTTTTATCCTGAGTTGTGACCACATTTCCACTTCTATATATATATATATATATATATCCCTTTCACTCCAACCATTTATTCAAAGCCTCTCATATATACATTCTATAAATCTCCCTCATCTTCTTTTCCTCATCTATATTGAAAAATCAAAACTTTGGAAACTTTGGGGTTTGGCCAATCAAATATGGGTCGGTTCATTCTATTAGCTGTGTGGTCACTTTCCCTAGGTTTGAGCCTCTACCCTTACATGGCATCAGCTCAGCTAAAACAAAACTACTATGCCAATACTTGCCCCAATGTTGAAAACATTGTTAAAAATGTTGTTCAAAAGAAATTTCAACAAACTTTTGTCACAGTTCCTGCAACCCTTCGTCTTTTTTTCCATGATTGTTTTGTCCAGGTAAACACAAAAAAACAAAGAGCAGTCTTTGTTAAATCTAACCATCCCAATTTCTGTCTCCATTTTTGTATTTTGTTGTTAAAGTCATAGGTATATATAACATCAAAATCTCAACTTTTGTTTTATGTTTAATTTTGTTATAGGGTTGTGATGCCTCAGTAATTATACAATCCACCGGAAGCGACAAGGCAGAGAAGGACCACCCTGATAATCTTTCTTTGGCTGGAGATGGATTTGACACTGTGATCAAAGCCAAGGCCGAGGTTGATGCTGTCCCGAGCTGCAAAAATAAGGTCTCATGTGCTGATATTCTCGCCATGGCAACCCGGGATGTCATTGCACTGGTTGGTTCACATTCTCATTGAATACTAAAGTAGTTTCTTAAATTTCTTGGTCATTTTTGCGACTTGGACAAGTTGCTATTTTGTACTATGACTAGGTGTTGATTGCTGGTATTTTCTACTCTTCTTAATAATAAGATGGTAACTAATAATGATGATTGACATTGAGGCAGGCTGGTGGGCCTTCATATGCGGTTGAGTTAGGAAGACTGGATGGCCTGGTCTCAAAAGCTACAGATGTTGAAGGGAAGCTACCTCAGCCAACTTTCAATTTGAACCAGCTCAATTCCATGTTTGCTGCCCATGGACTCTCCCAA
This sequence comes from Quercus aquifolioides, assembly GCA_019022515.1. Classification (NCBI taxonomy): domain Eukaryota; kingdom Viridiplantae; phylum Streptophyta; class Magnoliopsida; order Fagales; family Fagaceae; genus Quercus; species Quercus aquifolioides. The sequence continues at coordinate 42,753,394 of CM032334.1, read as the reverse complement.
ACCGATATGATTGCTCTCTCAGGTAATGCGCGTCTCCCACACGCTCTCAATCATGGTGTCACAGAGTTTCCAGTTGATCGGTATACATAACTATATTAATACTACCGTCACAAAATATTTTACAACATTTTATAAATTGTTGATGTGCTAAATTCTTTTTGGTTTTTATCTAAACTCACTACTAATATTATTTTTTACTCATCAGTAACTACTTACCACATTAATAGTTTGTAAAAAAGTTTGGGGTTTTAGCATTTTTCATGTTACATTAAAAAATCTAGTAATATGAACTATTTCACAATTTTTTTTTTTTGCCACATGCAATTGTGGTATGACTAATATTGATCCATGTATAAGTGATAGGCAAAAACTCATAATTTGTCACATCAAAGTTGTGGTAAATAAATTGTTATCTTGTTTTTGATATTTATTGAAGTGCATGGTTTTAACTCCCTTAACCGATACGTACTACAAAAAGCATATCAGAGAGACCTCAAATTTTTTTTTTTTTTTTTTTTAAGGGGAAAGAGAGACCTCAATTGACACCAGAAATTGAGCTTTTATAAAGCATTATTTATTATGAATTTATGATGCATGAACATGAACTATTATCAAGGTTCTTAGTAATTGTTACTGTAATACTAAAAAAACCATTTGAATTTTAATTTTGGTACAGGTGCGCATACCCTTGGATTCTCACATTGTAATAGGTTTGCAAACCGGATTTACAATTTCAGCCCTCAGAACCAAGTGGACCCCGCGTTGAACAAAGACTATGCTAGCCAGCTACAAGGAATGTGTCCCAGAAATGTAGACCCTTTAATAGCCATCAACATGGACCCAACTACTCCCAGAACCTTTGATAATGTATACTACAAGAATCTTCAACAAGGCAAAGGACTTTTCACCTCGGACCAAATACTCTTCACTGATACCAGGTCTAGGCCCACGGTTGATACTTGGGCAAGAAGCTCTGCTTCTTTCCAAAATGCTTTTATCACTGCCATGACCAAGCTGGGCCGGGTCGGAGTCAAGACTGGAAAGAATGGGAATATTCGTCGTGATTGTGCTGCTTTTAATTGAGAAAACTTTAAATTAAACTCTACCCGGAAAATTCCAAGTGTAAAAGACCAAAGCTAAACGGTATATTATATTATATTATATTATTATTATTATTATTATAGGAAGCACAACAGATCAGCACTAGCAATTTGTAATTTAATTTGCAATTTAAATATTAGTTGTTGTGTGGAATAATCAAGAATGCAATATTGGAATTGAAGGCATGGTGGGCTTGAATTCATTGAACAATGTTTTTCTCATTATTCCTTTTTATTTTTATTTTTATTTTTTTCTATTCTTACTCATCTAATATGGGAAATAAAAAAGGGAACACGACACGTTTAAAGAGTGTATAGATTTAGTGGACCTATTTCCAATACATGTTCCAAAAGTATTAAGGGATAAAGTTGCTTTCTGCGACTGAGAAGGCTGACTGTATTTGAACAATTTGAACTACGTTGGCTAGGTTAGTAAAAGCCTGAATGACAGCTCGAAGTAATGGCAGCACGTTAAAAATAATGTACACTCAAATTATTTCTCCAAACAAATATGACAGAAACCTTCCCTATATGTGACAAAAAAACATTAAAATATTTTTGTTAATTTTGTGCATATATACTGGTTGAGTCCGGTTAATGTGTGCTCGGTTAAGGGCACACATTAACAAATCTATTTTTGAAAAAGTTTTATTGGAAATTGAAAAAGTTTTGACAACTTTTTCAATTTCCAATAAGCTTTTTTCAAAATTGGTTTACTATTGTGTGTCCTTAGGGCACACATTAGTAAAATTCATCCTGATTTTGTTGTCATAGAGTCAAAGAGCTCGACTCAAAGCCAATGTCACGAGGTTTGATATTTCAAAATTATTTGGATCCTTGTTAAGGTGCATTCATTACTGTATGAAGGATGCTTAGCCTTTTTTTTTTTTTTTTTTTTTTTTTGTGGAAAGAAAATGAAGCCCCATTTCAAAGGGCTTATTAGCCTGTCATTTTCTTTCATTAACGTCCTATTTAATATGCATTTACAATTAGGCGCCCATGTTGAAACTTCAAAGATTTATCATCAAACAATTATGTCTGTTCATAAATACACCCGACTTCTTCTCCTAAATGAATCTCGTAGTGAGACCGAGACCACGTCGTCATGTGCAACGGAGACATGCATCAAAGTCTGTCAAATTAATTGATGTCATGGTCAAGTACAGTTAAAATCACTCTTAACTCGTTTGATTGAGTCCACAATTACAGGCATCGGAAAAGTATAGGAAGTAGAACTGATGAAAATGTTGTACTTGTACCTAAATAAAATCACATCTTCGTCGATTAAAGTTGCATGTTACTGTTTTGTTTTTTTGGTTGTTGAAGAATAAGATACACATGATGAAGTTCTGGCCGGCAAAGAAGAAAGCCGTACAACTTAACTCAAATAATAAGAGGATGAGACAAACATCACATGGCAGCACGTTGTTAGAAATCAAAATCAATCCCAATCAATGAAAGTTGTTGTCAATAGCTGGGCCGAGTGCTACTGTTTTTTCATGATTTGTCCATGTACACACTGTACAGTACCCAATGGAAATTGCTTACGATACACGTAACGAATCATTCATCAGCTTTTCTCCGAAAAGTTTTTCCAAGCCAAAAAATCTAATACCACAATAAATAAAAAACACAATTTTTGCCACATTTCTAACTCTGATCGGTGGATAAAAAGTCAAAAGGCAAGCAATAGTGTAAGAAAGTTGTGGCAAAAACCGTGAGTTTGTTTGTGGAGTTAGAGAACTCCAAGCAACTAGCAAGTAGCAACTAAAAACTTTTTGCTTATCATTTTACCACTTTCCAGTTTCCACTAGTATATTCTCGTTTTAACTGCTTTTGTGAAGCAAAAAAATGCAGATGAGCTTACAAGAAAATGGGCCTGCGGTCCAGCTCGCAGCAGGACTTTGTAATTTTTGAAAAGTCGATCTCCGGCTTATGCTGCTTTATTGTTATTTTATGACTTTGGGTCTTTTTGGGTTTGTACTATTATAAGCTTTGTCCTTAACTCATAAGCTTTGTCCTTAACTCTCCTGATGTTTACTTGATGAATCCCTTGTTACAAAAATAATAAAATAAAAATTTAATGTCTTGATTTTCTATTTGAAATGTCTTAAACTATACATTAACTTTCTAAAAACTGAAATTTCTTAGTGCTTCTTCAATTTCTATATTACACACTTTTTTTTTCACCAGAAAGACAAGATTTTTATTAAAAACCGTGCCACTTCCATTAGTATCACTATATTGTTACCATTTCTCATAACATTTAATTTAAATTAAAACATTTATATAGAATGAAAGGTACATTACTGTATTATGTATTATATAGGGATAGAACAGTTTAAAGAGAAACCCATCAAACCTCTCTCGTTTATTTTTATTAGATTGTGAGTTTTAAAAATATAACCGTTTGATTGTATATTCTAATTATATCTTCTATCCTTGCAAAATTTCAAGAAGATTAAAGATCAATAGCTATATCATTAATCAAATGTTTAAATTTCAAGTTTTTTTTTTTTTTTTGGTCTAAAATTATGCATAAAAAATAAATTTATTGATCAAATAGTAAATAACATCCGATTTGAACAAAATTTGACATACATGTTAAGAATATAAAGAATTTGCAATTTAACGATTAGATTTTCAAAATTTACAACTAATAAAAATATATAAGATGAGTTTAAAGAATTTATATCCCAACAAACCTTGTCCACAAGGATATGACATGAAACTTTTATGTGCCAGCCCAGCCATCCGCAAATGCGGCACTTATAAATGTCAAAGACTCAGGTACCTCGAATTCAGTCATTCAAGATTCTCAGCCCCACTTCACAGATACAAAATATTCCCTACTCTGATCTTGAATGAAAGACGCGCACTGATTGTTTTGACCATAGTGAGTGAAAAACAATCCGGAGTTTTTGAAAAGATGAAAACTTTACAAAAGTTAAAAAGTAAATTACAAAATTAGCGCCACATATTAACTGTTATTCACTTTGGATCACACTAAATTCTTAAGAAAGCAAAGCTTAACCTGGTAATCTACTGGTACCCCTTTGAATTCAAAGCAAAAGCTGTCTCCAATGCACCTTCAATGACAAGATTTCCTGCATTAAATTTCAAATAGAAAGTGAGTCAATTGTAAAAGTTAAAAAGAATTTCCAATCAATGACATTTTCCATTGTTAGCAACAGACATGGAACAAGCAAAAGGCCTTCAAAATTAGACTGTTCACTCCTGTAACATTCCATTGACAAATTCTTTTTCCCTGACAGAAATAAGCAGAAAATAGGAGGAACAAGAAGTACAACACCATATTGAAAATGATTGAGATTCACAGTTATGAATACATGCACAAACTATTCACAAACACAAAGTAGAGCAACCAAATTAATTAGATGAAACAAAAGTGTTTGTTTCCAATTGCAAAAGTGGTATATGAAAGCAACTCAAAAATGAATTACAAGAAAAGAAAATAATATCACGAAGAAGAACAAGAGAAAGAGACTCCTAGTAAACATGATAGTTCTTACTGGAGCACTATTTCATAACAATTTAACACTGGGAGAAGGAAAAAAAGAGGGGGGGGGGGGGGGGGGGGAGGACTGTAGAACTTATAAATATAGTTCTTGAATGCTTCTCCATTCCTCTCTCCCTGTCATTTTCCCCAGCAAGTTAACTTCAATGAATGAATTTTATCCAAGAAAACATAATTAAGGACCAATTTCAAGGAGGGGAAAAAAAAGATCTGAAAAGCAAAGGAAAATCAGAAGGGGCAAACCCTTCTATAACAGAAGGATACCAGCTTTACAGAAATGATCTAGATGAATCGCTTCCAAGAAAAATCTAGAGGAATAAACCCCTGATGAAATACCTAGCACAGTGGGATAAGATACCACATATTAATGGCTTGATAAGTACGGCACACAGTATAGAGAAGCCTTTTAGGTGAACCAGCTTTAAAGGGTGGGAAAAGAACAAAAGTTTGGTCACATACCATAAAGACAAACTTCTTTGCAAGCCATGCTACAGAAGATTTGTTCTAAACAAATTTTTGCATCATTGCAAGTCCCATTCCATTACTTGGAAAGACAACAGCAACAAGCCAGACTGTTAGACCAAGAACATTACAATCCAAAGCTTCAGAAGACATGAAAACTCTCCAATTCAATCGTAGACCAACCAGAAAACCCATTATTACTCCAGATTCTATCCGTCTTTTTTTCACTAGCAATCAAATATGTACCCAGTGGATTTTGAACCGCTACATCATCCTCCACCTTGCTGTTACAAGAGGAGTAGACATCATTTGAGCATTTGAACTAGACCTTGTTGGCCTCCTCTCATTTATTTACTTTTTAGTAACCCAATACTTTTAATCATGGTGCGAACATAGGAGTATGACATATAATAACAGAGAAAAAATAAATAAATTGAAGCGTATTAGCATTGAAAATGACAGAAAAGAAACTCATTTTAAAAGTTAAATAAACGGCTCACTACCATATCAACTTTCCTCATAGTTGCACTTTGCTTGTAATGGCTTCCTTTCGGTCTATGGGTTCATGATGTAATCACCAACCTGCCAACAAAGAAGAGAGTGACATAAATGGGTACCCAATCATGACTCTGGTTTTTCTTATACAATACCTTTTGGCACTTGCATTGCAGTGAAGTTCGGTCTTCTCTACAGTCTCAGATTGATGCTGTGCAGCAATGTTCTTTGCAGGTGTGTCTTAAAGTGAATACTTTCAGTATCAGCACATCTAAGTTCTAAATAAATAACAAATGTATAATGAAGCATCACTCGATTACTAATTTCCATAATTTTTTTTTTCATATGTGATTACTAATTTCTATATTGATCCTTAGACTAATGTCCATAGTGTACAACAGTAATATATATATATATATATATATTATTTGTTATTACTTTTCATTAAAATAGAAAACAGTAATAGATTTCTGTTCTCCCTGATTATGATAAACAGCAGAAATATTTTTAATATCAATCCAAAGGATAATAAGAGCTAATCCAATAGAGGGAAAATTCCATCCTACAACTAAATAGGACCACCAAAAAAAAAAAAAAAACTAAATAGGACCAAGGTGACTGAATGTCAACTGCTTAATCGTCTAGACCTAGACATGCAAGCACAATAAGACCACCAATTTTGTGCAGTGAAATTCAGGTAGAGACCATTCCACCACCAAGATATTTGTTTTACTTCATAAATACAACAGGCACAAGAATCTAAAACCAGACATCTTCCAAATGTTTATGACTTTTTGTCCCTCCACATCTGATGTTCAAGTTTCAGCACACCCAAAACATCCATTACTTGCTACCTGCATCATCATCAAGGATGGCTTTGCCCCTCTGGGTTTCTTTTACCCAATTTTCTGTTCCTTTGGGCATTTTAATATTCTATAATTTTAATGTTTAGTCCCCTCCCCCGGTGTGGGAGTCCAAGTTTGACCTCAAGAGAGGAAGAGAAGAGGGCTGGGGATTTAAAAGGGCACAAATAATTGTGCCTTCTGTACAGTGAGAGAATATATATTTATTATTATTATTATTATTATGATTTGTAATTAGTTATACACTCACCCAATGAATTTTGAACCTACAACCTTACCCTCCACTTTGGCAATTTAGGTGTAAGGCCTTCATCCTTAACTTCTTCAACATAATTGCTCTGCATATTCGTGAGTGTCTGAGTGCTCTGTGTGTGTATGTGTGTGTGTGTGTGTGTGAGAGAGAGAGAGAGAGAGAGAGAGAATCAAATACTAAATAAGTTGAATAACAATTGCCACAAAGAGCACTCAATCGGATCTCATGGGATAGGTAATTTTAGAACAATTGGCCTGGAAACTTTAAAGATGAGCTTGATTAACAAACTTAAGGCATAATAAAATGAAATTAGAAAAAACCTATAAATAATAGAAAAAGAAGACCACTGACCTATTCATTATATCAAGATTATTACAAGTGTTGATATGTTTAAACTTTACCATGTCATGGTGTCCCACCCCAAAAAATCAGCACTGAAACCTATATACAATCTAATCACCTTCGTCCAAAACTTCCCATAACTTTTACTAATGTACTTCGGCGGTGCTTGTAAAAATGACAAGGTCAAGATCAGTGTTAGAGTAAATTTTACAGTTGTATTGTGATAACTCATTGTCACTTTGAAATGAACCCCAAACTTATTGATTTACCAAAATCATGTGCTAATCAGTTCCAATTCATTCCTCTGATGCATGCAAGCAAATCTTCTCAAGTTCTGTCGGCCAATCTTCTCCAAGTATCTGGGGATTCAATTCCATTGCAACCCGGAAGTCTGAAATGGATGCAGGCATGGGCTCACTTTGTTTTTGTACATATCTCACAGGCCACATCCCATTTAAACCAGGTACAGGAGGACTATGTCGTTGGTCTATGTGTTTGCGTACAGACCTGGAACTAGCAAGTTCCAAACAGGGCTTTATCAATCTCTTCAGATAAACTTCAAGGCCATTGTTCAACAAGTTGGCACAGTCCACCTGAGATTTTTAATCCCTCCATCTCCAACCTCTGCTCCAATCTGCTCCTCAAGGAACTGGTATCAGGTAGCTCGCCACTGTTCTGACAAGTCTCAGTGGAAAATGCAGATGCTAATCCATTACATAACACTTTCCTTGTCCCTCTGGTATTTAAGGGGATACCAAGTGGAGCTCTAACAGGGCTCCTACTATAAATGCTTGGGCTTCCAGCAGCTTGATCAACTTCTTCCCCATCTTCCACAGAACCAGGGGGTCTGCTACCCAGAGAAAGCAGCTCTGTAGCACTTTGCTGTTCTTGAAACTTGGGGATTGAATCTTCACAAGCAATACTATGGTTCTTCCCATGAGGCCCAAGAGGACTCGGCCGGTCCCTACACTTGCGATCACGAAAAGTTGGGGTCCTCCCCTTTCGAGGTGACTGCGGAATATCTCGGCATAGTGGCTGAACACCACTTCTTTGATACCCATTTGCCACTTTAACACCAAAAGAACCTTCTACTTTGTCATCCCTTGATGGAGGAGTCTTTGCAAGGCATGCATTTTTTATGATTGATTTGATGAGATGATTATGAAGCCGAACATTTTCTCTCCCAATTTTGTCGATGCAGAGTTTATTGAAGTCAGATTTGCTAATCTTAAGACCAAAAAATCTTGCCAGCAGATCAAAATACTCCTCTGCCTTCGGGCGCCCCAGCTTCCTTTCAATCTGAGACTTTATCTCTAAAGCGTCTATTCGAGCAAAATGCTGACCCGCTGGCATTTTGGTTTCCGAACTCCTCACTATCATCAAAACCAGAATTTCAGCCAGATACCCAAAAGACAAAAACCCTATTCAAATCTAAATAACCCTCTCAGTCCACATCCTAATTGAAAAACTCAAAAACCCTTTTTAACTTCAACGGTCTTTTTTTATTAGCAAGTCAATTTCAGGGAACAAAGTCAACATTGCCTACTGGCTTAAACTGAATTACTGAAACTTTAACAAAAAAACCCAGATTGTAATTGAGCTGAAAAGGCAATTACCTAACTTTAAACATACAATTCTTTCAATTACAGAGTAAACTTAGAAGGGCAACTATAACATACAATTACAAACAGCTTTCACTGCTCAACATCGATCTCACATTAAAAAAACCATAAATTTTACTAAATTAAGCTTTTTTACATACTTTTAAGTAAAATTTTCGAGTTCCAAACAAGACCCAGTTGAGAATTTGATCAGAAAAAAAAAACCCCATGAAAGCAATTAACACAATGAACCCAATAAACCAAGAAAAAATAAGTAAATTAAAGAAAAGGAAAAAAACCTGAATTCAAAAACTGAAGTATTGAATTTGCTTGAGCTTCAATGTAGTCACTGTAATTCTTGGATCACTTCCTCATAAGTATACTTTTACGAGAAAGAAAGAAAGAAGGAAAAATTAGGGCTCGTAATCGTAGGCAAAGGCAACGAAGAGGGCCACTTTTCTTTTCAGAAGGTTCTTTAAGTCACAGGAGTCAAAGGGCACGTGCGTTTATACAAGTGTGAATAGCTGAGGATGTTTGGTTTCGTTGTTTCTATGGTGTTCCAATCATCGTAGGATTTTTTTACACAGTACTTTGAAGTCACACGTACACACACACAACACAAATGCTTGGCCACTACCCAGCAGCCACCAAATTTTATTTTTTGTGTTTCCGAAAAGTGCATAAAAATTTGATGGTCACAACTCACACGATTCAGAAGTCAAAAGCACTTCCAAAGTCAATGGGTCAGGATGAAGCCCTTAAAGCTGTTCGATTGATTTGTTTTTGAATTTTATAAGTTAATTTTATTTCATTTTAAGTTCCTTTGTTTTGATGTTAAATATTTACGAGAAAATATTTTGCACATCTTATAATGTTTGTTTTATTGTAAAATATTTTACAGTTAATCGTAAAACTCAAGCAAAAATACGTAAAATATTTAACGCTCAACAAAGGGTAAAACATTTTACATATTTCTCTCTACCTGATCTCTCGCTCATCTACTACAAACCACCCTTCTTGTACAGCCACACAAAAAGACCATCGATTGATGCCACCCATTTGAGCCACCCATTTGAGCCACCCACAATCGTCAATGTTGACCCTACCAACCGTCATCATTGGATTTCAAAAGGGATAAAAAATGGGTCAATGGGACAAGAAGTGGCAATGTTTCAAGAGAGAAAGAAAGTAGGTCGATGGGGTTTGGGCGCTATTTTAAAAACTGGACCGGACCAACCGGTTCAAATGGGAACCGGGCATCAATCCAAACCAGTCAAAAACTAGGTTGAACAGGGAACTAGGGGCAAAATTGGTTTTTTGACAGTTCTGGTTTTTAAAACCATAGGTTTAGGGTCCAACTGTTTGCTTTGGTGAAGTTTAACTTTGGACTTTGGTGGACAAGAGAGAATTTGTTGCAAGTTTATCGTGACTAGGTTCAAATCGAGTTTGGATCAAAAAATGGGACTAGGTCCTTGATGGGTCAATTTAGCGGCTTGTGAGTTTGATCAATGCAAATGCCAATTTGCCGCCCATCGTGACACAATGCTAATATGGGTTTGTGGGTGGTTGGGTTTTATTTTATTTTTTTGCATTTTGATTTGGATTTTTGGGTAGATGGTAGAGTGGATTTGGTTAAATTTATGCTGAGCTAGTGGTGACTGTCGTGGTTAGATTTATGGTGATGACCCTGGTGGCTAGATTTGTGGTGGATGATGGTCGCTAGTTTGTAGTTGCTTTTTCAAGTGCTTTGGTCACACCAAATATTTGAAAATGTTGGCCTTGAAAATGTTTTACGTATAAAATATTTACATTTGAAAACATTTTACTCCAAAACAAAAGAAACGTTAGTATTATAAGACTTTGATGAAATTAGTATATTATGTCAAATTGTGAAAATTGTAATAAAAAACAAATAATGACTTTAAATAGCCTAATAAAAGAAAATTTTAGACAAAAATGGTCCCAACTTGTACGGGTTAAGTTGGTTTTAGAGCCATCTTGAATTGGGTTAGGTTGAAGATTTCTTAACTTGAGAAAGTCATATTAAATTGAAATATATCATAAATTGATTCATGCATACTCTTTTTTTTTTTTTTTTTTTTTCTTTTTTGTTGAAAAGGCAATAAATTTTTACGGAATTTGGAACTTAAGTTGTTTTCAACCCTTTTTTTTAGGTTCATAACACAATGGAAGAACCCTTAATCCGTAAAAACATGATTGTTAAATAAACCATGTTACTCATTAATAATTCAAATTGTCAATTAATAAGACCAATTACATGTATTTTTAATCACATTACCTATTTAAATATGACCTTATTTAATTTTGTTTTAGTCGTATGACTTATTTAAATGATTTATAAAACCATAAACATGTATTAAAACATGTATGATTTAATACATGTTTATGGTTTTATAAATCATCACATAATGGATTGTAGAAGATTCATTCGACCAAATTTAGGGGAAAATTTTGTCCTATCAAAATTATTCTTTTCAAAATGTAAATAAATTAACTAATAAATCTTTAGGATTGTTTGGTGGCTTTCTTTTCTTTTCTTCTTTTTTTTTTTATTTTTTTTATTTTTTTTTTATTTTTTTTTATTTTTTTATTTTTTTTTATTTTTTTTATTTTTTTTATTTTTTTTATTTTTTTGTCTGAAGTGAATTGACTTTCTTTACCAACTAAAAAATTACAATGTGGACTCTTCCTAAATAATACTTCAAAAGACTTGGTCCATAATGGCAAAATTAGCTAATTTATATAGCAGAACATGAATCTGATAAATATTGTTTCCACCATGGGGTTGAATCTCAAATCACTTCCTACAAAGGACGAAAGATACCACTAAACTATTGTTGAGGCCCATTTTGGCAAAAAGAAAAAGCCCAATAGCAAGAAGAAGTCCAACAATATAACAGGGGGTGAAGAAAGAAGAATCAACAAAGTAAAAAAAATCATTAGGCCCGAATGGCTGGAATAATGGTACACAAGCCCATAAAATAGTAAAAGGGCCCCAAAGAAAGCAAATGGGCCCAAGGAAGCCCCAAAAAAGGAAGTAGTAAGCCCATGGGAATTGTAAGAAGTAAAAAGCAAGCAAAAATGCGTCGGGGAAGCCCAAAGAAAGGAATTAGTAAACGGGGTTGGTTCAAAGACCAATAAACCCAAAAGTAAAGGATATGATAATTGGGTCAGGGAAGCCCAAAAGATTTAGCAAAAGCCCATGGGAATGTAAGAAGCAGGAAAGAATGAAATTGGCCAAGGATGCCCAACTGAATAGAATGGGTCGAGGAAGCCCAAGATGATGTGGGAACTGAGCAAAAATACTGGGTAATGTAAACTGAGGGAAGAAATAATAAATGGCAGGCTTAGAGGAAGCCTAGCAAACGAAAGTTAAACAATGTCATGGCAGGAACAATATAGTGGCATGGCAGGAGTACCAGTCAACCCACAAACTAAGGGTGAAAAAAGATAGGGGCCGAATTGAAAGAAGCAAAGGCCCACATCCAAGCAATACCCAGCCCAAAGAAGAAACAAGATGCAAAGAATAAAAACTCAATTACTCACCCACGCCACAAAAGGTTAAGCAAGCGACAGAACACACAACAATACTAGACAAACTCACAGGCAATAGCAAACGTGTGACCACTAGACAAGCAATGGACTCACATAGGAGTGGAGCACGCACAAGACTTAGGTACCACCAATCTATACCCAGCCAATACAGGGGCGGTGGGTCATGGGTCAAAGGTAAGAGAGGGTGTGGTCTGGTGGTGGGGAGAAGGGGGAAGCCTATTCTAGGGATCAAGGAGAAGCCTATTCTGGGGATCCCGCTCAAACTCTTTTGGAGGGAATGTCTTGCTGGAATGACATACCACCTAAAAGAGGCAAAGATAAGTTGAAATCACTAGGTGCATGCTATAGGAGTTAGTATGAGAGAATGCCCAGCCCTTATCCAGATGGAAATGCCACGGGTAGCAAGAAAATAAGACAAAACTCCCTTTGTCTGGGATTGGAACGTGGCGCAGCCAGCACAAGGTAGTGGTGGTGGCTGGACAGCCAACAAACGAATGGGTAGTCTAGGAAGGACACCCACAACAAGCCAAAAGTGGTTGAGGGGTAAAACGGTAAATCTAACCATGGCAGACAGTATAAAAAGGCCTTAGCCATGCACAATGAAAAAACAACAAGGAAGAATGGCAAGAAACATAGAAACAAATAGAGAAATAGAAAGTAAAGAAAAACAAAGAGGAAAAACAAAAAGAAAGAAAAGAGAGTAGTAAGGAAACAAGAGTGTGAAGAGTGATAGAGCATGCACCAATAGGCTACTCACTTCTCACCCTCTCAATATCCAATTCTCTAGCAAGTCAAGAGTTTGAGATTAAGCCATTTAGGCCCAAAGTAGGTAATTCTTGTGGCAGAATCTCCCTGTGGGGTTACCTACATTGGAAATCGGTTCCCTTCTTGGACTTAAATCTGCCAAGGGGTCAAGTTCAGCAAATTAACCCCTTTCCTTATTTTATCATAGTTGTTCAAGTACTAACGTTATTTTTTCCGTTGCTTATTCATTCCTACCATACTCATATTATCATTTATTTTTTGCAAAATCGTTTAAACATTATCTTTGGAACTTTAGTTAGAATATTTTAACTATCCTGTTGTATTATGTTTCTCCTATCATAACATTTTTGTGACAATATTCCCTGCCTTGGGCATGTGACCAATATCTCTGCCAAGGGTCTTAGCTTGCGCACAAGCTGGTTTAAGGTGAGTTTCAATTGAGCTAGTCCCTACTCTCTTACCTCAGAATCATTGGGCCATAGTACAGCAGGAGCAGTCCAGCTCAAGATATAAAAAAGGCCCACCACAACTATAAGGTTATTGATAAATGTCCAACTTTAGAGTAAAATATGAAGTGTATATATATAGAGGATTAATAAGTCAAATATTGTTATTTTGTTTTACATGTTACTTTTGTCAATGAAAGGATTTGTCTTCTGTTTTTTAATTTATGAATATGAATAATTAAATAGAAAGAGAGAAAAGGATTTGTCAAATACATAGGATATGATTCTTAAAAGAAAAAAAAAAATGTATGTGGGTGTCAAAAAGTATCTAAAGCCTCTGAGCCTTTGATTGTTTATGATCATCACAGTTAATTTGTGAAGAATAAGGGATAAGTAATCCACAACAAGATATCTGAACAGGAGGGAAAAATGAATAATACGTGCTTGTTATTGAATAGAAATGAAATCTATTTATTGCCGAGGATACATCCAAAGACAAATACAAATTTTTTCAACTATTTCTCTATTCTAAGTTTTTCTGCCTCTTTCATGTGTGTGTGCTAAGACTCTATTTATACCTGAAGTCCTTCTTTCTAGTAATGGGCTGTCATGATGAGGGTCAGAAGATACTTCTGGTGTCTCCTCCCCATTTTTTATTATAAAAGTGGACTTTTGGGGTGTAATGCACTGTTTAGACCAGTTATTCAGTAACAAATGTGGTTGTATAAAGTGGAAATATCTAATTGATGCAGGTGACTGTTGCTTCTTTTAGGAGCTACCTCCCCAGGCTCCTTGGACGCCTTTCAGGGGAGGAGCCAGGGGGGGTCGAGAGGGGGCACTTGCCCCCCTTGGCCCCACCCAAAAAAATTGTTAATATTTACTTAACTTACCTTGATGCATTTGAGGTAAAAAAATAGAACTATTACTAATGAAAAGTTATAAAACTGTAAACAAACAATCAGCTGCTTGCATGAGATGATTGGGAGCATAGCCCACTTTTGCCCTCTTTAAAATATAAGCCCATCCTATATTAACATAATCCAATTCTATTATTTTTTTTAAAAAAAAAAAACAGATACCTTGATGCGTGTCTAACTTATAACCCCATATTGTTTGATTTTTCTACTCTCTTTCTTTGGTAACTTTTTAAATGCATTTCTTGTATTGTAGTATAAATAAATGGTTAATAAATAGGATGGCTTTTCAAAAATAAGTTTGCATGTTAAGCTAAAATAAATAGACCTATAACATATAGCTTTACAAAAATAATAGAAATTTACTTAAGTTGAACTTTATGTCTATCTAACAACTAAAAATCTTTCAATTTGTAAGTAGAGTTATAACTTTTTTTATAATTAAAATTTTAAAAGGATTATTCATGTAAATAAATTCTTAAATAGATAAATATAATATAATGAATATATTATTTTATTGGGAATTTTCTTGCATTTAAATATGGCTTAGCATACACGAGTGAATTGTTATTTTGCAAATTGATCTCAAATACTATATGTATATGTTCGCTTGCATGTGTATAAATGTCCTTGTCAAATGTAATTTTTGCCCCCTCTCAAGTTAGATCCTGGCTCCGCCATTGACGCCTTTCATGGGTTTAGACTTCTCCTCGGCTTTGTCATCAGCTAGTCATCCTCAGTTGAGATTGTTCGAGGGGCTATTTTTCATCGGTGTCCATCAGAGGGTGGGAATTCCTTCCTGGGGTAGGCCCTTGATCCCTTGATTAGATCTAGACCTTTTCTTTCAAAGGATATGGGATGGGCTTGGTCCCTCAAATCACCTTATTCTTTTAGTGGGCTCGTGATCCACGACCTGTGGAACACAACCAAAGGACATCTCCCCTAACGTATAGAATACAATTACTATTCCTTTGAAGATGAGAAATTTATGTATATTGACTTGAAAAAAGATTATGCTAAGTAATCTACAACATAGAAGGAAATTTCTAACCAATTCCTTTAATTACCTCCTAATTGATACAACCACTACTCTTTTTGTTTAACTTGGAGACCACCCTTTTAAGAATAGATTATAGAACTTATCTTATAAGAGCATTCACATCACTCTCAACAAAATTTTAGTTAAACTAATTCAAAAAACTTCACTTTTGCCACTTTAACAAACACACACATATATCAGCCTTAATAATTATTTTTCTACTCTATTTAAATACTATTTTTTCTCCCTCCAAAAAATAAATAAATAATTTTTATTTTTTTTTCTTCCTCACCCCAATACCACGTTCTCCTTCACAAAAGCACCACTACTACCACCAAACACAAATCCACCCTCTCCTTTACAACACAAACCCACCTTCCATCCAAAAACACACCACTACCACCACCAAAAACACAAATTCCTCAATCAAAACACAATCTAAATGCCTTAACAACAAAAAAACACCAACGACCCACCAAAACCATAGACCCACCTCAGCAACCCAGCCATAAGCCAACCTCAACAACCCACCAATGCCGCCAAGAGTAACGATTTGACGATGAGGACATCAACAATCGATGGTGAGGACACAGTGATGAGAGAGAGAACGGGTGAGAACGCAGAGGGGAGAAAGGGAAAGTGAATGGGTGAGAGAGTAGATGGAGAGAGATAGAGAAACAACGGGTCTACCACATTAAAAAATAATATTTTTTTTAGTTTGACGATGAATAGTCCTCGCTGGAAATGGCGTGAAACTATGCATTTCTAAAATTTTCGGTTACTCTAAAAAGACTGATGCGTAAGTTTTTTTAGAGCCTTTAGCTATATTTTTAACTTATGGCTAATTTGACTAGACTGATGAGAATGCTCCAACTTAAGGTTCTTTATTAGCTCTATCTAGCACCTCTAAATGCGTGCACACACACACATACACACATATAAAGGGGGAAGGGGACGCACAGCTGAAGGAAAGAGACGGAAGCACAGTATAATATATGTTGAAAGTAATGTAAGCAAAGTAATATAAGCACAAGTTAGAACAATAATAAGGCGGTAGAACCAGCCAAGCAGTATATATAAAACAATTTAAAGTAAAGGAAAGCAATTTAGAACCGTTCGATATGGCAGTAATCCGTCTAAAGTGGCGGTAGCAACAAGTAGTATAATGAACATAAAACTGAAAATACTTCTTATTGAAAGTAGAGTAAAACACTTACGGTAGTAGTAGTTAATACAAGATCTCAGAACAGGTTAACAGTTACAAAACTTGAACTAGTCCTAGTTACAAGGTTTGTAGGGATAGTAGGAACAATGTAGTAGTAGTAGAAACAAGGAACTCTCTCTCCAAGAAGGCTCTCTAAAAGAAAGGAGTTCTAAGAAGGAAGTTCTAAAGAGAATTCTGAAGAAAAATTCTGAATCACTTAAGGGACAGCCCCCCTTAAATAGGCAAAATTTGGAGTGAACAGTGTCATGAACAGTAAAAAATGAATAGTGTCGGTGAACAGTAATCTGTGAATAGTAATTTTTTCCACTTTTTGTCTGGAAATCTCCAGCAATTTAGGCAAAGTCAAAAGAAAAATTTCTGACTTGGAGAGGACAAAAAGCAAAAGGAACATATAATGGAACATGTAGGAGCATTATGACTACTTGAAATTTTGTACGTAGATTCCACAAGTCATCTTGTTGTCTTTTTATGCACCATAATTTGGGAACTTCAGAAGCATGGCAAGACATGACCCAAGTTTTCTTTTTCTTTTAATAACTCCAATATCTTTTGAGGCTTGTCAGACGCATGGATTTAAACAGGAACATTGGAGCATGGGTTTGTCAGGCGCAAGTACTTCAACATTTGAATATTGCAACATTTTTAGCCATTGTGCAGGCTAGACAAATAGAGAAATCAATCATCAGTCATCTGTAAGAGATTAGGAGTATCTTGACCAAACAGTTTCTGACTGTGGGAGTAACATGGAAAAGTAACTTTATCAGTGAGAACAAGAATTTCAAAATAATAGTGCTATAATAGTAACCCAAGGAGGCCACAAATTTAATCAGTAGAAGGAGCATCGGATGGATAACCATCAAAAGGATCAAAAGGACCTTGTGGAGAATCCCATGGATGGTCATGGTAAATAACATATTGATTACAGAATCCACAATATAAAATCGGCTCAAACACTGGTCTTTTCCCTGGGATGAGAAGGCTTCTTGGATTACAATGATCAGTTATTCTTAAGTGAGCAATGGCATCAACATATGGCCTAGGACCAAAGATAGAAATTCTATCAGTGCTACCTATGAAATGATAATCTTTCCATAGATTCTGAGCAACCTCAATAATTTGATTATCAAAGTAATTTCTCCAACATTCAGCAAGAGCATAAGGATTTTTAAAGGACAGTAAGAATTTCCTTCAAACCATTGTCCTTGGTGAGTATGGCCATTGATGAGAATGAGATGCTTTGAAGGCTGGACATTCATCGAATTATCTCTTTCCCACTTAGGCAAAGTGCTCCAGCATCTGATGGAAACAAAAGGACTCGCAAATCTTTTAATAGCATCTTGAATAATTTGTGGAAGCTGACTGGCTTGGTGATGGGTTGTTAATTTTAAGAACCTAATAAAGCCATGTTCAAACATTTGAGAAAGCCAGTTAGGATCCCTATCATCATCATCTTCTGAATCATCAACAACAAATGAACCATCATCATAATTAATTAAGAGACCAGGAAATGGGTGTTTCTTTTCATACACTCTGAGAGTACTCCCAAAGTGTTCTTCCCAGTCCAACTGGATAAACACATTATCACCTTCATCTAGTTTATCAAGATCAGGAATAGTGGCTGTAACAAGTTTCTTGAAACATTTGAACCATAGGTCGAAAGACCTAAACATAGCCTTGCTTCTCAGAATACGGGATTGTATATCTGATGGCAAGTTGGCAAAAGCACTTCTTAATTGAGATTGGGTCTTAAGACTCAATCTAGCATAATCAATGCCCATTAAAGTCATTTTATCCTTTGAATGGATATCCTCTTTGCCAAAGAGTTGACTAATGTAGGATTCAAGACGAATCCTAAGAGCCTCATTCCCTGAAACAATGTCATTTTCGGAAACAATGTCATTTTCTGAAACAAGGTTGTTTTCGGAAATAAGGTTGGCATAGTGGCTCATATAAGCCTCATTTTGAGCAGTAAGGTTAACAAGGTGAATTTCGAGAGCTTGAAGGGTTTGTTCAAATAGTGAACGGTGGTTTCTAGTAAAAGCAGCATATAGATTATCAAGAATGAATTTTATGGAATCTGGTAATTCACTATAGACTTCATTATGAAACTGTAAGGATCTGGATAAGACTTCCTGTAAAGCAATCATCATATCACCACTAGAAACTGTAAATAAATTTCGTCGCTATTGTGATCTGAAAAATGGGCGCCAGTGGAGGGAAATTTTGGCGCAAGTTTAATTAATCTATAGCGACGAAATATTTCGTCACTGTAGGTATTGCTGTGATAGTATTAGTGACGAAAATCCTTTCGTCGCTATAAGGAAGAATTAGTGACGAAAATTCTTTCGTCACTATAAGGGAGAATTAGCGACGAAACATATTTGTCACTAAAAATAATAATAGTTTTGCACTTATATGTTTTTAGTGACGAAATCACAATTCGTCACTAACAGTATGCTACAGCAACGAAATTTGAATTTCGTCGCTAAAAATCTTAACAAAATATGGTTTCTTTAGTGATGAAAATAAATTTCGTCACAATAAAGAAGAATTAGCGACGAAAAATATTCGTTACTAAAAATAATAATAATTTTGCACTTATATGTTTTTAGTGACGAAATTACAATTCGTCACTAAAAGTATGCTACAGTGACGAAATTTGAATTTCGTCGCTAAAAATCTTAACAAAATATGGATTCTTTAGTGACGAAAATAAATTTCGTCGCTAAAAGAGTAATAAATTCTGGCCCCTGTTGTGACGAAACAGAAATTCGTCGCTAGAAGTGGGCAATAGCGACGAAAACATTTCGTCGCTAAAGACCACGATAAATAGTCCTAACCAAAAAAAAAAACCCATTCACCCACTCAGCAAAAAAAAACCATTCTTCTAGAGTTTTCGGTCAAAAAAAGAGAAACCAAAACAAAAAAAATACCTGAAGTGGAGCTCGACGCCGATGAACCGTAGCCGATATGCCAACCGTCGCTGATAAACCCAACGAACTCAACCGTCACCGTCGCCGATAACCCCAACGAACTCAGCCGTCGCCAATAAGCCCAACCGTCGCCGTCGCTGATAACCCCAACGAGCTTAACTGTCGCCGATAACCCCAACCGTTGCCGATAACCCGAACGAACTCAACCGTCGCCATCGCCATCGCCGATAACCCCAACGAACTCAACCGTCGCCGTTGCCGTCGTCGATAACCCGAACGAACTCAACCGTCGTCGTCGCCGTCGCCGATAAGCCCAACCGTCGCCAATAAATGAACTCAACCTTCACACCGGCGACGCTTTTCCTTCCTCCGGCGACACTTTGATTTTGACTGCCATTTCGGCGACGCTTCGACTGTCAGTTTTTTCCTCCACGCCGGCGACGCTTTGCCTCCCTTTCGCACCGGCGACACTTCGCCTCCCCTTCGCGTCGACGAGGGTGAGATAGAAACTTTGAGATCTTTTTTTTTTTTTTTTAATCTTTTTGTTCTTATAGATTTTAAATTTGGTCTGTCAACAAATGGGTATTTGATCTCATTTTCTATTTGATTGGTTTTAGGCTGTTGGTTTCAATGAGATGGCTGTTATTTTTATGGGATTTTTTTTATGGTTGAGAAATGGGTTTGTTTGATTTTTGATTTTCTCCAGCTTTGTGCTATAATTTCCTACATGCTTTATAAATGGAGGTCAAATCATAATGGAGGCAAGGCTTGCTAAATTTTGATGGGTTTGCTCTGGACAATTTTTTTTGGTTGAGAGAGAGATAGAGAGAGATTGCTATGAACATCTCTATTGTGTTGTGCAGCCAAATGTGATGTATGATGAGTTATGTACAAGTTTGTTGGCATTATTTGTATGATATCTTCTACTGCAGAATTGGAAAATATGATCAGCTCCATGTTTGTTTTCATATCTTTACTTTTCATTTCCAGTGGATATTAGTGATGTTAAAAGCTTGAGGATTGTTTGTTTGTATTGTCTTCTTCTTTTTAAACTCCTAAATCATGCAAAAGTCTTCTCTTGTTAAATTAACAAATCTTGTTTTGCATGTTCTTGGTTTTT
The DNA here is from genome assembly GCA_019022515.1 of Quercus aquifolioides. Lineage (NCBI taxonomy): Eukaryota > Viridiplantae > Streptophyta > Magnoliopsida > Fagales > Fagaceae > Quercus > Quercus aquifolioides. The sequence goes on along the minus strand of CM032334.1, from coordinate 42,732,722 downwards.
ACTTTTGTTACTTGGTTGCAGGCTGAGTGTCATGGATCCCTAGTCTTGATCTTTTGATTATGGATTCACCCAATGTAACACAATCTCTAAATATATTATTCATTTTTATCAAACGTATTTGACTTTAGGTCATGTTACTTGACATTTGTACCATTCTAGACAATGCATCCTTGACTTAGCATCATATCTGCACACAAGATTTTAGCTAGTGTTTAAATTTAAGGATGGTCTCTGTTCTACATGCCTCCTTTTAAAGCTGGTCATGGGCACTTGAATATTATGTTACAACAAAGCACTTCAAATTGCCAATGGCCTAGTAGCATCCTTGAATATATTATTATTATTATTATTATTATATTTTTTTTTTTTGTCTTGGTTATTTGACATTCTTATCAAATCTCTACAGGTGTGGGCAAGAGTTTGCTTTTGCGCTTTTCTGATGGTTCCTTCACAACCAGTTTTTTACACCCATTGGGTTTGTATCCCTTGAAACTTCAGTTTTTATCCAATTATTAATTTTGCAAATTTGCACCTAGCAAAAACTGATATTAAGATAAGGATCATGGGTAATTAATTGTGGCTCTTATGTGAATAGGGAAAAAATTAAGGACACTTGAATGATTGTTGGCCTTTATGATACTAGGATTAATTTTTTTTTTTTTCTTTTGTAAGTGGGCTAAAGCTAACTAAAAGTTATCTTTCTTTTATCTCCAGCTCTCTCTCTTTTGTGGCTGAATAAATTGTGAGGAACAAGGTGTAGAACACAAGTTAACTTTAAATTTTTTCTGAAAGTTATATAGCTTGAGCAAAGTAAGTAAATTTTAGTTAAAAACTTATAAAACTCTATATTTGTGATATTGGGAATTGGATTTGTGGTGGGTTGTGTTGGAGCAAGTGGGTGGCTTGCATGGTGTTATAAGGTGGTTTAAATTTATATTGGGAGTGTTTTTAATTTCTTGCAAATGTGAATGGACCTTATTGATTAGATGTGATGAATAGTATTTTATTTGATTTCAATACTTGTAAGCGTTATAGTTGTGATGTTTGTGATTGGTTTTGTGGTGGGTTGTTGTGTTGGAGCAAGCGGTGGCTTGCATGGTGTTATAAGGTGGTTTAAATATGTATTGAGAGTGTTTTTCAATTCTTACAAATGTGAATCAATATTGTTAATTAGATGTGATGAATAGTATTTTATTCGATTTCAATACTTGTAAGCATTGTACTTGTGATGTTTGTGATTGGTTTTGTGGTGGATTGTTGTGTTGGAGCAAGCGGGTGGCTTGCATGGTGTTATAAGGTGATTTAAATATATATTGAGAGTGTTTTTCAATTCTTGCAAATGTGAATGAATATTGTTGATTAGATGTGATGAATAGTATTTTATTTGGTTTCAATACTTGTAAGCATTATAGTTGTGATGTTTGTGATTGGTTTTGTGGTGGGTTGTTGTGTTGGAGCAAGCGGGTGGCTTTCTACAACTTATATTGTGAGTGTTATGATGACGCTTTTACCTATGGGGGTGGTTTATCTTCAAGTTAAATCACTTATTGGTTAGTACTTTATCTTTAAGTTAAAACGCTTCATTTTTTATGTATCATTTGAAACTAATTGTATTATATTACACTTGAAAATTTATATTTGCTTTTTACAACTTATACATTAGGAGTTGTGATTTTAATTTATTGGTGTGACTACTCTTAATTCATTATTAGAAATGTTTCTTATAACATAGTTAATGTTTTTACTTTACAATTTTAATGTAGTAGTGTTTTTATATTTGTGCAGATTTCTTATTGGTGGCTTTAGGGGATTTACTTTTGGCATTATTTGAAGATATATGAGGACATCTTCCGTTGGTTCTAATTATATTATGCTACTTTTTTTGTATTGTTATAAAACATCTTAAGTTATTGTATGTGTTGCAAAAAATTATTGTATGGAATGAGTTTGAATTAGATACTTGTTTTAATTTTAACTTGTGGAATGTATGGATTGATTTTTTATAAATGTGTTGTTGAAATAAATGTGTTAATCAAATGTGAGGTTTTAATAATGTAATGACAGGTTACAGGTTAATATCAACGCCATGAAAATAATAAAAACATAAAATAAGTTTTAGTGATGAATTTTTTCGTCACAAATATAGCAACAAAAAATTGTTTTAGTGACGAAATATTTCGTCACTAAATGTAGCGGAATTTTGTAAGAAATGGTTTTAGTGACGAAAATTTTTGTCACTATATGTGCTTGGATTTTCTTAAAAATAGTTTTAGTGACGAATTTTTTCGTCACTATATGTACCCGAAAATAGTTTTAGTAACGAAATTGTTCTTCACTAAATATGATTTTATAAACTGAAATAGTTTTAGTGACGAAATATTTTCATCACTAAATACTGTTTTCAGCAAGGAAAACATTTAGCGACGAAACGTTTTTGTCGCTAAATTTTATTTATTTATTTTTTTTTAACAAATCGGACTTTTAGTGACGAAATTTTTCGTCGCCAGGACTTTTAGTGACGGGGCTATAGCGACGAAACGAATTTTGTCACTAAAAGTCCAATTTCGTCACTAAAGGTTCTTAGTAACGAAAAACTGGACTTTTAGTGATGAATTTTTTCGTCACTAAAAATACATTTTGTTGTAGTGTGGGTAAAAGGACAAATCATGGAAATGATGAACATGTGGTCTCTCAGTCTTGTAGCTGTAGATATTCTTACGTCCACCTCCAGGATCAAGGGACCACAAAAATTTGAAGAGTTTGCCAAACAAAATGACAAAAAACAGAAAAAGCAAAAAAAAAAAATTTATATATATATAACACTTTGTACTTATATAGTGACGCCAAGGATGCACTGTGATTACAACTAAAAAGATTAAAGTAACTCAGCTAATGCTGGCTACTTGCTAGAGACTGAAATCCGGGAGCCCACTAATTCCACATCAAATTGATTGTATTGGAAATGACATAGAACAAGCCATTCAATCTCCCTTTTTATCACAATACAGATTATCAAAGATTCACAAAGGATGACTGGAACAAGTAACTAGGAACTGTGACAAACAAGCAGCAGTTGTAGCAAACAGTAAAATGACCTTTGGGTATGTTTCACTATCGAGGGGAAGTCAGTTATGAAGGACCACTAATCGACGGTCTAGCAAAAAAATCGATTGGTCTCTATCATCTTTGGAATTCTATAAGCTTAGGTGATTAGCCTGTTATTCCGGACAATCTCCATTTGAAATCCATCTATTTCATCATTCATATAAAATATTATAAATGTAAAAGTATATCCAATGTTACCTTATTTAGTGAGTTCCAGTTAACTCAACTGGTAAAGTCTCTAATGGTTGAATTAGAGATCTAGGGTTCAATCCCTGCCTACACCAAAAACTGATTGGTGTTTTGGTCTAATGATAAAAAGCTATCATTAGGAGCAGATACCTTATTTAAAATTGTATACAAGAAATACAATCTTAACAATGACTCAAAAAAAAAAAAAAAAAAAACACAAACAATCATGACTTTCTCAATTTTAAACGAAGTATCCAAAAGAATTTGAAACGAAACCCCTCCCTCCCCAAAACAAAGGTAGAAACGACTACTATTTCTTTCATGAGGAGATTATAAAAACAAATTATTAAAATTAAAAGAGAAAACTGTAGAGAAAAACATAAGAGATAAAATAAACCCAATATAAACATATCTTTAAAATTATCATTCAAACTCAAGGTAAAAGCTTGATGATGTCTTGAGTTTGGAATATAGATTGCATGAAGATCCCTCGAAAATGTCTTAAAAGTGACGTTGAAAGTGATTAGATTGGATGAATGATAAATTGGGTTGCAATGTTAAATGAATTTGTAGGTAGGTTAGCCAACTTCACATATATAGGATGCAAAGATTCCAAAATTGAAGTCTACACAAGTAAAAAAAAAGTAGCAAGATAGGCCTAATTGGATAAGGTCAACTCTGGTCAAAGTCAAATTCAACAATCAACTATTTGACAACTAGTCCATAGTTTAGTTGTGTTGGATATAGGTTAAGACCTAGGTTAAGTTCGAGTCAAACTGAAAAGAGGATGTTATTGAGGTGGCATGTGGCATATCACTAACGTTGTAGGTACGTACTAGGGTTGAAGAGGCAAGACCAAAGGGTGATACATGTAAAGATAACATCATGATTGACGTCATTGATTATGTACCAACACGCGGGGCGCAAATTGCGTGTTACAACATGTGACTAGAGTTTTGATTGGGGTAAGGATGCATGATGAGATCTATTGATGCACGAGTGCATGACAAGAAAGGCGACATGTTAATTTGTAATCTTTCCTTGTTGGTTTTTTTTGGCTTTATTTCGTGTCAATTTATTTGTAATTCTTTCAATTATTTCCTTGTATTTTGTGGGATTTCTTATACATGAGTTTGGACTATATTTGGAGAATATTTGCTCAAAAAAGTGGATTTCAAGACTGCCTCATAAGTAGCTTGGGACTACAGCATCCACAAGAGATCATATGAGGAGCATATGTTGAGATTCAAAAGTTGGTTACAACCAGCTGTCTCACAGGTAGACCAACGTGCGAGTGAGCCGCGAGACACTCTGCTAGCTGTTTTTGTGTGCTCTCTTTCTCACCTTCACCCACACTATATATACCCACATTACCCATGAAATTGTAATAAAAGTTTCTCAGAGAAAACCCTAGAAACACTATTGAAGAGTTAGTAATTGTGAGCCTATAATTTACCACACAAATCTCTTAGATTTTCTCTATTCTCTTCCATCTCCAATTTCCATACCATGAGAGGAGCTAAATCCAAACACAACCAATACACAATCTTAGTGCTGAATGTGATTTGGATCTTTAAGAAGCATTTATTTTTTTTGCCAAATCTTGGTGGTGCAATTGGTTGGTGTTGCGAGATCTAGAAAGTTTGAGAAAAAATGACTCGGCGTAGTCCGTTGGTAGCAATAGCTTAGAGAGCTTAAGTACAATGGGTAGATTATTTGTTCATCCTTGTATTCCAACTTATTCTTATAGTGGATTGATTCGGTTTGTCAAGCAGGTTTTTTCGCTAGGTTCTCCTATTTTCTGCTTCAATAATATATCTGGTGTTATCTTTGGTTTGCATCCATTTACATGTTGCCCTTAATTTAATTGCTTTTTTCAGTTATGCTTATCCATGCTTTATCTTATAGTTTCGGATGATTAATTTGTTAATTACCTAAATTCTGCACTAATTGTGATTAGCTTAAAATTAATCAAGCCATAATTAAAACTTGGGAGTCTTAAATAGCATCCACAAAGATGGGTTTTTGGCAAAGATAGTGGTGGCCATGGTGGATATGTGATTTTGTAACATTGGATTATTGGGTGGAATATTTATGGTGGTGTTTTTGGCGTGAGGATCTGCTAATTTGGCAGATTGATAGAAATTGTGATGGCTTTTGGTAGAGTAAAAAGACAAAGATTCTTAAGGGACAAAAACAATTGTAGGCCATAAAAAAATGGCTTTAATACCATGTTAAAATTAAAGAGAAAATTGTAGTGAGAGAGAGAATAAAGAATTTTGTGGTTTGGCTTGACGGTCTACGTCTACGAGATAAAGCCTAGGCGGCTACATTCTTATTTACGCTCAATTTGATGTTTACTGTGAACCCTAGCAAGGCAATATATAAAGATTAGGAACTAGAATTAGGTATACATGAGCTTTACAACAACACAAAAAGCCGTCGTAGATTAGTAGTGCCGACGGCAAAAGGCCGTTGACGTTCATCGGTAAAAGCCTCGTCAATAATACTATATTATTGACAAGGCCATCGCTATCACTCATTTTCGACCGTAAAAAGCCGTCGTAAGCAATTCAATTTTTTTCGTCGAAAATACTTCTTCATAAGAGGAAGTTGGACGACTAAATACATTTTGTGATGAACTAAGGCCGTCATTAATGTATTTTTTCGCCGACTAAAAGTCATCATAAATATTTGTTTTGTCGTCGAAAATACAACTTCGTATGAGGAAGTTGGACGACCAAATATATTTTGTCCCGAACTAAGGCCATCGTTAATGTATTTTTTCGATGACTAAAAGTTGTCATAAATACTTGATTTGCCATCAAAAATATAATTTCAAACAATGAAGTCAAACGACCAAATACATTTTGCGACAAACTATAGCCGTCGTTAATATATTTTTTTCAACGACCAAAAGCCATCATAAATACTTAGCTTTTCATCTAAAATACAAAATCTTAGTGACCATTTACGTTTTTTCAACGAATTTTGACCGTTATTAAAAATTAGTTACCACGTCACTAATACATTATTTGCAACAAAATAGCTTCGTCGAAAAAAAAGGGCCATTTATAGTACTTTAATTGCGACAAAACAATTCTGTAAAAAAAGAAACATATGAATTACATGAAAGTAAATAAAATAATATATAAATTATAGACATTCATCTCATAAAAAAAACTCTCCATTCAAATAACAAGTACAAATCCATAATTGTTCAAAACTAATAAGTGAATAATGCAATAAAAATGAAAATATTAAAAGGTCTACAATTTAGCATGATGCTCAATAATACATGAAAGCTATATTATATCCTTCACTAAACTTGAAAGCATAAGTATTGGAAGATCAGTCATCATCCGAGCCAATTTCCTCTAGCTGAGAGTCACCTTCCTCCTCAAAGTCATCTTGTGTAATTATTCACACTACGATCTCCTACCTAAATTGGTCTGCAATATTTTAGATTAAACTGAATAAATATACAAAAATTATAACTACACAAATTTTTATATTTATAGTAAATAATAAAGAATTAACTAAAATATATTCATTTAAAAACATCAAGACAATCACCACGATAAAATGACAAAACATCAAAAATAAATCCTTACTACCGATACAAACATTGCATCTATCATAAATCCTTACTACTGTCAAGAACCTTGTAGTTCTCCAGTGAATGAGAACTTCCAAGAATACATCCATCACCAATAACCACATTAATAGTACATCCCCATCACTCTTAACAATATATCCATCATCACAACAAGTCACATAAAATTATATATGCACCAAGAATAGCAATTAATTGAAAACTGTAATGAGCAAATTTATCACTGATTTCAACAACCTCAATAAAATAGGAGAAAAAAATTATGTTGGTTATACTGGAAAAAATTATATGTGTAACAGGTGCTTACATATAATTAAGACTAATCAACAAATTGGTTGGGGCCACCAACACACACAAACATTACACTATAATCTAGTACCAAACTGTCAAGAACTTTGCCTACAATATGAGATTGTATATTATAAAAGAGATACATCTAAACCAAACCCAAAATTTAGATAAAATAAATCAACCAACAAATCCATTTAGTAATCCACTACATTAACAAAATATATAAATCAAGATATAAGGATTTAAGAAAACTAACCTGGGCTATAGAGGTGAGAGCTTTCTTTTCTTAGTGAGTGAAATAGAGTGTTAGTATTTAGTGAGTAAAAAGGGAGGCGTGGGATTGAAAAAAGAAAAAGAGGAGGGGGGGGGGGGGGGGGGGGGGGGTAGTGAGAGGGAGAGGTAGGGTTTTGTCTTCTTCTTTTTTTTTTTTTTTTTTTTTTAAGTTAATATGATATTGTGTGTGTATTTTTGTAACAACAAAATGTGGGGCTGGGTTATTTTACTACAATGTGACTTCTCTTTTTGTTTTATTTACTAAAATTATGTATTTTGTTTATGACAACCACATCACTTTCTTTTTTTGGTCACTTTGAAATATCATTTTTTTAATTATTATTATTATTAATAAAAGATAGAAACACTATGAAATCTCACTTCTTGCAATTTAATTTTTTTAGCAAGTGTTCTTTTAAAAAAGTCAGTGAAATATAACCTCAATATTGTTTAGGTGGATTTATTTTATGGAAATATAATCTCAATATTTGAAAAATAAATAAAAATAAACTTTGTGTATTTTATTTGGCAAAACCACTCCATTTGAAGGAAAAACCATTTTCCACTTGACATCTCATTAACCAAATTTTGTTAAATTAATATTAAGAATGTTGTGTACAAACCTGCCCGCAAATTTCCAAAATTATCTTATTTCATAATTAAAATACATTGATTTTAAATTTTAATTAAATAGTATTTTAAAATATTTAGTATGACATTTTTTTTAAAGTTTTTTAAAGTTTAGAGAATTGTGGTTGCAAGTATTTTGGTGCTTGATAAACTTTGCGTTATTATTCTAAAATTTTTAGTATTGTATGTACTATTCATTGTTAAACTTTGGGAAAGAAAATTTTATAGAAAAGCATGAACGTTGAGAGAAAACCCTAAAATACAAACCAATACCAAAATTCCACTCAAAACCTCCCTATTCAACCTAATTTGATCCTATCAAGCGGTCATAGAACCAACTTCGATGGTTGACCATGTTTGACCAAATATTGACCAAGTTTTGCAAACTTTGACTGCTCATTTCTCACAATCTAACCGTCTAATTGTTGTCATACTTCACCAACACCAATATCTCACCACATTCTTCCAATCCAACGGTTGGATTTTGGATTTGAGTCTAGAGCATTATGGACATGTGTTGTTGTACCAAGACACCAAGAAATTTTGATTGGTCACATTCTCCTAATCCAACCGTTCAATTGAGCTCAAAATCCATCAAAAGCAATATTTTATCCCACTCTTTCAATCTAATGGTCAAATTTTTAATTTAACTTTGCAACAAGATAGATGTGTGTCGTTGTATCCACCTATCATGAAACTTCAATAAATAAAAATATACAATACTCTTCCAAGCGAGTTATAAACTATATAAATATTACTAAGAATCGAGAAAATGATCTACAAAATACAACCAAAAACCTGCAAAATGACCCCAATGGATTTGCATATGACCTTTGACTTTGCCATTTTTAAACTTGAAACTAATAAAGGCATAAAAACCCAAAAAACCTTAAAATACTGACCAATACCCGAAACCTACTTAAAACCTCCTGATCTACCTAATTTGATCAAATCTAGTGGTCCTAGAACCAACTTTGAAGTTTGACCAAAGATTGACCAAGTTTAATTGACTTTGACGAAATTTTGCAAGATTTGACTGCTCTGTTCTCACAATTTGATCGTCCGATTGTCATTGTAATTTACAAACACAAATATTTCACCACATTCTACCAATCCAACAGTCAGATTTTGGATCTCCATCTGGTTGCATGATGGACATGTGTTGTTGAACCCTGTTGACACAATCCGACCATCCAAAATGGCTAAAATACACCATCAAAACTAGAAAATAACCAAAATACCCATAAACTTCTATAGTCACAAAAGTGCCCCTAAAAGCTTCAAAATAATAAAAATACCTTTTACTTATGAAATAACCAATATTGCCCTTACGTACTTCGAGGGTCTTGATAGATTTTTTTTTTTTTTTTTTTTTGCAGTTTTTAAAATTAAGAAAAAATTCTAGATTTTGAAGACAAAATTGAGGAAAATTTACCATTCAAAGAAAATCATAAATTTTTTATGGCCATATGTACGTTGGAAATCACCTTTATTGTGACAGATTTACCTTACTGTCGCTAATACCTTCTTTTCTTAAGAAAATTTTAACTATTAATGATGACCAAAATGTCCGTCGCAAATAACAATGCAATATATAGTGATGGAAAACAATCGTTAAACACATAAAAATAAGGGCATGAATTCCCCCCTTTAAAAAAAATTACCATTGTCGACAGCTTAGGTCTATCGTAAATATTATTTATTGGGAGGGATCCAATTCTATCACTAATACATTCTTTCTTTTAAAGCAAATTAACTATTTACGACGGTCAACATGTTCGTCACAAATACAAACTCAATTAGAAAAATAAAAAAATTAATTGCAATGGATAAATGTCGTCACAAATATTGTGAAAAGTAAGGGGGAATTTTCCCTCCAAAATATTTCACCATTTTCGATGGCTTCATGGCTATCACTAATACCCTCTTTTATATTTACGATGGAATAATGTTTGTCGCAAATAATAACACCATAAAAAATATATTTTTTGTATTTTCAAAGCACAAAAGCCATCACAAGTGTTAATAGTTCCGACGGTTTTTCTTTGGCTGTCGTAAATAATACCCTCTTTTATATTTACGATGGAAGAATGTTTGTCGCAAATAATAACACCATAAAAAAAATATTTTGAATTTTTGACGCACAAAAGCCGTCATAGGTGTTACTAGTTCTGACGGTTTTTATTCGGTCATCGTAAATAATACTTTATTAGTAATGAACATTTTTATGCCGTCGTAAAAAGTAAGGCGGGAAAACTTCCCTCCAAAACAAATCGTATTTTCGACAAAAATAATAGGCATTTTCGACAAACTTATTTTGCCGTCACAAATGTTTTAATATTTGACGAGTAATTGTCGACGAAAGAGACTTGCCGTCAAAAAAGCTAGTTTTTCCAACAGCATTTTGTGGTCGTCGAAAAAGTTTCGTCGCAAATAATAATCTTTTTTGTAGATTAACACAAATCATGATAAGTAAAATTGATTAGTACCTAACTTATAAAGGAGTAAAATTTACTTTAGCGTTTGACCATAGCACATAATTATAGAGCGTATTCCATTTTCTTATATAATAGTGGGTCCAAATAATTAAATTTATTATAGGACATGTTGTCCTTACATGACCTACTATTCATATAATTTTATTATACTCGGAAATATTTATAATTTTCCAACCGTAACACATACACCAAAAAGTCTTGAAGTAAAAAATTAATTAATCACAAATGCACACCATCTTCTCTTAGATTAGAAACGCTCGAAAATGAATGACGCATAATCACAATTCACAGGGAACAAAAGAGAAGCAGAGTTTAATTTTTAGGTTACTCGTTATCATATCTAGACGAAAATGTATCAAATTATTGGCAACCTGACAAAAGCCTTCATAACAATAAGCTCTCATCTATTCTTAAAACTAGTAGAAGAAGAATTAGAGGCTAACTTAAGAACAAATATTACAAACTAATTAAGTCGAAAGAAAATGTTCAAGCAAGCACCCAAGCTGTGGCAAACAGAACATTATGTCCTTTCCATGTGAGCACAAGATCTTCTTCTTCCTTCTTCAATCCCCACCCAGCTGCATGCTCATCTAGCACGGTCTTAACCTCCGAGACTGCATCCTCACCAAAGGCAATGCCGCGAAAATTGGCATTTCTCATTCGTTGCACCCACCGGCTTTTAGGCTCAAGCCTCTCTACCCTCTGAAAGCCCTCATGTGCTATCACATTCTCAATTTTCCAGCAAATATCGGCTTCATACCACAGCCTCTGCATACTCCCCCGCGGTAGAAATGAGTCCATTGTATCATAAGGTATCCATAGATAATTAAATGCTGACCTTAACCTACACACCAAATTATTTGATGTAAAATCTGCATCTTCGTCTACTACAACAACAATGGTGGGGTCTAAACTTCGAAGCGCTTTGAGAAACATGGTTCGAAGAGAGGAACTCGGTGAACATTCAAAAGCATAAAGGCTTGAATTTGAAGTGGGAATTGCTACAAGGGTTTCTTCTGGAATGTAATGAAGCATCATGTGGCAATTAATAACTAGTGCCTCATTGCTTTCTGCGTATAGATAATTTTGCACCCGAAGTTGTTCGATTAAGTTGGCAAACCCGTCTTTATAACTTGAAGGAATCACTCTAAATTCCATCATAACATTCTTAGACCTAGCGAAATTAACCAACTTTGAACCCAATTCGTCGTAGGAAAGGTCAAGGATGGGCGGGACGTCTTCTAAGGAAGTGACTACGGTGAGCTTGAGTAGAGGAGGGACCTCGTGACGATTAGCTATAGCATCAACAAGTGTAGGAATCTGCATGCAATGTGTCATGCTTAAATCAACAATGTGAATGGCTGTGTACCCTTCAACAGCATCTAGAATTGCTGCATTGGCTGCTGTGAATCCAAACCGATGCCAAGGAGTTAAGTCCACAAAGCTAGCAAGCTCAATAATTGAGAATTTGTATACGTCCATAGCAAGATTGCTATGAGCATTTGCCATAGCTGCTAGCAATTTGCAACTTCCACTGTTGGCTGCGCGTGCAATAAGAGCTCGGAGGAACCCGCAAGTAAGTCGTTGATTTGAGTCGCCGTCTGGGGGTGCAATGTTGTTTAAGACCCATAGGATTTGTTGGGCTAGAGTGGCATCGTTGCTTTCAATTGCGTTGGCACAATGGACTAGTAGTTGCTCCATGCAATTGGCATCACCAAAACTTGCTAAGGACTTTGAGGTAGGAAAGCCAGGCCACGGCCGAGTCCTATGAATTTGGTTTTTGTTCATGGTGGGATTGGAGAATGAAGTCATTTGGTGAAAGGGTTGTGGTGGAGCCTCAGTAAATTGCATCATTGAAAGATAAGAGTACAAGAATATGATAGAAAAGAGCAGAAAGAATAAAAGAAAGACAAAATAAAAAAAAAAAATTGGAATACAGGAATCAGAAATGAGCAGAAAGAGAGAAAGAGACCTGACTAGTAGTGGGTACCTTTGCCATTGGGAAACGATCCAATATTGGTAAAAATTACGGGTACAGTTTGGAAGAATTCTGCAAATGAATCGAAGAAAATTGACAGTTCAGCTTTTTCTGTGAGGATTTCATTGCTCTACCAAAGGGGGAAAAAGGGACTGATCAGAATGAGAAACTCTACTCCCAAGAAAACTTAGTTCGAGTCAAATTAGGCAAAATAGACCCTACTTTGGCAATTGACAGGCTTTTTCAGTTGCTATACAGGGTGCAATAAGGCTAGAGTAAGAGAAACTGTGATTGAACATACTTTTTTCATGGCTACAAAAGGGTCTAATCCCTCTTCGTATCCCTTTTTTTTTTTTTCCTGATTTTGTTGATCAGGTAAGGGAGAGAGAGAGAGAGAGTGATGTGTGATATAAAAGAAGAAGAGGTGGGGTGTGGGGTTTGCTTCTGTTGAATATTTGGAGGCATGTGAATAGCCGGCCAGAGAGTTGTCTTTATGTGGGAGTTGAGGTTTTGTCATGTAATGGTGAGGTGGGAATTGAAGGCAGTTAAGCTTTGGCTTACTTACTCACGGGCCATCGTATCATGAACAAATCATTATGCAGTTTCTCTTTCTTCTCTTTCTCATTCTGTTTTGCTTTTTGTTTTTTGATTGTTTTCACGTGTTTCAACTCTTAATACCTTCTTTCTTTAATTTCTTTGCTTGCATTTCTCATTTCTCCATCTAGGTGGGGTTGAACTAAAAGGACATGTATTATCATGGGTGGTACTGATTGGCCACCTTATATTCTTGAAAAAGAAAGGAATCGAGACAGGGGTCCCTTAAGTGAGTCATGGCAGCCAAAAAATTTTGCATGCATCGATGAGACAAGAATGGTCATTTTCAAAGCCAATTAGGATGTAGAAATAGGAATTGCTTCTCTCTCCAAATTTGTAAGATCTTATCCCCGATCAATTCCAGAAATGAAATACAGGACCAGTTTTGATTCTTTTGGATATCCACTAGGAATTTTAATTTGGCATGTAAGAGGAATTTAGTGTGTAATACCATGTGATGAAGAGCACACCCCTTTTGAACTGGTCCATATATCTTAATTACTCTTCGGCTTCCTATACACACCACAAGTGATATACACTGTTTTGTTCCCTTATTCAAGGACTGGTTTCCCTCCCAACCGCAACCCCACTTTAAATAGACTACTCAACCATGCCACATGTAAATAAGATTGTGCTGATGATACCATAAAATACAATTCACCTACTTTTCCTCTTATTGGCATTTACAGTACTAATAGTAATAATCCCCTTGTCTTGGAACATACACATATATAAGTCCTTTTTTGCTGAATACACATGGACATGGTCCTTATCTGGTGTTTTATTTTTCTTTTATCTTGCTCATCTCAACTAATTCCCTGTCAACTTAGATATTCTACAATTTACTGCGTTCATTTTACTATAACCATGATCATATACATCCGTCAGCTATCACATACACTACAGTTGTTTTCCTTAACATCGTTGATAGTTTCCATGCTGCCACATTTTCACTGTTCAAAAGTAGAAAATAAAATAAAAAATAAGACTACTACGAGCAAAAGCTGACTCACTTTTTCCATTCTTTTCCCTATTCAGTATAACAAACAATTTTCCATCATCTTTGCGAGGCTTTTCAAAATTCAAAAATCATGCGGGTGCATTAAGGAAGATTATAAGGAAGAATCTGAGGAAGCATATAAGGAAAATCATGTAAGTTAGAGGAGTGAATATAATAATTCTGCATGAGAATTTTGAGGAGGATTCCTAAACTTGAGATACAAGGACTAGAGGACATACGGGCAAAAGCAAATATTACAATCGGGTTTTGGAATTTCTGAGAGGGGAATTTAATTTTTCTGGCATCCATGGTCTTTGGTTTTCCTTCCTTAAGACAATACAAAAAACAAAGGTTTAAGCATGAAAGTAAGGAATGTAACCATGTGCTTTAGATACCTAAATAGATAAGCATTTGTGGTTTGCTTTGAGTTTTGTATTCTAAGCACACTAACATAGGATTAGTTTAGAGAGGAACTTGCCCAAAACATAAGGAAGCAAGTGTATACAGACAACAGCTTCGAATGTTGAGCTTCAGGAAAAGGACAATCCATATCTCTCATGCAATTGCAATTTTTAGACTGAGTTCGGACCAATTTATGTAGTACTACAACAAAAAAATCAATTCAATCACTACAAGAGCTTCATATTCATTTTCCATAATTGTTGGCATCTAATAAGCTTATATAAATTTATCTAAGCCAACTGTCATGTCTCTAATTAATGTAGAGGGTTTGCAAGAGAACGTGACATCTATCACAGTATAAGTATATATATTGGTGCATTTTGTAAATAATTATTCACAAGGAAATCACAAAAATTATTATGGTGAATTCTTATTTTGCAATAACGTAAGGGGTAATTATTATGTAGTCACAATGGGAGTGAGTCTCATGTGTGTGGCCCACTCTCTATTGTGAAAGTTTGGAGCACTATTTTAAGATTATACAATAATTTTCCTTAAGAAGTTTCTTTCGCTTTGGCCCTTCCCAATGTCAAGCCTTTCATATTTTATAAATAAATAAAAAATTAAAGTATTTTTTTTTATCATGAAATAAGTCGTGTAAAAGTAAAATCTTTGGGAAATGCAGAGAATTTAAATTCAAATGCTAGGGACCCAAAATTAAAGTCTATTACTGTATTTGAATGTAACTTTTTACTGGAAATTTATTTGTCAAAATGATTAAAATATAGTTGTACTTTAAAAAAAAGTGATATTTTAAAAACTATAAATAAACAAATAATAATAATAAAAGTTATTATCAAACAAGCACCGTACTAAACTAAATGCAGAATGTGTTAAAATGTGCAGCATCTTTTTTCATATTCATATAGTATATATATATATATATATATAATATAAAAAAATACTTGGAAAATACAATAGCTAGCTTCCATTGCCACATTTGTTTCTTTTTCTTTTTAGCAAAAATACAAAACTGACCCTCTAACTTTCAGTCTTTTTCATTTCAGTCCTTTAACTTTCAGTTTTTTCATTTCAATCCTCTAACTTTCAATTGTTGTCAATTCGGTATTTTGTTAACCATCTGTTAAGTGTCTCCATTAAATGAGCAAGTTTTTTTTTTTTTTTTTTCGTAATTAAAAGAAATTAAAAAAACTGTTATTTAAAAAAAAAAAAAACAAACAAACAAACAAAGAAAGTTGAAGAAAGGAAAACTATGTCTGTCTGGGTAGAACAGAGCAAAGAGAACATGAAGAAAGGAAAAGAACCCACGTGCTTGATCGATTTCTGGATGCAAGAGACTGTGAAGGAGTTAACAGCGGGCTGCATGCATGTACTTCATTTGCGCTATCTGGTTGCCGGAGCTCTGTACCTCAGAATCTCATGCGCCACCATGTGCGTGTACTTTATTTGCGCTATCTGGTCACTGGTTATCAAAGAATCGGACTCCGGCAACCATATCGACTCGACTTCTTCACGCTTCGCCAAAACCTCTGGATGCGAGTCGAGGAGAGTCACGGTCCAGAGGAGCGATGAAGTGGAAGCGTCCTGAGCAGCGAAGAGAAAGTCGAAGAGGTAGCTTCCGATTTCAACGTTGCCGGTGTTTGGCAGTGGCGACGCCGTGGTTTCGGCGGATTCAGATAAAGCTGTTAACTTCTTCACAGTCTCTTGCATCCAGAAATCGATCAGGCACGTGGGTTCTTTTCCTTTTTTCATGTTCTCTTTGCTCTGTTCTACGCAGACAAATTCTTCAACTTCGTTTGCTTTTTTTTTTTTCTTTTTTTTTTTAATAACAATTTTTTAATTTCTTTTAATTACAAAAACAAAAAAAAACAAAACAAAAACAAAATGGCGTCGTTTTGCTCATTTAACAGAGACACTTAACAGATAGTTAACAAAATATTGAATTGACAACAATTGAAAGGTAGAAGACTGAAATGACAAAACTAAAAGTTAAAGGACTGAAATGAAAAATGTTAAAAGTTAAAAGGTCAATTTTACGTTTTTGCCTTTTCTTTTTTAAGTTTATAACAAAAGCCATCTTAGATTGTCTACTTCAACGATCTGTGGGAGCATTGTACCTTGACCACGTGCAACTGTGCAAGCTATCCGTCCTTAATTGTGGGCTATTTGATGATATAAGAACATTCACGAAAAAATCTTGGTGGGCGCTCATAGGATACTCTCTCGAACATTCACATCCACTTAGATATAAATTTTCTTTTTTCTAAAAAAGTATTCAGTTTTCTATTTTAGCTCATTAAAAAATATTACTATTTTATTTTAAATAATCACTTTAACAATATATTATTCGTCTCATTCTTTACTTTGTAATGGATCATATTAAATAATATATTTTTCTCTTAATTTCTTACAAAGAAGATCAATGTAATCCAAATCACCCAACCATAGAAACCCTCCTTCAAATTTAAAGGAGAACGTACCGTATAATTTTGCAAATTTTGAACAGTAATTAAGGACGGGATGTATGTGGGATGTTTTGTGTAATTTTGTTAAAAAAAGTCTTTATTTTGTATTTCAAATGGGTTTTAGGATACCGGATGTGAATGCTAGCTCCTAAGGTTTATTGAGCATAAAGAGCAAGGATGATAGATAGTCTACAAGACCTATGGAACAAGAGCTTTAATATGAAGAGGAAAAAGTCTCAAGTTTGGCTGTAGATGAAAGCAATATTGAAGATAGGGCTGTCCAAGGACCCAGGCCAACCGATCTACCCGCCTGACCCGAAGGCCCACGGGCAGCTCCGAATGTAGACAGTACCGGTCACGGGTCCAACTTAAGAATAACCGAATATTCGGTTTGGGTTTCGGATTATACAATATTTCAACCGAATAAACCAACCTGACCGAATTACTAAGATAATAATGTATGGCTACCCAACCATGTCCTACCCCAACTTTTTGGTAACTAGAAAGTAGTCAAAAATTTTTGACACAAGTTCCCACTTCCCAAATCAACCGTTTAAATCAAAAGCAATATTCAAGATCCACGGTCACAAATTATGTTTCAGTGTTTTAGACTACTCTTTCTTTAACATGATAGCTCTAGTCACAATATCATAACAGAATGGCACAATTACTCAAATTTCAAATCAACCTTTAAAACTTAAAATTAAAATCAAGAACTAAAATCCCACAGTCACAATTATAGTTTACAAATCACTCTTTTGATCTGATATGATATCACAATTCCAAATCCCACAGCCACAATGTAATCCCACGATCACAAGAACTCTCTCTCTCTCTCTCTCTTTAACCTCTTCAGCTTACTCTTTCGTTCAATCTCACTTTCTCAAAGACTCAAACTCTCAGACCCTTAGTTCTCTCTTTGCCTTTCTCTACGCCAAACTATAGTAGCTCACTACTCACTACAAACCTTAGCCGCTACCCCTCTCTACCTACGATCAAAATGGGCTGAAGGTTGAAGAAATCACTTGGGTTGTTCTTGTTTTTCCTCCCCACTCAGTTCTCCCTCCAAAGCCTAGTTGTCGCCATTATCTCCTCCTCACCAACTTAGTTCTCACTCCAAATTTTCTTTGGGTAAATAATATCGGTTTCTTATCTCTCTTTTTGTATGTCTCATTGATTTTATTTGTTATGGAAATTAGCTATTAAAATAAAATGAACCCAAAGATTTATTATTTGAAACCCTAACCGACTAACCGACAACTCCGACCCGCCCAACCGATGACCCTAAACATCAAGTCCGACCCAAATATTCGATCGAACACGGGTCCAAAACTCAGTCACCTGACCCAATCGAGTCGAGTTCGGATCAGATCCAAAACCGATCCGAACCGACCCGTAGACAGCCCTAATTGAAGAAATAAGGAAGTGGGAGAAGACATATAAGTCTGTTGGCGAAGCTAGTACTCCATGTTAAGAAATATAATGCAGAAGCCATGATAGGCACGATGAAGTATATATGGAAGCTTGCGAAGGGTTTGGAAGCCAACGACAAATTGTTTCTATTTATTGACAAGCCCAGTGAAAAGGAGATAGTGAATATTCATCACTAATTCTCCATAGAGCTTTGATCAACAACTGCTTGTGATGCAACATTTTTAGGTTGATATACAACCATCGCAAATCAAGATGAATGCGACAACGAATTGGATGCAAATTCATAAGTTTCCCTAGAAATTTATGACAATAGTAGTGGGTCAAAAAATTAGAGAATCTCTTTGGCAAGTGGAAGAAGTAAATTTAGCACAATACAGAGTAGTTGTTGGCTTTGGAATAGAGGTGCCCAAAGATTTTGATGAGTTTTTCTAAGATTTTTCTATTAGTATTTATTTCACACTAATTGTTGCACACAATCATAAACACACTTTTTGCATTGAAATTGTTGTGTGCAACAATTGGTGTGCACTAATATTTACCATTTTCAATATACAATAATATCTCCTCAAACATAAATGAGAACCCTTACACTTGTACAGAATGCATCCAACTAGATAACGTGCAAGCAGATGACCATACATACAAAATATAAGTAAAATACAAAGGAAAATACAACAAGCATTCAATTTGAAAACTTCCCCTTAATGCTAAGTCACTCAAGAATTGTTGGAAAATCTGGTTTTGTATCTCATACAAAACACACAACGGAAGCAACAAATACGGATCTATTTAATTCATGAAAGATAACATGTAACCTTGAATTATAGAACAAAGAATAGAAAGCGTACATTGGTGCGATGAAATTCAAAACAAAATTAAAAGTACTTGGGAACACTTTTAATCTTCACTCCAATTCCACTTAATGCCCAAGAAGTGTGGTCTCTCAATCCATTTCTAATGAGAGAATAAAAGAATGTCCAACACTCACATACACCATTTCATTCCTTATATGATCTTAATGAAAAACCACTTATAAAATTCTGTATGTTTTTCTCCTTATATATATAACTGATTATCTAATTGCGCTAGCCTTTTGGGCCATTCCAATTGGGCTCTAGTATGTGGCTTGGAGTGGGACCAAAAAGGAACAAATAAGACTCCAGCTCCAATGGGTTTTGGGCTTTTCTGTCAACTCTCGACAAATCCAAAGTTTACCATTAATTATATTCAATACCACTATAAGAATATAATTGCACTCTAGGTCTTATTAATAATTATAACCCAAGACTTTATTATACATGCAACCCCTTCATTAAAATATTTGTAGTAATACAAAGTCATGAATATAGACTGTCACTTTGAAGATTACTACATCTTAATCCTTGAGTACCCGGTTTAATAATTTATGTTATTCATCATAGATTTATGAAATCCAATTCCATAAATATATACTTTAGTAATTTTTTACTAAAGTGGTTGGAACCAACACTCTGAATAACCAAACCCATTAAACTTATCTCAAATAAATATTTTATATCCCCGTTAAGAGACTATGAATTCTATCTTGAGAATATATGTTCCATCAATACTAAATGCGGCTACTCAACATACTGAGATTTTGATGTGTCTTATAGATCTCACTCCTGATATATCAAAACAATTTACACCTCATGATCAAGTACATTATTCTCTCAGGATTAAGAGTTCATGTAAATAGAAGTCGTGAGATTTATTATTCATTTGACAGTCGTTAGGAGAATAATAAATCTCATAGGGGTCCAGTTCAATATATATTAACTCTTAAAATATATCAACATGCTAACTAGAAGTCTCCACTTCCATGATCAAGACAAATCATCTTAGTTGATATGTTATAGTTTTCGCAGATGAAACGCCCAATTTCATCACCGACTACGAACTACGTTTTGAGTTTACAAGGAACTTGTGATTTATATGTTCTGTGACTAAATCACATAAATCACATACAATGCATCTCATGGACTATGATAATGTCTCATTAGTTCATTTATAGATAATCTCATATAATTAAACAATTTAATTATTTATGATATGCCAATAAATTGGATTTTAGGGCATAAACCCCAACATAATTGCCTAGCTTTTCTTTTGAGTTTGTTTCCATTAAAAGTAAGTGTGTGCAATACTCTTTGATGGTTTGTTTTAAAAGATAAGAGGTCATGCATATTGATGAATGATTATTAATGATTTATAATGCCGGTTAGTGATCCAGAAGTCATAAGTTACTAGCTTAAAGCACGTTCAACACGTGGGTGTGTTTATCTAACATACAACACCTAAAAATTATATCTAAATTTTACCAACAGGAAGGGGGAAAAAAAGAAAGAAAGTGGGCCATAAGCCTAGTAGCTAGAGGCTGGGATGGGCTTTTCAGCCACTTGGCCCCGAAACTAGAAGATCAAGAAAGAAACTCACACTTCTAAACTTGATGGACAGTGATGAAGGCCCATGAATGCCTGATCTATTGCCCAGAAGTAGTGCTTTTAGATGAGCTTTTACACGGAAAAACATACCGCACGAACATGTACACACATGCTCCGGAAGGTGATAAAAGTTGAGTTTCCACTGCAGTAGGAATGGATGTTTTTCTTTTTCTTCTTTTTCTTTTCTTTGGGTCGTTCCCATATTTATGGATTAGCTACAACTGATAGTAACTAATGGCCTAAACCCTCAAGCTTCACTTGGACTCAAAAGTCTAAAGGGGGGCTAAAAAATAGGAGTAGTTTTTTGCGGTTTTCGTTGAGAGCAATTGAATATGTTGAACTTGATCCGACAAATTTTAAAGAATTTTGAGCCCAAGGAGTGCCCCAGTATAGTTGAATACGAGGTATTGACAGTTTTAATTGAATATCTTTTACTAAAATAGAAAATAAAAATTAAATACATGTTATATATGCATTTTGATCAATTGGTCTTATTTATTTTAGGCTAAAATGAAAATTGTACCTTCGAAATTTGAGTAAAATTCATTTCAGTTCTCTAATTATATTTTTGTTCAATTAAGTTTTCTAAATTTATAATTTATTCAATTTAGATCTTTCATCTGGAAAATAACATTGTTTTAGTATAAAAAGTCTTGGTTTACTGGTTTCTCTTCTCTAGGGTTAGAGGGTGCTCCTTCTTCTCCTAGGTCGTAGAATTTGCAGTCCCTTCTTTGAAGGAGTTTTCGTCCCTTTGGTAACAGTGTTACCTTAGGTTTTGTGGGTTTTGTTTTTTTCGTGGGGATTGGGAAACACTCTTAGCAATGGACGACCTCACCAAAGCATGGAGTTGTCTAACTCTTACAGAACAGGAAGGGGATGACCTCCGCCTGAATGAAGAAGAGGCAGCACCAGATTTCACTCTTGCAGCGAAGTTTTTGACCAAACGGGCTTTGAACATTGAAGCCATAGCGAAGACTTTCAACCCGATATGGAGATCAAAAAATGGTTTCAAGGTTAAAAAGGAGGATGATCATTTCGTGTTATTCACTTTTGACAATCAAGAGGAGATGGACAAAATCTTAGCGACAGAGCCATGGAGTTTTGATAAGCACCTTGTGGTGCTGCAACGGTATGAAAAAGATATTGATTTATGTGATATGAATTTTAACATGGTTAATTTTTGGGTTCAGGTACATGATATACCGGTCAGATTTAGAACTCAAAAGATAGCAGAAAAAATTTGTGAAACTATAGGCACGGTTAGCAGACCAGCAAATAACACAAAGATAGAAGGGGACGGGTTCATTAGGATTCGAGTCATGGTTGATATATCCAAACCTTTATGTCGTGGACGAGTCATCTCACTCGAAAATGGCAGAGAATTATGGGTATCTTTCAGATATGAACGCCTTCCCAATCTTTGCTATTGGTGTGGCTGCCTCACACATGCTGATAAAGACTGCGAATTATGGATTGAAAGTGAAGGTACTTTACAGTTGGAAACTCAACAATATGGTCCATGGATACGAGCTCAGCCTTTCACATGATCTCGAAAGAATGTGGTTGTAGTCCCTGGATTTTATTCCAGAAAAAGTAACCCGACCAAGGCAGCAACTCCAAACCAGAGTAGGAAACCGCCAGTGGTTGTGGTCCGTAAGGGGGGTCCGTCGCCTGAGATTGTACGGCCTGAAAAGGAAAGAGAAGAGCATTCATGTCATACGGATTCTGCTCCAGATATTCAGGGAGAAGATCCGTTAATTCCAACTTTAACTCCCACAGTTCAGCTATATCCAAATATAGCCAACTCGGGTTTTATGGCAGGGAAACAAGCTGATGAGCTGTTTGAAGAACAAATACAGGAAATTGACCGAGACTTATGCAAGTTTGAAGCCATCAGGGAAACTTTTCCGGAAAATCAGGGGGAAAATAATAAGGAAAATATTTTAGAAGGGTTGACAATTAATAAGGGAGGATCTTCGGCAAAAGAGTACTCACGTGCACACACCTCTACTCCCTTACAGGATGGTCCAACATCAGTTTTAGCTGATATTTCAAATATTCCAGAATTTACTACTAGAAGATGGAAAAGACTCACCAGGGCCGAGACAGAATCAGATATTGTAATGGAAGATGCAGTGGGAGAAAAAAGGAGTGGCAGAGAGGAGGATCAACCGGAGTTACTGAAAAAAAGAAAATTAGTTTCTCGAGTGGATGAAGTAGTAACAAATATATTGGCGGAGGCTGGATCCCAGCCCCGCCAGAACCAATGAGTCTCTTGTGTTGGAACTGTCGGGGGCTTGGGAACCAACGAACAGAAAATCAGCTCGTAGATATGGTTCGGGCAAAAGATCCCTCCGTTGTGTTTATAGCCGAAACATGGACGGATGAAGCAAGGCTAGTTTTAGTTCAAGACAAAATGAAGTTCAAACATAGATTTGTGGCTCCAAGAAGAAATAAGTCGGGCGGACTAGTAATTTTTTGGAAGGAAGATTTCGACTTAAAAATCGAAACTTTCTCAAAAAATCACATTGATACAACAGTGAATAAGAATAAGGATGATGAATGGAGGTTTACAGGATTTTATGGGGAACCTGACACACATAGTAGACAAGAGGCATGGGCTCGGTTGAAGAATTTGAAATCAAGGGGATCTGCACCTTGGATTTGTGCGGGAGATTTTAATGAGATAACAAAACAATCAGAGAAAAGGGGTGGTAGAACTCGGCCACATGGACAGATGCAAGCATTTAGAGAAGTGCTTGATGAATGCGGCTTTATTGATTTGGGTTTTGTGGGATCTGAATTCACATGGCACAAACATTTTGCGGGTTATACAGTGTGGGAGCGCCTTGATAGAGCTGTGGCAACTTCGGATTGGCTGTCTTTATTTCCGGATACCAAAATTTATCATTTGGAGGCCGATGCATCTGATCATAGACCTATTTTGATTGTACCGGATGGGATGAATTGTTCACAACAGAGGCCGTTTCGATTTGAACAGATGTGGCTGACTGAACAAGGCTGCACGGACACAGTACAAGCTGTGTGGCAGCGGCACAGTGGGGAAAATGAGGCTTTCAAGGTGATACGAAAGGTGGATGAGTGTGGGAAGGAGCTGACCAAATGGAGTAAAAATAATTTCAGAAATGTGAGGAAAGAATTGGAAAAAACAAGAAAATTGTTGGCGAAAGCTGAATTGATTGCAATGAATGGAGGCAGCAACAAAAGAATGAAATACCTGGAAAAGCAAATACTCACACTTCTTGACCGTGAGGCAAAAATGTGGGCACAAAGATCCAAGGTGCAATGGCTTCGTGATGGTGACAAAAACACTTGCTTCTTCCATAGTAAAGCAACGCAAAGAAGAAGAAGAAATTACATAAAAGGGTTATATGATGAAACTGGTCAATGGTACACTCACCCAAGTCGTGTGAATGATATTGTTGTACAGTTTTATCAAAAACTCTTTACCTCTAGTGAACCCGTGGATTTTGAGGAGATTTTGGAGCAAATACCTACAAAGGTTGCAGAAGACATGAATGGGGAGTTGCTAAAAGAGTTTACTTCAGAGGAGGTTGAAATGGCTTTAAAGCAGATGGCACCCATAAAATCACCTGGACCGGATGGCATGCCACCACTTTTTTACCAGAGCTGTTGGTCTTTGGTAGGTCCCGATGTTACAGAAGCAATTTTGTGGTATTTAAATTCAGGTACTCTGCCTAATGCACTCTGTCACTCTTTTATTACTTTAATTCCTAAAGTAAAAAATCCTGAATATGTCTCACAGTATCGGCCTATCTGCCTCAGTAATGTTCTTTTTAGAGTCTTTTCCAAGGTGTTGGCAAACAGGTTGAAAAAAATTATGCCACAGCTTATTTCCGATCATCAAAGTGCTTTCATGGCTGATCGGTTAATTTCTGACAATATCATGGTGGCTTTTGAGACTCTACATTACATGAGGAATCATTCATCGGGCAACATAGGATACATGGCATTGAAGTTGGACATGAGCAAGGCTTATGATAGGGTGGAGTGGCTATACATGGAGAAACTGATGCGGAAGATGGGTTTTGCAGAGGCATGGGTTAAATTGATGATGATGTGCATTTCTACTGCCACATACTCGGTTTTGATAAATGGGGAACCCCAAGGGCACATTACTCAAACTAGAGGCCTTCGACAAGGCGACCCCCTCTCCCCTTATTTATTTTTATTATGTACGGAGGGCTTTCATGGTTTGTTAAAAAAAGCTGAAATAATGGGCGAGATAAGGGGGGTTTCTATTTGCAGGAATGGTCCTAGACTAACCCACCTTCTTTTCGCAGACGATAGCCTTATTTTCTGCAGGTCAAAAGAAAGTGAGTGCCAAAAGCTATTGGAAGTCTTATCCAAGTATGAAGGAGCATCGGGGCAACAAATAAATAGAGACAAAACCACTCTATTCTTCAGTAAATCAACTGCTCTGGCCATGCAAAACACAATAAAAAATGCTCTTGGAGTACCGGTGGTGCAACAATATGAAAAATACTTAGGCCTACCATCTTTCATTGGCAGAAGGAAAAAAGAGAGTTTTGACAATATAAAACAGAGGGTGTGGAAAAAGTTGCAGGGATGGGAAGGGAAACTATTATCTCAAGCAGGAAGGGAGATTTTAATCAAGGCAGTGGCTCAAGCTTTGCCCACATATGCGATGTCATGTTTCAAGCTACCACGTGGTTTGTGCCATGATATTGAGGCTTTGGTTAAAAAATTCTTTTGGGGACAAAGAGGAGAGGGCAGAAAGATCCATTGGACAAAGTGGGAGGAGCTTTGCAAACCGAAGACACAAGGGGGGATGGGTTTCAAAGATCTTTCAAGGTTCAACGATGCCTTACTTGCAAAACAAACTTGGAGACTCTTGCATGATAAAACATCACTGTTTTATAGAGTTTTCAAGGCCAGGTATTTTCCCAACTGCACAATCATGGAAGCAAAGAGCCCGAGTTCAGCCTCATATGCATGGAAGAGCATAATCAAGGGCAGGGAAGTGATACAAAAGGGTGCGGTTTGGAGGATTGGTGATGGACGTTCAGTTCCAATTTGGGGTACACGGTGGCTGCCTGCAAAACACTCCCCAAAAATTATTTCACCTTGTCCAGAAGCATTGGCTGATGCAAAAGTCTGTTTTTTCATGGAGGCTGATAACAGATCATGGAAGGAAGATGTGTTAGATGAAAATTTATTAAGCTTTGAAGCAGACATGATAAAAAAGATCCCCCTGAGCCACACGGACCAGGCAGATACACTCACTTGGCCTTTCACCCCAAATGGGGAGTACACAGTCAAATCGGGATACACTTTCTTGCAACAAGAGTATCAATCTGCTCAACCTGGCCATTCTGATCCTGAGTACTTGAAACCTCTTTGGAAGGCAATATGGAGTTTACAGGTTCCGAGTAAGGTAAAAAATTTTATTTGGCGAGCAGCAAAAAATTCTTTACCTGCAAAGACGAACCTGATGAAGAGGAAGATCATCGAGGAAGACCTCTGCGAACAATGCAAAGACCAGAAGGAGGACGTGGTCCATGCAATATACCACTGTCCGAAGCTACTTGATCTATGGTCAAAAGTGAAGCTCTGGAATCACAGTTGCCTGAAGCAGGCGACCTCTTTTATTGATCTAATTGGTTGTGTTTTTGCAGATAACAGGGACCCAACACTCTTCTCCATGGTAGCGTGGGCAATCTGGCAACGAAGAAACAATCTTCGCCTCGGAAAACCAGTGACCACACTCAACGAGCTGCTAACACAGGCACAGGAAAGGCTGACCGAATTTAAACTTTATAATTCATCAACCATTATTCCAGTGGGCCGACCACCAACCAGTTGGCAAGCTCCGATCAGCAACACTTACAAGGTGAACTTTGATGGAGCTTTATTTGCAGCAGAAAATAGCGCCGGTTTGGGAGTGGTTATCCGGAATTCAGAGGGACAAGTCATGCTCTCTCTCTCGGAAAAAATCATACTCCCTTTTACAGCTATCGAAGTGGAAGCAATGGCAGCAAGGAGGGCTTTGGAGCTAGCACTAGAGACCGGGTTTCAGCAGATAACCTTGGAAGGAGACTCGCAGACACTCATCTCAGCATTAGAAAACAATACTCACCATCTGTCAAGCTTTGGACACATAATAAAGGACATTCAGTATCTCGCCTCTTGTTTTTCAAAAATAAATTACTCTCATGTGCGTAGGCATTGTAATACTGTAGCTCATTCTTTAGCAAAAAGAGCAGTTTCTCAACCGCAAATGCAAGTCTGGATGGAGGATGTACCACCAGATATTCTTCCTGTACTTCAGGCCGACTTGACTGGCCTTCCTATTTAATAAAAGCTTGGTCTTGTTTCTCAAAAAAAAAAAAAAAAGATCTTTCATCTAATTTCATTAAAAAAAATTTGTTAAGTATGCAATTAACTAATGAAAAAAAAAAATTGAAAAAAAAAATTCTCACATAAAAAAATCTATATAATATTTTTATTAATTTTATAGAATTTTTTTATGTGAGAAAAATATTTTTTTATTACAATTTTTTAACAAAATTGGACCTAAAAAAAAACTGAATGGATTCAATTTAAAATTTAAAATACTTATTTGAACAAAAGTAAAGTTAGAGTATTGAAATAAATTTCAATCCAATTTATTAAAGGGTGTAATTTTCATTTTAGTCTTTATTTTATATATAAATATATGCAAAATATTTGAAATTAATGGTATCTATTCTATGATTATTATTCTTTACAATTTGACCAAGACATCAAAGAAATTCTTTTGGGTGTATTAGCTAGGAATTCAATCTAAGTTCGTTCTATGATTAGTGTACTTTACAATATTCAACTACAATCATTAGTCTATTTCTTTGGAATTCCATAAAGGATATTATCATTATACTATCACTTAAAATTAATTAAAGTCCTCTTAATTAGCCTTATTATCATTCCTTCAAAATGTGATACTGGGGAAGGGATTGAGAGTTTGATACTATCTTACTATCACTTCCATACTCAAGAAGTGCTATTTGATTTGAGATGAATGGATTATACTTGAAACATTACTGAATGATTCAATGAGGCCAGCTTAATACACCTCTAACATTAGTTTATTTTTGGTTCAATAATGATGAGAGTTTATTTATTTATTTACTTATGTATTTTTGTTTCCTTTGGGTTCCATTCCAATGACTGGAATATCAGAAGGCTATGTTTATGTTGCTTCAGATTCATTCTTCTTATTTTATTTACCATAAACTATTTTATTCATTGTTGTCTTCTGTTTAGAAACAGTACTAGATATTAAACATATACATTCTCAAATCAAGCTACAAACAAGTTTTTACAACAATAAGGAAGGGCCGAAGGCATTGTAGTGGTGGTCCTATCTAATATGAGCACAATAGAAGTAGGACTTTTCAAGTGGTGAGTTTTTTTTACAAAAACCTTTACTTTCTTATCTTCATTTTAAAAATTGTTGTATCGAACACAGCTTTTAATTCTACGCATGAAATGAATATAAATTGCAGAAGCGTAATTTAAAACACAATTTAATTCTAATTGAGAATGCACTTATAAGTGATAAAGCACCTATACTTTTCTATAAGCACGGTTTCCATTAACCACTTTTAAGATAATTATAAAATTTTTACTTCTAGAGTACTTTAAACATTATATTATAAAAAGTAGTACGTGTTCTTCAATTCAAATCATTAAAAAGATACAACGACAAAAAAACTTTGTTGGTGGCAAATCTTAAGGTGATTTCACCTTCCTTATTATCTGCAGTGCTGGATGCACCATTGCATTGGAGTGGTGCTGCTTAAAAGATTCCAAACACAATACTTGATTTCTTTTACTTGTTCCCAGTTCAATTCTTAATCCAAAGAAGAATTAAAACTTTAAACAAAAGTTACCCACTAGGGTTCAAGGACCACCCTTTTTTTTAATCTTTTCATTGGATATGTCTAATGAGACCTATAAAAGTATAAACTTTATTTTATTTTTTTCTTGGCTGGAAGTATAATAAATACAGTGTCTTCTTGTTCTCTCTTTCCTTAAAGCCTACATCATCGGTTGCAATAGAGGCTTTAATACTAAACCACAAACGATGTCAATAACAATAGCATATATGTCAATAAATTGGACAGCTTGTCTCGCACTGACAACTTCTTCAATTTTATTTATTTTTATGAATCTCCTTTGGCTTTAAGTTACGATGAATTGATCATGATTGATGATGCATGAACTGAACTGTACTGAAGAGTGAAAGGGTTGAGGGGTATGGTCCTTCAGGGACAGGGTTAGCCATAATCACGTGCGTAAAAAATTCTCTGACGTCATCATCTATATATACATGCATGGCCTATTGTATTGATGCTTGCTGGGCATCCAAGGAGGTTGGGTCAACGATCACGGCGCGTGGATGGGCCCAAATCCAATACAAATTAAACTTTGTTCCTTTCCTCTCTTTGGGGCAAACGTCACGTGAACGCCCATGTCCTACACGATTCCATGTCGGCACATATTTATCCTCTTTTTGATAAGACTTTGACAAGACTGCCCCACCCTTTTGTCCATGAGATATTCTGGAAAATCTCGTGCACCGATTGTGCGGTGGATGGAAGTTAAGGGGCATTTGGTACGTCATTTTAATAAAAACACATATTTTTAAACAACATAATACATATTTTTACACACTTTTTTATTTATACATATTTTTACACATATTTTCAAATAATAAAACACCTATTTTTAAATGCATGTACTAAACACTCTTAAGATTTCTATTTTTAATAGTGTGTAAGTGTGAGCCTCCAAAATTTTGAAAAATGTAATTATTATTGAGATTCATTTATGTTAATAAATATTTGAATTGAATAAATTTAAAAGTTAGATAAACTAATGGAATGAAAGTAAAGCCAAAAAATTGAAATGAATTTTAGTCAAACTTAGAAGATACAATAAAGTAAAGTTATTTCATAAATAAGAATAATGCTATAATTATTATATTATAGAGACAATACAAATATCTAAGTTTCATTCATATATTAGTATAAAAGTTACATCTTTTAAATTCTCAATTTTGCATGAAAATTTTATATTGAGATTTATACATTCTTATATTATATGAAAGTGCGATATCTAATTAAACATCATAATGTTAGAATTTATTTTTCATGAAAAGAATATTACAATTTCAAAGAAAAATTAAATCAATAAGTTTCATATGGTGTTAATTTACTTACTTCTCATAAAGTGTGATATTTCAATAGAAAACTCTTTAAGCAAATACATATATATATATATATACATTTATATGTATTTATCTATACTATTAATAAGAAGATTCTTATTTGTATTTGTTATCTATTTGAATTCAAATACTTCAACTATCTTTATCAAAGAAAAAAAAACAAAATTACTTTAAAAAAAAAAACACTACCTCACGGTAAAACTACTCATTCTTATTCCAAAATTTTTATGGTTTTTTTTTTTAATTCTTTAAAGCATTCCAAAAATTTTGTTATCCAAATTCTATACATCTATCATAAATCCCCATCCATCCACACTAACGTATATGATCTTTCTTTTGTTCAAATCTCAAATTTTTTTTACTTATTACAATTCTTATCACAATCAATAAATTCAAATGTCCCATTGGTTTTAACTTCTTACGGTTTTCTATCTCTTTTTTAAACATTATTCTAGTTACCTTACCTCCTTCTTTAAAAAAAAAAAAATACACGTTTATTTATATATCACTTTAAACATTATAACACTAAATAAAAAAACAAATAAATAAATAAATAGTGTTATTGCACGCACAAATCACATGTGATGAGTCTAATATATGTATATTGAGATTAAAATTTGGTCTCCCAAACAAAAATTGATGGTTGCTTATGTCCATTGAACTCACCATCGAGTGTGTTTGGAAATAACTATTATACCCTTTTTTTTTACAAAATAAAATAACGTACTATGCTTATACTTATCCCTTTGGAACGTGATCATATAGACTCCGTCCCAGATATGTTGACAGACCAATAATATCTTGTCATATCATCATCCTCCCATATCACATTCCGAAATATATTAATTGGATATGTTTATTATGCTTCTCAAAAAAAAAGGATATGTTTATTATATATTCTCTTCTCTATGTCCCGTAAAAATAATTTATTTGACAAAAGCACAAGTTGTCTAGTTTTAAAAACAACCATTCATGAAATATTTTTCTTCTTAAAAGCAAAGAAGTTTAAAAAACAACAATAATAAATTCTTTATGCCCACTTGCAACTTTGTTCTTTTGTTTTACTTATTTTTTAGAAACAAGTACCTTATACTATTCTTCCCATCAAAATAAAAAAAGTACCTTATACTATTACTTATATACTAATGCAAAAATAAAATATATTTAGTAATAGAAAAACGCAAAGGATATATTTGATTTTGAGAATATTACTTATATACTAATACAAAAATAAAAGATAGTAAAAGAAAAACGCAAAGGATATATTTGATTTTGAGAATGGACAACTATATTGAGATGTCCAAAATGAGAAATAATGTTGACTATAATTATAAGAAATGGACAACTATACAGAATAATTAGGAATGAAAAATGTTCTCATGAAGGGCATTCGCCTAACCAACCCTGTCTTGATAAATAATTAAAATTATTTTTCTATATGATTTAACTTTTTTTATATATAAATACCTTATTACAAACCCAAAAAAAAAAAATAATAATAATAATAATAATTCTCTCTCCAAATAGTCTCATTACGGACAAAATGGGCTTTTGCCCTTTTCAACCAAACTAATTAGCCTTATGCCCTCCTTCCCAAACTAAATAGGAAAATGCCCCTCTTTTAAAACTCGATTTTTAACAAATCGAGTTAGGTCCTATAGCGGCGTTTTTAAGGATCTATAGTGACGTTTTTCAAGACCTATAGTGGCGTTTTGTAACTCGATTTATATGAAATCGAGTTATAGGTAAAAAAAATTAAAAAAATTGCCTATAACTCGATTTAATGGAAGTCGAGTTAAAAAACGTCACTATAGGTCTTGAAGACGTCACTATAGGTCCTTAAAAACGCCGCTATAGGGCTCCAGATTTATTTTTTTTTATAACTCGATTTATCAAAAATCGAGTTTTAAAAGAGGGGTATTTCCCTATTTAGTTTGGGAAGGAGGGCATAAGGCTAATTAATTTGGTTGAAAAGGGCAAAAGCCCATTTTGTCCGTCTCATTACCATTGTGAGTGACATGATATGTGATCGATAGCTCCATGTAAGCCATCCTAAGTATAGGCCCACGTGTACACCACTAACTAAAAGGGTAGAGAATGAGATTCATCACCTAGTTTAGGTCCAAATCACTTTGAACCTCTATGTATGGGTTTAATAAACCAACTTTGAGTTTGGAGTTAAGGTATGAAATTGGAAAAGTGTTAAGTACTCAAGCCCTCCCGACCAAGTGGGCCAGCCTTCACTAGTGTCGTTAAGTCATTTTTTAAGACATAGGAGATTATTAAAGGACCATATCCTAATCATGCATTTTTTGTTTTAAATAAAATACACAGTGAGTTTCGTATCGCTATCAACATTAAGTTTATATCTCTTCGTGTGATTGATGGAAGGGCTCACTAAATCAGTTCAAAATGAAGTCCTTTGGTGTATGTTTTTAGTAGTGATAAAATTTTAGTAGATAAAACTAGAAGGAGAGTTAATACCAAGTTAGAAATTTGGAAAAAGGCTCTATAATTTAAGGTTTTCCATTTGGAAGGACTAAAATAGAGTACATGAAATGTAAGTTTAATAAAAGTAAAAACATAGATGATAGAGCGGTAAGACTTGATAGTTAAAAGATACTAAAGAGTGAGAGTTTTTGTATCTTGGATCAATAATTCATAAAGATTGAGAGATTGAAAATGATGAGAATTATAGGACAATAGTAGGATGGATAAAGTGTAGAAGCAGATTAAGAGTATTGTATGATCGTAGAATACCTATCAAATATTTTTTTTTTTTTAAATTATAACATTATTATACAACTAGCTATGCTCAATGGTATTGAATGTTTAGCCTTTTAAGAATCAACATATTCATAAAATGAGTATAGCTAAAATAAGAAAATTAAAATGGATAAGTGAAAATAAATAAAAAGATAGGATTATAAATGAGAAAACCCACTTTATGACATAGGTGACTTCTGGAGTACCACATCACCATACTCAGAAAGCAATCTAATAATTTTCCATCCAAATAATCTACACTATCAAAACCTATTCACGCACCACCCACGTACGTCAAGCATTAGTCCCACTCCCACTCCCACTTAGTAATTGGGTGGCTTTAGAATCACTCCAAGGGCCGAATGTCTGCTCTGAAAGCATGAGTAATCCTCCAATGAAGATTATTTATAGTTATAGATATTAGATACCCATTCATGATCACGAAGAGTAAAGAATATTTGTTATAAACAAATAAGTTTTTGTGGAGCCAAGCATACCCAGCATCCCGAATCTCATGGGCCTATATGGATAGCAAATTAGGAACGTCAGCGCCATTTAATTACTTTCGGGTAACCATGATGCGAACTTGCATTAACGTTAACAATTCATTCATTACATTACATATATTTAAGCTACCAATTCCATCCACGCTGTTGGCTAGGCTGTCGACTACAATTCAGTCTTGAGTGAAAATGATGTATTTGTAACTTGTAAGTGACCTAGCTACTAATAATAGGGTTATCTTAGTGAATCAGGCAATGTTATTTTGTACTTCCAAGTTTCACCAAGACTTTTCCTTTCAGCTCAGTTTCTAACGGAAAATTATCTTAATTAATCTAGAAAATGAGGAAAGACCATTACTTTCAACCTAGTACGTACCCAAGTGAAAATTATCTTGATTAATCTTGAAAAAATAGAAAAGGGAAATTCAAATCAGTCATTCTCATTTATATTCCTTGTGTCTTCCTAATGGTACGTTTGAATTCGGAGAGAGAGAGAGGGGGGTAGAGTAGAGTATAGTAAAATTGGCTCAAAATTAGCTTATTTTCAACCAACTTTACTTTATTTTCAGCCAACTCTACTTTACTCCCCTCCCTCCCCCTCAATCCAACCAGACCCTTTATTTTGTAACTAATGACGTGGACAATGAACACCTGCCAAAATGAAAAATCAGAGGAATACCAACGTAGTGTTGACCAAATTGTTTCTGGTGCTTAAGTCTACCAAAATAAATATAGAGAATTTTCTAATATTTAGTATATTACTTTTGTTAACGCATGTAGTTTTGTTTATATTGAATTTTGGTTATACATTTTCTCTTATTTTTAGCTGTAATGGAAATTGTAGAGTTTGAATTAACAATCCTAACTCATAGGAACACGATCATTGCTTTAGAACAATCAGATTGACCGGAAAGGTGTTTAGCCGAGAGTACCTATTTGAAGAGAAAATACACTATATATCCGATATATGTATCCTCCCTCTCACATGGAGTACCTACTCGACAGTCTCATATTTAATTGGATTGGGTTGGACTCTAGTTAGTGACTCAGTCTGATCAACCTGAACAGAGGTTCTAAAGAGTCTGAGGTTTGACCTAAACTGAATGCATCTTCCAAGCAATGCTAAAGTCAAATTGTCATTCTCAAGCAATGCTAAACTCACTTGCAGCTTCGGGTTAAAAGGTGATCGCGTGGGTAGTTGATAGAAACAGCAGTTAAACTAAATTCTAAAGAGTGCGACTGCGCTAAATTAGTAGAGCTCTAATAATAACATAGATATCTTTCCTCAATGTAATTTAACATATATATGTAATATGAGTATGACTATAGCTAAGCAGATCTTTTGGGTTCAAAATTCAAATTCTATTCTAAAAAATTCATGATAATAAAAACAAAACAGAGTGTTTAATTACAATCAAGCGTGTAGAATTTAGGTATGAAAATTGTCTTCTTCATGATAAGGGGGGATAGGTTTGGCATTAACTGGAGTATGTGATATTTTGCTTCTGTTTGCAAATCGTTTATTAGTGAATAATTATCATTTTTTTGTTTTACAAGATAGAAATTTTACTTTAACCTAATCTAAATTTATGTGTGAAACTCCCTCTAGAGACTTGAACTCCGGTCATTATCTTCCACACTCTACAAGCACTTATAATTATAGAAGTGACTATCGCATCAAGGGTGTATGGTAGTATTTTCAAGTACTTTGAGAATAAGGTGACCTGACGCTCTTTTTCTTACATTTATGTCAAATCCTATTAATTAAATTCATGGTAGCTTCACTATAAATATATGAATAATATTCTGTTCACAATATTTTCACAACAACTCTTAATTAATAAATTATTTTTTATTTATTATTATTATAATCTGAATCCATCAATAAAATTATTTTTTTATCTTTCTCTAAATATAAGAGGAATAAACGTCATGTCACTTTATTCCAAAAATATCAATTCTTAAACAAAAAATCCAAAATTTCCTAATAATTTTCCTTTATTATCCCACGCTTTTTTTCTTTTTATTTTGGCTAAACATAAACGGGAGCCTTGACAAAATCGGTGCCAAGTCTTTACAAAAGCAACTTGACAGAATCACTCAATCCAATAAAATCATTATTTAAAATCCAATGACTTGGTATTCAGCAAAAAAAAAAAAATCCAATGACTTGGTCAAGTTGCACAATTTTAAATTTTTTTTTTCTTCCACAAGAAGACCTAAAAACGGGAACAAAATCGAAAAGGCTCGAATAAACGACTTAGCTTTTGGTATTGCTCCTCTTTATCTTTCATTATTATAACATAAACAAAAATTATTTTTAAAAAAAAAATTTAAGTGTTTGGACCTACCGGCTAAGATCTGCACTTTTACCATCATATATATATATATATATTTCATATTTAAATGGGGTTGATATGCACCAAGAAGCTTGGAATTTGTTGTGGTTGCCCAGATTCAATGAAAGAGAGCGGTTGTGAAATCCGCGTCACAGCTTATCCTTGTCTTGCTTTGAATAATTTTGCTGGCCACCCAATCTATATTCCAGTCGTCTCAACTCTCCACGTGTCTTCTCTATTTTTCTTTTCTATATATCTTCCGTCTTGGACTGTTTTGCCCTTGGTTAATTACAAGGCAACATAATATGTTAATTAGTCAAATAATTTTGTATCATCTTTCTTCATTAAAACTGCTGGAGCAAAGCAAAAAAAAAAAAAAAAACTATTAACGCATAGAAGCTCCATGAAGATCTATTGGACTCACAAAAAAATCCTTGAAAACTGTTGGACTCTTAAGGAATCTCATACTTCACTTCAAAGAATGACTTTAATCTCTCGGAGATCATGCATTGGCTACTTGAAGCAGCTCAAATAGTACCTAAATCCCATAGTGGTCCAATACCACATACCTCACACATAATAGGGTATAGTGGTTCTCATCAAAAAAAAAAAAAAAAAAAAGGGCATAGTGGTTTGGAATGTTGTGGGACAACTTTTCGGAAATGGCAAGCATGTTACATGACAATGTATGCTTGGCTACATGCTGAAGGGAATGAAAAATCATGTCACAAACCAAGTGTGTGTGGATGCTCTAAACTCACAGTCACAGCTCAATCTTTCTTCCCCTAAATTATATTTTTTTGGTTAGTGTTACAGCTCAATTAGTACAATATATGTGGAAGTCAGCTATGCTTGTTTGGTAGTACTGCTAGAAGCAAATCCAAGGGTATCTTCACTTTTTTTTTAAAAATATAATTGATTTACATGTAGATCTAACTTGTCACTACTATAAATCTCTACGTGACAAGCTCTAATGATTTTCTATTATTTTTCAACTAATCTAAATGTTCTTAATGTTGTTAATGGACCAAAATTTAATTTTATTGACATAAAAAAAATTCAGGGCGGTCTCAAAAAAAATTTTAAAGGTAAATAAATTTTAAATTTTAAATTTTTATATATATTTTTTTTTCAGGTCAGGGTGGTCTTGGGACCACCTTGGCCATAAGGTGGCGCCACCACTGGACGAAGCACCTATTAATCAATTGGTGAATTTAGTTTTTAAGCTTAATCTAATCTTGCCCTTAGTGTTTGTTTGCTAAATATGTGACAAAAAGCCAAAAACTAGCTTATTTTTAAAAAACTTAGTTTTGTTATAAAAAAAAACAACAACAACAACAACAACCAAGACAAAAAAAACTAAAAGCTAAAAGTTATTTTTCTTTGTCAAATAGATACTAGTGAACATTTCCAGCAAAAAACTAATATCTTTAATGGACAAAATTTAGATACAGTATCTTAGGTTCTCATCTTAAAATTCAGTCATGTGGCTACTTAACTATAAAATACACTTTCTTCCCATGAAAAAAAAATCCACATGGCAGAATCTTAAAAGGGGAATCTAAGGAACAACATTTAAGTACTGTACCTAAGTCTTGCTCGTCTTTAATTATTTCACCAAAAGTAAGAGAATTTTAGCTTATTTGACTCTCTTTTTTTCATGTTTTCAAGTAGACGGCTAGAGTTCAAATCACATTCTCATTATTGTAACTATTGAATTATTAATAAAAAAACATTTTACCAAAAATAAATAAAATAACTACTACAATACATCTCTTTGTCTAAAAGCTTTTAGCTTTTTTTTTTTTTGCGTATTGTTTTAGTGTTTTTTATTTTTGTAAATTTAAAAAAATTAAATTTTAATTTGTTGACATACATTTAACATAAAATTACCAAAAATTATATCATAATTAATAGAGTATAAGGTGTGACAAAATATTTATATTATAAACACAATAAGTTACTAATAATGGTATATTTATCTTTTGAGGTAGAGCATGTGCTAATTCACAATTTCACATATATTTAGCATTTGTGACATTTTTGGAATCTGAAATCACGGTAATGGTAGATTTATATTAATTTATTACTGTAGTTACGTTCTCCATATTGTTTTAGAAGGCCAAAAAAAAATTAGAAAAAAATATATATACATATGCTAAAAGTGTACACAATCATATAAAATAGGAAAACCCATGTATTTGAGCAAAGTAGCATACAAGTACTGCTGCTACATGTGGTGAGATTACGAGAGATCAACAAGAAGTGGGTGGATGATGAGGGTGGTGATGGGAACCAAAATTGTTGGGACTGGGAGAAGGTTCCGTGGGGCCCATGGCAAATGCGGCGAAACGCAGCATTTACAGAAACCATAAAGCCAAGCAAGCAACCCAATATTATTCTCACACAAACCACTCGCACCATTCATTATCGCTTTTCTTTTCAAATATATATATATATATATATTTTTTTTTTTTTTTTTTTTTTTTGAGAAAGAAATATATATATATAGTCTTATGGGTTTGGTTCCCAAAAATAATTAAAAAATTAATAAATAAATATAGTAAAAATGGTATTATAGTGGGTTATGATGAGTGATGTGTACTCCACCCACTACTTCCCAAGATAGAAGGAGAGGGATTCCCTTAACTTTAAGTGGAGGATAATTAATTAATTAATTAATTAATATATAGAGAGTAATCAAAGTTAGACTGCAAGACAAAGAAAAGGGGTTGTATGATGTATTCAAATATTATTAAACAAACAAAAGGCAAAGGCAAACCCTCCCCAATAGCCAAAATCGACGCTGACAAAATGCCCTTGTACACTGTATGCTTGCCTTCCTATTGGCTGATAGGGACGCAAAAACAGCAACTTTGTAGGCCCCTCTTTTCTTTTCCCCACAAGCCCAACTCCTTTCGATACCTTTTCTAATTCCATACGACTCTTTTCCTTCTCCAAAAGCCGTCTCTCTCTCTCTCTACTACGAACAGTTCTTTTGGTGACATTTATGTGCTCGTACACCTTGACACAACTTAAAACAACTTGTTATTTGTCATTTTATAATTAGATTACAATGGCCTACCAACCATTTTTTCGCCCGAGTAATAAAAAAAATCTCTAGTATGAATTCATCTATCTCACACATATATAATGGCATTAATAACACAATGTATACCAAGACTTTGGAACTATTATTAGTCCACCATTAAATATATTTAGTGAAAAGTAATATACAATTATAATCACTACATGTCTATTCAGCCAAAAAAATTAATCACTACATGTCTAAAAAATGATATAGTGTGTGGTACTGGTACTAGTCTTTTGGTACAACGAAAGGTCTGAGCAGCATTAAACGAGCGAAACCCAGAAAGACCAACTGTGGTTCAAATCAAATCTTAAAATATTTGTTTTTTAGTACCGGATAAGCCTAAACTACGAAGATCAAAATTAGACGGCATGTTTTGTTTTCCCCCAACAAAAATGAATGGCATACGGGTGCAAGTTTTGAGTTTTCTTCTTATATGTGAAAGTGTGAGGACCACGCGCCCTTTAGGTGTGTGGTGAGCACGCTCTAATCACATCTGGAATATTTGGCTTCAGCCTTCAGATCCATATTTGACGGAGTAGGAACTAGCAGTACCCAGTCTGTTGTGATCGCTGTTCAAGGGGAGATTGTCCTCCAAGCCCATGCTTATGTTTCTCTTTTTTATTTATGAGTCATATGTACATAATGTTTTTATAACATAATCACAACAAATTATAGGTAATAAGTTATTATTGGTTTTAATTTAAATTTATAACTAATAATAACTTGTCACTTGAGATTTATTATAAAATATTACGAAAATATTATAAACATATCATTTCTTTTTCTTTCTTGTTCTTTTTTTGGGTTGAAACACCAAACCCACGTTTATCAGCTTGCCATAAATGAAAAAAATTATTTATTAAAAAAATTGTTACAATTTACAATATTTTTATAACAAATCATATATAATAAGTTGTTACCTACCACTGCAATCTTTTTTTTCTCTATAATATTTTCATAACAAATCTTATATGATAATTTGGGCCAAAATGACATAATAGCACATTTTTGCAAAATATATGAAGATCTACCACGGTTTCAGAATATATAGTAATCTACCATTATTTAGTTACTCAAATTTAAGGAAGTCGAGTTCCATGAAACTCGAATTCCTAAATAGTGATAAATTGCCAAATATTTCTGAAATAGTGGTAGATTGCAAAATATTTTGAAAAAAAAAATGATATTTGGCCATTTTGGCCTGATAATTTGTTACCTACCACCTTTTTCTTTTTTTTTTTTTTTTTTTTTTTTGTCCACACTAGCAGGGACAGAACTATCATTGGAGCAAAATTCTTTTTAAAAAAATATTATTATATATGTGTATTGATTTTAGCAATTTTGTTTCTCTTAAACAATATCATTGATTATTTTAAGTGTAATGCTATACTCACAAACTTTTTTACAACATTTTTACAAAATGTTCTGGTAACAAATTCTTATTGATTCGCATAATGAGCTCACCACTCACATCATTTTTTTACTTACCTGTAACTACTTATCATATCATTAATTTATAAAAAAAGCTTGTAACTCTAGCATTACACAGCCAACAGTAAAGCCGCCCCTAACACAAAGTTGTGGCCCTGTCCCTACACATTAGTAGCAATCATTAATAACCTGTCACATAAAAGTTTTGTGAAAATATTATGGACATAATTTTTTTTTTTTTTATTTAATCATGATTTTTCCTAGAATAGAGCCACTAGCCAAATGAATGGAATGGAATCATTGGATATGCATAGCTTCTTCGCCGCGTAAATATGTAATTTTGTTTTAAAAAAAATATACAGCACTATCTAGGGCAGGTCAAAATTGGAAGTAAACCTTCCCTAGATACATATCTTCCTGTAGACCCTTTGGAATCTATAAATTGGCTTCATCTTTTTGCATTAGTTTAGCTGTTCTTACTTCTTATTTGTTAATATAATTTGGGATTGGTTCGAGTATTATATTCTATTGCACATATCACATTCACACATTAACTAATTCAGGATTCAGAGTCAAGATTAGGAATCTGTACGGAGCCAGCAAATCAATTTTTTCCTTTAAAATACTGAAAACTACATTGGTGTTAGTCCTAGGAGAACAGAAATTTTCTTCACCCATAGGAGATAAAATTTGAATCGGTCAGTCCTTGAAATTTATCATTTCCGCATATTAGTAAAACTTCAAAATCTCTTATTCTAGATCAATAAGTCTACTTAAATATAACAAATATTTTTTCTTTTAACCGCTGAAATTGACAAGTTATAATTCTATAATAAAAAATTATAGGTAGTTAGTCCATGCTATACTAATCATAATTTATAATCTCTAAATTTTTTTTAATAATTATAAAATTTTATTATGTCAATAACATTATATCATGGATTTTTTTAATAGAGAAAATAACTAATACGCGGAAAACAGAAAGAAAGAAAAAAAAAATCTACATACGACGAGAGTGTACATGTGTTTTTGTGAGTATGTGTTTCACAAGTTATTTCTTTTTAGCAAAAATATTTATTGATACATTTAACAACCAACCAAACGGGCATCGATTCTCACACACTCTTTATAAAGTGTAATTACCACCATCAAATTGCATGTGAATTGTACTCTTCTAATATGGTTCTCTCTCTAGTCTCTACATATAACTCAAAAGAAAAGAAAAAAAAAATTCAGGAAAATGAAGTGGTTAGGACATGATTTTTGGTTTCGCTTTTAAGGTTTATAAATTATTAACTCAGTCCTATTCGTATAGCATGAGTGGATCATGCCGTGGTTACGGATATGTAGCTACTAGTTGCAGACCCATCCTGACCCACCTCCATCAAATTGTCAAACATTTTTATCATTCATCGTAAAATCCAATGCATCCACTCATTAATTAATATTTTATAAAGAAAACAATCCAAAAATTAAAAATTAAAAAAAGAAAAACAACGAAGAAGAAGATTAGCAAGAATCATTATTGATCATCTCTCATAGTCATAGGTAGATACAAAAGAAAAACATCACCGACAAACTTTCATCTTTCTCTATTCTCTCTAAACACAAAGAAGCTGAGAAATCCTGTGCCGGTGATTCACAAAATCTCGCCGGAATTTCAATTCCGGATATCATAAACTCCCTCCCCTAAAAAGCAGGGATATTAATCGTACCCTACTCGCACGTGTGAACATCAAATTCACCCCCAAAAAGTTTAAAAAAAAAAAAGAAAAAAGAAAAGAGGGAGAGCTGAGCTAGCTACTTCAATTGAACAAGTTGAGAAGCTTTCTCTCTCCGTACTGATCTGCAAAACCACTCTCGAAGGTCGTCACCGATTCCTCGGAATTCATCGACGGAGTTCCCGGACGCCGGATCTCCGGGTTGTACACCGATACTTTCGCTGGAGTCAGGCGGAGATCGAGATCGGTCTGGTACGGTTTGTTCGGCTCGCCGGATCGCCGGCGTTTTGGCGAGACCTTGGGTCGGGAATTCGGACTCGGATCCCCGAGATTCCACATGTTGGTACAGGTCACTTCGGCCTCGGAGACCTCGTCGGAGGACGGAATCGGTGCACCGGATGTGAGAAGCTCCGGCATCGGACGCAAAGTACCGCCGCGAAGGACAGTCTCAACCGCCGCCTGGCACACGTGCCAGTTACCAGTCCATAAAAGTCCAACGGCGCCGTTTACTGGGTTCACGGTCCTTCCACAAGCCTCAAACAACAAAGACTGAAACAAAGCTGAAAAAACACAACCAAAAGAAAGAAAGAAAAAAAAATCAGAACAAAGATTATAAGTTATAACACAACCCAAAAAAAAAAAAAAAACTACATAGTATTTGATATATGTACCAGGTCTTTGAGATTCAGATACGTTGGAAATGAAAGACATAAGGCCAGCACGACCAAAGAACTTGGCGACGAAGACAGTGGCGTGGCCTTGGGCTTCGGGGGTATCGATCCACTGCAAGCAAGGCCGTAGAATACACGATTCGCTGCAACCCTTTCGGAGAACTCGGCAACCGTTGCAACTCATTTTTCTTATCTTTCTCTTATTATTATTATCAGTGTTTCAAAGTTTCAAGTTTTAAAAGTTTCAAGACTCAGGACTCTCAGTCTCTTTACATGAACAACCTAAGATTATAAGAATGCAATATTTCTTTGAGCACAAGAAAGAAAGAAAGTAAGAGAGAAGAGAGGAGAGAAGGAATGGAATGAAGGTTTGGGACGAGAGGGGAGAGGGAGATTTATAAATAAAAGGAAGTGGGGTTTAGAGGGTAGGGAATAATTAACTAGGGTTGAGTTAGTTTTTGGGTAGTGGAATGAGGTGGTGGTGGTGGTGGGGGTGAGACTTTGAGAGAAGTGTGTGTGTTTGTGACGTGCTGTGGCTTTGTGGGCTCTGTCTTTTTGTTTTGTTTGGTGGAGAGGAAGTAATGTTAATAGGTTTTTTTTTTTTTTTGAGATGTGGGGACTCCAAGGTCTTGGGCGCGAGCGGCTCCGTGTTTCCGCGGATGGATGTTTCTCCACCGTTGGATTCTTTGCTTTTTGTTTGTGGATTAGATAATTGATGGGATTTCCCTTTCATCATTTCTTTTTATTTTTTTCTTCTTCCACTTTCTTCATATTCAAAGTTGAAGTTGTCCAAGTTCCTGGCGTCAGAAAAAATTTTCTAGTGGAATTACGAAAAGGGTTTTTTTTTTTCCCTTGGTTTTACCGTAGGGGGTGTGCACATGTACGTAAATTATTGGCTATTTTTGAGTGTTTTTGGGGAGGTTATATATTATATTTGCTAGTGGGGAAAAAGATATGATATTTTATGGGACTAATCATTGAGGGTTTTGTGCGAGATCAGGAAACACAACCATGGTTACCGCTGTAACTAACAATATATTATTAACATTCAATGACAATTTGACAATTGCATAATAATTCGAAGCTAATTTGTTGTTCTAACTTTTTATAGACGCTTGAAAATTAACTATGGTATGGCACTGTTAATTAATATAAAATTTTTACCCAGTTAGCTGTCATCTACATGCTAAACTAGCCACCGCATATACCTTCCATTACTGGACGTGAGTACTTTTGTTTTTTTTTTTAATAGAAAAAAAAAAATTAGACGTAGACTCATCAACCACACATTATGTGACGATAAGAGTAATAAAATCTTGATTGAGCTATTATTGTCGTGGCTACTTCTTATTGTTTAACTCTAGTTAGGGCCGGCCCTAGGCCTAGGCCACTTAGGCCACCACCTAGGGCCCCCTACTAGAGGAAGGCCCCAAATTTTGGGGCAAAATTTGATATTTAAAAAAAAAAAAAAAATGAGATATAGTAAAAAAAATTAGTTTTATAATTTTTCTCTACTTTTAAGGAGTCCCAAAGTATTGAGTAATGCTAAAGATAATACAACTTTAAATACATAGGTCTTACAAATAGAGTAATGCTATAGTTTTACAAATTATTTTACAACATTTTTACAAATTGTTGTTGTGGCTAACTTCTTATTGGTTCTCATCTGGATCCACCGATAACATCATTTTTTTATTTATCTATAATCATTCACTATATCATCAGTTTGTAAAAGTTTTTGTAAAAAAATTTGTATATCTATCATTTTTCCTTACAAATATATGTGTCACTAATCGTAAGAAATAATTCAGATAGGAAAATGCTATAAATATTATTAATTTTACTTAAAAACTTTACAAATTGATGTGACAATTAATATGATATGTGGATGTCAATAACCTATTAGATGCATTTTTGAATTATTTTTTGTGATTAATGATACATCTTTGTAAGCCTC
This sequence comes from Quercus aquifolioides, assembly GCA_019022515.1. Classification (NCBI taxonomy): domain Eukaryota; kingdom Viridiplantae; phylum Streptophyta; class Magnoliopsida; order Fagales; family Fagaceae; genus Quercus; species Quercus aquifolioides. Next base: position 42,688,005 of record CM032334.1, on the reverse strand, counting down.
ATGTTATAAAATTTTAATATCCCTAATATCATTCATTCAAATACTTATTTATTATCTTCTTGAAGTGTCACTAATCACATTCATTTCTACATCATTTGAAAGTTTTTTTTAGTAAAATTTGTTATAGTTTTAGCGTTTTTCCAAAAAAAAAAAAAAAAAAGCATATGACAAAATAAAAGGAATAAATTTTTTATTAAGAAATTATGATATTAAATACTAGTTAAATATTATTTAAGTGATAACAAAAATGTCTTATTTAAATATATCGCCTTAGGCCTCCAAAATTGTTGGGCCGCCCCTGACTCTAGTACTTTATTTCCTAGAATGTTTATAACTCTTATATTGAATTACATATAATTAAAGGAAAAAAAATTAAAGGATGCCTTAACATCATTAATTTTTTATGAAAAAAAAAAAAAAAATTAACTACCACCGTATACCCTTGATGCGATGATCACTCCATAAGTATAAGTGTTTTGTAGGGTGTGAGGGACAAGGACCGGGATTCAAATTTTCAAGATGGAGTTTTACACACATATACACTTAAATTAGGATAAAGTAGAATTTTTATCTTGTATAAAAATAATAAAAAAAAAAATTTATACAGTTTTTACCCTAATTAAATTCAAATATATATAATCTGAGTATATCCACCACAAGGTTACCTAACCTGATACAGAACAACCCAAGTCCCTAATAGTAAAAAAAGACCAAATATATATAATCTGAGTATATTCACCACTAGGTTACCTAACCTTTTTTTTTTTAGATTACTTACAACACACACACACAGGGGAGTGGGAAGCCGAGTTTAATATCACACAACTCACTACACACAAAAGCCGAACTCTTGAATGCAGTGTGAAGGCTAACCTAATACAGAACAACCCAAGTCCCTAATAGTAAAAAAAAGATCAATATTTTTTGCTTGGATGAGCTCAGATTTAAAATTAAAAGTAACTGATTTTTTTTTTACCCTAATTAAATTCACATATATAATATATTACGAGTATATCCACCACAAGATTAACTAACCTGATACAAAGAAACCCAAGTCCCTAATAATAGTAACTGAAGCTGGAAACAATTGGGACTTTCACAATTATATATAATTTACTTTATTCTGTATGAACCAGCAGATTTTTCTTTTCTTTTTTGTACATGGACCAGAAAAATTATTTTGTCTATATATTCTAAATTTTTTTTTTTGCTGAATGTATATATATTCTAATTTAATCATAAGTTCTATGTAACCCCCACATACTATACAATAAAAGTTACAGCCAATACTTAATGGCGTCATCATGTTTCTCAAAAAATAATAATAATAATGGCGTCATCAAGTGAATCTGTTCTTTACTTAACGCATGGGTAAACTGTATTTGAATATCATGGTTCAATATGTTTTTATCAACTCATGCATCACACGGATTACAAAGAGAGTTTCTTCAATATGGAAACTACATGAATTCTACCCAAAAATTGAAAAAAGAAAAAACTACACGGAAACTATGACTCCTTTACCACACACACATATATGCTAAAAGTAAAAATAATAAATAATTTTTTTTTTTAAAACCCTTGCATTGATGCGAGAGAAATTTTCCGATATATACAATAATAGACCTAGATAGATAAAAATTTACAAAATTCCTTTTAAAAAATTACGAAATTGAAGACAACCTACCAAGAATAATCTTCGAAAGGATGGAGTAGCAACCATCTGCAAATGCACAAAGGATAAAGAGCATATTAGCAACTAGAAAAGACTCTTTTGTCATCAACGTATTTCGTGCATCATTTAAATTATTTAATAGCAGAAACCACTTACAAGTTATTTCCTATATATAAATAAATAGTAGATAGATAAATTGATTAATGCATTTCACATGGGATAAAGAAAATTAATTAGCCTCATCAAAAATAATAATAATAATAATAATTAGCACCATTAAGAATATTATCAAGAATTTAGTCGATGGTATTTCTACTCATGTTTTGAAGCAAGTGGTACAAAGTTGACACCTGAAAGGGTGATACGAAACCCAGTATGATCCAAGAGAGAATAAAAGCAGAAATTTTCACCTTACCTTTCAGTAAAAGCAGAACAATTTTGAACTCTATAAAAAAAATAAACAAATAAAATAAGGACACACTTGAAGGCCAATTCATTCAGTTCCAAAGTTTGCCCTGTAGCCATTGAAATAAAACTTAAAAAAATAAAAAAATAAATTGTAAAAAGACCCCTAGGATTTGGGTCAATTGTGAAAAGACACTCTCTAGTCTCTATTATTAACTTTGTGTTATTGAATCTTAAACTATCAAAAATACCAAAATTGACCCAATTATGTAATTTTTGTCAAACAGAAAACGGTCATGTGCACTACTCGTGTCCACTTATGGGGGGAAAAATATATACTTTTAATAATTTTTTTAAAATTTTCATAAAACAGAATTTAAAAGAAAAAAATTCAACTAAAACCTTACAAACCTTAAGTTTGTTTGTGTGTGTGTGGGCACTCATACATGCACACAAAGAAATTATTTGCCACATCAATCGCACCCTACCCATGCCATAATTGGCTTCACCCACAACCTAAAAATACTACCACCAATTGGTCGAGACCAACCAAACAAACACGCACCAAGGCTCATGAACACCGCAATCGGTCTTTCTAGTGGCTTGTAGTTTTATGGATCAAGTGGTGGCAAGACTATGAACAAAGGCATTATTCGCTCAAGGCTAGGTAATAGGGCTCCTAAACACAAACACAAGCTTATTATCTTTTTCTTTCTTTTTTTAATTAAAAAAAATGATCATTTATTAAAAATAATTAAGATTTTTTTGTTTTATCTATTTGGTTGGTGAGAAAGTGTTATTTAGAATTTTTTTTTTCCCCTTTTTGGTGGCTCTAAGCTGTTTGGTTGATGAGAAAGTTTGAAGGAAAATTTTGATTAATTTATTTGGTGTGACGGCTTGTTATGAAATTTTATTGTTAACCAAACACTTCTCTCTCTCTCTCTCTCCCATACACACATTTAATTTTAATTATTTTTTATTTTAAGAAAATTTAAAACAATTTTTTCGTTAACGTTATCCAAATTTTTTTTTTTATAATAATTGACAGGAATTGTATGGAGCGATCAATTTTGGCATGTTCAATATCGCAAGGGTTAATAACACAAAAAAAAAATCAATTGAATAAGGGCCTACAATACATTATATAAACATAAACATATATAAGTTAGGTACTTCTAATATGGAAGCTTAATAAATAAATAAATAAAGGCAAAACTATCAAGAGAGATAAATAACAAGAAACTCTTTTATTATTTTTTTTATAGAAAAAAAAAAAAAAAAAAAAAACTCAAACTAACAAAAAATGGGTAAAAAAGTTATAAATGTGCTTAAAAGACTTTGCAAACTCATTATTGCACCGTTAACTGCACTCTAGAAGTTATATCTATGATTTTAAAATTATAAACATAATTTTTTATATTCAGAAATCTATTGCCAAAGTTTCAAGAAATTTTAATTTACTTCTCTCCTTAAAAGTTTATTACCAAAAGCTTTTGATAAAATTTTAAGAAGTTTCAAATAGTAATCCGATCACAAATCTATTATCAAAAGTTTGTAAAAATTTAAAAGAGTTTTCACCGTGTATTTTACATTATATTAATCAACTTCCATAATTTTTCGTGGCAATAGTATATTTTGGATCTTACTCGTCTTGATTATGCCACATAGCTCAATGTAAGAATCATTTTTGTTTTTGCCATGGTATTCTATAAGTAAATTAATATTTTTAAGATAGTTTTCTCTTAGTGAAACTCAATCACAAAAGTTCCAAATTTTTTTTTTTAATAAATCCAAAATTGTTTTTATGTTTTATTTAAATTATAATTTATTATAACTCTTTCTTTTGGGGAAAAAAAGGATTTACACAATATACTTTCACCACTTAATTTAAAGTAACCTTTAATTATTCATTTTTTCTGCTGTCTATTTTACTGTTAAATATCTTTTTTTTATAGTCAATATTTTATTGTTTAATATCATTTATATTATAATTACTTTTTTAGTATTATTATTAGTTTTTAATTACACATGTTTTTCATTAATCGGTGGAGTCGGGGGGACGCTTAGTGCTATTATTATTACTTTTTAATTACATATGTTTTTGTAACTAAAAATGTACGACCAAAAAAGAAAAAGCTCAAGCAGTCAAAGCTGAACTAGATTAGATTTGAGAATTTCAAAATGCTCATAATAACTAATGACACGAGAGAGAGAATATGATATGTGAAACTCACTTTTATGTGAGAATAATGGATATCACGATGTAGAGGGGAAAAAACTCTATTTAATTATTAATGGGTAGTAACTTTTTTATTTTCTTTTAATAATTATTATACGAATTCTTATTAGGCTATCCCTTACTAAATGGGTCCATGTGTGCATGTCTTTACTCTAGCACATTTGTTAATGTATTATTTTAGAAAAAATTTAATACCGTTTTCATGGAAAATGTAAGGGCGGGCTTTAGCTCTTAGGTTCAAAAGATAAATAGATTAAGGCACAAAGAATCCAATACAATAAATTTATAGAAAGCGAGCTAAAAAGCCAGGTTGTAAGGGTCATCAAATAGCCCATGGCCCACGGCCCGACCCAAAAACCCGACAGCCCATCGGGCTAATGGGCGGCCCAGCCCGTTGTTATTAAGGCCCATGGGTAGCCCACTAGCCTAGTGGGTTAGGCCGTGGGCTAGTTTTTATGCCCATGGGCAGCCGGTGGGCTAGCCCAGTAGCCCAGCCCGTTGGCCCAACCCGTTGCCCAGCCTAATAACTTAGAATTTTTAACAAAAATATATAGGAAGTGTATGAAGGATTAATCTTGAGATATTTTAATAGAATTTCTTAAGAGAACTCTCTCAACCACTAAGATACTTAAAGTTATTGTGCTAAACTTAGTTTACTAAATATATATTTTTTTAGTAGTCTAGCAAATTTGAATTAACCATTTGATTTTTTTTATTAAAGATAAAAATAAAAAACTATTTGAAGCCTTATTTAAAAAAAATTAAATAAGTTTCCATCAACAAAACAAAAAATTAAATAGATTTGACGATAAAAAAAATTGTAATTAAGTATTAAATTATTTGATTCTTTCCTTTAAAAAAAAAACTAGATTGATTATTCCCTTATTAAAAATTGATTATTTATTTCTAAAAATAATAAAATAATATGCTAACACAATCTCATGAGTAGTCCATTAGGCCCAACTTAGTAGCCTAGCCCATTAAAGACAAAATGGGCATTGCCCATGGGCAGGGTCGTGGGCTGGAGTTTTCTCTTTCGGCCCAGCCCGACCCGGCCCGTTAACTAGTTAATAGCCCATTATGCCCAGCCCATTGTGCCCTTGGGCCAAGTAAAAATGGGCCGGGCCAGCTCGGCCCGGCCCATTGACGACCCTTACTAGGTTTCAATGAAGTGGACGACACCCTTAATGGTCTAAAGATGGTAAGAGAGCAAGAAAAAGCAATAAATAGACAAATGTAATGCACATAAATTCTTCCTCGGCAATGTCCGAAGAGAGTAGTTCTTAAATATATTTCTCTTAAATTTGATTACAGTTACTTTTCTTAATACTACAGTGTTTTCTCTACCAATTTTGTGTCCTTTGCCCATTGGAGGGTCTCTCACATTATATAGATCCCTTCAGGCGATCTTAGCCCTCCATTTGTTAATTGTCCAGTCCACCACTCGAGTGCTTGACTGCTTGTACCATCAGACACATTCGCAAACCCCTTGTGAGTTGCGGCAGCCAAGGCAGCACTGTTCAGGGGTCTTCTCCATATCAATGCAACCAGGAGGTTTGGTGGGATGCATTGAATGTGAGGGCAGCCACCATCCCGCTAGTCATATCAGGGCTAACCCACTCTCCGAAACTTTTTCTCAACAGCAGGACCTCCTCTGACAATGTGCCACTGACGTGGTCTTACTGTCCAAGCGTGTGGCCTCCTTGGCACGATAATGGGCTCCTTGGCCATGGATACGACACGTGGCACAGGTACCTTATCTGAATTCTTGTGCCCCACAGAAAATATAAAAAGTCGTCAAAAAAATAAGTTTTTTTAATTTATTGAATCCCATAAAAAATTCTAATATTATTCCCTAAACTAATATCTTTAAAGCATTTATTAACTTTTTTTTCTTACTTAAATATAGAAAAATGAGAAATATCCATTGTGAATTTATTTGGGATTCACTTTTTTATGAAAATAATTACTCTTGCAACATGAAAAATTTGTAGTTTAGACTTAGATTAAAAAGATAGAAATTAGTGCAAAACTTCTTTTAATTAATTGCAAACAAAATAAATATGGTGAAAAGAAGTAAAAAAAAAGAAATAAATTTCTTAAGAGTGTTTGCATTCAAAAAAATGTTAAATGAAAGGTTAGTTTAGCCATGCATGCACTATAAGAAAAAAAATCGTTACAATAACCATATAGTCATTACAATAGTTGATGCGATGTGTTACAATAAAATTTGAGCAATAGGTTTATATAACAAAAAATTTCATTGCAATAAAGTCTAGATATTTTAATGACAACTTTAATATAAATAATATATATGTTGTTGCAATAAAAAATTTACTGCTTCGAATCTTCACGAATTTTATTACAATAAGATTGTAAATAATTGACAAAAATAATTCGGATTAAGTTATTACAACAATACATTCATTGTAATTAATAATTGTTTCATATTTATCATTGTAATAAGTTATATAATAATTGATATAAAGTTATTGCAATAATATATTCATTGCTATAAAATATCACTTTGAAATTTCCGTTCTAATAGATTGCAAAAATATCAAGTTATTGGAATGAATTCTTCATTATAAGTTATTATAAAAAAATTTCTTAATATAGTAAAGTATTAAAGCCTCTGTTGTAACCGATAATTATAAGTTATTATAACTAGTTATTATTAATGCAATAATTTATCACTTCTAAGTTACTTGCAACGATTTTTAACTTGTAGATTCTACCTGTGCAGTAAAAGCATAAATGTAACAAGAAATAATAGTGATTGAGATTAACTTTTGTGGATAAGAATAGTGTTGGAGAATTGGTCATCCAAGATTATTATAAGCATGCATGGGCCCCAAATTTGCAGAGAATCTTCATATTATGATTCTACCTACCTTGTAAACAGCGAAAAACTCAGCAACAAGAAATTGCTTGGAAGGAAGAGACCGAGCTTTTACTTCGGTTACTCTATCTCTACTTTCTAAAGCCAAAATTCAACAACATAACACATGTTTCGTATGTAAAACACAACGTAGAGCAGGCATGTTATAGTGTATATGTGTGGAAGATTATATTAAAAGATTTTTAAGATTTTCCATGTGCAGTAGACATTGAATTATTTATGCGGCGCGTGAAACATTATGAGAAATCCTAATCAGCGAGGATGTGGCATCCTTATCTCTACCCTCAAACTATGTCACCCTTGTTCCCACTTGCAGGTTACCCATGGCCCTGTGAAAACAACATGAGAGAGTGTTTTATGGGCTAAATTTTAACTTGTTTGATTGTTTGTGTTATTTTATTGTGTGCAGTAATGTAATAGATGTGATGTCTGAAAAAGAAGATTAGCCAATTGACTCAGACATTATTATTAGAGCAGTCGTTGAGTAATGCATAACTCGTTAAAGTGCAAAATAGATAATACTATTCACTAAAAATGCACAAATTAAAAGCACTCCCACCTCATCCGGTGAGTTAAAATGCCAAAAGAAATTGCATGGCTTAATCATTCTAGCGGTTAGAGATATATTAGTCCATTAGCATATACTTTATACTTTATGTTTTTGCTTCCGCATCTATACTAGTATATTTAATATGGTGTATCAATGCTAATATTTAACATGGTATCAGAGTCATCTTCCTGTGACCATGATTTTCTGTCCTTACGGTATATTTAAGAGAAATTTTTTTCTTCCTCGATGTTTTTTTTTTTCGCTGCGTTCATTTTCTTTGGCTTCCTATTGCTGCCATCAAAACTCTCCGATATAGTCAAGCCACCGTTAGAAGTTGCATCAACACTGCAAGACCATTGCCGAGCCAAACTTCATTCAAGGGATCTTTTCAACCTTATCAAATCTCAAGATTTCATCAAGCTTCTATCTTGAGTTTGAGAAGGGGTGTTAGAGATATATTAGCCCATTAGCATAGGCCCAAGCCTAATTTTACTTTGTGTGCAAGTCAAGTCTCCTACTTGTACTACTTTAGTCTACTATATATACACATGTTATGATTCATTGTAACACAGGATTTGTACTACACTCTAATATATTATTGATGTATCACTTTAAGGTTTCCTCCGTTGACCTAAGCCGTTAGGTTGAACTACGTAACTCTCGTGTGTTACTACGTTTTATACTTTATGATTTCGCTTCCGTATCCATACTAGTATATTCAACATGGTGTATCAATGCTAATATTTAACACTAGCAACATACAAAAAGATTTTATTCCTTTTCTATTTTTTCACACTTCTTTTTTTCTCCTACTTTAACGTTAAAGTAATAATAATTTACTACGATGTATTATTAAATAATAAAAAAATGATGTAAAGTATATTATAAAAATAGTTATGTAAAAATGTAAAATAAATTATTAAAGTGATTTATTTGGCGGAATAAAATGTTTTTTTTTTTTAATTCTTTTTGCATGAACAATGCTTTGCAACGAAATGTGACTCTCCCGTGGCAAATGAAATGGGTAATCCCAAGAAACAACATGTAAGCTCCAAGTGATTTTTTTTTTTTTTTTTTTTTTTTTTTTTTGGGCGAAGTTCCAATTCGATGTGACTTATTGGGTTCCTGTGTTTATAACACGGACGTAAAACAAAATTACAAAGCAATTGAATTGCTTTAAAGTCTCTTTCTATAATTCACTAATTGAGAAAAGCATTCATTATTATTACTATTCTTCTTCTTTTTAATGAATGAAAAGCATTCTTTCTACCACATTGGTGGTGGCCCAATAACATTATTATTTCGCGAGCCATTTCCTGTGGCTGTGGATCCATCCATGAAGTTGCCAAGTTATTATTTCGTGATAAACCTGTGCATGAGAGTAATAATAATGTATTATTAAAGTGAAGTGGTGGTACCCCTGTGCCCACAGTTTTGCCTTAGGAATACAACGGTGTTTTTGACTTTTGTGGGTATGTTACAACAAAATATTGGCACCGTTTTTTTTTTTTTTTAATCCACAGATAAGTTAGGTTATTTGTGGATAAGTTAGGTTTCTATAATAAAAAATTACGTATTTCTTTAAGGTAGTATTTCAATATTAAAAATTTATTCTTGTCCTTTATATCATAAAAATATTTAGGTTTTCCAAGGATATCTATACTTCATCTAAACTCAAACATTGAGGAGTCAAACATTAATTCCTGATCAAGGAGTAGATATATGATCTTATTATGGATCTTCCTTTGTTATTCGGCTAAAGAAAAAGCTTTCTTAGGATAAAAGGTGCCAATTGGTTAAACTAAGAACAACTCTCTCTCTCTCTCTCTCTCTCTCTACGCAAAAGACTATCATATAAATATATGATTCTCACGCAAAATAAAGCCAATAATGCCACCATTTTTATTTAAGATCAAGTAAATTTTCAATGTAGTACAAATACCTATGAATAGTTTCTGGGACCAGCCCTGAATAAAGCAAAAGATTCCGATATGTAGGGTCCTTGAAATAGGCAAGTGGGATTAGCTTGAAGCCCAGTTTCTATTCCAAAATGATGATTGTACCTAAGTCCATAATAAGTTATGTTAATCAATTGGGGCATCTCTACTGTCTAGTACAAGATACAATGTTAGATGAAATCTGACACCAACCAAATTAGCTTTGATTATATAGATAAAAGTACAAGCAGTAGGTGCAAGCATCATTCCTTCATGAGTGGCTGAACTTTACTCTTCTTATATTACATGATCAGAAAACTTTATGGAACCTCATTGCACTGATTAGACAACATGACTATTAGTAATCCTTTCACCATATACACAAAAAGAACAAACAATTCATTTCAAAAAAAAAAGAACAAACAATTTTTTCTCTCTCTCTCTTTTTTTTTTTTTTTTTAATTTTTAAAAAAGCTGTGCCTAAAGTTCAATCAGTTTTCAGTGGTCCATCCACAAAGGAGAAAACCAAAAAAAAATCTGACTTAGTGGTTCCTATCATGGGTGTCAACTTCCAAATGAAAAAGAATAGCTATGTGACTCTAGCTTCTTTTGAAGAATCCCTTAAGATACTAAACTTTTGTTCCTTCAGCTAGCTATAGACCAAGCCTGAAATTTTAGATAGAGCCAGCCATGGCACAATATGGTTCGAGACTAATTGTGCCTATAGATGTGAAGAAAAAGCCATGGGAACAGAAACTCCCTCTTCACAACCGGTGGCACCCAGACATACCTCCGGTTGCTGAGGTTAAAGTAGGAGAGGCTTTTAGAGTAGAGATGGTGGACTTCAGTGGAGGAGGTATAACACAGGACTACACTGCAGAGGACATCAAGCATGCCGAACCATCTATTGTGAGTTCCTTGTTTAAGTTTTAATTTGATACAAAAATATTAGGAATATTTTCAATTTCTAGCTAGTTTCATCAAACTGCGTGCACAGTACTGATGCAACATGTCCTTTGTAAGTAGCTAGCTTTATCTGTCTATGTTTGCAATTTGGGAGTTTCCTAACTGCAGAAAAAACAACAGATGATTAACATTGTGGACACAACTTTTTGCAGATAGAAATTATTATATTTAGGCATCTTTTTGGTTAATGTTAAAAAACCAAGCATGATCTCAGCCCAGCCGCCTAGGGCCAGTAAAAGTATTTTATATATACATAAGGCGATTGTAGAGTAAATTCAAGAGTTTGAAGGGCATCTCAGTTAAAAAAAAAAAGAGTTTGAAGGGCCATATATACTGTAATTTTTGCAACGGCCAGTCAACTAAAAGCTTTATAGCATACAAGCTTTTAGTATAAAAAAATTATGGGAGATCGGCTTCTAGAAATTGTGTATTTTGGCAGTGTCTAAATGCTATATTATTTTGGGTTTTGTTAACGAGTATCATTAGCCTATTTTGTTAATTGGACTATTTAAAAAAAAAAAATTATACCACTTTTATAAAAAATATAAAAAATATTCTGAAAAATCAGCTACTTTTTTTTTATTTAAAAAGTTAACTCTTTTCTTTTTCTTTTTTTTTAATATCTTTTGTGGGATACTCAAGGACTAAATAGTAAATACCCTTAAACACCCTTTATTATGTACAAACTATAAATAAACTTGGACTTCTCTGTTTTTCTTTTTCCTTTTCTTTTTTGATAAGACGACTTCTCTGTTATATAATATAACTACCCTTCACATCAAAATTTTAAAAGAAATTTAATAAGATAAGAGTAGTGTAATTTACTAAACTATGAAACGCGTGAATAGACATGAATATTTTTTGGAAATGCTCAGGTATAGGGATGATAATGGGGTGGGACGGGGCCGAATGATGGGGTCTTCGTCCCGGTCCCGCATAGTTTTACCTTGCCCCATTCCCGCCCCGCATGATGGTGGAAATTTTCTCACCCCATCCCCGCCTCTTTGGGCCCCACCTTACCCCACTCTGTAAAACTCTACTTTTTGTTAATTTGCCCTACAATTAGTATAATTTTTTTAATGAAACTTATTTCATTAATAAAAATATACTTAAAATTACAACTAAATTTATCTCATCAAATCAAATCAGTTTTTAGAAAAAATTGAATAATATATCTAAGTGTTTCACAAGAAAATCATAAAAAATTAAAAAGATTAAAAAACTCATAGTATAACACATAACAAAATAAAAGCAGAGAACCACATTGGGTAGAATAAAATAAGCTAATATTGATATGTTTGTTTAAATAGTAGGGTTTTAGGATATGAAAAATTTACAATTATAACCCTAAGTAACGCGGAGTGGGGCGGGGGCAGGGATGGGGAAGGGGAGGGGCGGGGCGAGGTGGGTCTAAAAAGTTTAAACCCATCCCCGCCCTACCCTATGATGCGAGGCTAAAATCTTGCCCCATTCCCGTCCCACCATCTTTACGGGGCAAGGAAAACTTGCGCAAGGCAAAGCGGGGAGGGGCAGGTTAAGCAGTGTGGGAAAAAATTGTCATCCCTACTCAGGTAGATACGAACTTCTTCTTTTTTAGTTTTTTCAATTAATTTTTTTTTTTTTTTTTTTTTTTTGGGTATATAGGGAAGGAAATATCTACCAAATCGTCGTGGCCATATACCCTTAAGATCTATCTCTGGAATCTGCCTCTTCCAAGTCCCTAATAATTTTCCTTGAGACCTTCACTACTAGTATTCTTAAAAATCACCTCCCAAGTGCTTTGCAGATGCATGTTTTTCTTTTTCCATAATTGTTTATTTAATTCAACATTGACTAGAAATTAAAATTGTACATCTAATTGTTCTCTGAACTCTCTATTTTTTTTTTTTTTCTCAAAATGAACTATGAGTCTTCACATTCAACATCTTTGATGTATTAAAAACGAGTTTGAATCTAAAACACATGGGTAGAAAGTTTTTACATTATTTTTTTTTTTTTTTAAAGTCCAGAAGGCACAAGGCAACCTAAAGAATTTCTCCGCATCTTTCTAGCAAAATTTATTTATTCAAAACCTACTTGTCATTGTTTATCCCCAGGGGCGGAGCCACATAGCTCCTTGGGGCCATTGCCCCCCCCCCCCCTCCAGAACAAAATTAAAATTTCTCTCATAACATACATGGCAAAATGATATAGGCTCGCTCAAAAATTATAACCGGCCTCCCATTTGTTCTTTAAAGTTGTACTAGTCCAACAGCTTAAAAAAAATTTGTTTTCAAATAAAATCATATTTGGCCCCTTCAATTGTCCAAACACTTATAATTAATCCAGTAGTCAATAACTACTCTCTCCAAATAGTATAGATGCCAACCCATTAACCATTTCAAAACATAACTTCACTTTTCCCCTCTCATTCTCACTGTCAAAGAAATTACAACTTACAGGTGCTTTTGCTTGTTTTCCTCTATAATGATGCCAGCCCATTGTTTATTTCTTATCAACTCATCTCGTTCCAATATTCTCAACACAGCCAAACAAAACCATCAAAGTTTGTATTGGTGTTTAGATTTATAAGAATATGCTTTGTTTATTAAGGTTGTGTTCTTTTTCTTTTTTTTCTTTTTTTCTATCTATAGCTATATGATGGTATATTACTATATTATATTTCTTTTCCAATTAGTATATCGTCAATTTTTTTAAGTTAATTTTTTTGGGATTTGAAATTAGCTGCCAAATAATTCATTAAAAAAATTAAAATGTAAGAAAATTTTAATAATATGAATAATGATGGGTTGATAATATGAAATATAATTATTGTATCAAGACTATGACTCGGCCCCAGCGAACAATCCTGACTACGCTCCTGTTTATCCCTTTACATTATTTGTGGGGTTAGTAAAGTGACTAGCACACTTTCGTGGTTTCTTCCTATCACTTCTACCACAAAATTTGAGGTGCTAGGTTAATCCCTAAAGTCTTGGTGTTTTTTTGTCCTTTCTATTAAGGCCTGACAAGTAGTAGGGGACCATTTGGATAAAAATTGTCACATTATAGATAAAATATTTATTTTGATTTAAAATAAAAGGGAAATATATTTGCGAAAGACCTTCCCTAGTCATCGGAGCCCCCTGACACGTCACCACTACGTGTACTGGCGATGGATCCCATGCATGGCTCAAATCAACCAAATGATGACACCCATTAGCCCCATAAGTCAAAAAAAAACAATATATCCCAGATTAGCATCTGCTCTTGCTCTTCCACTTTTAATTCATCCATGGCTCCAACTCCAAGACTAGTGGTACCCATAGATTTGACAAAGAAGCCATGGGAACAAAACTTTCCTCTTCACAACCGTTGGCATCCTCAACTACCCCATGTTGCAGAGGTCAAATCTGGCGAGCTCTTTAGAGTGGAGATGACTGATTGGACTGCAAGTGCCATTAAAGATGATGATTCTGCAGTTGATGTAAAATCCATAGACCTCTCAACTGTAAGTATATGAACTTGATTTAATCTATCCACTGAAGAGAAACTTACTAACTCTGGAGGTGAATGTTGCCATCTACTTGATAGGAAGATACCACTTATTGACACTGACATATGACTACTTGTATTAAAAATCTATTAATTTAAGATTTAGCCTATCATATATATTTCATGTTATAGTTTATTGTAATATAAAATTTGTATTACATAGAAGGATTGAGTTTGAGCCTATGCTATTGGGCTAACATATCTCTAATATTATCTTATCGAGTAAAGATCGTTTTGAGTAGGGTAATGATTATGGTCTCTTTAATAACTAGCTCAGGTACATTACCTCAGCGGGCCGATTAGGGTTGTGGACGAGGATGGGACACCAGCCAAGCCGGGCGATCTTCTGGTAGTTGAAATATTGAACTTGGGTCCTCTTCCTGGAGATGAATGGGGTTATACAGCAACATTTGACAGAGAAAATGGAGGTGGTTTTCTGACTGACCATTTTCCTTGTGCAACCAAAGCGATTTGGTACTTTGAAGGAATATATGCCTACTCTCCTCACATACCAGGTAATGAGAAAATGAATAGAATGCATTTCATATTCATGCTGCTCACATATTATATGCATAGCAGGAGTACGATTTCCAGGCTTAACTCACCCTGGAATCATTGGAACTGCACCATCATTGGAACTGCTCAACATATGGAACGAGAGGGAAAGAGAGCTTGAAGAAAATGGGCTCCAAACGCTCAAACTATGTGAGGTTCTGCACTCACGACCATTAGCAAACCTACCAACAACCAGAGGCTGTGTCCTTGGAAAGGTATGATACATTGAACAAAGAAAACAAGTAAAAACCTTTGGTTATTGTAACAGATGTTAGCCATGAGAGTTGAAACTGAAACAATCTCATATCAGCTGAAAGTAGTTATTTAATGTGTCGTGATCATGTGTAGATTGAAAAGGGCACTCCAGAATGGGAAACGATTGCTAGGGAGGCTGCGAGAACAATTCCAGGAAGAGAAAATGGTGGAAATTGTGACATCAAAAATCTCAGTAGAGGTTCAAAGATATACCTTCCGGTGTTTGTAGATGGAGCAAATTTCAGTACCGGTGACATGCACTTCTCTCAGGGGGATGGTGAAGTCTCATTCTGTGGGGCAATTGAGATGAGTGGTTTCCTAGAACTCAAGTACATTCTATCTCCCGTAACATTTCAAGTTCTACTATAATTGGTATAAAGTTACAACATGTTCTTGTTCTCATGGTTTACTATATTCTTATACACAAGAAGAGAAACAGACATAAATTACTGGAGCATATAATGTTAAAATTCCTTTCTTTAAGGAAATATAGTGTAAAAAATAAAAATAAAAAAGAGTTCTAGACTTCTACCACATAATGTAAGGTGTCCAACTTGCTAAAGAAACCTAGAACATTAATTCTAGTCCTATCTTATGTGTGGTCTTATACATTTTAATCAACTAGGTCTGTAGTTCCATAAAATATTTGATTTCTTGTCACATTGAAGATAACTTCAATAGTGAGTAAAAGAGGATGAACTGCAATTATCATTATAGGCGTCAAGGAAAAAACATACTAGGCTTTAGAGATAATTTGGATATTTAAAAAGACTAGAAAGTATGCTGTCATAGTTAAACTCCATAATTACACGAACACAAATGGCTACTAATAGCCCAAAGAACTTAAAGCTGAGAAGATCAAACACAAGCTATGCTATTAATCAAGACCAATCTATCTAACAACTCTCTTGATAAAGTAGCAACCACTCACATAACTCTGTTCTCCCTCCTAAACGGCATCAGGTGTTATTTTGAAAAATAAGCAAGAACTTAAAGCTGAGAAGATTAAACACAAGTTATTCTATTAATCAAGACCAATCTATCTAACAACTCTCTTGATAGAGTAGCAACCACTCACATAACTCTATTCTCCCTCCTAAACGGCATCAGGTGTTATTTTGAAAAATAAGCAAGAACTTAAAGCGGAGAAGATTAAACACAAGTTATTCTATTAATCAAGACCAATCTATCTAACAACTCTCTTGATAAAGAAGCAACCACTCATATTACTCTATTCTCCCTCCTAAATGGCATTGGGTGTTATTTTGAAAAATCAGCATGGGTATTTTTGTTAATTTATTATTTCTTTTAAAACCTAGAACATTGCTTGAATTTCAGATTTAGGGGGGCAAAAAATGCTTTTTAGCAAACTTACCGAACAGTTGGCAAATTTTGCTTAAGAGCTTCAAGCCCCTAAAAGTCTTTTCCCCGCCTCTAAACACAATGCCAGATGGGGCCTTAGGCCTCTTAAGAACTAAGCCATCTACATCTAAGCATCCTCATACAAACCTCTTTCAAAGACCTAAAATACTTAATTTTGATGTCAACCACAATGCAAACATTAATGCCACTTGAATGCTTTTGCCCGTAATAAACCATTCTTAATAAAAATAAGATTCACGACAATATCATTAACTGTTCATAACTTATCCAGGGTTATATCACTTGTTATCTTGTTATCAGGTGTGACATTATAAGGGGTGGAATGAAAGAATACCTTACACCAATGGGTCCCACTCCTCTTCATGTAAACCCAATCTTTGAGATAGGCCCTGTTGAGCCTAGATTCTCAGAATGGTTGGTATTTGAGGGCATCAGTGTTGATGAGAGTGGGAGGCAACACTACCTTGATGCAAGTGTTGCGTATAAGCGAGCAGTACTCAATGCCATCGACTACCTCTCCAAATTTGGGTACTCCAAAGAACAGGTTCACGTCTCTTTCTCCATTAAGTCACACAAGCACATGCACAAAGAGAAGCACCAAAATTCATACATATGGTAAATTTGGTTTGTATTAAATGATTGATCTAGAAGACAAAATGGTGGCTAACAGGTCTATCTTCTGCTGTCATGCTGCCCATGTGAAGGAAGAATATCTGGAATAGTTGATTCCCCCAATGCTTGTGCTACCCTAGCAATCCCAACAGCTATCTTTGACCAGGTAGCAATTTCCCTCTAATTTTCCAACACTCACAAATCACAAGTTCATACCAACAGTTCTCCATCTTCAAATTACTTGCTTTATCAGATTGCTAATTGACTACCTATTAAATTGCCATATCTATGGTTCCAAAACTTCAATAACATTTTTGCCACAAAAGATAAGCAGGCTCTTTCTATTTACAGATTTAGGGTGTTGAAATGTGCTTCAAGAATAACAAGCTTTCATAAAAAAATCTAGTGATGGTTGTTGGAAATATCAAATATTGGATACTGAGTATATGTACATCAGCTTATAGTTGTCTGTGTGTAGGATATTCGTCCCAAAAACAAGAAGGTTCCAGTTGGGCCCCGGCTAGTGAGGAAACCAGATGTCCTAAAATGCACTTACGATGGAAATTTGCCGATCACAAAAAATCCAAGCACCTCAACATAAATCCTACAAGCCTTGATCTGCTAAGTCAAGGAGACACTGGGGGTCACAATTTCAATGCCAACTAGGCATTTATCCATATCTATTACCTGTAATAAGAAAGAATGGAGGTATTGTTCTCCTTTATTCAAAAATACTGTTCATCAGCACTGTCTTATTGTGTACCAGTACCAGTTCTACCCTTATTAAGTTTATCACCATATTATTATCACCATATTATTATACTTTGTGTATGTTCTTATACGTGTTCTCACAAATCAATAAGCATCTTATGTTATTAAAGCTTTCAGAGTGTTTTTCCTCTTATCAGTCATATCATAATCCTACATATACGAAGGGAAGTCCATTTTAATAAACTAAAATAGCAGGTAATCATTTCAATTTTGCTATTACAAAATCATATAATTATTATCATTTAGTCAAAATAATATGCTTTATCAAAATTGTTATATTTATAAGTCTTCAATATCATATATATCTTGGCACCACATCTTAAAACAGAAACTTTCCTCTTTCTCGGCTAAAAGTATCAACCAGATGAAATCATGAAGTCTAAAGTCTATGGAGAATTACAAACTATAATTAAAAGATGGATACCAACAATTTAATGCGCATGAAAAAGTAAAATAACTGCTGCCATAGCTCCAGGGCCCATTGGAAAAGTAGCACTTGATGAAATATTTCATTTAGCAACTCAACGTCAAATCATTTTCTCAAAATCCTTTGATTCATTAGCATCAATTAAACAGTAATATTAAAAGATGTACCCTCTAAAATTTCCAAAGCTGTGACTCTCCATGAGAAGGGTCAAAGTAAAGGGTGTCATGAATCATTTGTCACACTTGTCCAAAAACTTCACCCAAGATCTTAATAATTCTCACTAAAATATATATAAGAAGAAAGCTACCATGGTGTAACGTATGCTCAATAATATATTGAGAGAGTTCGATGGTGTGGCAGAGATGAACATTGAACCCCAGAAGCCCAGAGCCAGAGGTCTAACTCCACACTCAGCACCTGAACAGAAAAGTCCCAGAAATAGAATGAAAGAGGAAATCTGGTGAAGTGCTGAGGAAGAATAAAAGATATTATTTCTAATTTCAATTGCGGGGGGGGGGGGGGGGGGGGGAGAATTGTTTCATAAGTTTCAGAAAATATGATGTAATGTCTTGAAGGTTCTCTCTCTGTCAGAGCCTTTTTCTATCAATGAAAAAGGATAAAAGAAAATAAAACAGATGCCATTGTTGCATATCAAACATTGTGTACACGATAAAAAGAAAAAAGAAAAAAACATGATACTTTTGTGCCAAGTAAAATATTACTAACTAAACTACTTGCAAATCAAACTTTTAAATTTATATATATATATATATATATATATATGTAGTTGTTAATACTTCTAGTGTTTAAAAAAAATAATAAGTAATACTTCTAATGGTTGTTAAATGTTCAACTCATTTTTTCACAATTTGTTAGAAATTTTGACATATTTTAAGAATGATTTAATTTTATTTATTAACTCAAAATTCTCATTTCTATAAGACTTTACTATTTTAAAATTTGAGTAAGCAAATTAAAAATACCCTCCATACATGTACATAAGATGACACTAAAAATTGCACCGGACAAAATAGCATTACCTGCTTTCCTGATTTCATACTGATCAACTCCCTCATTTTCTCCACGGCATGTACAGAGCAAGCTCGTAGTTCAACCTCTTCCTCACTGCCTGGACCTATTTCACTATTGGCTTCAATAGTGCTGGCAAGGGTTGAACTATATCTTAGCACACCAAGCTGCCGCAGTACTGCTGGAACAATATAGTCCGCCATTATAGTGATAGAGCCAATGTCATTAAATTGCCCATATGCTTGGCCCTTAAATGCACCCCATAAATCTGCCACAAATATTTGAGCTCTTTTGTACAAGAATACCTGGTGACCCTTGTACAGCGTGTGGTCTCGAAAGCCTAGAATAGTTTAATTTTTGGGAATCAAAAATTCAGTGTACAAATTTACTTACAAAATAGACAACCATCTCAAGACATAGCTGTACCCAACAGATTGAAAATTTATGACAAAAAAACACACACACAAAGAGAGAAAACAACAGCAACCAGGGGATACCAGGAAAGTGACGTGTAACAAGAGCTACAAGTTTTAGGGCTGATTTTCCACAGGACTTGACAAGATTGGATGCTTTGCCGTCAAAACTTCTTTCCAGTTCATAGCCAACCTGGGTCATCAAACTAACTGATATCAAACAACTTAATCTGCTGTTAGGATTGGGAATAGCTCATAACAAGAAGTAGATCTGGACAAATAAGAACTAAAAATCTAAGAAACTTGAAGACCTTTTTCTCAAAAAAGGTGAGAAATAAACAAAAAGGCAAGTATGATGATGCTTAATTCAAAAAAAAAAAATTATAAGCATGATGTAATTTACCTCATGAAGTAAACGAACTCTTTCATCCTCCAATGGAAGTGGTCTAGGCCACTTCAATAGCTCACGTAATTGAGGACCTGGAAACATATATTGATCTCATTACTTTACTAACTAACAAAAGAGCATTTCATCTCTGAAAGAAAATAGATTTCCATAGTGTCAAACATATAACTCCATAGAGAAATGTATCTCTAAAAAAGGAGTTTCGATTGTAAAAAATTAAGCATTGAACTCCTAATCCACAAATTCAAATTTAAATCTTGAAGAAACATTTTTTTAAGAAAGCGAAAGTTTTTGTTGTTGGAAGGTCAATTTAATCCAAATGACATTGAATTAAGGAAAATTTCAACTAAAAAAAGAATTAAGTAATCTACTTGTCGCTGTAATGAAATATGAGTAACAAACTAGCTTGTAACCCCATGCCCCATGCATATTATAATTTCTACCTATGTTGAATACTACTAATGGTCGCTTTATATTTTTGTCAACTCTTGAAAAGGCCTTGTATGGTTATTATTTAGTATAGTATGCAAATTGTTCACTCTTGATTGTTTTATTTCCCGCAGGGGGGGAGGGGATAGTTTGTTAACTTAATTTCTATTATTGTGATGCAACAAATTTATTTGATGTTTACTTATGACAATTGAATTATTATGAAAAAAAAAAAATTTGAATATGAACAACCAGTTTTTAGAACATGATAAAATTTTTGTTGAAATTTATATTTGAACTAATAATTAGTTTTTGTAAGAAAATCTAGATTAGTTATAAATGGATTAGAAATGGTTTCAAATGGGATTTAGTAAAATGAGCTAGAAGTAATTTTAGATGGACTTAAAATAGTTTTACATAGATTAGAAGTATTACAGAATCAAGTGTTACATAAAAGTATAATAAATTCTAATTTATTCTTTACATGTTTTTAAGTTTAGATTCATGAACTTACATGTAAAGACACTTGACACGAAATTAGAGATGGAATGACACTTGGCATAAAATTGAAACATAATCTAAACACACTTGGCATCAAATTAAAGTACAATTAGGACACTTGGCTCAAAATTGAAATGCAATTAGACTCTAATTTGAATTCTTGATTGAGCTTCCATTTTAATATATTATATAAGATTTTCATCAACCAACAATCAGGTCAATCTTCAATATATATTTGATATTCTCTAACTGAAGATATATCAGTCAATTCTGATGACGTGAAGTGTACTATTTTGAGGCTAGAAATTAAAGATTCTAATGACCGAGATATCAATTAATTAAATGAAAAAGGCACCCTCAACATATTTGTATGTTTGTGTGTTGTGAATGTGTAATTCAATACATGTCAGCATGGACATAGAATGATAGAAGGTACAACAAGAATAATACCAGTGTACTTTTGCAGGCGATCTGCATCAAATGCAGATTGGTCATTTTGTAGAACAGCCTTTAGCCCCGAGGCCAAATGATCATAATTGAGCTCCTTGTCTATAGGAATAAGCAAGAGGGCAAAAGATGTTAGCATGGTAAACTACACCTTTGCATGAGCAATAACCAGAAATATATAAGATGAGTTTATGAGATCCAATTTGACATTAGGATGAGCTGACTAGTGCAGGAAAACAAAAAATCATTAACTGGAATTTTTTTTTTTTTTTTTTTTTTTGGATAAGTAAAATCATTAACTGGAATGTTGCAAGCTACCGATAGCAATTAACCAAAACAAGAATGGAGGAGTTAAAAGTTACTTTTGCTACTTTTGCTGGTTGCATTGTTTTAGCTTTATATTTTGTTAATCAATCAGAAGGTAGGAAGAAGTTCTCTGCTTCCACTACAAGCTGCTCTAGCTCAGAAAAGTTGTATCAGTAGACCATTTCCTAAGAGATTTGACCACCAATGAATATATCCAAAGACAGGGGACATCATCAATTAAGGTATAGTAGCTTGTTGAGTAACAACCCCAGGCTCACTTTCTGTCTAGCTCTTTAATTTCTCATCACTTCTATTCTCTTGCAAATAGTGTTATTAATTCATTCATTCAATGGTATTAATGATCAGCTCATTACACTGCATACACCATGATCTATTAACGTAGCATTTCTACCCTATTACCATGGTATTTCTGCTTGACTTATATGAGCCTACATTATGCCCAACAAACAAGTATTGACACGCATCAAGTGCTGAAGTCCATTAATAGGGACGAAGACTAATGTGTCCAATTTTCACAAAATCAAATAAACTAAATGCAAAACAAGAAGCAGGTCAGTCCAGCTATATGCAAGCATCTTCCTAGCCATGTATGTTTTGCATAATTTAGAAAACAATAAAACATTTTGAGCATCTCCAACATAAAGCACTGCTTTAGTACTGTGAAACTTGCAATATCCTTCGAAAAAAATAATGCCCAACAAATATTGAGGATTGGGATACCATTTTACTCAAGGAATTTTTAACATCTTGTCAAGGTGGCCTTTGCAACAAATGTGGTAAACGGAAGACAAGTGCAAAAAAACTTTTGAAGTAAAGAAAACAATTCAAAGATGGCTAAACATAGGGAAGTCAAAAAAGGATGCCGCAGCCAGACTTTTCAAATTAACTATTCATAGTAGTTTGGAAAAAAAGATCAAGTCCCCAAATTTTTTTTTTATAAAAAAATATGGTACAAAAAATATGCCAATAAAATAAATGGGTTAGGCTGTTGCAAAATGGTCCTTAAAAGCCAATTTGCAACAATAAGTGGGCAAATCAATCTTGAAAACCATGATTACTAAACCTCAAGGGCCAGTTTGTTTTAGTTCTCATGAAACTTCAAAGTCTATAAATTTTATTTTTAAAGGAAAACAACAACACTTTGAGAAAAAGTAGTATTTTTTTTTAAAAAAAAAAGGGCCAAAAACAAAGAAAGTAAACAATTAAAAGCAACACGTTGCAAGAATTTCTTGGCCTTTCCTTTCCCATGGAAAAAAAAGAAATAAATTGAAAATTGCCAAACGGGACCCAACTCACAAATCAATCCCAGGAGAGATTTATAATAATCAAAAAGTTAACCAAAAAACAACCTTTATATAGTACCATTAACAAACATAAATAAACCTATCCAAAAAAAAAAAAAAAACATAAATTAAGCTGTAATAATTAATCACCATGAAAGACGAGGAAAAAAAAATCAAACATACCAGGCCAAAAACAGAAATTCAAAGCGTCCAGAACAAACAGGTACTGAACAGTGAGAGGGCCATTATCAAAATAGTGAATCCCTTCGAAATCCCACTCCACTTTCGGGATTGGCCCAATATTGTCCACAACTTTCTCAATCCCTGCACAAATAACCAAAATTCCTCAGCCTCCAAATGCAGCATTGTTAATATCACTGTTACAGAACTTACACACAAGCAAAAAACCAAAATTTTAGCCATGCGCCTAAAACCTGCGGAGTCGACGACGACATGGGAGGAGTGGGTGGCGACCCAAGCTGAGCTTGCCCTAACATCGTCCATGGCGAACCTGAACCACACTGTGTGGAAGCTACGAGAAACTTTTGTTTTCAACCCTAAAAAAGAAAAAAAGAAGTGAGTATTTATATACAATGTTGGTGTGGGCGGCTTGGCTATGTGGTAGTTTTTTTCCTAATTCGAAGTTTCCCGCTTTGTTGGTTTCAGGTTTCTCACTTTCTTTTCATTTATTTTTCTTCTTTCTCTGCTCACTTTTTCCATATGGAAAAAAACTGTGTTTGTGAAACACGTTTGGGCCACGAATTTCCTATCAGCAGTAATTGGCATTACCAGTGGGTAGAGCCTAGAGCCACTAGTCTCACGTGGGATTTGGAATTCTGATGGGCTCAGTTTTCCTCAAGTTTTGTTTCTTTCTTTTTCCCAAATGTTAGTAAAATATTTGGTTTGTACTTATCTGTTTGCTGCCGACCCTCCTTGAAGGAAGGGGTTTGTGCATGTGTAAGGCTGCGTGACTCAGACCTGATTGTGATTGTGGGCCATGGCGGACAGACTGTTGTCAAAACGGAAACAATGGGTCCGGAATTTCTGTCTCAAGGCCCGTTGGACCCGGTTTCAAGCTCTAAGTTCTATGGCCTCGATATGTAGATAAACACACCAACCAACAAACAAAAAATTGAAGTATTCTAACTTCTAACGCACGTGCCAACTTAAACATGTTAGAAAATATATTATAAACAAGAAAAAATAAGTGGTTGTCTTTATCAACTAAAACTTAGATGCTTGTTTCATATTTTGTTAAAATTTTTATTGTTACTTTATTTAAAGAAATTGATAAAAACGAATAAGGTGTTATCTCTATCAATTGAAATTTAAATGCACATTGTATGTTTAGTTAAAACACTTATTGTTGTTTGAGTATGACTTAAGTACAGTATTTAGATGTTATTCCTTAGGTTCTCTTCTTAAGATTCTGTCATGTAAATTTTTTCTCATGGGATAGAAGTATATTTCTTAGTTAAATAGCTACGTGACTAAATCTTAAGAGGGGGACATAAGGTATTATACTTAAATTTTGTCCTTGTTATTTTATCTAAAATGTATGTTGCATGTTTTGTTAAAACGCTTCTTGTTATTTTATCTAGACGTAAATGCACTTTTAATCCCTATATTTTGCACTTTTTCCATTTTAGTCCTTACGTTTTATTTTTACCACTTTTAGTTCCTAAACCAATTAACGCCTGACATTTAAGTCATTTTCATCACTCAACTAACAGGAAAAGCTGATGTGGCTAACGGAACACCCTATTAGCTGACGTGGCACTGATGTGGCAATTAAAATATTATTAAAGTTAAAAAAAAAAACCTTAAATCTAATTTAATTTAAAATATATATATTACTTATCATTATTAATTTTCATAAGAACATTACAACTTGTTCTTCTTGTTCTTCCCAAACAAACCCAACAACAAGAACTCAAACCCAAATTACAAGAACACAAACCCAACAACCAATAACTCAAACCTCTGACAACAACACAAACGAAAAAAGAAAAAAAAAACACAGATCAAACACAAACATAGACCCAGATCACAACAACACAAATGAAAAAAAAAAAAAACAAAGATCAAAAAAATTTCTTCACGTTCTTCAACTTGTTCTTCATTTAACAGCTTGTTCTTCCCAAATCAAACCTGTACGGTCCCCGCACCATGACCCGTAGTGGGCCTTGGGCCCTGGCCTGGGCATAAGGCCCATGAGGCCGGTCTCCCTCTGCCTAGCGGCCCACCCCGAGCCCCGCGGGCTGCAGGCCCACGATCTGCTTTACATCGTTTCTCGGCAAACCCCTTCCCGAGCAGTAATGAACACACAGCTCGCGGAACACCCCGCCCTGTACCTACTCGGCCATGCCTCGGAGAGGCACCGCTGCCGGGAACTGTCGTGGAGGCAGGAACCAAGTTCCAACGCCACCCTCACCGCTTCCCATGCCCACCTAACCACCCACTTACGATCGATAACACTGGACCGTCGGTTGCACTTACTGGCGAGTATTTATGACCTCTCCACTACTTCGTGAGCTATAAATACAGGAAGTTTTGAGAAGACAAGGGTTGGAGAATTGAGGGAAGGAAGAGTGTAAACAGAGAGAGCAGAGTAAGGAATTGGGTCAGGTCCCCGAGAAGAGGAAAGCGCTTCAGTTGAGCCTTGGTGTTTAGAACGACCCATTGTGGGAAATCCAAACCCACTATACAAATAAGTTGTTAGTCCAAGTGAGGCCCAGCCCAACGGGTTTCAGTTTTTGGTGCGCACAATTGGCGCCGTCTGTGGGAAATCCTACTAAGCAGTGGTTCTGCCAAGGCTCGTATACAGGAAAGATGTCTGGAGGTAACGCCGAGAGTGGCTCGGCAGGGTCTTCCAGGGGCTCCACCTGGCGAGAACAGAGGCAGAAGAGACGCGAGGATCCGTTTCACGAGCAACTGGAAGAACGGTCCGGCCTTGGAGAAGGGTCGTATCAAACAGGGAGAACGGCATCCCATACTTCCCGGGACAGGCAACCCGACGTCAGGGATGAAGAGCTTGAGCGGCTGCGGAGGTTAGTACAAGACCTGGAGTTGGAAGCCCGAAACGAGCGCCGCCGAGCCGGTCAGGACGACCGAGAGAGAGGGCCAGGCGCCGAGGGAGAAAGACGCGGGGTGGGATCGAATCAATCAGGATCCCGCCACCACAGGGAGCGCTCGCACTCGAGGGAGTCCCGTCGCCGCCGAGACCGCTCCCATTCAGCAGAGTCTCACCGGCGGCGAAATCGCTCTCGGTCGCGGGAGTACGGGAATCAGGGCTCGGAGTCTCCAGAGGGACGGCCGAGGAATGCGGCCATGGATGCTATGAGCCGTGCATTGCGCAGGGCTGCTCGGTCACCATTCTCAGCAGATATTGAGCGTGCACCGATGCCGGACAGGTTTACGCGCCCGCCGTTCAATTCGTATGGTGGGAAAACAGACCCCGTAGAGCATGTCAGCCACTATATCCAGATGATGTCTTTGCATACCCGCAATGACGCTCTGATGTGCAAGGTTTTTCCCTCCAGCCTTGGTCCCACGGCCTTAAGGTGGTTCAACGGGTTGCGCAAGGGCTCCATTCACAATTTCGCCGAGCTGATACAGGAGTTCGGTTCCCGTTTCGTGACGTGCAGCCGGGAGCAACAACCGGTGGACGCGCTGCTGTCTATGAAGATGAGGGCAGGGGAAACCCTCCGGGATTACGCTAACCGATACTAGGAGCTCTACAACGAGATTGGCGGAGGGAACGAGAGGATTGCGGCGAGCACCTTCAGATTGGGATTGCCTGACGACTCGGGGTTGAGAGAGTCATTAACTAAGAAGCCTCCCGAGGACATGAGGCAGCTGATGAGACGCATCGAGGAGTACAAGCGGTTGGAAGATGATAAGATACAGAGCAAAGGCAAAGCACAGGTGGCTGATCGTCCTCGGCTGAGCGGTTTTCAACAGAGGGCACGGGGAAATTTGAGGCTTCAAGAGCCAGTAGCACCAGCAGGGGAGGTGAACGTGACGTTCAAGGAGCCCGTGCATAAAATCGTGGATAAGATCAAGCACAAGCCGTACTTCAGATGGCCGAACCGGATGGCTGGCGACCCCTCTAGGAGAAATCAGAACCTGTACTGCACCTACCACAAAGACCGGGGGCATACTACCGAGCAGTGCCGAGTGCTAAAGGACCATCTCGGGCAGTTGGCTAAAGCAGGACACCTCAAGGATTTTGTGGCGGACGCCGGGGATAGAGGAACGGGGCATGGCGCCCCACACAGAGGGAATCCCCTTCCGCCCCCTCTTGGGATAATTAATGTTATCCACGTTGCCCCGAGGGGCATTTCAACGGCAAAGGGGAAGGAGGTGCTGACGATGATACCGGTAGAGGGGAGTACGGGCGTGCCGCCTGCCGCGAAGAGGATCAGACCTACCCGGGAGCCGATCTCTTTCGACGACAGTGATCTAGAAGGAACCATTCAGCCGCACGACGACGCATTGATAGTAACGGCAAGGGTTGGCGGCTTCGTTGTGAAGAGGATAATGATAGACCAGGGAAGCGGAGCGGATGTTATGTACCCGGACCTATTCAGGGGGCTCGGGTTGAGGAATGAGGACCTGTCGTAGCACAACACTCCCCTGGTTGGGTTCGATGGGAAGATGGTGGCGCCCGAGGGGCAAATCTCTCTGCCCGTGAACATGGGGGGCAAGGAGGTGATGGTAAGCTTCTTCGCAGTTACCTCATACTCCCCCTACACGGCGATTCTAGGGAGGCCATGGATACATGCAATGGGGGCTGTCCCGTCCACTCTGCACATGAGGGTCAAGTTTCATACTGATTATGGTGTCACGGTGATACAAGGGAGTCAGCAGGCGGCCAGGCAATGTTTGATCGCCATGGTCGATTGGAAGGAGCAAACCGACCGGGATGGTCAGGCCGATCCCAAATGTTCGTCGTCAGGGACGCCTTTATAGCAGTTACAGGGCCCGCCAGAGAATGAGGTCGCGCGTGCCGAGAACATGCTGAGGGTAAAGGTGTTGCCGGATATGGACAAGTACTTCCAAATAGGGGAGAGCATGGAGGACCGGGAAAAAGTAGAGATGTTACTGCTCCTAATACAGAATGTGGACGTATTTGCTTGGAGTCCGTACGAGGTACCCGGGGTGGATCCCGAATTCATCATGCATAGACTTGGAGTTGACCCCTCATTCACCCCTAAAAAGCAGAGGCCGAGGAGATCAGCCTGGGAGCACTCCGAGGCGGTAAAAGTGGAAGTTCAGAGATTGAAAGAGGCAGGGGTGATTCGGGAGATCATCTTCCCGGATTGGTTGGCGAACACCGTGGTAGTGAAGAAGAAGAACGGCAAGTGGAGGGTCTGCGTCGATTTTACCGATCTGAACAGAGCCTGCCCGAAAGACCCTTTTCCCGTGCCGAAGATTGATCAGCTGGTGGACGCCACGTGTGGGCACCCGAGGATGAGCTTTCTGAACGCTTTCCAAGGGTATCACCAGATCGCCCTAGCGCCCGAGGATCAAGAGAAAACGACGTTCATTTCCCCGGAGGCAAATTACCACTACACAAGGATGCCCTTCGGACTGAAGAACGCCGGGGCCACTTACCAACGAATGATGACAAGAATGTTCCGAGACAAGATAGGGCGCACGGTTGAGGTATACATCGACGACATGGTGGTTAAAAGCAAACGGGAAGCCCTGCATATGGGGGACCTCCTGGAGGTTTTCGAGGTTCTCCGACGGCACCGGTTGCGCCTTAATGCGGAGAAGTGCGCGTTTGGCGTAGGGGCCGGGAAGTTCTTGGGGTACCTGATCAGTACACGGGGGATTGAAGTCAACCCGGACCAGATAGAGGCTGTGAGAAGACTGAAGCCACCGAGCAACCCGAAGGAAGTGCAAATACTAACCGGGATGCTGGCCGCCCTTAACCGGTTCATCTCAAAATTCGCAGACCGATGCCGACCATTCTACCAACTGCTGAAGAAATGGACGGGATTTCGGTGGACCGAGGAGTGCGAACAGGCCTTTGTGGATCTGAAGATTTATTTAGCGCGAGCGCCCATGCTCGCGGCACCGGAGGCAGGTGAGGACTTATTCATGTATCTGGTGGTATCCGAGCACGCCGTGAGTGCCGTGCTGCTGAGGGACAAAGGGATCCAGCAACCCGTATACTACATTAGCAAAACTCTCGTCGACGCCGAGACGAGGTACTTGCCCTTGGAAAAGCTAGTACTGGCCCTGATACACGCCACAAGGAAGTTGCCGCACTATTTCCAAGCTCACACCGTACACGTCTTGACCGAGTACCCATTACAGTCGTTATTGAAGAGGTCTGATTTCACGGGCCGTATAGCCAAATGGGGGACTCGACTCGGTTCCTTCGACATACGGTACAGGCCTCGAAGCTCGGTGAAAGGCCAGGTCCTTGCGGACTTTATCGCTGAATTTTCGCCCAGAGAGAAAGGAGAGATGGTTTGCCGATTGGAGGCTCGACCGTGGAAGATATTTGTGGACGGCGCTTCGAGCTCCACGGGGGCCGGTTCAGGAGTTGTCATGATTACCCCCGAAGGAATACGGCTGGAACACTCGTTTAGATTGAGCTTCAGGGCATCCAACAACGAGGCGGAATACGAGGCTTTCCTGGCCGGACTGAGGGTAGCTTCGAACCTGGGGGCTCGGGATATTGAGCTATACTCGGATTCGCGTCTGGTGGTTAATCAGGTGCAGGGCAGTTTTGAGGCCCGAGATCCCCGGATGAAAGCGTACCTAGAACAAGCGAGGCTAATTATGACCAGCTTCAACACGGTGAAAGTTTTCCACGTAGCCCGAACCCAGAACAGACACGCTGACTCCCTAGCCACGCTGGCGTCCTCAGTGGCCGAGGAGATACCACGGCAGATCAAAGTCGAGCTTATTTCGGAGCCGAGCGTCAGTGTAATGAGCAACTCGGGAACTACAGGGATCAACGTCACGACAATCGCAGCCCCTGCCACGTGCTGGATCGACCCCATTGTCGACTTTCTGGCCGACGACCGACTGCCGAGTGACGAGAAGGAGGGCATCAGGATCCGTAGGATGGCTCCTCGGTATTGGTTGGCAGAAGACCGGACTTTGTATCGAAGGTCCTTCGGAGGGCCGTACCTCTTGTGCTTACGCCCGGAGAAGGTGGGCGAGCTTTTGGCGGAGCTCCACTCTGGGGTGTGCGGCGGCCATGTCGGGGGACGCTCATTGGCGCACCGAGCCATGACTCAGGGGTTCTGGTGGCCTCAGATGCAGAAGGACACCGCCGAGTATGTGCTTAAGTGTGAGCAGTGTCAAAAGCACGCCCCTCTGATCCATCAGCCCGCGGGCCACCTGAACCCGATCAGCAGTCCTTGGCCTTTTGCGCAGTGGGGGCTGGACATCATCGGCCCGTTCCCGAGGGCGACTGGCGGCCGAAAGTTCGTTTTGGTGGCCGTTGACTATTTTACCAAGTGGGCGGAGGCGGAAGCGTTGGCCAACATACGGGATGTGGAAGTGAAGAAGTTCCTATGGAAAAATGTCATCACCAGGTTCGGGGTGCCGAACACTATCATATCTGACAACGGGCTACAGTTTGACAGCCGGGCCTTCCGAGAATTTTGCAGTGGTCTCGGCATCAAGAACAGGTACTCAACTCCTACTTACCCACAGGGCAACGGTCAGGCCGAGGCCGTAAATAAGGTGATTGTGAGTGGGCTGAAGAAAAGGCTGGAGGGAGCAAAGGGAAACTGGGCCGAGGAGCTTCCCAAAGTCTTGTGGGCGTACCGCACCACTCTTAGACGGTCCACTGGGGAGACCCCATTCTCTCTCACGTACGGAGCGGAAGCCGTGATCCCCACCGAGGTGAATCTGTGCAGTGCAAGAGTAGCGGGTTTCGATCAGGCCCAGAACGACGAAATGATGGTAGGGTATTTGGACAAGGTGGAAGAGTACCGCGAGTTGGTGACAATACGGCTCGCGGAGTATCAGCAGAAGCTCGCCCAGAGATACAACCGAGGTGTGAGAACGAGGGAGTTTGTCTCCGGGGATTTGGTTCTCAGAAGAGCCGTGGGCAACATGCGAGACACTGGTGCCGGGAAATTGGCACAGACATGGGAGGGACCTTATAGGGTCACGGCAGTGGCCGGCACCGGGGCTTATTTCTTGGAAGACCTGGACGAGAGACAACTTCCCCGACCATGGAACGTCCATAACCTGAAGAAGTACTATCATTGATGGGCGGTTCTCCGAGCATAGAGTTAACCGCAACATGTTGTATATGTTTTGTTAGTAATGTTGCATATGTTTTGCTAGTTGTACTAATGATGTCTTTCATGCAGAATCGCACAGTTCTAACCAAAATTCTCGGTTCGATCCCATTCACCGAGCAATGTTCATTCTTAGCCGATGCGTTCTAGAAATAGAAGCCTGATCCTCGGTTCGATTTATCGCTGAGCACGCGGAAACCTTATCTGCCCGTTCTAAGGATAGAAACCTGACTCTCGGTTCGATCCCTATCACCGAGCAGGTGGAAACCTTAGCCATTTCGTTTCATGGACAGAAACCTGACCCTCGGTTCAATCCCATCACCGAGCAGGTGGAAACCTGAACGACTCACTATAAGGACAGAAACCTGACTCTCGGTTCGATCCCTATCATCGAGCAGGTGGAAACCTTAGCCTTTTCGTTTCATGGACAGAAGCCTGACCCTCGGTTCGATCCTATCACCGAGCAGGTGGAAACCTGAACGACTCACTATAAGGACAGAAACCTGACTCTCGGTTCGATCCCTATCACCGAGCAGGTGGAAACCTTAGCTTTTTCGTTTCAAGGACAGAAGTCTGACCCTCGGTTCGATCCCTATCACCGAGCAGGTGGACACCTGAACGATTAGTTCTAAGGACAGAAACCTGGCTCTCGGTTAGACCCTAATCTCCGAGCAGGTGGAAACCTGACGATCAACTCTTAAGGACGGGAGCCCGACCCTCGGCTCGACCTTATCACCGAGCACGTGAAACTTAAATTAGCGTTTGGAGGCCTTACCATGGTCGGACACATCACAATAAAAAGGCAACCAAGAAGAGTTCATTACTCGGTAAATACGTACAAGCAACACAGTAAAGCATTCATATTAAAACGTGAAACTTAAATTAGCGTTATGTTGCCGAAACCCGGCAACCCGAAACAAAGAAAAGACAACGTAAACAAATTATCCCGTCACCACATCCCGGTGACATAGGCAATTCCGTTTATTCAAAATTCTCAAACAAGGGAAAAGTAAAGAAGGGCTGGCTGTCGGCTTTAGATGTCCGCCGCATGGGCGGAGGATGCGTCCTCTTGGGAGTGTTGGTCGGCGTGAGGAGTTGGCGGCTGGATGTCCTCCCCGGTTCGGTCCCCGGCATGGGGATGGCTGGTCCCCTCCATGTCGGTCGGCACTGCATGGGAGTCGATGGCATTCACCAATTCCCTCATGCTGGAGGTCTCTTCCTCGTCGATGACAAGAGGCGCAGGATTCTCGGTGTTGGGGATGCTCGGGAAAGGAATCCTGCTGCGATCCCTCAACGGGGAATCCTCGGGAACCCCCAGGGCTTGGAGAGCGGCGAACCAACCCTCCTCATATCCGAGCCTATGGGCCTGGCGAATGATCGGTTCCGCCGAATTCTCGGCATCCGCGAACCCCTCGTTATACCACTTGGTTTCACAAGCCTCCAGCGCCGCCTTCGAGTCGGTCAGCTACCCCTCCAGCATGGTATTCAAGCTCTGAGCCTCCGCCAACTTAAGCTCGGTGCCCCCCAACTGGAGTTCCAGTTCCTCGCGCTTCGTTTCGGCAAGCGCCTGGGCCTTCACGGCTGTAGCAATCTTGTCCTTTGCCTCCTCGGCAATTTTCAACTGCTCCTTCGCCGTGGCCTCGGCAACTTCCTTCAGAGCCTTTTCCCGCTCAACGTCCTCGGCCAGCTCCTTCATCCTCCCGTCCACCACGTACGACATTTGCGCAGCCTGACCACACAATATCCGCTTTGTAAGGTAAAGGGAAAATAACACATACACAAGCGAAAGGGAAACCGAGAATCATAGAGAAAAGTGAAATAGTTACCGCTATGGTGTGCCACTGCAAACGTCTCCCCAAGGACTCATCCGTCGATTCCGTGAAGGCGTGCAAGTCCTCGGGCAAGAGGATACCGCGCGCCAGACTCTGCGCCACGCAGCCGCCATGCCCCTTATCCCACACTCGGGCACTGGCTGTCGACGGGAGAGGCTCACCGCCAATTTGGAAGGAGGGTCGCCATGCTGCCGGAGCCCGGGAAGTAGACGCCAGGTCTATCTCGGTTTGCGCTACCGGTTCCCGGATGACGATACCGGCCGAGGGTCGGATGAGCACATTGCCCGAGCCCGTTTGAGTATGATCGGTGGTGCGCGGCCTCTTTCGAACTCGGGTCGGTGGGGCAGCGGGAGGGGAAGCATCTCGGGCGGGTGTTTGTTGTTGTTGCCCGGTTGGTCGGGCACTCGGGACGAAGCGGTCTATTGTCATCTTCCTCCTGGCCACCATTGCGTTACCCTGATCGGATCCTGTTTCCGAAGAGTCTGTCGGTTCTGCGGCTACACCCTCCCCTTCCCGAACAGGTGCCCCGGGCTCTACGGTTCTCTCGGGCTGAGCAGGAGCTTGCTGGATTTGCTCGTGAGCTCGTCTCCTACGCTCGGCAGATACGCGCTCGGCTGATTCGTCACGGACGGGCGGTCGCTCGTCTGAACAAGTGTACCGGGGACCGTGCTCACGCGCCTCGCCTACTGTTAGCCTCGGGGGAAGGAAGTTTGCGTGCCGGACGTCAATGTATGAGATGAGAGGACTGTCGACTAGCAAAGCTTGGCCGAACGGCTGCCAAGTTGAGTAGACGGGACTGACACCGAGGATGAGGTGGGACGCTCGTAGTTGTCCGTCCGTGTGCACGAAGATTTCCGACCTGAGTACGAAGTTCAGGTCCCGAACGTGTACCACTCTGACGTCCGGCTTGAATCTTTTGCTCTCTGCACAAAGGAAATAAGGGTTAGAGATTACATAACCGGACCGAAATGGAAAGACACCAAAGTAAATAAAGGCTAGTCACCGACCAACGTCGCGCGGCGAAAACGCACAGGGGAACCCCTCGGCAAACCAATTGCCGCTCACCCGAACGAAATCTTTAGCCGAGTTACGGTTCGAGTCCGGCAGGCATGAAATAAGCCGTACCCTCGCGTCCCTAGTCTTTAGGTAATAGTCGGACTCAATCTTGCCGCACAAACTATACATCTGATTAATGTCGTGGTGGTTAAGTTCCAACCCGTACAACCGGTTCAGCGTACTCACACAACTCACTACCCGGTAAAAGTTGGGGGGAAGTTGGTCGGGACAAAGGCCATAAAATCTAAGGGTGCTGAGAATTAGAGGGTCAACCGGGAACCTAAGCCCGCCCTCTAAAATGGCCATCAAGGGAAAGAACACCGTGTTCTCCCCACGGCGCCTCTGAATGTCGATATCGCCCATATTGCAGTAGGCGATATCTACGTCACTAGGGACATTATATACTTCCCTAAATCTAGCCAAAGCATGCTCGGAGGTAAGGAGGTAAGAGTAACTCATGTTTTCTCTTTCCAAAACAGTTTTTTAATAAAAGGGAAAAGAAGTTCCACGAATATTAAAGAGTAGACTGAAATGGCTGAACTGAAAAAAGCAAAAAGAGGGAAAGGAACTTACTGTGGGCTCTAAGGAGTAGGTGTGTTCTGGGCCAGTAGATGAACCACGGGAGGGATGCTCGGCAGAGGAGGAAACTGAAAGGTGAGGAATGCAAAAGTGGGATTCAGGAACTGGAGGGACTATTTATAGGCATAAGGAAGTAAAATGAGAGGCGATTAATGATCCGCTGGAAGGAAACCACGCGGACCGCCGCTTCAACTGCCACACGCGCGACGCCTCGGTTCACGAACCGTCAGGCAATGATGGCGGGTAGGCCGTCAGTCAATTTCAAACGCGTCTTTTGAGACGCGCATTAATGCGCCCATCAGTGGTCGGGCATTGACCCTTCGATTTCCCCAAGCGGGCATTTGCCCCTCGTGATCCTTGATTCACCCCCGGGAATGGGGAGCGAATCAAGGGGGGGCTATTGTACGGTCCCCGCACCATGACCCGTAGTGGGCCTTGGGCCCTGGCCTGGGCATAAGGCCCATGAGGCCGGTCTCCCTCTGCCTAGCGGCCCACCCCGAGCCCCGCGGGCTGCAGGCCCACGATCTGCTTTACATCGTTTCTCGGCAAACCCCTTCCCGAGCAGTAATGAACACACAGCTCGCGGAACACCCCGCCCTGTACCTACTCGGCCATGCCTCGGAGAGGCACCGCTGCCGGGAACTGTCGTGGAGGCAGGAACCAAGTTCCAACGCCACCCTCACCGCTTCCCATGCCCACCTAACCACCCACTTACGATCGATAACACTGGACCGCCGGTTGCACTTACTGGCGAGTATTTATGACCTCTCCACTACTTCGTGAGCTATAAATACAGGAAGTTTTGAGAAGACAAGGGTTGGAGAATTGAGGGAAGGAAGAGTGTAAACAGAGAGAGCAGAGTAAGGAATTGGGTCAGGTCCCCGAGAAGAGGAAAGCGCTTCAGTTGAGCCTTGGTGTTTAGAACGACCCATTGTGGGAAATCCAAACCCACTATACAAATAAGTTGTGAGTCCAAGTGAGGCCCAGCCCAACGGGTTTCAGTTTTTGGTGCGCACAAAACCCAACATCCAAGAACTCAAACCCATCACAAGAACACCAAAGCAAAGAAAAAACAGATTATCATTTCTCACTCTTTCATTGATGAACCCAAGTTCTCCCATTCATTCCCAACAAGAACAACTCTCTCGGTCTCAAGACCCAAACAACATGACCACTCAAAATCAAGATCAACTCTCACAGTCTCAAGACCCAACAGCATGACCCACAAGACAAACCCTAGCAAAACCCAGCAAGACCCAAACAGAATGACCGATCTAAAGAAAAGCGTTGCCGCTTCGGTGGTGGAGGTGAACTTGTTGGGATCTGAAGAAAAGCACCGCCGCAAGATCCATCCCTGTCCACCAAAACCCCAAGCCGCCACTCCAAAATCACCCTAAGCCACCATCCTTATCTTCTTTGCCTTCGCCCACTACTGTTCACCAACGCCGCCACCCTAGGCAGTAGCTCCCAAACCCACACCTCCCTCTCTAATTCCCTCGCCTTCGCCCACTCTCTCTCTCTCTCTTTTCTGTCCAATCTGAAGGGCCAATAAGAGAGGAAAAGGAAAGCCCACTCTCTCTCTTCACGATCTAATATGAAGGGTCAATAAGAGAGCTAAAGAGAGAGGGTGAGTTAAAGGGAGAGTATGAACTTAAACCAATTTGGAGAGAAAGGGCTTGAGACAATTTTGAATCTATATTGCTAGTGGGTTGGGATTTTGATCTAGTTTGTGGGGTTTCAAATTTTTTTTTTTTTTTTTTAATTTTGTGTCTAAAAACTGGTATATTTAATTTTGTGAAAAGATAGAAGAAGGAATTGACAGAGTTGCAAAGTGGGAAGAAGAAGAAAAATAAAGAGGAAAAAGAAACTAGGCACAAACATAACAGATCTAAGTTCTGCCATTTTTTTGTTTTTAATTATGTTTTTTGTTTTTTATAATTTTTAAAATTGATAAATTTATTTTTTAAGTTTAGATGCTGATGTGGAAGCTGACGTAGATGCTAATGTAGCATCTTTAATATTATTTTAATGGACACGCCAGCATTTACTGTGCCAACAGTGCACTCGTTTGCCACGTCAGTTTTTGCCATTAGTTGAGTGACGAAAATAACCTAAATGTCAGGCATTAATTGGTTTAGGGACTAAAAGTGGTAAAAATAAAATGTAGGGACTAAAATGGAAAAAGTGCAAAATGTAGGGACTAAAAGTGCATTTACGCCTTTTATCTAAAATGCATGTTGCATATTTTGTTAAAACACTTATTAATTGAAATTTAAATGTATGTTGCATGTTTTGTTAAAGTACTTATTGTTGTTGCATGTTTTGTTAAAACACTTATTAACTAAAACTTAGATGCATGTAACATGTTTAGTTAAAACACTTATTGTTATTTTATTTAAAGAAATTGATAAGAACAAATAAGTTGTTGTCTTTATCTAAAAAATTGTTTTTATCCAAAATATTGTTGTAATTTGGTGAAGTCATTGACGCAATCACGACTTCTAACCCCAACTTTTATTATAGAAAATGTTATATCCACGACATTTTAATAACAAATTCTAAGTAGTAAGTTGTTATGGATGGGCAAAAATGTAATTTAAGTTGTAAATTCAAATTTGAACCAATAACAACTTACCACATCTGATTTGTTGTGAAAATGTTGTGGACATAGCACTTTTATTATATAGTATATGATTTTTAATTAAGTTGTCGTTTATTTCAAGAGTTTTTTAAAACCAAAAAAGTAAAAAAAAAAAAAAAAAACAAATATAACACACCATGCAAAGACTATGATAAGAAGTATAATTTATTGGTGCTGCATATCACAAGGAGGACAAGTTGGACATTTTTGGTGACAAACTGACAATTCAAGGGCCATTGAATAGGGTAGAAAGTTGTAGTGGTCTGGGTGGTTTAATTTGGAAAATAGAGCTTCCATTAAATGATGGGATGGAAGATGTAGGTAACAAATAATTAGGTATGTCTTGATCAGAAGAAAGGATAGAGAAAGCTGACAACGACAGATCGATGAGAGAGGAAGGTGGGGGGAAGAAAGACTGGATTGTGATAAAAATTCCAACGGGGTAGGGGGAAAGGAGGGGGAAGATAGATAAGGGAGACAATGTTGCGAACAAGGAAATGACAAGATTGAGAAGAAAAGGAAGTGAGGTTGTCAGTATTGTTTGTTCATTTGTTATCTTAGTTTACTAAGTTTATATTTGTTGTTACTGGTAATTCTTTCCTCCATATGTAACTCGTATTAACTATTAAAAATTATTTTTTATATTAAAACTTAATAAATTTTATTTTAAATAATAACAAAACAACTAAAAACACAACAGTAAACATTAACCCATATTTTCTTGCAAAGAACACGACATTCAATAACACTCAAAAATATATATGCCCGCTACAAATCCAACCAATTCTTGCACTCAACGCTTCAAGCCACTTATCACATAGCTAACATTAAAAGAAGTAGCAAATGTTTATCTAATCTCCAAAGAGAATAAAGGCGTGGCACTTTTTTGGAACTCGAGTTCCAAGCGTTATGGGCTCATGTGGCAATGTGATCAAACATAACTCTTTTAGGACTCGAGTTTCAAAAAGTGCTACATAAAATAAATTTGGTAGGATGCATTTCTCCTAAATTTTTCATAAAAATATGCTATTTGGCAAAAAAGGACGAGAATAATTATAGAAGAACATGGATGTGTTTTGTGTGAAGCTGAGGAAGATAATTTGATGCATCCTTTTATTAAATGCCCAATTGCAATAAATGTAGGGACCTACTCACCTTGGCATATAAGTTTATTTTGTTTGTTTGTTTGTTTATTTTGTTTTGTTTTATTTATTTATTTTTTGTTTTTTGTTTCTTCTTATAATGAATTTCAATTTTATTATTGTTTGGGTTAGAATTGTGTTACATGCTAGAGAGAGATTGAAAATACCTAAAGAGGAAGCACAAATTTTTATATTATTTGCAATCATTTGTTATGATATAATATGAATGACTAGAAACTGTATCATAAGGTAAAGTGAAAGGGAAGTTCATGATCTTATGCTTTTAAGTAGACAAATTAATACAATATATATTGACCATATATTTATTTTGGGATTGTGCAAGGGAAGAAACCCCTAGAGGCATATCATGAGACCCTTTCACCCCCTTTTTTCATGAAAGTAAAACTTTTTGTTTTTTGGATAAGTAAGAAAAATGTATATTCAAAAAAATACTTCATGCAAAGAAGCACAAAACATATCAAAGATTACAAAAGAAGAGAAAATGCAACAAACAGAAAAAATAAACTAATTACAAAGAAAAAGAGCTAAAAAACAAAGGAAGAGATTCATTAGATGTGAGTCCCCAAGCCCTAGACCAATCAAAAAGGGAACTAGTAAAAAAATCAAGCAACTTGTCAGCAGATCTAAGTCCTCAAAAGTCTACCGGTTGCGTTCCTTTCAAATACACCACATCACATACAATGGTGCTAAATTCTAACTGCTAGATGAATTCTTCCTCAACTAATTCCACCAACCAAAAAAGAAATCTGCAATTGATTTCAAGAGAACCCACAAAATCCCAAAAGTACCAAAGACAAAGCTCCACAAACTATGAGTCTTCCCATAATGTAGCAACAAATGATCTACTACCTCCCCACAACAACGACACATGATGCACTAGTCAACAAAATGAAATACCCAACTCCGCAAATTATCACTCGTGAGAATCCTATCCCAGATTACTGTCCAAACGAAGAAAGAGACACGTCGGGGTGCCATAACCTTCCAAATACCTTTCTAGGGAAAAACAATGGAAGAAGAACTACACAACTTATGATAAAAACGAGCGGATATTAAAATCTCCATTATTCGTCAATTTCCATCTCATATGGTCACCATCATCCTCTAAAAGTAAATTGGTTGTTGAAAACCGAAAGAAATCGTCCACCAACTCCACCTTTCAATCATTAGAACCCCTAATAAAACGGACATCCCAATCTCTCATATCCCTTGCTCCTTGCCTTATCAGAAAAGAGTAAACATAGGCTGCTCTATTAGTAGCAATATTATATAAGACCAAAAAAGCCAAATGAAGAGGAAGATCCCCACATCACCGATCTATCCAAAATATCACTTTATTCCCTACCCCAATCTTAAACTGGATGTTTTTGCTAAAAGCTTCCCAACCCATCCAGATACTTCTCCACAAGCCACACCCATAAACACCCCTTCTCAGCTTGGAAGTCCACCCCTCCCATTCTTCCCCAAATTTAGCAGCTACAACCCTTCTCCAAAGTCAAATCTCCTCCACCCTAAAACGCCAAAGGCATTTTCCTAGTAAGGCTTTATTGAAAGTGGTCAGTTTCCTAATCCCTAAACCACCATAGGCAATAGACATACACACCTTATCCCAACCCAACAAATGTGTCTTGAAATCACCCCACAAAAAATCTCTTCACAACTTCTCAATTTTGTTAGCCATATGAGTAGGAATGGTGAAAAGAGATTAAAAAAAAAAAAAAAATTAAGTAGGAAGGCTAGATAATGTACTCTTAAGCTGAGTCAGCCTATCACTTGTCAACAAATACAACTTCTTTTACCTTGCTAACTTCCGTTCAATTATTTTTCAATATAGGATTCCAAATAGAGGGGGCCTTATGAGACTGCCCCAACGGCATACCAAAATAAGTCATTGGCAAAGACCTAACCCTATAACCCAAAATCTCTACCAAAGCATGCACATTATTCACCTCACTTATGGGAACCATCTCACTCTTAGACACATTAACCTTCAATCCTGTCACGGCCTGAAAACAAAGAAGTAACAAATGAACATGAAGGAGTTGCTCTACATCTGCATCACAAAATAGAACAGTATAAAAAATAGGTATGAAACACTTTTCCCTTCACCCCTCTCACCATCTGCCCTAAAGCCGTGAAGTAAACCTGCCCCCTCCATTCTCTTCAACATCTTACTAAATATCTCCATCGTGATCAAAAATAACATTGGAGACAGCGAATACCCTTGTCTTAAACCCCTTGAACTACCAAAAAAAATCAACTGGAGACCCATTGACCTACACAGAAAACTAAACTATGGAGATGTAGGTATGAATCCATCTACACCATTTCTCCCCAAAACTTATTCTCTTCAACAAATATAAAAGAGCCTCCCAATTCACATGGTCATAAGCTTTCTCAATATCTAACTTACAAATATGGTTGTCAAAATCACGATTTGGATCATAGACTCACATGATTTTACAATCCCACCTCACTAAAACATTTAGGATCGCACTAGAATTGTAAAAATGGTAGGATCGTAAGATCGTATGGGATCCTACTGATCCTACCAAAACATCAGTTTTTTTTTTTCTATGTTGTGATGGTATGACTTTTTATTTTTTATTTATAAAATTATGTTAACCTAAGCAAATGTTTTCTAGTTTCTAGTTCACTTGTAATCAAAATGAAGGAATGCTTCATCATTTCTAAATGAAGAATTTATATTGGCTTTGCTACATTTTAGGCTATAGTGTTGTTAAAATTGTTTGATCAATATACTAATTTATGTTCTAATATTACTAAAAAAAATTTATATATAATTTTATTAATAAGCTTGTATTTGT
Source organism: Quercus aquifolioides (assembly GCA_019022515.1). Taxonomy (NCBI): domain Eukaryota; kingdom Viridiplantae; phylum Streptophyta; class Magnoliopsida; order Fagales; family Fagaceae; genus Quercus; species Quercus aquifolioides. The sequence goes on along the minus strand of CM032334.1, from coordinate 42,646,578 downwards.
ATATTAATTGATTGATTGATTTTTTTGAGCATGCTCTGTAATTGTTGATGAGTGGTATAACTTGAATAGTTGAATGTGAAATTGTATCTTGATCTCTTTTATAGTTCTAGTATACTAATATACAATGTCTACATAGATGATGAAATGGATAATGATAATTAGGACAGGGTTATAAGAACCCTAGAATGGGAATAATTAAAAATGTTCACTTCACCTTAATATTAATCTTGCTTTTGGATTTCATATTTTAGTTAGCTAATTTCCATTTTGATAACTTATTTTGGATTTTAAACTTGGAACTTAGAATTTGAAAAATATTTCCATATGTGTTGATAAATATTTTGGTATTTGATTGCTAATTACACATTTATTGAACTTTTTAGATACACTAGGTCAAAACTTAATTATATTTGTTTCGTTAGTATAAATGTAGCGATGTATGACATGCAAATTACATAATATGATGCAAATATTTATTTTTTATGGATAAATTCACAATTTACATGATTATTCAACATAAAAAGTCATTATCAATATGTTTTTTTGCTTTAAATCTGAAAATATGTAGTGTGGGGCCAGAATAAGTCAGCAACCCCGGCCCACTCCAGGCCAGGCCCAGAGGCCCATGCCGAGGACGCCTCCACGATCCGAGGTCCGAGGACCAAAGTTTAGAGCCCAGGACCCAAGGAGCATTGCCGAGGATGGTTACATCCTCGGTAGTCCGAGGACATAAAGTGGGCATACGGCACACCTTTAAGGGGAGTCTCCCCAAGCATCCAAGGAGCAAATAGCAGGAACCAATCACCGGACATTGAAGCATGGCGGAGGAGCAAGTCCCAGGCGAACTGTCACCTCCACATTAAATGCCCTCAACTAACGCTCTGGCCGCATTAATGAGGACAGGACCTCTGAACAGTGCCGTCTTGAGCGCTGCAACCCACTGGAGGTATGGGAATGCGGCTGATGGGACAGGCACTCGAGTGGAAACCGGATTGATCAACAAATGTAGGGCTAGGATCAACTGAGTGAGGAGTATATAATGTAAAAATCCCTCTTATGAAGGGGAGGGACGCAAAACCAGGGAAAAAGGAATACTGTAGCAAAGTATTCTCTCTCAACTCTTGTAACCATTCTGAAAAGAGATAATAAGAATTTCCAGCTCCATAAGGCACGTCCGAGGAGCTACATTGTGTGTTCAAACCCACGTTTTAGTTGTTAGCAACCACGTACAACCATGCATGGCCGTTGCCTTCTTTACTGAGGCCTAGCTCTTGAGCCCATACTCTACAAATTTATTGAAGGGTTAGCTGGGCTTGGGCGCACTCTCTCAATCCTTAGAGAGCGCTTGAATCCACCCCCTACAATTGGCGCCGTCTGTGGGAAGAGCTTGTGCGTTGGTAAGGACAACAGTCGAACATGGTAGGATCAGGCCCTCACCAAGGAACTCCCAATCGACCTGAACCGGCGAAGTCACGGCATCAGGGTAAGTATGGCGACCCCGGGGGCGGTCAGAACGACAACAGGAGGTTTCGAGAAGGAAGCGTGCATACTTCAACGGCGAGCGAAAGTCGAGCGGACGGGCACATTCCCCAGAAGCGCGACGATGGCCAGGCCACGCGTTCACAAGAGGCCCACAGCCACGCTTCCCAGAGAAGGGACGATAAGGTGGCCATGCAACGTGAGATAGACGATCTAAAGAGGAAGCTGCGCCGTGCGCAACGAAGACGGTCTGAACCTAGCCCTGACCTGCCCTCCGACGACGAAAGCAATGATGAATACAGCCAAAGGTCAAGGACGCCCCCCAGCGAGACTTTCTCCCACAAGGAGGAGCGCTACCAGAGGCGTAGGCGTGCCAACCCGACCCCCAGGGACTTAGGAGGCGACGCCATGAGCAGGGCGCTGGACCGGCTCTCCAAGTCACCCTTCACGCGTCGTATAGAGGACGCGGAGCTTCCTCGGCGGTTCCAGCAGCCGACTTTCATTGCCTACAACGGCAAGACGGACCCTGTGGAGCACGTGAGCCAGTTCAACCAAAGGATGGCTGTCCACTCCAAGAACGAGGCGCTGATGTGCAAAGTCTTCCCATCCAGCCTGGGACCGGTGGTAATGAGGTGGTTCAACGGTCTAAGGACGAATTCCATAGACTCGTACAGGCAGCTAACCCAGGCTTTCGGCTCCCGCTTTGTCACAAATAGCAGGCCTCCTCGGCCCATGAGCGCGCTGCTGTCCCTGTCCATGCGTGACGGGGAGACCCTCAAGGCTTACTCGGACAAGTATTGGGAGATCTACAACGAGCTGGACGGCAAGTACGATGCTGTTGCCATCAACACGTTCCAGAATGGATTACCTATGGGGCACGGCCTGAGGACGTCCCTAACCGGTAAGCCGGCCACCAGCGTGCGGCAGCTGATGGATCGGATCGACAAGTACAAACGGGTGGAGGAAGATATGCTGCAAGGCAAAGGCAAAGAGAAGGCTATCCCCCAGGAGAGAAGGGATTTCAGGTCGGACCGTTATGACAATGCCCGTCCGAGGAGGGATTTCGGTGGGCATTCTGGAGCGACCCATGCACAGACGGTAGGCGCTGTGTTCCGAGAACCCGTGCACAGGGTGCTGGAGAAGATAAAGGACGAACCGTACTTCAGGTGGCCGAACAAGATGGCTGGGGAACCTGGAAGGCGCAATCAGAGTCGCTACTGCCAGTACCACTAGGATCATGGACACACTACGGAGGACTGCAGGGATCTTTGGAACCACCTGGACCAGCTAGTCCAGGAGGGGAGGCTGAAGCACCTCCTCCACCATTCCAGCGGCCAGCAAAACCGGACTTACCAAGAGCCTCGGAGGGACGCCGCCATGGGGCAACCCACCGGGACGATCAATATAATCCTGGCCGCGCCAGGAAGGACGGGCACACCCCCTCTACGAGTGTTGTCTGTGGCCCAACCGCCCGCCGAGGACCCCCGGACGGGGCCAAAGAGGTCCAAGAAGAATCCTCCCCCAGCCCTGAGTTTCTCGAAGGAGGACAAGATTGGGACCATCCAACCACACGAGGACGCCCTGATCGTCACCCTCAGAATAGGGGGCTACGATGTGAAAAGGGTGATGGTGGACGGTGGCAGCGCAGCCGAGGTCATGTGTCCAGACCTCTACAAGGGGCTGGGGCTAAAGCAGGAAGACCTCACACCTTATAGCTCCCCCCTAATGAGCTTCGATGGGAAGCTCGTCATCCCAAAGGGCATGATCAGACTGCCCGTACAGACAGGCCCAGTGGTGGTGGAGGCGAACTTCATAGTGGTGGACACATACTCTCCCTACACAGCCATCGTAGGGAGGCCCTGGCTACACGCCCTGGATGGCGTAGCCTCCACCTTGCACCAGAAGGTGAAGTTCCTGTCAGGGGACCAGGTTCTGGAGATCCGAGGTTGCCAATCCACGGCTAGGCATTGCACAGTGGCTGTCATATCCCGTCGGATCGATGCACAGTCCTCGGCCCCATCCGAGAAAAATTCATAGCAATCAAAGACCCAGGTGGCACCTCCAGATGCACCTGCCGAGGATGCTAAATGCGAAAACCTGGAGAAGGTGATAATTGGCGATGATCCGGAGAAGTTTTTCCAGGTCGGGATCCAACTGCCTCCACGGGAGAAGGAGGAGTTACTTGAATTCCTCAAGAGAAACCTTGACGTGTTCGCATGGGATCCCTGCGACGCCCCTGGGATTGATCCATCCTTCATCTGTCACCACCTCAACGTCAACCCATTTGCGATCCCCAAGCAGCAGCCACCTCGGCGCCCGTCGAAAGAGCACGCTGATGCGATCAGGGAGGAGGTCGATAAGCTTAAGCACGCGGGGGCTATCAAGGAAATCTTCTACCCCACATGGTTGGCCAACACTGTGGTGGTCAAGAAGAAAAGTGGGAAGTGAAGGGTCTGTGTAGACTTCACAGACCTGAACAAAGCATGCCCAAAAGACCCCTTCCCGATGCCACGAATAGACCAGCTAGTAGACGCGACTGCAGGCCATCCTCGGATGAGCTTCCTGGATGCTTTTCAGGGTTATCATCAAATTCCCCTAGCCTTGGAGGACCGAGAGAAGACGGCATTTGTGACACCCATTGGGAACTACCACTATAAGGTCATGCCGTTTGGCCTGAAAAACGCCGGATCCACCTACCAGAGGATGATGACGAGAATGTTCGAGCCGATGTTGGGCAAGAGCGTCGAAGTCTATGTTGACGATATGGTGGTGAAAAGCAAGTTGGTGTCCGAGCACTTGGAAGACCTCGGTCGCACATTTGGCGTCCTGAGAGAGCACAAGCTCCGCCTTAATGCCTCGAAATGCTCATTTGGCGTAAGCTCTGGCAAGTTTCTGGGGTATATGATCACCCACCGTGGGATCGAGGTCAACCCTGACCAGATCAAGGCCATTCACAATATGAAGCCTCCGCAGAATCCCAAGGAGATCCAAAAGCTTACTGGGATGATCGCGGCGCTGAACCGGTTCATTTCCAGGTCGGCTGACAGGTGTAGACCCTTTTACCTCCTGATCAACAAATGGAAGGGATTTGAGTGGTCTGAGGATTGTGTCGAAGCTTTCCAGCAACTCAAGGATTACCTCTCCCGACCGCCTATCATGTCCCATCCTGAGGTCGACGAGGTCCTATACGCGTACCTTGCTGTGGCGCCCCATGCGGTGAGCCTAGTACTGATACGGGAAGATAATGGCGTTCAAAGGCCAGTTTACTACGTCAGCAAGTCGCTGCACGAAGCGGAGGTGAGATACCTACCCTTAGAGAAGGCCATCCTGGCTGTAGTCCACGCCACGAGAAAGCTCCCCCATTACTTCCAAGCTCACACCGTGGTTGTCCTAACCCAATTGCCTTTGAAGTCTGTGCTCCGGACCGCTGATTACACAGGCAGAATCGCGAAATGGAACACAATTCTGGGGGCTTTTGACGTCAAGTACATGCCCCGGACTTCTATAAAAGGCCAGGTTCTGGCGGATTTGACGGCCGAGTTCGCCGAACCAATCGTAGAAGTAACGGCCGAGGATAAGAGCCGTGATGAGAAATCAGTTGGGGCTATCTCCGTCCCAGAGGCACCATGTTGGAAAGTGTATGTGGATGGCGTGGCAAACCAAAGGGGGTCCGGGGTGGGGCTGGTCCTAGTATCCCCTGAGGATCATGTCATTGAGAAATCCCTAAGGCTCGGATTCGCGGCCACGAACAACGAGGCCGAGTATGAGGCATTAATACAAGGGATGATCATGGTGCAAAGGATGGGAGGAAAGTCGATAGAGATGTTCTCGGATTCGAGGTTGGTGGTAGGCCAGGTAAATGGGGAGATGGAGGCCAGGGATTCAAGAATGCAGGAATACCTGGACCAAGTCAGGTGCTTGCGGTTGTGGTTTAGCCTCTACAGCCTGTCTCACATCCCCCGGAGCGGGAACAGCCATGCCGACTCATTGGCCACACTCGCAACCTCCTCGGCAGGGGACCTGCCTTGGATAATACTCGCGGAACATCTGGGAAGGGCAAGCGAAGTGCCAAGGGAAGGAATCCCCGTCCACCAGATTGAAGTGGGTTCCAGCTGAATGGACCCCATAGTGAGATTCCTAAAAGAAGACATCCTACCCGAGGACAAGTCAGAAGCCGAGAAGGTTAGAAGGAAGGCCCCTCGGTTCTGGTTGTCCGAGGATAACAAGCTATATAAGCGCTCCTACTCTGGACCATACCTACTGTGCGTCCACCCCGGAGCGGCGGAATTACTACTCGAAGAGCTGCACGAGGGAATATGTGGGAGCCACACGGGGGGGAGATCCCTGGCTCACCGAGCCATCACTCAAGGATATTGGTGGCCGGGAATGCAGCAAGAGGCCCAGGAGTATGTCAAGAAGTGCGACCAATGCCAAAAGTTCGCCCCAAACATCCATCAGCCAGGAGGGGTCCTCAATCCGTTATCCAGTCCATGGCCGTTCGCCCAATGGGGCTTGGACATCGTGGGACCCTTCCCCAAGGCACCAGGGAACAAGAAGTATCTGTTGGTGGCCACGGACTACTTCACCAAGTGGGTCGAGGCCGAATCACTAGCCAACATCAGAGATGTAGACGTGAAGAAATTCCTTTGGAGGAACATAATTACGCGGTTCGGGGTCCCTCATACCCTCATCTCGGATAACGGACTCCAGTTCGATAGCAAGGCCTTCAGGGAGTACTGTTGCGAACTTGGGATCACAAACAGGTACTCAACGCCAGCCTACCCCCAGGGGAATGGACAGGCCGAGGCAGTCAACAAGGTCATTGTCAACGGGCTTAAGAAGAGACTGGACGACGCCAAAGGGAGATGGGTAGAAGAGCTGCCCCATGTCCTCTGGACATACCGGACTACGCCCCGGCGCTCAACAGGGGAAACACCTTTTGCCATGACCTATGGTGCGGAGGCAGTGATCCCCCTGGAAACTAATTTCCCGACACTAAGGACGAGCTCCTTCACCCCAGGCAGCAATGATGAACTGCTGGGGCGGAGCCTGGACATGGTAGACGAACGGAGAGAGCAAGCAATGATCCAGCTGGCCTACTACCAGCAAAAGCTCAAGCAGGGATATGACACCAACGTAAAGCTCAGACCACTAGCACCGGGAGACCTGGTGCTGAGAAAAGTTGTAGGAACTGCCAAGAACCCTTCCTGGGGAAAGCTCGGACCCAACTGGGAGGGCCCCTACCGAATCACCTCGGTGGCGGGGATAGGAGCGTACTATTTAGAAGATTTAGATGACAAACCTGTACCTCGTCCATGGAATGTAAACAACCTGAAAAGGTACTACTATTAATAAAGAAGTCACTTTGATTCATATTGTTAGCATATTTTAGTTATTCGCCTCGCGTCCTAACTACTTTAATAAAACTAAGTGTTAGACAGAACCAGGGAACTGCATGGTCCTCAGACTCATTCCCATGGGGAAACTAATCACTTTAATAAACTAAGTGTTAGACAGAACCAGGGAACTGCATGGTCCTCGGACTCATTCCCATGGGGAAACTAATCACTTTAAGAAACCCAAGTGTTAGACAGAACCACGGAACTGCATGGTCCTCGGACTCAGTCCCCCGGGGAAACTAGCTACTTAAGAATGCTAAGCTTTAGACAGAACCAAGGAACTGCATGGTCCACGAACCCAGTCCTATGGGGAAACTAACTGCTTTAGAAAGCTTAAGAGTTAGACAGAACCAGGGAACTGCATGGTCCTCGGACTCAGTCCCATGGGGAAACTAACCACTTAAAGAAAACCAAGTGTTAGACGGAACCATAGGACTGCTGGGTCCTCGGACCTATGCCTAAGGAGAAACTAACTGCTTTAAAAGATCCTAAGTGTCTACTTCAAAATTCCACCTTACGTTGTAATTATCAAATGCCACGATTGGCCGAGGTACAATTGAAGTCAAAGTTATACAAAAAAATGAATAGCGTGCAAGTAAGGAAATAGCCACAACAAACAGAAAAGGAAATAAAGTCTTCATTTCATTAAACACAAGGGAATTGCACCCAAGAAGTCGCATTACAAATAAAGCAAAAAAAAAAAAGAGGGGGAAGAGATGCAGAAATGAAGTGCAGCAGGCAGAAGGGCTATGGGGCCTAGATGGCTGCCTCAGTGGGTGGCTGGCCCGTAGCTGCCTCAGGGTCCCCTGAGCCCTGACTAATGGGAATGGCCTGCAGAGGCACAGCAGGAATAGCCGCCCCCTCGGCAGAAGAGACCTGGGCAGCGGGGGAAGGCTCTACAACCTGCTGAGGCGCGTCCTCGTTGGAGCCATCACTCAACACAACCACCACGGGAGGATTGCTCCCTTGGATTGGCTCATCAGCAACCCCAGCATCCGAGGCCTCTTCGCTCGGAGTAGCAGCAGTTTCCACGGCAGCCTCCTCGGCTTCAGAGCCATCGTGGGCAGTCTCGCGGATAAAAGGAGGGTAGTACACGTTCTCCTCCTTCCACAAGTCAGAAGAAGCCTCCACTCCAGCCTGCCTGAGGGCTTCGCTCCAAGTTTCGGAGCAGTAGCGCCTACATAGCCCAGAGACTTGGGATTTGTAGGCAGCTGCTGTCTCAGCTGCCCCGGCAGTAAAGGCTGCCTCCTCAGCTTCCTGCTTAGTGGCCCAGGCTTCCTCCCTGCCCTGCTCTGCCTCAAGCTTGGCCCTCTCAGCCTCCCCTTTGGCCCATTCAGCCACCCTCTTGGCCTCCTCGGCATCTGCCACTTTCTTTGCCAGGCCAGCTATCTGATCCTCGGCGAGCTTCAACTGCTTCTCTGCCTCACCCAGACGCTTTGTCTGAGTCTCGGCCTGCCTCTGGGCACCCTCAAGGCCTGACATTGCGCTTTCCTTAGCCTGGGTCATTGCCTTCAGCTGCTCCCTGGCCTTGGCAAGGTCCTCCTCCGACGTCTTGAGGGTCCGGGTAGCCACCAAGCGCCTATCGCGCTCCAGATCCAAGGCCTTCCCATGTTCATTGGCCGCCTCTTCCAGCCTGAAGGTGGCCTGTACAGCCTGCCAAACGAAACAGACAAGTTGCAATTAGCCGAGCTCAAAAAGAAATGAAAGCAAGAAAAAGGCAAGAAAAAGCACAAGTATTAAGGTCTTACCATCCTCAAATACCGCTTGAGGCAGAGGAAGACATCCCTACTCCTCATGGTTCCCAGCTCTGCCATGTCCGCAGGCAGGAGCAGGCATCTCTCCACAGCGTCGGCCATGTACGCGCCTTCGCCATCCTTAAAGTCCCTGAGGGAGGAGTCATCCCTCGAGGGAGCCCCGCGGAGCATTGGGGCGGGGAGCCAGGCCTGGATCTCGGGCGGGGGAGCGACCTGTTTATCCTGCGTTGAGGGGCCTATCCTCAATTGCTTCGATGGCCGCTGATTGCCCTCGCCCTCCCGCGTGGGCCCAGATTTGTCCTCAAGGGTCCTCTTACCCTTGTCCTTCCTCTGCTTAGGGTCAGCGGGCTCGTGCCTGGACGACGGGCTCGCCTGAGGCGGAGGAGGAGGAAGCTTGGATTGTGTTGAAGCCGACCTGGTCTGAACAGGACGATTCTTTGGAGATGGGGGAGGAAGCTTCGGCTTGGACTTCCCCGGCTGCCCTTCTAATAGTTCGGACAGGCTTGGCTGGTACTTCTTCTTGTAGCCCATCTTGCGCCGGGAAGATGACTGTGACGCGAAGAGGTCTGCCTCGGTTAGACGAGGATCACCCAAGTCTCCAGAGGGGTCCTCGGACTGATGGAGTTGCTCAAAAACGCTGAAATCCTCCTCGGCAGTACCAAAATCTACGGGTTCCCCTTCCCCCTCTAAGTTCTCTTCCGCGACCTCTGGGAACGAATGGGAAGACGAGGGGACTGCTACTGTGACGCCTTCTGAAGTGGAGGTGTCCTCGGGAAACTCGAACCCGTCCTCGGTCACTGCTATTTTCTGCAGCCGAGGATCCTTTGCTCTGATCACGTACTTTGGGGCCGCAAATGACTTCTGGAGCGGAGTGTACCCCAAAATCTTGTGCGCGGCTCTGACTTGGTGGTCTTCTTCGTCCTCGAAATCCGCCGACCTGAGCACCTTCTGCAAGTCCTCCCTATTGATCAAGTTGAAATGGCGCGCATAGGAGTGCCGATCTGCAAAGAAAGTACACGTCCGTGGTTAGAAGCCAAACAATACAAGAAGAAATAACGCAGTGAAAGAAGCTAGAATCTATAAATCCCCTTTTGTTCCCATTGCCCCACCTGGTTCTCCCTCCGTCGTCGGACAATGAAGGCCATCGTGCCACGCTCCGGACACGATGAGGAAATCCTCATTCATCCCCTTGTTGGACTCGGGGAGGCACTGGATAAGCCGGACCCTGTCGTCCCTCGTCCTCATGTAATAGGACTTGTTCTTCAAATGTTGAAGATTGTAGCAGTAGTTGACGTCGTGATAGGTCAGCCTCAGACCCATCTTTTCATTAAGGGCGTCCACACTGCCCAAAATCCTGAACATGTTGGAGGCGCACTGGGTGGGGGTCAACCGGAAGTAGGTGAGGTAACCCCTCATCACTGGCCCCATGGGGATCCTCATCCCCCCTTCAAGGAAAGCGATGACAGGAATCACCACTTCGCCCTCTCGCCTCTGGAGGTACCACTCCCCCTCCTCACAATACCTTAAGCCCACATTGGCCGGTATCTTGTAATCGGCGATGAATTTCTCCATCGCCTCCTCAGTGCCAACAAACTTCTTAAGTCTACCCATCCTAGATGACGCCTAAGCGAACTAAAAGATGAACGAATGAAAGAGAAGGACGAGTAGAGAGGGAGAAAGCTCAGAGAGAGACAGAAAGACTTACAGAAATGAGGAGGAGCTCCTCGGACTGGCTTTTTGTGCTGGAGATGGAGGTGGAAGTTTGGCTGGACTCAGAATAGAGGCGCAGGAGCTCTCGATTGCAAATGAAAAGTGAAGAAATGGCTCTAATGGGTACTTATACCCTAGAAAGAGGAGCTGCGCAAGTTTTCCCGCCCATAAGTGCCAGACGCATCTCCACCGTTAGATTGTCATCTGCCCGTTGAACGTGGGGAGCATAAAGCCGCCCGAATTTAATGCAAGACACGTTACGCACATCGAAGCGCCAGTAACGCACCTTGGGCAGTTGAAAAGGCGCCAACGCTGACGAGGGATAAGACTTGATTAGATGCGAAGCAGGCCCGAGGATATCAAAATCCTCCTTCCGCCCGAGGATGCGGACAGCATGATTTTGAGGGGCTATTGTGGGGCCAGAATAAGTCAGCAACCCCGGCCCACTCCAGGCCAGGCCCAGAGGCCCATGCCGAGGTCGCCTCCACGATCCGAGGTCCGAGGACCAAAGTTTAGAGCCCAGGACCCAAGGAGCATTGCCGAGGATGGTTACATCCTCGGTAGTCCGAGGACATAAAGTGGGCATACGACACACCTTTAAGGGGAGTCTCCCCAAGCATCCAAGGAGCAAATAGCAGGAACCAATCACCGGACATTGAAGCATGGCGGAGGAGCAAGTCCCAGGCGAACTGTCACCTCCACATTAAATGCCCTCAACTAACGCTCTGGCCGCATTAATGAGGACAGGACCTCTGAACAGTGCCGTCTTGAGCGCTGCAACCCACTAGAGGTATGGGAATGCGGCTGATGGGACAGGCACTCGAGTGGAAACCGGATTGATCAACAAATGTAGGGCTAGGATCAACTGAGTGAGGAGTACATAATGTAAAAATCCCTCTTATGAAGGGGAGGGACGCAAAACCAGGGAAAAAGGAATACTGTAGCAAAGTATTCTCTCTCAACTCTTGTAACCATTCTGAAAAGAGATAATAAGAATTTCCAGCTCCATAAGGCACGTCCGAGGAGCTACATTGTGTGTTCAAACCCACGTTTTAGTTGTTAGCAACCACGTACAACCATGCATGGCCGTTGCCTTCTTTACTGAGGCCTAGCTCTTGAGCCCATACTCTACAAATTTATTGAAGAGTTAGCTGGGCTTGGGCGCACTCTCTCAATCCTTAGAGAGCGCTCGAATCCACCCCCTACATGTAGGATCTTATGATCCACTATCCGAACCTACGATTCACGATCCCACATACTTCCCACGATCCTACGTAGGATCTCGATTTTGACAACCTTGCTTACAAATTACTCCTGGAATCTTCTTCTTCACCCAACTGTCAACACACTCATTGGTTATAAGAATTGAATCGGGGATTTGTCTACCTCCCACAAAATTTTTCTAAGATTCATATATCAATTGATCTAACACTACTTTCAAACGATTTGCCAAAACCTTAGCCAAGATCTTATAAATACTCCCTACCAAACTAATAGGTCTGAAATCTCGAATATTAGAGGTATCATTCTTCTTAGGGATTAAGACAATAAAAGTAGCATTAAGGGATTTTTCAAACTTACAGTGTTGATAGAACTCTTCAAATACAGCTAAGACATGTACCACTCTCCAGCAATGATGGATAAAGGCCATAGAGAAGCCATTCAAACCTGAAGCTTTATCCCCTTCCAATTTTTTGATAATTGATAGAATATTCTCATTCTCAAACCTCATTTCCATCCAAACCCTCTCCATCCTCCCAATTTGATCAAACTCCAAACCTTCCACAAAAGGCCTCCACTCTTTTGTCTCTTGATACAAAGTTTTGTAAAATTGAATAACTTGAGCAGTCATTTCAGCTCCCTCCTCATAAATTACTCCATCCACTTCAAAAAAAAAAAAAACTAAGATGATTATACCTTCTGCTGGAATTAGTCACCTTATGGAAGAATTTAATATTATTATCACCCTCCTTGATACACAACATCCTCGATTTCTATCTCCAAGAGATCTCCTCCAGAGAAAAAATATGCTTCACTTAAGACCTTACTACATTTCTCTCACGGGTCTCCGCCTCAGAGAGTCCAAGAACTTCTTCCTTAGCATCTAATAAAGCTAAATCCCCTAATAATTCTTTCTTCTGACTACCAACATTGCTAAATTCCCTATGGTTCCATTGAATAATGTCTTCTTTTAGTGCCTTCAACTTTTTAGCAAACACATAACTAGGTGTACCATAGAAAGAATGACGATTCCACCATAAATAAACTATATCGACAAACCTATCCGCCTTCAACCACATGTTTTCAAATTGAAAAGGACTATTTCCCCTCGTTATATCCCCTTCCTCCAAAAGAATTAGGAAATGGTTTGAAATAGGAGTGTTTCTCCCAATCATGTGAAACCAGAGCTCTATCTATTATAGACATGGATAGGGGTGTACACGATTCGATTCAGTTGGTTTTGGAGAGGGTTTTTGCACCACACCTATAGGGTGCGGTTTCACCCTATGCTTAACTGCACATCACTTTTGGAAGATAAAAATCGGTCTACACAAGGTGCGGTTAATCTTAGTGGCTTAGTGCGGTTCGTTCGGTTATATGGGCTGGATTTTTAAAAATTCCTATTCTAAGTTTTGGGCTTTTAGGCCTTTAAAAAATAGCATTTTGAGACCATTTTAACTTCTTTTTAAGTAAGTCTTTCTTTATCAAGTTTCAATCACAAGAAGACAACTCCAAACCTGTCACCAGACTCATAACATTCCAAATCAAATACACAATTATAGAGTATCAAGTCTCAACTATAATACAACTTAAATTCAACCTGTCAAATTAAACATGTATTTATTAAACACATTAACACATACTAATAAATCTAAACCTGTTACAACATTCCAAATCAAACACATAATTATAAAGTATCAAGTCTCAACCATAACAAGAGAATTCTAGCATGGCAGCAACATTAACATTAATATTTATATCATAGTAATCGCATCAAATATAAGCAGTAGCACAGCCCCAAGGCGGAGGAGTAGTGCGGCACTACGAAATAGTCGAGTAGTGCTTGAGAAGCACTATACAAATATACATAATGGATGTTAGACCAGAATATTCAATTGGTACACTATACAACTACATATTTTGGACAAAAAATAGAGGCAATCTAGTCTACTAAGACTAATAGTTTGTTTGTTCAGTGCTTGTGTTGTCATGTGTGCATCTAGTAAACAAATTTAAAGTAGAGAACAACAAAAAAGCATCAAGCCAGCAACCAGCAGCAGCCCAAGCACCCAAACACTCCTAATTTGGTCCTCTCCATAATTAAGTAAGTAATTCAACCACAAAAAAATTTATGCAATCAACCAGCCAACAACTCCAACTCCAAGTCATTATATACAAAAAACTCTATCCCTACAATGTCAATCCCTAAAAAATAATGATAAGTAGAAAGTAAAAAGTAGAAAGCAATACATGACAATTAACACCATTACAAATAGTAGCCAACAAACATAAGCAAATTACATAAAAATTTTAAGTTGCCTTAGGTAGTTAATTCCAAAAAACAACCCCACCTTCTAAATCAGTCTAAAACAGAATCTGTACCCACAGTGGATTTTGGTGCAAGCTCTAAAAGGGGAAAAAAATAAAACAAATTGTATATAAATAATAACTCACAACTAAATAAATAACAAAAAAAAAAATACAAGAGAATTTATAAACAACAAAAGCATAAAAAATTAGAAAAGAACATAAACACATTGCCCGATTCAAGTTCATAGTTTTCCACTTCATCCATTGCCTCTCGTAGGTTAATTGGTTCAGTTGAATTCTTGGACCTCAACTAATTTTGTGTACAAATCAAAGTTTCAACAGTATTGGGAGACAATGAGTTACAAAAAGGATCCAAGACATGACCCCTTGTGCTAAATGCAGATTCTGATGCAATAGTAGAGACGGGAATTGCCAAAACATCACAGGCAACTTGAGAAATGATCATATATCTTGAAGAATTCACTATCCACCAATCAAGAATATCAAAGCCTTCCATCTCTAGATCTACACTAGCTTCTAACAAGTATCGGTCCAATTCAGATTTGCATTCTACACTATCCTCATTTGCTAAGTGCTGTTTGTAAATGTTACTGTACTTCTTCATCCTCTCTTCTGCACTACCAAAGCCACTTAGCATGGAGGACATGGCAACAACATCACTACTATCAAACTCACTAGTCCAACTAGCACTAGCACCACATGGGGTCCCCATTGCTCCATTATAGTGCTTGTACAATCTATTCAAAGCTTCCTTAACTCTCAATTCTGACTTATCAGCCTTCTCCTTGTCATACCATTGCTTAAACCAAAACTTCACATATTTCAATTTATATCTAGGATCAACCACAATAACCACAAACAACATTGGATTTATCCTATCAACACTTTCTCAATACTTATCATACTTCAATTTCATTCTTTGTGCCATACCCTTTAACAAAGGATCACCCATACCATTACACAATTGATTTAACTGGTCTTAAAGACTAACAAGCTCATGGAAATACACATTAGTAGTCACAAACAAGAAACCAGAAAATCTTAAAATTGCCTCATAAAACATACCAAGAAACTTTGTAAAAAGTCCTACATTTTTCCAATCTAAAAACCGAGGGGAACCGCAAGATGGATCCTTAAAATAACGAAGGAAATGCCCATCATCTTCCTCCATCCTTTCAAATGCAACCACAAACTTTAGTGCACTTTCTAACATTAAGTAAGTTGAATTCCACCTAGTAGACACATCAAGGCACAACAAACTTTTGCTTTGAATTTTTTATTTTTCAACACAAGCCTTAAACTTCTCAAATCTATTAGAAGAGGATTTCATATACCTCACTACATTACGAACCTTAACAATTGTCTCATTAAGGTCCTTTAGCCCATCTTGCACAGTTAAATTCAAAAATATAGGCACAACAACGCATATGAAGGAACTCACAACCCAAAAAGCTACCCACCTTATCCTTTGTTTTCCTCCTAAGATATTCCATGGCCACATCATTTGAACTTGCATTATCAACAGTAATTGTAAAAATATGATCGATCCCCCATTGAAGCAAACAAGACTCAACCATCCTATCAATGGTCTCACCCTTATGATTAGGTACTAGGCAGAAATTCAAAATCTTTTTATGATAAACCCAATCAACATCAATATAATGTGTAGTCAAACAAAGGTAATTAAGGTTTTGGATTGAAGTCCAAGTATCATTTGTCAAACACACCCTTTGACTAGTCATTAAAACCTTTCACAAACTCTCCTTCTCCCTAATGTAAAGTCTAAGACAATCCCTTGCAATAGTAACCTGAGAGGGAACTTCAAACCTAGGCTCTACCTCTGCCATAAAATCAATGAACCTGCCATGCTTAACAAACCTAAAAGGTAGTTCATCAACAATTATCATCCTAACCAAGGTCATCCTTAGTCTTTCCACACTAAACTTCCTCAACACCAGCTCATTACCACCCTTTCCCTCTCCCTTTTTTTTACTTTGGTAACTCAAAGTGGTTTGACCTTTATCACGCCTATAGGGGTACTTCTTAAAACCAGATTTTATATGGGACCACATGGTGGAAGTTCCATTTCTTTTTGAGTGACAATTATAACTTTTTTTTACAATAGTTGCACTATGACTTAGGGTAAAGGGGGTCACATCCCTCTATTTTAGAGAAATGGTCCCATATCTTAGAAGGCTCTTTACCACCATTAATTGTAGATTGTTGAGTTTTTATTTGTGCTTGAGAGGGTGCGGCACCTAATAGTGGAATGGGAGATTGTGTATTTGGTTGATTAGCCTCAGCACATGAACTAGGAGTAAGCTCAGTAGAGGGGGTGGAAGAAGAAGCACAAGTAGCCATGATCTAATTACATCAATATAAATAACAATCACATATACATAGTAATTAAGGAATCAACAACAAATAAATTATGCAAGCAACCTTTAACTTAAACACGCAGTCATACACTAATTTCAATAAAATATTAGTAAACAAAAACTATACAAGCAGCTTTTTCAGTGCTAAAATCACAACAACAAGATAATCAACTAAAATCACAACATATTAGCATGATATAATAAACTAAAATCACAACAGTATAATCAATCAATAGGATGATCAACAAATAAATTTACAATCTTTGAACCCTAGAAACAAAATCAAACAACAAACAACATGAGTGAACCTTAAAAGAAATATTATGTATATATAACTAAAATCACAATAGTATGATTAATCAATAGGATGATCAAAAAATAAATTTACAGTCTTTGAACCCTAGAAACAAAACCAAACAGCAAACAACATGAGTGAACTTTAAAAAAAAAAAACACTAAAACTAAAAGCAAAATCAAACACAAACATGAAAGTTCAACACAACATTGTGAACTGAAAACAAAATAAAAAATAATCCTTAAAAGAAAATCAAACAAAAAAGAAAAAAAAATCAAAAATTGTGAACTCAAAACAAATATAAATAGTATGAGAAAATACCCAAGAACTATTTAAGCCTTTGAGATTTATTCATTTACTAGGCCGAAGCTAAATCTTTTAAATTACCACTGAAATTACAAGAAAATAACCCAAAAAAAAATAAAAAATCAACAAGAAACATTTAGTGACCATAAAATAAAACTAAAACAAAGTAAAGTTAGGGTTACCATAGACAGAATTACATAGTGGCAGAGTCACGGTGGAGAATGGAGATGAAAAGGAGATTGACTGTCTTAGGTATTAGGAATTTTGTGAGACCTTGAGAGGAAAGTCTTTCTTTGTGAGAGAGTGAGACTGAGAATCAGAGATGAGTCTCGAGACTTGAGAGTGAGACTGAGAGCTTGTGTTCTTAAATAGTGGAAGGTTAGGTCGGAGCCTAAGATTGAGAATTTGAGAGGGAAAAACTACTGTTTGTTCGGTGGGATTAGGGTATGGAAAAAAAATTATGTGGCTAAGTGCAAAAAAGAAGAGAAAAATGGTTGGTGGGAGCTTGAAAATCTGAGATTGAGAGGGAAACACTACTAATTGTTTGGCGGGATTAGGGTTTGGAAGAAACATTATGTGGCTGAGAGTAAAAAAGAAGAAAAAAATGGTTAGGTGAGAGCTTGAGATTGAGAGGGAAAAACTAATGTTTGTTCAGCGGGATTAGGGTTTGGAAGAGAAATAAAGGTAGCTATCTAGCTGATGACTGAGTTCTGGGTCTGAGAGGCGAGAGTGTGAGACTTAAGAGGAGCAGAAGTCTAAAGAGTAAAGAGGAGAAATGAGAGCAGCTGAGTAGGAGACAACTCAAGAGAAAAGACGTGTGTGGTTGAGATCAAAAGAGAAAAAAAATATCTTGCATAGTGACTAACTCCATCAGTGACTCAAATAGTGACAGGCATCGTTTTTTTATTTTTATTTTTTAATTTTTTTTTCAAAAAACGCAAGTGGCATGACTGTAACCCACTAACCCATACGGCCATACAACTTTTTTTTTTTTAATATTTTTTTCAAAAAATGCAAGTGGGAGACACTAGAGCTACTTAGACAAGATCACTCACACTATTCCTCCTGACACACACACGTTTGTTGACTGAAAAAAGTAGCTCACACACGTTAACTTCCTTTTTTATTCAATTTTTTTTTTTTTTGATAAGGATGACTCTGTTCATGGATGAATGTTAGGCCTCTTCTTAGTTCTTAGAACGTTAGGCCTCTTCTTATACATATTAACATATATATAAAACGCTTGGGTCGGTTCGGTCTTCGTCGGTGTGCAAATCTTGTCGCCGATGGCTGCACCGTTCAACGTCGATACTAAAGATCTACCGCCGACCACTGTGCCGGAAACCTTCGGTAGAGCCCTGAGCAGGGCGGGGCGGTGTGGTCAGACCGGTTTTGTCAGTGCCAGTATATTCTTGAACAGGCCTAGACATGGAAGGCTGGTCCGTGCCACTAAACCAAGTATATCTCCTTCCCTCCAAAGGCAAATAAATCAAATTCAGATCCTTAATAAACTCCAAAAACTTTTCCATAACAAGAGTTAGATGAGAACCACCCTTCTGTTCACTCGAAAAATGAACAATGTTGAAATCCCCAATACAGCACCAAGGAATAGTCCAGTATTGTTGAATACCAACCAACTCATCCCACATATGTCCCCTTACATTGTTATCATTAGGGCCATAAACCCCTGTGCACACCTAAATAAAACTATCCTCCACACTTTGCCACTAAACTGACACCGAAAAAGAACACACCAGTACTTCCAACTTATCTAAAACCCTCCTGGCATAATCAATGCCCCACCAGTCGTCTGAACAACATCTAAAGCCACCTAATCCACATACGAACAGCTCCATAGACTGCTAACCATCTATCTATCCATGCCAGCAAGTTTTGTTTCTTGAAGGCATACTACATCACACTTCCATTCTCATAACAAACTTCTCACTACTAGACGTTTCTGGGAGTCGTTCAATCCTCTAACATTCCAAGAAATCATTTTCAACTTCATTAAGACTGTTACTTCCCCACTGCTATTTCTACCACACAACCAATCTACCTCCCATCATAATTAACCGAGGAAATTAAATTCCTCAACTCTCTATGCCCTTTACCTGTAGAAGTAGCTACTTTTCGATTAACAATTGCTTTCTTCTGCAATAGATTATCATTCTCCATATACCTTTCTAGCCTTTGAAGATAAGCAATGTATGACCTCTCATGGCGACTTACTGGGAGCCCAACCAATTTACTAAACCTTAAGATTTTGTGCTTCACCCAATTTGAAATGTCCAACATGCTACCAAGACCCACAACCTTATTGTGCACTTTCGCTGACAAAGCCAACCCCGAGGGAACAATAGTAAGTAGAGGATTACACTCTGAGATACCCTCCTCACCCAAGCCTAGTTCTCAACCAGCCCCTTCCTCTTCCATCAAAACACACATCCCAGATAGGCCACAATCTGTCGTCGATGGAATCAACACTAGATTGGGTTGATTAAACTCAAAACCATTCATTGGCCTTGTACACATTGTCATCCATCCTTTGAATCAAACTCACGTAGCTCTTACTACCAACTTCAACCCCACCCATGACTCCAAAGTCCACCAACCCAGCTTGCAAAAGTCTCCGAAGAAGATCGCCCAAGAAAATACCCTTGGAAATGTGTGAAATTACCTTCTTAGGCGATCCCAGAGCCACTACGGACCCATCAGAGTTAAGCCCATCGAAATTTACCTCTGTCGGAGTCTCCCTTTGCTGATCTAGCATTGCTACCATGGCCAGCGAGTGTACCGGTGAAGCTGGAAAGGTCACCGTTGTTGCCGAGGAGAAGGCTCGAGGGCTTGGGCTGCCCTTAGAAGAATTTTCACCCACTTCGTATGTACTTGGGCCTAAGAAACTTATCTTGGATGGATTGGAAAGCCCAAACAAGGCTGGTTTGGTCCAAGGACCATCGAGTTAGGCATTTGAGTAAAGCCCAAGGGTTGGGTCACCGTGGGTTTTGGGCCTATGCTCACATTGGGCTTATTATAGTTATTTTGACTTGTCACCCGTGGAACCCATTTGAAACACTTAGGTCCACCTTTATTATAATCCCATGAAACCCTCATCTTTCCTTTCTCACCCACCAGCACAGTTAAACCTTTCCCTGTCCAGCAAGCATTCCTAAAATCACTCTCAATGCCATAATCAGATTCTTTTGAATTTGAATCGAATCTTAAAGGAAATCTTTTAATATTTCCCACCGGTATTGTCTTTTCACGAATCCTCCACCTACTGCTATCGGGCATGGCTTGTCCACTGGTACACCATTCACTGTTACCTTTACATGTTCTTGATCCGGCACCACTATCCTTTTCACACCTAACTGCGTCTTCCCCTTGTCTGTAATACTTAACTACTCTGAATGCTCTCTAGCCTTAACTTGTATGTAATGACCTTGCACCATCTAGAGATTTGAATCTCTGAATTATTCGTATATGGCTGAGCAACAAATTTCAAATGGCCTGAATAACCCTCAGCAAATTGGTTCGGATCCAACATCTTTCTTAATTCAAGTCCGAAAGTCCTCCAACCATTTTTTGCTCTGCCTACAAGGATAAGGATTGACCTTCTAGACCCACCAACTTTGAGTCCCCCCCCCCCAAATAAGTAATTTGTGTGAGGATTCCAAGTGATGCTGGAATTGAGCCGTTGAAATTGTTGCCTGATAGAATCCGAACAGTCATTTAAGTGAGGTTTCCAAGCAAAGTTGGAATTGACCTAGTGAATTTGCAATATTCGAGATTCAAATGCTTCAAGGACTTTAGACTGCTGATAGAATCAGGTAATTCTCCTGAAAAGCTTATCCAAGAGAGATCTAAGAATTTCATGGAACTATTGTTGTTGCAATTATAGTTTGGAAGAGAACCTTCAAGATTTAAATTATACCCTAGATCAAGGGTTTGTATACTTTGAAGGCAGAGGATGTTATTTTCAAGTTTTCCTCGCAAGTCATAGTCATGGAGACTAAGAGTTGTCAAAGAGGAGGATAGATTTGTCAAAGAATTAGGTTTGATTGAGGACATGTTCATGCCATCCAGAAGAAGTTCCCTTAATAGAGTTAGGTTATCAACGACTCTTTTCCAAACTAGTGTTTTGATTAATAGATCATTGTAAGAGAGATCAAGTGAAACAAGCGAAGACAATTGGGAGATTTCATATGGGATTTTGCCAGAAAAAAGGAATAAGAAAGGTTAAGATGAGTCAATGTCTTAAAGCTGCCAAACTCAAATGAAATTAGGGAGTAATTGAAGTTATTACCCGTAAGATTCAAGGACCTGAGATGGTGAAGAAGGAAGAGGGAACTGTTGGAAGGAATGGAGCCAGAAAGCCAACTGCAGTTGACATGTCTTTGGATATGAATTATCACACATATGAAAATTTGATCTATAATCATAACAATGAATAGGTAAAATAGATGCATGAAGAGAAGGAGAAGCGAAACTGTGAAGACACAGAGAGTTACTAAATTGGAGTAGAGCAGAGCATGGTGAGTTTGAAGACAAGGAAGAAGAAAAAGAGAATGGAGAATGGAAGAGCAAGGAAAGTAGACAGAATAATTGATACTTCCAACTTAAACTTAAACTTAAACAATCCAATTGATGATGATAACTTTGAGTTCAGTTAGCAATAAAAAATGGCCAAAAGAGTTGGCGCTCCGTTGGAGAGTATAAGCAACATCACCATCCCTAATTGTGAAGAACTGTTTGGAACTAATCCCAATGACAATGTGTTCAATATTCTTCATCAGCCATTGTGTCACACTCTTACCCATAAGAATTGATTTCATAAAATATTTGCCCCGTTCAAAAATCCATAACGAAAAATAACATCCCCCTTCTTCTATTACCAAATGAAAAAAAAATTGAATGCAATGAAAAAACTACGAAAACCACTCATAGTTGATCGGAATAGAAGAAAAGAACAAAATATCTAGCTAATTTGAGGTAGTCGGGCCTCCTGGGGGGGGTGCTGCCGCTGTCTATTAGCTCCAACCTATTGATAGCCCTAATGTCAACTTATGAGCTTTTGAAAGTAAAACTTCAAGCCATTAATAAGGAGCATGCTTAACAATGGTGGGTATAAATCATTAAAAAAAAAGTGGTATTCTTTGCTTGGGCATAATTGATATAGGATCAAGACCCTCTAAAAGTAAAAAATAAGTTGGCCCGCTTAATGGTAGCAAAGTCATCAAAGTTGAGGTACAAACATTTATTTGCAAAAGGCAGAAGCCCTGAAATTAAAAAGTTGTTCTCCTTCGCTTTAGGATTCATGCTTTGATCCTCATTGCACCATAGACAATTGTTTGATGAAACTGAGTTGATTTTGAATTCCTGCACTTATTGGACTTCTATTGAAACTAATTTTGTTACCCGCAATTTGGTAAAAGGGATCCTTGTGCAAAAAGGGGGAAAAAAATCCCATCTCATCTTACCTGAATTTTGCATTGTTGTGTGCCACTGAAATTACTATTTTTGCTGTCGAGTAATAATTTATTATATAAAATTTGTTATAAAAATTATTTTACAATATTTTTTACAAGTTAATGATGTTGTGAGTGATTATTAGTAAGTAAAAAAAATGATATTAATGATGGGTTTAGATGAGAAACAGTAAAAATTACCTACATCAACAATTTATAAAAATATTGTAAAATAGTTTGTGATTATCGTTTCTCTCTTTATTCCAATTTCATGCTTATCAAGGAAAATGGAAAACATAAAAACTATAAATAACAAATATGATTTATTACAGCTAGACACAAAAGAAAAAACAGGAAAGAAGAAAATAATAGAAAAAAAAAAAGCATAAAAAAAAGAAAAAGGAAAAGAAGGAAAAGAAAAGAAGGGAGGGTACCGTATGATTGAGTCCTTTTTTGTATTCGCAAAGATTTGATGGCCATAAGGCCCCTTCAATTCACACTCTCCCACCATCACCACCACCACCTTCCTCTTCCTCTTGCCAGAAACCTATTCTCACTCTTCCTCTCATCACCGCCACCTCTCTCTCATCAATCTCCACTGTCCTCCCCGTTCCCCGTCCTCCGCCGCATCGCCTCCTCAGCGACACCGATCTCTCGCCCTCAGAAACACCACCACAACCGCCAACAACAATATCAGCTAACTTCGCCCCGCAGCCTGCGACCGTTGCCTACACCGGAAACCCTGGCGCAGAAAATCGGCAAATCCATCCGCCGCCCTGGCGCCCCTTCCAAGGCTAGGGTTTATGCCGATATCAACGTGATTCGCCCCAAAGACTACTGGGACTACGAGTCCCTCACCGTCCAATGGGGGTACTCTTCCTCTTCTTCTTCATCTTCAAGTTTCCTATCTATCTATTTTTGCGTATATATGTGTATATTTGCGTTGCGTTGTGCTCTGTGTGGATGAAAATTTGTTGTAACAGCGTTACGAGGTGGAATTTGTATATCTAAATTATGGAAATGCAAAATAGGAATTTGGAATTTATATTAGGTTTAAATTGCTGAATTAAGAAGCAGCTAGGGTTTGTTTATTGGTGTTTATGCGGGTATGATTGATTGTACAGGGAGCAGGATGATTATGAGGTGGTGAGGAAGGTTGGGAGAGGGAAATACAGTGAGGTATTCGAGGGTGTTCACTGCACCGATAACGAGAAATGCGTAATTAAGATTCTCAAACCGGTGAAAAAGAAGAAGGTGAGTCTCTGCATCGTCCTTGGCTTCTAATGTATATGGTTCATAGTTGTGAAAGCATGCCTCTTGTTGTAGGAGTTTCCATAATCTCAATGCTTATAGTTTATGTTATCCTGACTTTCATCAGTTTATCCTTTTTCAAAGCTAATGCAATTGTAATCGTGCTTGATTTGTTGTAGTTGTTTGTAAACTGCGTTCCTTTGCACGAATTATTTTCTAACAATGGTTCATGTAGTATAATGTACTTACATTTAAAAAAAAAAAAAGACTAACAGCAAAGGAAAAAAGTACTTTTTTTTTTTGTTCTTATAAGTAAAAAAGAAAAAAAAAACTCAAGAACTTTTAAGCCAAATAGAGAAAGGACTCAAAATGCAAAATGACTCAAAATGCAAAGTAAGACTCGTGGGTCTTTGTTACAGCCAAGGACAGCCCATTTCAGAAAATCTAAAATTATCAAATTGTCCTTATTCTAGTAAACTTATTTAAATTTGATCCAACAGCTTTCTAACCTTAAAAAAACTTAATATTTTGACTCAATAATAACTAGAGTAACCTATAGATGGCGCTAAGATAGTCCCACATCAAAGCTAGACCACAAATCTTGAATCTTTTGGTATTTAATCTTGTTTTTCTTTAGAACTCTTTATTGTCCGCTTCATCAGGCTGCCATAAATTCTCATATAGACACTGATGCTTCTACATCAATATGCCATTGTGGCATTTTAATTCTCTATTAAAGTTTCCATCTCAATTTCCTATCACTGTCTTTGTGTTTAACAATTGAATATGAATTATTCACATGCAAGCTCTCCAAGTTATTCTACTTACAATCTATTGCTTTTGTACTGGTGGGTTTTTTCTTTTTTTGAGTTTTATATGAACAGTGGATGGCACTTTGGCTGGATTATGACTCTACTTTTACTTTTGCTTCTAGCACAAGTAACTCTTTTAATGGTTAAATTAAAGGTGTAAATGAGTATGTGCCCATGATGCTTGTGGCATTGCCAATTTTTCCCTGTAATATAACTTATTCTATGAAATCACTGTAGCAAGACTTATTTTTTCTTATTTTTTTACTCTCCCCCATTTTCTCTCTCCCCACCAAAAAAAAAATGCAGATTAAGAGGGAGATAAAGATACTGCAGAATCTTTGTGGTGGGCCGAATATTGTGAAGCTGCTTGATATTGTTAGAGACCAGCAATCGAAGACCCCCAGCCTTATATTTGAATATGTGAATAATACAGATTTTAAAGTGCTTTATCCGACACTCTCTGACTATGATATTCGATATTACATCTATGAGCTTCTTAAGGCAAGCTTACTATTCTCTCCTCTTCAATTGATAAGATGAGCATGTTGAAATTATCATTAATATTCACATTTGAAAATCCTGTCGCCATATGTTCATTTTAATGTGTGTGGAAGCTTATAGATGTTTTGTGTCAATTTACATTGCCAAATTGTAACTTAGTAATTTTCTATTTTGTACAAAATTTCCTTCTTTTTTTTCCTTTCCTTTTATCATTTGGTGCTTGGATTATGGGGATAGATTCGTCAATATTATAGTTAAAGCATTGTCATCTTTATAATTACTTCAGTTTATGTTGGCTAAAATGACAATCTTGTAGGGGAGACGAAAAGTGGTGGACTAAACTTTTGGGCCTCAACATGGATCAAGGGGACATTAAGGGCTAGTTCCTAATGTTGCTCCCAAGGAGAACTAATGTGATGCAAGTTAGTTCATGTGGCCATGGGGATAGACCTGGCTGACTATTTAGTTTTTCAACAGTTTAAAGACACAGAAAAAAAAGGAAAAGAAAGAAAAGGAACAAGAAGACATTTATGCATCTCTAGTTCTCTGCCAATAAATTTGGCTAGATGAATTATTTTTCATAGAAATTATAGGCTTTCTCCTGCTGCCAAAAGAGAGTTATATATTTATATGATAAATATCAATAACTGACTTGCTCTACTGTATTTTGTGTGTGTGTGTCTATATTCTTTTGGAACAATCACAAACACATTTTTGGATTTGCAAACAAAAACCCAATCATCTGTGTGTTTATATATCATCTAGAGGATTATTTTTTGTCAGATAAAGAAATTATATTGAAAAAAGGGGGGAATGGATAAAAATATATATTTTTTGGTCTTGTTTAGAAAGAGATTGAGAGGCAGACCATGTGGTCTCTTGGATTTTGGTTTGGCAGTGTATTTGTTTAATTCATGATCTGTCCTAAATGTTCCATATTTTTATCTTGAAAGTTAATGCACTATGATCAAAAGAAAAGTTGATATGCAAATGTTTGAAGGACCAGTGGGAGAAGCAATCTTGGAGTCTCACATCGCTTGGGGAAGCACACGGGTATGTGCTTATAAGGAGTGATCTCCCTCCCTCTAATGTGTAGAGGGATCTCCCTCCCTCCAATGTGTAGAGGCATTTTCTTCCACTACTGTGTGCTTTGGGGAGGAGAACAAAACCATGAGAGGTATGGGCCCCAAAGCGGACAATATCTACACAGTTGGAATGGGATCGTTATAGATGGTATCAGAGCTAGGTTCCAATCAGAAGTGTGGGCCCTACACGTGAGGACGCCTGTGCTCGTAAGGGGGGTGGATTGTGAAGGACCAGTGGGAGAAGCAATCCTAGAGTCCCACATCGCTTGGGGAAGCCCATGGGATGTGCTTATAAGGAGTGATTTTTGTCAATTGTGTAGAGGCCCTTTCTCCCACTGCTGTGTGCTTTGGGAGAAGAACAAAACCATGAGGAGTATGGGCTCCAAAGTGGATAATATCTACACAGTTGAGATGGGGTCGTTACAGATGGTATTAGAGTATAGGTATAAGATTTTGTGGGCTTGGAGGTATAATCTTGAGAATTTTGGAACAAGAGTGTGATCATTAGAAATTTTCGTGTTAGAATTATTTGACCTACTTAGTGTTTTTCTAGAGCTTATAGAATGGTTGTTGTATCGTCTGCATGCTTGGTTTTGTCCTTTGGGGATATTTGCAATTTTACTCATGATATCTTGTTGTATTGCTTAGAGACATGGCTCCACCAAGGAAAAACTCATGGAGTGGTCAATCGAATGTTGGGGAACCGCTGATCTTTAGGCTATTATCCAAGCCATTGGTGGCTTAACTTATGTAGTGCAACATCAAGTAGGAGCCACCAATCTGACTAGTACTCTAGAGAAGTTTAGGAAGCTTGAGCCTCCTACTTTCAAGGGTACAAAGGACCCAATGGAGGCCTTTTCTCCTACTACTGTGTGCTTAGGGGGGAGAACAAAATCGTGAGGGGTATCAGGTATGGGCTCCAAAGTAGATAATACCTACACCGCAGTGGGAGAAAATGCTTCTACATGGAGGGAGATCACTTCTTATAAGTAAATCCCCATGTGCTTCCCCAGGTGATGTGGGACTCCACTCTCCAGGATTACTTCTCCCATAGGTCCTTCACATCACTTGGGGAAGCACATGGAGATGGACTTATAAGGAATTATCTCCTTCCAATGTGTAGAGGCCTTTTCTTCCATTGCTGTGTGCTTTTGGGGGAGGGGGGGGGGGAGAACAAAACCGTGAGGGGTATGGGCCCCGAAACGGACAATATCTACATAGTTGGGGTGGGGTCGTTACAAATAGTATTAGAGCCATGCCCCAACTAGAAGTGTGGGCCCCACAAATGAGGATGTGTGTGCCTATAAGGGGGTGGATTGTGAAGGACCAGTGGGAGAAGCAATCCTAGAGTCCCCCATCACCAGAGGAAGCACATGGAGATGTGCTTATAATGAATGATCTCTCTTCAATGTGTAAAGGCCTTTTTTCCTAATGCTGTGTGCATTGGGGGTAGAACAAAACCATGAGGGGTATGGGCCCCAATACGGACAATATCTACACAGTTGGGGTGTGGTCGTTACAAAATGTGTCTAGAATGAAGAAGTTGTGGCAAGTCAAATAATTTTTGCTGCTTCAAAAGGATCTTAGGTTTGTTGCCCGAATGAAGATTTAGTATACCATAACCAGAAGAGTGGAAATTAGAAAGATGTAATTGTTATTTTTATATATATTCTTGTATTTGAAGGCTTCATGATCTTGATTTAGTCCTGTGGTCTCTGTGTGGTACTAAAAAGTCCATGTTAGAACCATCATTTAGTTTGTTGTCTGGATAGAAAAAAATGTATAGAGTAGATTTGGAGTAAATGTATAGAGGGTCTCGATGCAAATGTATTTTTCATGTTCAGGGGACACTTTTTTGTCTGCAACGGAACTTATATTTGATAGTTGCTTCTTCAGTCCGTGAATTAGTTTGATGTAATAACCCTTGTTCAAAATTATGAATAGGGGGAAACAGTTTTTTTATATTTTTGGTTCCTTTCTCTCTCTCTCTCTCTCTTTTTTTTTTGTTTGTGTGTGTGTGGGGTGGGGGTTCCAAGGCTGATGAATTACATGCTAGTTTATATCTTGTTCTCTCTAAATATGTTGATCTTTATTTATTTTGGTTAACCGTTATATTTTTTCTCAAATTAGTCTAATTAAAATTTGCACCCTGATTTTTAAAGCTGGGGAGAATCTTACATTTTTACTGATGTATTTGTAGGCATTGGATTATTGCCATTCACAAGGTATTATGCATCGAGATGTGAAGCCCCATAATGTAATGATTGATCATGAACAACGCAAACTTCGTCTTATTGATTGGGGCCTTGCAGAGTTCTATCATCCAGGGAAAGAATATAATGTCCGCGTTGCTTCAAGGTTGTTTTCTTTTTTCACTTTTTTGGAAAGATGGTGATTTATTTTCCTGTTGTTGTGCCCCCTCCCTTTCTTTTGGTTCTTTGTCAGAACTGCTTTATTCTGATATGCCTTTGTTTTCTTGGATGAAGAAATTACCCGAAAAATTGAAAATTGCATCTCATGCTCCATTTGTTTTGAAGTAAAATATTTTACATGTAAAATTTTTTACTGTAAAACATTTTCCAGTTAAAACATTTTCTAGTGTTTGGACCTAAACACTTGAAAAAGCAAGCCACCACTAGCCACCCCCAAATGCAAGCACAAATCACCCAAAAACCAGATCAGATAGAGGGAAAAAAGACAGCCACTACCATGAACAATCGTAACCTACTAGCCACCACCAGCCACCCAAAAATCTGAGCATTAAACCTCTAGCAACCCACAAATATGACATTAAACCACCAAATCGGCACAAATCCGACCAAACCACCCAAAAGAAAGCCAAAAAAGTAACTTACAAACCCATATTCAAAACCCACAAACCAATTGAGAACCTCTGGTGGCGGTGAGATCGAAAAAGGGTGAGATGAGAGGAGCCCACCGCCTTTGGTAGCAGTGGCACATGATGACATTTGGGGTTTGGAGGAGCTTGACCATGGAAGCTTTGCCGAGAGAGAGAGGTGCAGGTGAAGAAAGCCACCAACGTGATGGTGGTGATGAGACGCCGCAAGCGGCGATGCAAGGGCGGCCGGAGTGGTTGACATGGCTGATGAGAAGTTGGGGAGGGGGAGAAGCAATTGAGAGTCTAGGTTGCACGGACACGCCATTTTTGGCGTCGTGTCGGTGTCGGACACCGGAATGGGTACGACTCGCCAGATTTCGGTGTCCGGCGAGTCTCTTTTTTTTTTTTTGCTTCTCCGACACGGCGCCGTTGCGTCCGACATGCCAGCAGTGAAAAAAAAAAAAAAGATTTTGACAGATGGACTTACCAATTCCATTGATTTTGTGATATACCCTAAAACAAAAATTCTTAGAGTCTAAGAAGTCTAAGTTAAAACCCACATCTCAAGTTCTCAACCCACACTCTCTCTGACCTCTGCCCGCTGCCGCTGCTGCTGCCTTCTGTCCCTCGTTGGAGCTAGATCGGGCCGATCGGCGAACTCCATAGACGTCGATGCCGTGCCCTGTCCCTTCCGATTGGCGAGCTCCTCCTCTCTCCTTCTTCTTCTTCTTCTTCTTCTTTTTCGTTTTCTTTTTCTTCGCTCTCTCACCCAGATGCCTTCTGTCTTCTAGTCTAGTTCATTTTAACTTTTCTAATACTTTTTTATATTTCCTCTTTGTTTTGTGTGTCTTCTGCCAACCCCACGTGAAAGTCACTTCCAAACTTTCAATTTCAAATTTTAACTATTGAGTACCATATGTCAGTGCCATGATGTCATTGATATGCCATTGGTCCAAAAGAAAATAATTTATATTATTATTTTGACTATTATTTTTAGTATTAGTATTAGTATTTGAATGTAGCCTATTTAAACTTTTGGTTTGTACCCTAAACATTTTATCTGTATTATTGTACTACTTTGGGTGTTAGTTTACTTATTTATAGTTCTTACATAATTTAAATTCTAGACATAAACGTATTTTATGTCTAAAAATATTAAAAAATATGCCTAAATATAAAATTTAATTAATTATTTAACCGCCGTGTCGTGTCCTTATTTTTCAAAAATTGCCGTATTCCCGTGTCCGTGTCCGTGTCCGTGCAACATAGTTGAGAGTGTGTGAGTGTGAGAGATGTAAAATGTTTTACTCTTGTTTTAACTGTAAAATATTTTACTTGCCTCAATTTTACAGTTTGAATATTTTACAATTGACCAGATTTTACAACAAAACAAACATGGTAAAATGCGTAAAATATTTTACTTTGAAATAAATAGAGCGTTAGTATGGAGAGGAGTTCTTATCACTTGGGATGAGAAAGGAATTTTCTTCTAATTTTTTGTGGGAAGCTAGTGAATTAGTGGTAACTTTGAATATTCTCAGTCTAGGGAAATTTTAGATCATGATTTCCTGCCACAAAATACCTATTGTGCTCCATATTACTTGGGGTGACAAAGGAGATCGTTTATCTCTTTTGGGCAACTAATTTTATAGAGGCTTAATATTGAGTAAAATAAGCAGATATTACAATTTAGTGAGTGATCATAGGGTTATGGATAGGAGATAGTAAAGAGTTATGAAAGAATCAATATCTAGATTATATGAAATAAAGATAGCAAAGTATGATTTCTAAGTTGTTAAGAGGCTTCTAGCTCAGTGGCATTATCTCGTCTCCCTTATGAGTACAATCAGGGTTCAAGTCCCCCCTCCCCATTTGTTGTAACAATGGAATTAAAAAAAAAGTTTGATTATCTATATCACGCCCCAACTCTTCATTGGCAAGACATTGTCCCATTGGGGAGTGACACAAAGCCTCTCCCTCAAGGTTTTAAAAGGCCTTTTACCAATTAGAGTCCAAGGCCCTCCATATAAGGCTTAGGACCTCCCCTTGTTTTTTTGATAAGTAGCGAATCTTTATTAACAAAAACTTCTAAGTATACAGGGGGTATACAAAGAAAGCAACAGCATTAGCCTCTCAAATTACAAAGCTCAAGCAAGTCTAACAAGGAAAAACAAGAAAATAAATGTAAAGCTCTAGTCGAATCCTTCAAGGAGTGAAGGAAAAAGGATTTAATCTTGATGCTAGACCGCTCGCATCCCTCAAAACTTCTAGCATCCCTCTCCCTCCAAATACACCCTGTCACGCAGTGAGGCACCATCTTTCAAATTACGACATCCCGATGCTGGCCAAAACTGCCCTGCCAAGACACTAGCAGATCCTTTACCCTCTTTGGCATAACCCAGGGCAAACCAAACACAGAAAAAACCAGGCCACAACTCATGAGCTATAGGACAGTGTAGGACCTTCTCTTACCTAGGGAATGTGAAACTTGGTCAAGATTTGGTTTGCCCTCACCTCTCCCAAGAGGTCTTTTGGCCTTTTGGGTCCTCACAATCTATAAGTTGTCTTGTCTCATCCAGAAAGGAGTTTGACAATGAACGACACTCTGAACTAGAGTATCCCATCCTCACCCCCACCATCAACCCACCCCTACTCCCTCTCTCTTCCCATTCCTACCACTAGCTGTACCACACTTTCCTTCCCTCCCTCCCTATCCTTTCCTATTTCCACCTCAACTCCCACCTTTTGGTTTACCTCCATACACCTTTTGTCACCAACCTATTCCTTCTGGTCTATGCTCACCGTTACATCCCCTACAACCACCCACATTGCCTAATAAACCTTCTGTGCCTACACCTTCACTGTTACCCGTTATCTGCCTACCTGAAACTGATACCGTTATCTCCCTACCTAAAACTGATACCAAACCAGCTGTAAACCTTATTACCTCTCCCACTGTATTGGTTCAGGGGGGTAGTAAGATCCCCTTCCGTATTGATGCAAATCTTTTCTCTTTTTCTTTCAATGGTGGGCGACATGATTCGTATGCTATTCATGAGAGTAGCCGGCATGTCAAGCATACTATCTGGGTAGGTCGTAAAGGATTGGAGTGGATCCTTTCTTGCTTTGCTGATATTCGTGATTGGGTTCCGGGGAAAGTTCCCATGTGTAAACGGTTCCGGGATAATAATAAGTTGTTGGAATTTTGTGGGAGGTCGAATAAGGCTGGTGTCTTTGTGGTCATAGCTGAATACTTTGGCGGGGCTCGCCGAGGCTGTGTTATGATACCAGCAAGTTCCAACCGTGCAGGTTGGTCTTTGTTTCAGAGAGAAATGAGGGATTTTTCCACTGGTGCTAAACCAATTTCTATGGCTACAGCAAACTCCAAAAATGGTGGTGGTGGAGGTGGTCAGTTTGCTGGTGGTGACCGGAGTGGGAAAATTTTGTCTGCTGTTGGTCATCAGCGCAAGTTTAGGAATTTTGAAAATTTTGGAACTATCTTGGGGCAGAACTGGATTCCTGGAGGCCATGCAGAGAATGGTTTAGTTTTAAAAGGCAAAGTTTCAATTATTAATGGCAGACCCACGCGGACCTGTACTTTTAAGCAGACCCCTGCTTGTTTGGCTTTGAGAGTGTGCAAAAGTGAGGGAGGGAAACGTTCTGTGACTTACCTGGATGCAAAGAATTTCAGTTGGTCCAAGGAAGTAAGTGGCAGGCCTGAAATTTTCAAACATTCTGGTGGGCTTGCCCAAGCCCAGCCCGTGGACACTCTTTCTCCACTTAAGGGCAATTTGGTCAAACCTGTGGCCTTAAAGGATTCTTTTGAGGACCAGGCTTCGTGGGCTGTAGGGGAGAGCTCCAGAGGAAGCCCGTGGAAGTGTACTGGGTCGCCGGTGCCAGTTGCGATCCCGGCGAGCACGAGGGAGGTTTCCGGGTTGCCGGTGACAGCAGCGGCGCCGGCGGGTGCGACGGTGGGGTCTTTTGTGGGGTTTTCCGGCGCGGTGGTGACCTATCGGAGGATGGGGGACGTTACCCATATTCCGATAGCTGGTGACAACAAGACCGATGCTTCCCATAACTATTTTCCTCCTCTGTCAGGTCTGGGTAGTGGGGAGGACCTCTGTTTTGGAGAGAGAGATGACTTTATGGTGGATTTAGGTGAGAAAGGAGGAGATTGGAGTAATCTTGATGCTGAGCCTGCGTTGCCGAGCCAAGTGGGTGGGCTTGAGTTGTTTCAGGATGGACCTGAGCATCTTCTGAGTCAATGGAAGCATAGGGCGGTTGATCCTAGTGGTTTTTTCCATGGTGAGGATGAGAATGATTTTTTAGAATGCTCACCTCTTTCTAAATGGGATCCCAATGGACACAAGGAGTTGGAGGTGATCCAGGAAGGCGATGAGGGAGAGTTTCGGGGGTCAGCGAAGGTAAATTCGAAATGGGTTTGTAGTATGATGAAATTTTTTTGTAGAATTGTGGGTTTTCCTATTGTGAAGCATGAAGATCAATGCCTGGCTCTGTTTCGTATTCTCGAACAAGACTGTGTTGATGTTGTCAGTGTTGGGTCTTCTAATGGTAATGTGAACTCTAAGCAGAAAGGGCTTAGGGAACTCAAAGGGTTGTTTTCCTCTATTAATTATGATGGGGTAGCATCTAAGGGGAGGAACAGAGACCTCTCAGTAGGTTCGGGGGCGATCATTGGTTTTAAATGAGTTTACGGCTGTTATCTTGGAATGTTAGGGGATTAAATAATCCTCAGAAGCGAGAGGTATGTAAAAACCTTCTCAAGGAGTGGAAGTGTGATATAGTTTGCTTTCAAGAAACTAAGTTGTCTTCTTTAAGTTCTTTTGTTGTTCGAAGCCTTTGGGGTAGTCCATTCTTGGATTGGGTTGTTCTAGATGCAGTCAATACTGCAGGGGGAGTGTTACTGGTTTGGGACAAGAGAGTTTTTGAAAAAGTTGATTGTGCTGTTGGGCGGTTTTCTGTTAATGTTTTATTCAAGGGGGTTGTAGATGATTTTGTTTGGGCTTGCTCAGGAGTGTATGGGCCTAATGAGGATTCTCAGCGGGGTGCTCTGTGGGAAGAACTCTCAAGGATGCACTCCAGGTGGAATACGGCATGGTGTGTTTTTGGGGATTTCAATATCATTCGATATCCGAGTGAGAGATTTGGTTGTGAGGCTTTTAGTCCGGCTATGTTTGCTTTTTCAGATTTCATTGAGGCTAATTACCTTGTGGACTTACCCCTTGAAGGGGCTTCGTTTACTTGGTTTAGAGATTCGGGGTCAGATTGTATGTCAAGAATTGATAGAACCTTGGCATCGGTGGATTGGGTGGATCACTTTGGTAACGTGTCTCAAAGGGTTCTCCCTCATGTAGTTTCTGATCATTGCCCTCTGTTGGTGGTGGCGGGTAGTGTTAAAAAAGGCCGGAGTGCTTTTAAGTTCGAGAATATGTGGTTGAAAGAAGAGGGTTTTGTAGAGAGGGTTCGGCACTGGTGGAATGGGTATTGCTTTTCGGGTTCTCCTAGCTTTATTCTGGGGCGTAAATTAAAAGCTCTTAAAGAGGACTTGAAAAAGTGGAATAAGGAGGAATTTGGGGATTTGGCCTTTAGGAAGAAATGTCTTTTATCGGAATTGCTGGGTTTGGATGCTAGGGAGGACCTGTCAGGCCTCTCTCTTGAGGATCAAACCCGTCGTACTCAGATTAAAGGAGAGATTGCACATCTTGCCTCTTTGGAGGAGATTTCTTGGAGACAAAAGTCCCGGTTCTTATTTGTGAAGGAGGGGGACAATAATACTCGCTTTTTTCATCGGGTTGCAAACTCCCATAGAAGAACTAATTATCTTCGGGGTATAGAGGTGGATGGTGTCCTCTATGAGGATGAGGAAGAGGTGCGGTCTAAGGTGGTCCACTTTTATCAGAGTTTGTACACTGAGTCAAATACTTGGCGTCCTTCTATGGATGGATTAGAGTTTAATAGCATTGGAGAGGACGAGCGGCTTGAATTAGAGAGGGACTTTTCTAAGGAGGAAGTGGTAAAGGTTCTTCAAGAGATGGAGGGTGATAAAGCCCCAGGTCCTGATGGTTTCACTATGGCTTTTTTCCAAAAATGCTGGAGTGTTGTGGAAATAGATGTCATGGCTTTCTTTGATCATTTTCATAGGAGCTCAGAGTTCGAACGGTCTCTGAATGCTTCTTTTCTATCTCTGATTCCCAAAAAAAATAATGCTTTGAATATTAAAGATTTTAGGCCCATCAGCTTAGTAGGTAGTGTGTATAAGCTTTTGTCCAAGGTTTTAGCTAACAGATTGAGGCGGGTGATGGATAATCTTATTTCGGAGTCTCAAAATTCTTTTGTTGGTGGCAGACAAATTCTGGATTCAGTGCTTATTGCCAACGAATGTTTAGACAGTAGACTGAAGTGTCGCACCCCGGGGGTGGTGTGTAAGTTAGATATTGAGAAAGCTTACGACCATGTGAATTGGGACACTTTGTTTTATCTGTTGGAGAGGATGGGTTTTGGGGAGAGATGGAGGAGATGGTTAAAAACTTGTGTCTCTACCGTTCGCTTCTCAGTTCTGGTTAATGGATCGCCTGCTGGCTTCTTTGGTAGCTCTAGAGGGCTCAGACAAGGTGATCCTTTGTCTCCCCTCCTTTTTCTTTTGATCATGGAGGTCTTAAGTCGCATCATGAAGAAAACTGAGGAAGGTGGTTTCATTCAGGGTTTTCATGTGGGTCCTATTAATTCTACTGGTATCCGTGTTTCTCATCTTTTATTTGCTGATGATACCATTCTTTTCTGTGATGCCTCTAGAGAGCAGATTCTGTCTATTAGGCTAGCTTTGACTTGTTTTCAAGCTTTTACTGGTTTGAAGGTGAATGTGGGGAAAAGTGAAATTGTCCCTGTTGGGGAGGTGCGTAACATTCAATCTTTGGCTAATATCCTTCAGTGCAGAGTGGGCAGTTTGCCTATGACTTACTTGGGTATGCCGTTGGGAACTTTGTATAAAACACCCTCTATTTGGAATCCGATTCTAGAGAGGATGGAAAAGAAGCTTTCAGGTTGGAAGCGGCTATATTTGTCAAAGGGTGGTAGACTCACCTTACTGAAGAGTACCCTTTCAAGCCTTCCGACTTATTACCTTTCCCTTTTTACTATCCCTAAAGCTGTGGCGATTAGATTGGAACGCATTCAAAGGAACTTCTTGTGGGGTTCATCAGTTGAGTGTTTCAAATATCCTTTGGTGGCTTGGGAAAAGGTTTGCTTACCG
Source organism: Quercus aquifolioides (assembly GCA_019022515.1). Lineage (NCBI taxonomy): Eukaryota > Viridiplantae > Streptophyta > Magnoliopsida > Fagales > Fagaceae > Quercus > Quercus aquifolioides. The sequence continues at coordinate 42,610,479 of CM032334.1, read as the reverse complement.
CGTGAATTGGGTGGTTTAGGAATTCGGAAGTTGGTGCCTTTTAATCAAGCCCTTTTAGGGAAATGGCTTTGGAGGTATGGCCATGAAACCTCTCATCTGTGGCGAAGGGTCATAGCCATGAAATATGGGGAGGGAAAAGGGGGTTGGTGCACTAGAGCTTGTAGTAGGGCCCATGGGTGTGGGTTATGGCGGAGTATTGGTGAAGGGTGGGAATCTTTTGCTAAGCATTTCTTTGTTGTGGTGGGGGATCGATCTCGTATTCTTTTTTGGCATGATAAGTGGACTAGGGATGTCCCTCTTAAAAGTCTTTATCCTCAGTTATTTTTGTGTTCAGCTAACAAGGAGGCTTGTATTTCTGATGTGTTAAGCCCTTCAGTGGGCGATAATGACAGAGTGTGGAGCTTAAGATTTCAGAGGGAATTCAATGATTGGGAGTTGGCGGCCTCCTACTCCCTTCTTCATTTCATCCAAACCCAAATCCCTAGGGGTGGAGGGTGTGACAGGCTTTGTTGGGATCTTAATGGCAGTGGGAAGTTTGATACTCGATCTTTCTATCATAAGATTCGTAATGCAGCTACCTCCACCTTCCCTTGGAAGGGTATTTGGAAAGTTAAGGTTCCTAAAAGGGTGGCTTTCTTTATGTGGACAGCAGCTCATGGTCAGATTCTAACCTTGGATAATCTCATGCTTCGTGGTCGCACTTTGGTGAATCGATGTTATTTGTGCTGTTGTAATGCGGAATCTGTGGATCACTTATTACTTTTTTGTCCGATAGCTCATTCTTTGTGGATGTATATGCTTCGATTGTTTGGGATCGTTTGGGTCATGCCAGGTTCAGTCGAGGACTTATTATTCTGTTGGTTTCATTGGCTTGGGAAGCATAGTTCTGATATTTGGGATTTGGTCCCAGGCTGTTTAATGTGGACTATTTGGTCTAAACGGAATCGGCGGGCTTTTGAGGACAAGGGGAAAACTGTGGTTCAGTTATTAGAGTTTTGCCAGAGGACCCTCTTTGATTGGTCTCGTTGTTGGGGTTTCTCGGATTGTTCTTCTCTTACGGATTTTATTTCTTCTATTAGAATAGATTAGGGGTTGTTTTTGTTTTGTTTTGTCTTTTTGTCTTGTTGTTTCTTTTTTCCATTGTTCACTACCGTGAACTTTTTGTGTTTCTCTTGCTTTTCTTTTATTAATAATATTTTCTTCTTACTTATCAAAAAAAAAAAAAAAAAAAAAATAAAAAATTCTTTAACTCCGTTTCTGTATTCTGAATAGAATTCAAATTAAACTGAATCTCAAGATTAATTTGAATTCTATTGGGAGGGATCACAGAAACTGAATTAAATAATTTTATAATGAGAGAAGTAATACATTTTAAAGTTAACAGATGCTAGTCTTTTATAGATGTGTGTGTATATATATATATATAGATGTTAACAGATGCTAGTATTTTATAGATGTGTGTGTATATATATATCTAGATATAGGATATAGATATAGATAGATAGATAATTTATTGACTAAAAGGAACTGCATCATGTACACAGGGTGTGTACATGGAGAGTCCTAAAAAATTACAAAGAATGAAGTCACAAATGGAAAGAAAGTGAATCAATAAAATTAAGAATGAATCTTGCTAGGACCTAGAACATGGGACCATTAAAACAATGATCTCATTAGGGATGACTTCAGTTTATTAACTGAAACTTCCACACGTTCTAATGTCCAATGATTCCTCTCTCTCCAAAATGTCCACAATAGGTAGAAAGGGGTAGATTCCAAACTAAGGAGGAATGCTTACAAAACCAATTCCTCCATCCCCACAATGGATTAACAATGCTCTTAGGCATTACCCAATGAACCCCAAATACATAGAAGATAAAAGAGTCCATAATTCTTGCGTAATGTCACAATCTGACAACAAATGATCCAGTCTTATTGTTACTCTGCACATACCACACCAATCTACCTGAGTAATTTCTCTATGAGATTATTGCATGTTGGAATCTTCCCCATGTTGTTGTCTACACAAAAATGCAACTCTTTTTGAAGTCTAATCACACCAAGTACTTTTCCAGGGGAAAGCTATGTCATCAAAGCCTCTCAAGTTCTCAGAGTATGATTGAAATTTGAACCTCCTGTCGCTATTCAAACTCCTCCTCATATGATCAAGGCCCTCTCTATTTGGGATGTTGGAGTACAAAATATCCAACAGGTCAATTGGCTCCAATTCCCAATAATTAAAGTTTAGTCTTTAGGAGTGTAACGGGTTCTGTTCAGATTGTATTTATCAACTGAAAGTTACTTATCATTTGGAAATCATCAAATGAATTAGCTTAATGTAAATTTCACTCATTTAGGGAAAAATTTATGTATCAATTAGTGCTTGATAGAGTAATGTTTACTTTGTTGAAATTTTATGGTATAGAAATTGAAATTTTGGTTTTACTTACACTTTAAGGGATTTTCCTATTATGTTCATATGATTTTCTTCTTGAAACTAAGAGCTGTCATTCTTCTCCATTGCTTTTAAACTTTTTTTTTGCAGATATTTTAAAGGTCCTGAGCTCCTTGTTGATTTGCAAGACTATGATTACTCTTTAGACTTGTGGAGCCTTGGTTGCATGTTTGCTGGAATGGTGAGCATTTTCCTGCCTACATTGTTAAAATTCATTAGGCCAAATATAGTTGTTAGCATTGTATGTATGTGAATCGAGTAAAAAAAAAAATACCATACCATGCTCATGAATAGTATGATACATAGATACATATTATTTGAATGGTATCATATTGTTTGTATTGGATGATACCTAGACATGTGGGTTTAAATTGAGTTTTTTGTTGGGTTAAAATTTGTGCTTTGACTTGAGTTCAACTAGTTGTTGGACTTGTTTCTAACACAAAAGTATGGGGTTACTTGGGTGAACCCAATAAAATAACATGTCCATGAGTTTTTTATTTATTTATTTTCTCTCTCTCTCTCTCTCCTAGAAATTTAGACCACACTGGACACTTTTCTTTCATATTTGTAGATTTCTTTTCTATTTCATGAATAAAGTATTATACTTATATGACCATATTGTTATTTTTATTTTTGTTATACAACAACAAAAACTTAGTCCCAAAAAATTGGGGTTGGCTATGGATTCTTAACAAAATAGTTAGCATTGGTCACATGAATTATTCTTTTCCCCATTCTATTCTATCTAAAGTCATATTCTCTGTTACTTCCTTAATTTATATATATATATATATATATATTTTGTCATAATTATTATAAATCCAAGAAACTTGAATGCCAAGAAGCAATATTAAGAAAAAGTTATTGAAATATCGGAACAATAAGAGATAGTAGATGTTGGAGATGATGAAGTAGAAGATGTCAATAAAGAAATGATTTTGCAAGATGATGAAAATGATGATAACATTGACTTGGACTATGAAAATGAAGTTGATTAGGCAAGATGATTTTTAAAACAAGAAAGAAATTATTATTTAAGCTTATACATCATGTATTAAACTTTTGAGTTTGACCAATTTAAATCTGAATGTTATATAATATATTTTAATTTGATTTATTTAATTAATTTTGTTAAAAGTTATTATATAAGTGATGATTAAATTAGTCGTGAGTTGAATATGTTCCAACTTTATAATAAATATACCTGTTATATATGTATATCTATTTTTTTTAATAAAGTTTACAAAGCGTTTGTGTATGTATTATAAAGTGTTTGTGTATCCTATGATATACAAAAAAAAAATTAAAATTCGATCACGATAAGATTTGCGTTTTGACAACTATGAGGCAAGATATCTACATATTGTAAGTAGGCTTTAGTGTGTTGTACCATGGTACTTTATATTTTAGGCCAATGAGCTATAGGCTATAGCTCAACTGGCTCTTCCTCCTCCCATAATAATGGATAAATGGGATAGAGGGTGACATCGTGGACCTTGATCTGCTTGCATACTCATCAGTATTCAATAGCAAGTTATACTCTGGCTGTCCCTCTGTAGATGACAGTTAGACCTCATGGGTGGCAGATGGCAGGGGGGTTAAGAGTTTGATACTTTTTCATGGTATACTCTCTCTGGTGATGCTTATTATTGAGGCTTGTGCTGTACAGATATTCCGTAAGGAACCGTTTTTCTATGGGCATGATAATTACGATCAGCTGGTCAAAATAGCCAAGGTATGTTTAGTTTTCTTTAGAAGTTTGAACATTGGTTCTTTTATAGGGGAAAATTTGTAAAATAATATTATTTTTAAGATTAATTATTTAATTGGCGTTGTTTTGAAACTATTTGGGTATCTAGCCTTTTTCCTATAATCTTGTTTATAACATGATTTCACTTACAATTCATCTAAATCATCTGATATTGAGTTTTGAAAATATGATTTTTAAAAAGAGGCTAGATTCCCAAATAACTTCAAAACGGTACTAATTTAAATAATAATTATTAAAATAATATTATTTTTGCAAAATTTGCCTTCTGTTTTATGAACCAAGTCTTAGTTGATTGATGGATATTTGTAGGAATTTTTTGATATAATTTATTGTAATGTGTCTGTGAAACATTACAATAAAATATTTACAACTGTGTTTTAGAAACAACAGAAAGAAAGGGAATTCTAATTCAAAGTTTGCATTTTCTTCTACAACAGGTCCTTGGGACAGATGAATTAAACACTTATCTGAGCAAATACCGTATAGAGTTAGACCCACATCTTGCAGCCCTTGTTGGCAGGTAGGGATCAATCTCATGGTTTTATCCTTTTTATTTTTTCTTGTTGCTGATGTTGTCATTGTTACCAGGCAGCATTAGTTTTAACCAAGAAAATTCTTTGTTCTTGAATTGAAATATAGGCATAGCCGGAAACCGTGGTCAAAGTTCATTAATGTTGATAATCAACATTTGACTCTTCCTGAGGTAGATTTTATCATTAGTGATTTTTTCACCGAAGTTTTGAATGTTATTTTTAATGCGTTCACTTTCTACTTTTTTCTACTTTTTGAAGGCTGTTGACTTTGTAGACAAGTTGCTACGGTATGATCACCAAGAGAGGCCTACTGCAAAAGAAGCAATGGTAAAAGCCTAGTCCTCAAGTACCCAGCAAATACACTCAACTTCCATACACAAACTCTCTCTCTCTCTCTCTCTCTCACACACACACGCACACGCACACATATATTGCTGTCTTTGGCTATCAGTCTATATTGTTTCCATTACTTGGTCATTTCTGTCACTCAGCAGTAACAATACTTGGATGATTTTTCTGTTACCAAGAAAGAATGGTGTGCCTTTTCTATGCTGTCCATTTACCTCGTGTGTGTTAGGTTGTCTGGTATAATGAAGTAGACCTTGTGTACATCTGAATATGGGCTTTTGAGTCATTTGCCTGTGAGGATATGTAGACTGACAATGTGTACCTAGCATGGTCTTGTTCATTTTTAATGCTAGTTCCACTTTAGTAGACCCTGTCTGTTTGTTTTATCTGCTTCACTTGCATGTAGAATGTTAAGTGTAGTTGATTTCTTGCAGGCCCATCCATATTTTTACCCGGTAAGAAATGCAGAAAGCAGCAGAACTCGTAGCCAGTAGATTGATTCCAGATGCTTGCCAAGATACGTTTTCTTCTTTTTCTTGGTCAGGATCTTGCTCTGTAATCTCAATATGGTCGGTGAGTTTGCAATTAGGATGCTGTGCAATGTTTTAGTTATCATTGAACCGTCAGTTTATTTGATTATAATTTATTTTTTGGCCAATTGGGTTCCTGTACTTGGTGTGCGCTCTAAAGTTGTGAATGTAATATTGACCCAATTTCAGGCAGGATTGTCTGCCTTTTTTTTTTTTTTTTTCCTGTTGACATTCACATGTTTACCCTGAACTGTTTTAACGCATTGGGAAATGGATCAAACAATATTCCTTAAAAAAGGAGGGTTATTGATGAATCCAGTTCGATGATGTTTACTCTATAGATTGATAAGTGATTCTTCTAGTCGTTTCGATCAATTTTTAAAACTGGCAGGACTAATAATGTGTCCAACCAACAATAGGTAGCTAGTCTGGTCTGGTTGTACGTTAGAATTCTATACGTAAAAACTCAGTCAAAACTAGTAGTACATCCGAGTGATGGGTTGATTAATTAACTATCTTAATAATTGATGGGACACATGATAGTATTATATACATATATCGAGTCATTGTTACAAGCATAGCAGTGTGTAACCGGAAGGCTAGACTGTGTTTATTTCTTACTATATCGAGTCTTTATTTCAAATTTCTTCAGACTTGGATTATGTTATACCTAAAGTATGCAGAAACTGGAAGGCTAGACTGTGTTTCAGGGGCTAACAAAGCAGTGATTGCTTTACTCAGTTTGCTTCTACTAAGAATGATATATTTGGATGAATGAATGTCTTCCATTTCTGAGTTGTTTAGTCGAAAATGGCTCATACATTGTAAATTTGTCTTAAAGACGTGTATAAAATGCCCTCTTTTAACTTAAAAAATTAAAAAAATGAATAAGACACGATATTTTATACTAGAGTTTCATAAAAAAAAAAAGAACTATCTTAATTTAACTATTAATGAGTGTCTAGGGAGAAGATAGTTGTTTGGCATAGTTATGGTTAGGGCTATACACGATGCGGTGCGGCCAGTTCTTGTAGCTGTTTTTGCACTGCACTGGATCCTTCGGTTTCCTAAAAACCCAAGTCGCCGCTGCACCCGAGGAATGGTTCTTTGGTAATATCGATGGTGGTTCTAGTCGATGTGGTGGTCGGTTGTCACTTGTCTATCATAAAGAGAGAGAGAGAGAGAGAGAGAGATTTGAAACCACAATCAAACCCAGAAAACTCTCTAAGGATTCAAACCACAAATCAAAACATAGGATCAAATCTAAACATCAAAAGATTCAAAACCCACTGCAAACCCTCTAAATATTAAAACCCAAACAAGGTAAAGATTCTTGAGACTGACCTTCAATTGACTCACCTGTGAAGTCCAATAAACCACCAAATGATGGAGGCAGAGTCGACAACTTATAGATCTAACTTGGGTGGTGGTAAAAATAGAGGTGGCGTGAAGATTGGAAGCTAAAATGGTGGTGGGTTTTATATTGTTGATGGGGGTGGAAATCTTAGATCTGATGTGAAGGGGGTAGAAATCTCAAGTTTTAATATATATATATATATATATATATAAGCAAATTGGTTCGGTTCAGTTTGGTGTTTGTCGGAATCCAAAAACCTTCGCCGACAACTGTATCGGCCGACTTTGGTGCTTGAAAATTGCTGCCAACCACCGTGCCTAACACTTGTGGTGGAGGCTTGAGGCGGCAAATTGGTTCGGTTCTAGTCGGTTCCGTCAGTGACGGGCTGTGCCAGTACACCCCTAGTCATGGTCACGCTTTTAGAACTCAACTTTATAAGCCACTTAATGTTTTTGTAATAGAATTTTATCTCTACTAAACTATCTTAATCATTTTTGAGATATAATCAGTTATGAACTCATATAAGATATGAGCTAATATAAGATAGCTCACTTGAAAATTGTTTAATTTCTTTTAGAGATATTTTCAGTATATATTATCTGTTACTATAAAGGTATTCTATTTATTTGTATTATGAAGCAATTATTAATTAAAATTATTTATAACATTGTTGATCTTGCTATGAGAATTGAGAACCACTCTTCTTTTTTTCTTTTCTTTGTGTGTCATTTCTTCTTATAACTATATGTATTCACATTATGCAATGGTGAATAACTTATCTTTAATCTAATAATTTTTTATTATATAAAATGTCCCACAAACATTTTAGATCAAGATCTTTTATTAAATAAATTAGAGATTACACAGTTAGATTATACTTAATATAAAAATACAACTAATTTAAACAATAATCACTTTACATGCTTAAACATGTACAAGTAAATATAAGAAAAATATAAAAATAACAACTAAAGGAAAACCTTATTTAGTATAGATGATAAATGCAATAAATATCTCTAATTCCTAAGCACAAAAATAAAATATTGTCCTTTCTTTAAATTTTATTTTATTTTTAAAATACTAGGTTTTATCTCTACTCCCCAAATGCAAAAAATAAAAGCTATTATTAAAGGGTGGGAAATAGATACTATTCCTTAGATATTGTTCCTTCAAATTATAATAATAATAATAAATCAATAAACGACATTAAAAAATTAATTTTCTACCTTTTCTTTTTCTTTCCTACTTTTGTTTTTTTTGTCCCCCCCCACCCCCCAAAAAAAAAAAAAAAACCTACAAGAAACCATGTCTTCTTTAGATTCTCTCTGATTTCATCGATTCGATTGATGGATGGAAGTGAAAGCTATCCACAGCTGTGTCAGATTCTCTCTACCTTCATCAATCCATAGTCGCGTCATCGATTCGTTGGATGGAAGCGAAAGCTGTTCGATCCTTACCCGAGAGAGAGAGGGAGAGAGACACGAGGAGGTCACACTGACGAGCACCACTATTGGTGGTGGTGTAGGATCCGGTGACTGGTAGTTTTAGTCATGGAGATTTGGCTATGATTTTTCTAATTCTAGGGTTTTGTTCGAAATGAGTTTTCAGTTTTAACTTTTAACACACTTAAGAGAAAAATGAGGGAAAAAAAGATGAAAGGAGATTGATTTTTAGTGTTGTTGTTGATTATTTGTTTTTTAAAATTTTGATAGATGGCTGAAATTTAGATGGGGTATCTAAGGAATAATACATAAGGTATTGTATCTAAAATTTGTCATTTATTAAATAGGTTTGGAGAATATTTACCTTGAATACACTTTGGTTTAATAAGTTAATTAGTATGAGAGTAATAAAAGGGGAAAAAATGCAATAGTCATTTACATAAAAATGGAGTAGTAAAATTTAATATATCTTTTTAGTTTATATATAAAAAGGGGGGATTTTCAAAAGCTAGGGGCCTTCATCCTACTGAAAATTATCTCCCGAGTTGGCTACATGAAGGGTTCTTAATATGTGGACCTCATAGGTACGTGAAACTCATATAGTGTAAGAGGCTCACTCCATACAACTGACACAAGAGATAGCCTTCTTGTCACCTTTGCCATTGTCCAACAATTATGCATAGAAAGTTTGAGGCAACAAACATACATTTGAGACTTAAAATCGGCAATCAATCAATAATTGAGCCTTAAAAACTAAGGTAACAAACACAAGCGTCAACTACTCCATGTGTGCCAGTTGTGTTCTTATCGATTGGCTAAAACTTAAGTATAATTATTTAGGTGCTATATTTTAGGTTCCCAACTAAATACAACAATGAGATTGTGCTGACCAATGAACAATTTGATTCAATTTAGTTATCATTGAAAGAAGATAAAATTATTTGTGGTTCATTGATCAATAAAGCCACATAGTTGAATTTAATTGGTCAATCTAAGATACGACCCAACTAAATCCAACAATGTGATTGTACTGACCAATGAACAACTTGATTCAATTTAATTATCCTTGAAAGAAGATAAAATTGTTTGTGGTTCATTGATCAATAAAGCCACATAATTGAATTTGATTGGTCAATCTAAGATATGACATCTAACCAACATTAAACAAATTTTCCCCTAATCATTTTTTTTCCTTTTTTGTATTGCCTTTTGTGTTTTGTACTTACTTTTGGTGTTGACCGTTGATAGTCAACCTGCCAACTGATTCAATACATATACTCTTCTTTCTAATGCAGATGGTGTGGGTCTCTCGCGGCCTGGCAAAGTACCATCAATTCCTCACAGGACCTTTCTATTTTTGAAAAGCCAAAATCAAGAAGCTTTGGGTTGTGCAGCAGTCCGTATGTTTAATGTGCCGGTGTCTAAGGGAGGCGTTTGAATAGCTGTGATGTGCTTTTAATGTAATACGATGCACATTACGATGATGTGACATTAAGATTTTTAGTTTATTTTATTTTTTCTAACACTACCATAATTTAAAATTACAAAATATATCACATTATCTTAATCTCACAACTTTCCTAAACAATGTAATATTGTATACTTGTATTGAGATTACATTAATATAAAATTACAATAACATAATATTATGGCGTGATGTAACATCACGGTGAACCAAATACCCCCTAAATGTAAACCACATTTGTACAGTCGGGTTGGACTTTAACGCATGAGACACTTTCCCTCACCAATCCTCTATTCACTGCCTTTTCTTTTATGTATTCTTTTGCTTAACCTTCTGGAATTTAGCACCAAGAAAAAGAAAAAAAATTGTTTGGATGGAGGAAGACTAGGAGTCAGAAGAAGTAATTTAAAGGAAATGCGGTTAAAATGAACCCTAATATTAATATACAAATTAACATTACGTTTGGATGGACAGAGATGAAAAGTGTATATTCCAACCACCTTCCCTCTTATCTCCTCTTCTCTCTCCTCATCTCCATCTATTCTGGACATATCCTAACCTGAAAGAATAAAAATAAAAAAAAAATACTAGAAAATAGTAGATCAAGTTATTAATGGAGGCATCTAGGGGTGTGCATGAGTCAACTAGAATATTTTTTTTAACTCGATCTAACATTGTTAAGTTTTATTTCAAATTCCAGATTCATTAAACTTATTTTCAAAATACCAATATAAATAAAAATAAACTATAAATTTATTTTATTTAAAATATTTTTAAAAATGGCAATAAAATAAATTTATAGTCTTATATAAAGGGTTGGAAACTTTTTCTTTAGCCCTTAACTTTCATAAGAAAAATAATAAATGGAATATTATTAGTAATTATATATATATATTTTTTATTGAAGGTAAGAGTTAGTTCAATATAATTTAAGGCGTAAGACGAAAACTTTAATTGCGGTACTTTTTATTTTTAATTAATAGTTTTTTTTTATATCAATACAATATTTAAATGCTTCTTTCTTCTTGAAATGCAAATTTACTAATTAAGCTTTTGTATGTACATTTTGCTAACATCTTATTTTTCAATTAATCAAATGACTAATCCAATTGATCCAAAGTTGGATTTTATCAATTGTAATATTGAAAAAAAAAATTTCTTTCTACTATTGCCAATAAAGTTTTGTGAGTGATATATGTATTTTTTTTAAAATGCTACATATATAATATAATCAATATTCATAGTTATGTTACATATTTGAATATCATTATAATTATTTCTAATGTTAATTTTTTTTTTGGGTGTTATTTCATTATATTTCAACTCTTTTTGATGATTTTTATTTTATTTTATTGAATTGTGAGATTTTTTGTCTTTTTTTTTATATTGCCAGTATCAAAATTATCAAGAGATACTATTTGAGATTCAATTAACTTTTTTATTCTTCATATATTTTAAGTTTTTCATATCCAAATTGATATTTTTTTAATAGATATTCAAAATTAAAATTAAAAAATATTTACAATATAATAAAACTATATACAATATAAAATTATAATATGATACAAATAAAATAAATTTTAAAGATTAGAATAATGGAATCTTACTACCAATTTTAATTTTTGTATTGAGAGGTTGATGAAGAGATTGTTTGGTGTATGACAATGTGGGATATTGACGCACAAAAGTTGAAGTCTCAAGATATTAGTAGAAATTGGCCATTATTGATGATTTAGCATATTCACATAAATGTTTATTTAAATAACTTAAGTTTTCAATTGAAATGAATTCTAATGACTCACAATTTCAATAGTCTTATTAAAGATAGGGAAGAGAGCATACAATCTGCCTATACTTTTTTTTTCCATGATGAAACTAATTATCATATGTTTAAAAAGTGAGATCTTCTCCAGTACACTTCCAATTTTTTTATCATCCCCATGATTCTACCCACCCAACCAAGAGCCATATCCAGTTTCTTTTAGAGATTTGCTACCGTTGGAAATTAGAATAAGCGATATGCGTAGTCAAATTTTTAAGTGTATTTTTGATCTCAACAACTAAAAAAATGAGAAGAATATATTTCTGAAAAGTTTGATGTCAAATTAGCAACAGTGAGTAATAAAAGAGGGAGAAGGGGTTGACCCTTGAAAGACAAAGATCCCCCCACTTACTCCAGAATTATTGAAAGTGATTAAGACATGGTATCAAACCCAAATTTAGTTTAGTGAAAAAGTCCTAGGCTTTTTTCAGTTGATGGGTTCTAATTCACATCTTTTGCCTTGCCTAGAATTCCTCACTTTTTTTATTGGAGCCAAATTGATGAAGACAAATTTATTGGAGCCTAGAATTCCTCACTAATAAGTACTAATAATTAACTAATTACTGGATTAACATACTCTTATTGCTCCCCAAACCCTTTTTTTATTGGATTTTGTTAACAATATCTAAAAAGTATTCGTTAAGAAAATACTTTTAGAAACTTTTTACAGAAAAAAAGAGTAATTCTAGTACCACATAAAATTTTACAATTTTTGTCACAATTATCTTACGTGATAGATTATAATTGGCTATAAGTCACTTTTACATAAATCTATCACTTTTTCTCTATCACTTATAGTCTATCACATGGACAGTTGTTGTAACGCCCCAGCCAAAAAAAAAAAAAAAAAAGGGGGGGGGGTCAGAATCATCAAATTTTAAGGGGCCACACGTGTGACCCCACCTACCCTTTTGCTCCCCACCGCTCATTTGTAAAATATCTCTTTTCTCTCACACTCCCTCACTCTCCCACCGACACCTTCACTTCTCATCACCTCAACCATCTTTTTCCGGTGAAGTATACCGGAAAACTCCATAAGAATAAGGTAAGGCTCGCTCATCTCTATTTATTTGTGGTAGAAAATTCCTAATCTTTTGGTGGGTTTATATGCTTTTGCTTGAGGTTATGTCTATCTAAGTTTTAATAATAATACCCATGTGATTTATGAGCATTAGAAGTGATATTTATGTATTTTTATGCATGGGTTTTGGTCTTGGTGGATGTATTTGACAATGATTTTTTGCAGTGGTGGTTATCTAAATTGTGAGGATTTGGGAGTTTTGGCTTTTTAATGTGAAATAGATTGTGAATATAATTTTATTGAGTTTATTTGGAGCTAGTAAAAGATTTAAATGGTTGTGTTGGAGGATATTGTGATTTTGGTTTCATGGGTCTTTGATGATGTTGTGTAAATCTTATGAAGCGACTCATAAATTGTTAAGATTTTAGTATTAGGGAGATGATATTGAAAAGGGGTAAATTTTACAAATTGGAGCATATGTCTTGTGAGTTAATTTGTTGAGAAACTTTGGAAGTGAAATATATTATTTGTGAGGTTAATTACTAGGCTTGCCTAATTAATTGCTTAGTTAACAATCTCTAATTCATAGTTAAATGCAATGTCAAGCTTTATGCTTATTGTGATAGGTTTGCTTGGTATTGTTTAGGTTTTAGCTAATCTCCTTTGGAGCTTGGACAATTAGGCTTTTTGTGGGTTCCAAGGTAAGTAGTTTTTTTAATGGGATTTTTGGAAAATAACCATGTTGGATGAACTTTGTTTGGGTCAAACACATTTTGAAAAATTATTTGTGGAACTATGTTTTCTTAAAATGTATTGTGTTGTGACCCTATTATATATGATCATATATATGAAAAGTGCATCATGTTTAATATTGCCTATGGGAAAATGCATGATTTGTTAGTATGGAAGAGATAAGCATCCTTGATATAATTCTTGGGGATGGCTTTTATGGATTTGTTGCATTATTTGCAAATTCTAAAGATGTTTTTCTTGACTTGTGATATTTGGGAAATTGATAGAAAATGTTATTGACAATAAATGATTTTGGAAAAATTTGAGAACCTTGTGAATATATTGGGTATTTCAAGGGTTTTTGTGAAACTACTTGAAATTGAACAGTGTTTTGATTTCATGTAAACTGTGAGCTCTTTATGCTTTTACCCTTGGACTGTGACATGTGACTACCCGGTGATCACCCAGCCAGATGTCGTAGTCTTTGTGACATTGGTATCTTGGCACCCCGTCTTTGTGGCGAATTGATGTCTTTGTGGCATAATTGATGTCTTTGTGGCATACCTAACGTCTTTATGGCGGCTTATCACATGGCCTTGGGTTGGATTTTCAGGTTTTAAAAGGGTGTTTTGATAGCTCATAGTAAATAGTATGTAGTTTCATGTTGAAATATTTTGAAAAAGCTTGGTGCTACATTCTTTTAATCATTCTTGTCATTTTATTAAGAAAAATGGATTTGCTGGATTTTCATAGAAATTCCCAAATTATAACATGTTTTGTAAAATGTCCATTATTATGAAACTTGCATTTCCTCCACCTCCATTAATTGTGCTACTTACTGGGCTCTGTCTCATTCTATTATTTTATAAACTTTTCAGAGTAGACAATAGTCTTTTGAGACAGCTTTTTGGTGGCTAATAGTAATTAGACTAACTACTGATGGAGGCTGAACTTTTGTAATGGAGATATTAGATGATATACATCTTAGAATAGGTTTGACTCATTCTTTTGTATATTAAAGTGGTTGTGACGTTATTCCCACTGATGGGACAAACTGATGTTATGTAATTAAAATTCAGACCTCTATTTTTTTGTGGCTAATGGTCATTGTAATTATTGTTTAAAGGTCTGACTTACTTTGAGAGTATATTCAATGGAATTATTATGATAATTTTTGATGTTGGTACTTGATATGATTTTTGTGGATTAAATTGTCAAAAAGAAAATCTACAGGTTCTTTGAGATGTCTTTTTCATGCTTTGGACCATTTGGGGTTTGGAGTGTGACAGTTGTGACCAAAGTTATGATATTTTATGTGATTTTAGAATTTTTAAGAAAAAAAAAGTCAATTAAATTTTTTTTTTATATAATTTTTTATATTTCTGGTAAAGGTTGTGCTTAAAATATTTTATTAAGAAATACTTTACCGGACCATTTTTTTCTGCAACTTATTCTTTAAATTTTTACTGCTTTGGGGTCCTCTAGTTCTAGAGCTCCCACAAATGACAAATCCACAAGCTTACGGGATGTGTTTTCCTATTAAAAGAATAGTAAACCCAAGTTCCTAAAGCGCGTGGCTTCAATTTAAATAATTAAACGCTTGAGAATTTGGTCAGGAATTGAAGCACTCACCATTACTGAGAGTATGGAAAGAATGCAAAGACAATAATTAGGGACATTGGAATCTCAAGCTTACGTTGATTATGAGACATTTGGCATATAATCCGATACCGGGGACCGGCATATAGGCCCTACAAACAGAGGGACCATTCATCCACCTCTCCTCTCATTCACAGTAGAATCTATATGAATTTTATAATATCCCGTCTGTCTTCGTATAATGATGAATACAACGATTGGCCATATATATAAGATTACGATACAGCACTACAAAACAAATTTTAAAAATATTATTAGATGCAGTGCCACGCTTGAACTTTCTAGGTCATTTTTGGTTTTATCTTGAATAAGATATTGTTTGGGGCCTTTTTTTAGTTGCTCAGCCACGTGTTCTTTGTTGGATTAGTGACCTTGCTAGGCCGGGTTCTATTTGGAGAGTTGTGTCTGGAACTCAACATTGGGCCACGTGGTCCAATGGCTACTGGCATATTTTTAAGCCTACAAAATCATTAAAGCCAAAGTCTAAGAATCATGATAATGGTCAAATAAATATATAATATGCGTTTGATATGATAACTTTGATTAGTAGTTGTAATAAAGTAATATGTATTTAAATGTGAAGTAATCATGTACTCAATGATGTAAATTTAAAGATATGGAAGCAAAGTCACTTATCTTTGTATGGTTTGTAGCCCCAGCTGTACAGCTTTTGTGAGTTGATAATATCAAGGTTTTCAAATCCGGATCGTTCATTGAACCGTAAAAGGGAGAGGTTCAAGGTTTTTGAGGTCGAACCGAGGTCGAACTGTGATGATGTCATAATTAATTTAATAATTATTTTAAATATATATAAATATTAAATTAGTAAAAAATAGAAAAATTAACTAAAATAGTCCAATTAAAACTATAAATCCATATTTTAACTATGTCTAATATATCCATCTATAGCCCAAATATGAAATATCTATCCAATAATAATAACCATTTTTTTATAAAAAGAAAATTAAAAGCATCAGATTGTCTTTCCAAATTCTACTTTCCAATGCTCACGTGACTAGTTGTCTAGCTCACATTCACAAACCTAAAAAAACACTAGAAACAAAAGTGAATGAAATTAAAGGAAGAGATAAAAAAGCAATACAAACAAAAGCAAATGAACAAAGAATTGTGATGTTATATCCACAATATTTTTCGCAATATTTTTACAAGAATTACATCAAAATCTTATGTGAAAAGTTGTTACTAGTTCTAATTTGAACCCACTACTGAAATTATTTTTTTACTCACCAATATTAGCTAATAACAATCTATTACTTAAAATTTATTGTGAAAAAATTGTGATAGTATTTCTTAATTGCCATTTCTTAATATTAAATACCACATGTTTGAATAAATAAAAAAAAAATCACACGATTACATAAAAAAAAAATAAAAAAAAACCTAAGGATAAAGACCACCACACATTTTCATACGGACTCAATTTATTACTCAACTCTCAACCTCACATTTACTTCACAGTTACCACTTATCACATTCACATATTCACATCAAGCTTTCTAAAAAAAAAAAACATATTCACATCAGAGAAAAGAGAAGAGAGAGAGAGGAGAATCTGAAGCGGCACCAGTGGAGATTGTGGAGATCGAAGGCCAGCGAAGATCGAGGTCGCCGAAAGGAGAAAGCCGGTGGAGATCAGCGTTCACCATGCAGCACTACCTCGTTTGCCGCCCCACCGCCGTTCGTCCTCCTCCCCACCACCAAACTGTGTCAGATCAGCTTGTTCTTGTTCTTCTTCTTCTTCTTTTTTTTTTTTTTTTTTTTTTCATATTTGCTTGTTCTGATTCAACTTTATTGTAAGAATTGGATTTTGTTTGTGTTTTGTGTTTAGATTATGTGAGACGTTTTTTGAGAGTGAAGCAAAGAGACTGAAACAAAGATCAGATGTTTTCTGGGTCAGATCAGACGTTTTCTGATCCTAGCAGTTGTGTTTCTTTTTCTTTTTTTTTTCTGTGTTTTTTTTTATATATATTTTTTATATTTTTTATTTTTTAAGGTTTAGATTCAAAGGGAACTGTGAGAAGCAGTCTGATCACAGTTCTCAGAACTGTGCGGTTGAATCGCTATTTGAACGGTTCCCTGCTTTTTCGGCATAGACTGGTTCTTAAGCTTAAAAGAACCATGATTGTGAGAGGTTCACGGTTTTCCTGGTTGGACTGTACGGTCCGGTCCGGGTTTCAAAACCTTGGATAATATCCCAGCAGAGTGACCCCAGCGCTAGAGAGACAGTTTGCCATGATCACTTCAAGATTGAGGGCGAAAAATAGGTGCAACTGGAGGGAGAGAGAGTATGTCCAACTATGTGCAGGGGCTGGTTAAGTTTGCCTCTCTTATCATGCACTTAAATGAGTTTTCCCCTTAACAATGCTCTTTTAGTTGTTGTGAAGTTATGAACAGTGTTGCCTTCCATGAGAAAGGCTTTTGTATGGAGTATTTGTGCCTTCTAATAGAAGGGCTTTATGTAAGTTAGATTTGTGCCTTCTAGGAGAAGGGTTTTGATGTGAGATCTTAGTGCCTTCTAGGAGAAGGGCTTTAGCATTAGAAGTTTATGTCTTCCATGAGAAGGGCTTTTAGTATGACTGTTAGGTATCTCTTGAGAAGTGTGGAGATGGTAAAAGATATAGATGTAGTATTTGTAATATGTATGATATATGGATGTATGAGAGATATGGAGGTTAAAGATAGTAAAAATATGAGATTATAACTGCTGGAGAAGTTGTAGAGATTGCTTTCCAAGAGGAAAGATTTTGTAAAAGAAGAATATGGAGATGTGTTTAGGTATTTGGAGATAGGAGCAGTAAGGTAAGTGTATTTTCTGAATATGGAGAGTGAGAGAATGAGTATAAGAGGGGTAATAGTGTTGTAGTGTGTTTAGCAATGTTACCGGGATTTACTGCTTGGATTTTCTGCTGGAGGATGGATGAGGGCTTATGAAGGCATTTATGAACTAAGCGCCGAAGAGTTTAGTTCCTTATTTAGAAACTCAAAAGCTTAGAACATCATTAAGAGCTTAAGAAGATTATTAGAAGTAGAGAGAATAGAGAAGTTTTATGAGAGAGTTGTTCCCTATTGGTGTCTCCCCCTTGAGGTGTTGATGAAGGGTCCTATTTAGAGTTGAGTTTAAGGGGGTATTTTAGTAAATAATCTCAGCCAAAATTTATCTCAACTAGCAATGAATCTTCAGAGAATCCATCCTAAGATTTGGCCAAAAATGATATGTTTAGCTTTAAGGTGTTCTTGCTGTTTTGGGTAAGAGCTGCTGGGGAAAGAGTAGTAGAAAAGAAAAGTATTTTAGCAAGAGAAATGTAGTTTCTTTAGTTAGTTTTGGTTTTAGCCAAATGTGGAAAATCATAAATGCTAAGGCTGCTGGGTCAACTGTTACATTTGTTCTGAAAAAGCTGTCCCAGCGGTCAGGAAAAGCTGTGACAGCTATCATGAGACAGTTGTCACAGCTGTCATAAGACAACTGTTTCTTTGGGCAGAAGCAGATGAGGTCAACAGGATAATTTCAGATTGCTGGAGAAGACATTCAACATATATTTTATGGATTTGGCTGAAAATGGTAAGATCTCTTTAAAGGGCATCTTGCTATTTTGGGTATAGCAGCTAGCTGCTGGGATTTCAGCATTAAATGGCTGATGATATCACTTCCAGCCAAGTGTTAAGTGCTGAATACACTGCTGGGGTTCTGCTGAAAATGTTTCCTTTTTGGGTGTTTGTGTTTTTGGTGAAAGATTCCATTACAACACATTTCTAGTAAGTAATAGAATGGTTGGTTGAAAGTTAATGAAGCTTTAGAGATCTAGTCAAGGTCTCATTGTGTTGTGACATAATCTTGGTGAGCAAAAAAAGTATTTAATGCTCTGCTCTGGCAACTATCAAAGAAATATATGGTCTGATTGTGGCAAACAACAACTGGGTATTAGAGATATCATGAATATTTTGTATATAGTTTTAGATTAAAGATTGCCAATCAGATTAGGCCATGTGTTTGAGTTGGATTTTAACTGAAAGTAGTAATAAGATTTATGTAGAATAATATAATGAAGTTTCTAAATTTGTATAGCAACAGTTGGGGATTGAATGAACATTTATTTTCTCAGCAGTTAGATGGCTGGAGATATTAAGTATTTGTCATATGATGAATATTAAGCTTTAGGAAAAGAGCAATGGAGAATTTTATCATTTTAAGTGCTATGTGATAAGAGATGCTTACCATATGTTACCCGCCACACACGAACTCGTCAGAGTTCAGGGAGTTGGAGAAAACACGTCAAATAACATGTTTCTTTTATCAACTTTAAATCTCTTGAGCTTTACTGAACATACCTCTTGGCCCTCCAAACCACGACTCCTAAAGTTTCTCCAAAGAGACTCATGAGCTTGGATCATAGGCTGAAGATGAGATGACATACCTTGGGTTTTGTTATCATTTTGTGTAAATATGGGCCATGAGTTTTGATTCATTGCTTGAGTCTGACCTATATGTTGATGTTGATGATATCATGGGTTATGATCCCAATTGATGAAAAGGAAATGTGGACCATGAATCTGCCTCTTGAAGTAAGGATCTCGCGGGCCATATGAGCCCGATCCATGTAGTTGAATGAAATATGAACTTATTTTGGGGTTTAAATAAATTTACCCAAAAAATCCATAATATGTTGATGTGGCATGAGTTGCCAATGAAGTAGTGCCACGTGGGACCAAAAAAGAGTCCTCAACAGATATTAATTTTCTTGCAAATAAATTCAATTTAGTTAGATCATTTAAAGGGTGTTTGGCTTGAGAAAAAAGTTAGGGCATTTTATTTTATGACAAAATTTAAGTACAGTACCTTAGGTGTTATTCTCTAAGTTCTCATTTTAAGATTTAGCCATGTGTCTACTTTACTAAAAAATACACTTTCATCTAATGAGAAAAAATCTATATAGCAAAATCTTAAAAAATGAACCTAAGTAACAACACCTAAATACTGTACCTAAGTCTTGCTCTTTATTTTATATTCATTTTCAGTTTTTTGTGAGAGCCATCATTACAAAGCTGGTTTAGTTTGAAGATTTGTACTCAGTTTTCATTTTCAATATTCTAAAATTTGGATTTGAATACAAAAAATAAATACACACTTTCAGTGTTTTCATTTTCAGTGAAAATGATTAGAGTGAAATTCTCGATAATTTCTTGAAAACAACTGGAACCCACCAACTGTTAAGTCCCTTTAAGTTAGACTAGCACAATAATTGAAGTGACCTGTGTAAACAAAAAAAAAAGTGTTTTTCCCCCTTAAAATAGGGAACAATAGCCAAATCGGAGGGGTGTATTTTGTACTCAAATTATGTCTTCAAAACAGGTTCCCAAACAAACCCAAATGTGAAAATTGGTCATTTTTTTTTCTATATTTAGATTCTTAAAATGAATACAGAAAAGTGAAAATGAAAAGTGAATACACCAATTTTTAGAATTAAACATCACCTTACCTTCGTTGCTTTCAAGCATTTGAGAAGAGTGGACATCATTCAGTTTGTTTAAACCTAATTATAATAAAAGGAGTGTACTTTTTGTAAGATAGTTTTTTTTTTTTTTTTTATATATATATATATATATAAATATTTTTTTATTAATTCAACAATTGGGAGGAAGAATTTGAACCCAAAAATGTATCTGTTACGGAGAAATATCATTAGAGCTACAAAACTCTTACACCTAGTACTTTATTTTCTTGCTTTTGATAGATACGATATAATTTCAATTTATGACGTCCATTTCATGACGATTACTTTTTATAATCAATTCAATACACTAATTAGTTTTTTTGATAAAAGTGGCATTGAAATTCTAAATTTGTTATTTTATGACAAGAAATTTTAGTAATTGAGCTAACTAAAACCTGATAATACTTTATTTTCAAATAAGAGAAATGTGATTTTTGGTCTTTTTGTACCCTTAAAACTTGAATGAATACATAAAATAGCCTCCGATGTTGAGTAATATATTGTGACAAGATGAAAACACAAATAAGAATATCTATATGTATCTGTGGGGCCGGAGAATTTGGCAACCCAGTGGCCCACTTTACACCAAACCCAAGGCCCATGCCAAGGAGGAGGAAGCCCGGTGCCCTCGCTGAGGACAACCATATCCTCGACAAAGCAGGACCATGGGAGGGGGAAGTAACGGCTACCATAAGCGGCCCTCCAGGGCATCTAAGGGGAAAGACCAAGTACAACACATCGGCAGTGGAAGGGTGGCCGAGGAGCAAAGCCAGGATTGAATTTTCACTTCTACAATTAATGCGCACGACCGATGTTCAGGTAGCATTAATGGGGAAGTGACCCCTGAGCAGTGCTACCTCGGTTGTTGCAACCCACTGGGAGTTCTGGTAGGGTGGCTGATGGGACGAGCTGTCAGAAAGAGGCGTGAATGATCAACAAGTGGAGGAAAGGGAACGTGAGAAGAGGACTATATAAGGAGAAGAAACAGATAAAAGAAAGGACCTTTTTGGGGGGGGATTTTGAAGAGAAAAAGAAGGACTATCACCAAGCTCCTCGGACTGGGCTGAGGACAAACTTAGGAGGATAACTTCGGTTCGTCTATGTTGAATGGTGGCGAACGCTGCATTGGGTGTTGCACGCTTGCTAGGGCCTAGTTCTTGAACCCGCTCTCTACAAATTCATTGTATTGGGCTAGCTGGGCTTGAGTCCACTCACTCAACAGTTGAAGTGTTCAAACCCAGTCCCTACAATTGGCGCCGTCTGTGGGAAGAACTTGTGCGCTAGCAAGCGCAGAGGGCAATTGTTCCTACGATGCTAACTTACACAGAGTTAGGCAGTTTTTCGTCACCGCCAACGGCACCGATTCCGAATCCCATAAAAAAAAAAAGAGAAGGAAGAAACAACAAACAACGACGCATTTGCTCAAGAAACGATTATTGCAGAAAAACAAAAGATTAAAAAAAAAAACGAATAAACATTGTAGCATTTTTATTAAATAAAAGAAAGGTACATTATACAAACAAAGGCTTAGACGGGCTTGTTCTAAAGCCAACTATACAAACAGAGGCCCAGACGGGCTTGTTCAGAAGCTAACCCTAGAAAGGAAGGCTAAGGCAGGCTTGTTTTAAGGCTACCAACAACTCTCGGGCCGGTATGGATGGTACCGGTGAGAAGAGAGGAGCAGATGCAAAAGCGCCTGATGGCTCCATCCCATGGTGTTCCCTTGATGCTCTCCCAACCTCGTGATAATTAAACATTGGAGGCGGCAACACCCAGACACCGAACGTGACGTAATCTTGCGAGCCTCTATCAGCGGGTAAGTTCGGCGCGAGTCACCACTAGCTTGAAAGGCAAGCAAGGGCGCGCACCAGAGAAAAATATGACGTTTTTCATGGACCTCCCTCCTACCTGCCAGATATGCTACTACAGGGATGACGCCCAAGCCTTGCCGCGCTGGATGTCTGACGCGAACCACAACCGCTACGGCCCTCGATCAAGGGAGGAGGACCTTTGGCTTGCTTGCCCTGGCCCTCATCCAGAGCTGTCCTATTCCTCCAAGCCCTGATCACAATCCTAGCAAGGTTATTGAAGGGGCTTAAAGGGTTGGAGGATCATGTTTCCTATTTAACTAAGGGGTTCGTGAAGTGTGGAAGAACGATTCCCCCATAAAGCCTTATATAGGGGACGAAGGTTGGTGGGAATTGGTCCACACAGAATTCGAAAGAAGAATCATCAGCGACATTAATCCTGACCAAATGCCAAAGAGGCCACCAACCGCTGTATCTGCATTGATCCACGAAGATATTAATGAGGGCGCGCCTCGCACACTGAAGCGTTAGACGCATAACTCGAACAGTCAAAAGACGCCTCGTATTCAAAGGTGGCGAAAAATTGGAACGAAGGAGGGGCTACTGTCACACATGAGGGTAGAAATCCGAGACGCCTCTGCCCGGGTCAGTGCTGGGCCAAGGGCCTAGTCTGAGGAATAACCCATTTTCGGCGAGGCAAGGCTGAGACTGTTATCGCTCTAGATGCGAACATTCTAGAGTCGAGGACAAGTTCCTTCACCCCGAGTAGAGACGACGAAGCGTTAGACTGAACCAAGGTTTTGCATGGTCCTCGTATTCAAGCTTATGGGAAAACTAACTACTTCAAGGAGAACCTGGGTACTAGACTGAACTAAGATCTTGCATGGTCCTCGGACTCAAACTTATGGGGAAGCTAGTTACTTACAGAAGAAGATAAGCGTTAGACTGAACCAAGGTCTTGCATGGTCCTCGGACTCAAACCTATAGGGAAACTAACCACTTCAAGGAGAACCTGGGTACTAGACTGAACCAAGGTCTTGCATGGTCCTCGGACTCAAACCTATAGGGAAACTAGTGACTTACAGAAGAACATAAGCGTTAGATTGAACCAAGGTCTTGCATGGTCCTCGGACTCAAGCCTATGGGGAAACTAACCACTTCAAGGAGAACCTGGGTACTAGACTGAATCAAGGTCTTGCATGGTCCTCGGACTCAAACCTATGGGGAAACTAGTGACTTACAGAAGAACATAAGCGTTAGACTGAACCAAGGTCTTGCATGGTCCTCGGACTCAAGCCTATGGGGAAACTAACCACTTCAAGGAGAACCTGGGTACTAGACTGAACCAAGGTCTTGCATGGTCCTCGAACTCAAACCTATGGGGAAACTAGTTACTTACAACATAAGCGTTAGACTGAACCAAGGCCTTGCATGGTCCTCGGACTCAAGCCTATGGGGAAACTAACCACTTCAAGGAGAACCTGGGTACTAGACTGAACCAAGGTCTTGCATGGTCCTCGGACTCAAACCTATGGGGAAACTAGTGACTTACAGAAGAACATAGGCGTTAGACTGAACCAAGGTCTTGCATGGTTCTCAAACTCAAGCCTATATGGAAACTAACCACTTCAAGGAGAACCTGGGTACTAGACTGAACTAAGGTCTTGCATGGTCCTCGGACTCAAACCTATGGGGAAACTAGTTACTTACAAAAGAACATAAGCGTTAGACTGAACCAAGGCCTTGCATGGTCCTTGGACTCAAGCTTATGGGGAAACTAACCATTTCAAGGAGAACCTAAGCACTAGACTGAACCAAGGTCTTGCATGGTCCTTGGATTCAAACCTGTGGGGAAACTAGCTATTTAGAGAAAAACCTAAGGGTTCGGCAGTACCAGGGTCTCGCACAGCCCTCAGACCTGGGTCCCTGGAGAGACTGGCTACGTTCAGTAAAGGAGCAAACAAACACAAGCCCATGAGCATCACTTAAAGCATTCAGAGGCACATTGAACCTAACCCCTTAGCACAGTCAGCAACTAATGGCTTCCTAAGCATTTTTTACTGTTTACAGTAACTAATCCGTGTGATGTAGAACCAATATTGTGGAGTCGTTCCCTTAGCATTCAATCCGGCAAAAATAGGTCGTGGTGCTAAGGTGGTTCAATTATCGATCAAGGTCCAAGTGGGAACTATTGTTAGGGGCTTTACGTTTTTCGGTTGCCAGTTTAGAATGAAAAACATGCTGAGTTTCTGAGATTGTGAAGCCTATAATTGAAGCACAAGTTATATAAGTAGCCAAACTCATCACAATGGCAATAAACACCAAGGAAAAAAAAAAAAAAAAAAAAGATATTCATGCATTCAACTTGAAAATAGCGTTACAGTGTTTTAAACCAAAACAAAATGTACAAGTAGTAAATTAAGGCAAAGAGGAGGGAAGAGGAGGGAAGACTAGAATGACACAAGTCAACAAAGCAGGGTGGCCCAACGAGATTGCCTACTTCTTCAACTTGATAGACAACTTGTCCTTGAGGGTCTGCCGAGAAGCTTCGTCTGACGCCTCGGGATCCTGGCTCGGAGGTGCAACTTCGGAGGACTCCTTTTCGGCGGGAAGAGCCTGGGAGTAGGCAGGAGGCTTCACTACGTCCTGAGGCACTGCTGGGTTACTGACTTCCTCTTTCCCCAACGTCCCTTGATGCCCAGTCTCCTCAGCAGGCTTATCAGTTGACTCTGGATCATTGGCAGCATAAGCCTGGCCTTCGTCCGCCGCTCTAGAGGTGGTGCCAGCTTCAAGGTCAGCAGAGGCAGCCTCGCGAATGGCGGGGGGATAATACACCCTCTCGGCCCCCCTAAGCTTAGACGAGGCCTCAACCCCAGCTTGGTTGAGGGCCTCATTCCAGGTCTAGGAGCAGTAGCGCCTACACACCTCAAGCATTTGAGCCTTGAGACTAGCCTCAGTCTTAGCCACTCCCTCAATAAAGGCCTTCTCCTCCGCTTGCTCTTTGGAGCTCTCAGCATCTGTCATCGCAAACTCGGCCAATTCTTTAGCCCTCGAGGCCTCGTCCCTGGCGTACTTGGCGACACCCTTGGCCCACTTTGCCTCAGCCAGTTTCTTCTTCAAGTCGGCAGTGTGCTCCTTAGCGACTTGCAGCTGACCTTCAACCTCCCGCAGGCGCCCTGTCTAGTCCTCGGCCTGTTTCTTAATGCCGGCTAGGTCGGATGCCGCGTTGTCTCGGGCCTTCGTCATCTCCTCCAAGTTCTCCCGTGCCTTCTTGAGATCAGCCTCAGATTTCTTAAGGGTGTTTGCAGCATCCAGGTACTTGTTGCGCTTCTGATCCAGGGCTCTACCCTGGCCGTCGGCCTCCTCTTCCAGCCTAAAAGTAGCCTGGATAGCCTGTCAATCAAAACAGGTACACCATAAGCCGGGCACGGGGGAATAAAATACAAACAAAGGTACAAGTGTTAGAAATCTTACCATGCCCAGGTACCTCTTAAGATTACGGGCGACTTCTTGCCTCCTTATGCCCCCCAGCTCGGCCATGTTGGCGGGGAGAAGCAGGGACCTCTCCAAGGCATCGGCCACGCGAGCATCCTCTCCTCCTTGAAAGTCCCTAAGGGTGGCGTCATCCATCAAAGGCTTCCTATGAAGCATGACGGCAGGCAGCCAGGCCTGAGGCTCGGACTGCTGGATGACCTCCTTTCCCTTGTCCTGGCCACCAATCCTCAGTTGCTTGGAAGGTCGTCGGGCTTCATTTTCCTCTTGAGAGGAACGAGATCTCCCCCCGTCCACTGGGTCTTTGCCCTTGGAAGGCCTCTTCCTCTTTGGATTGGTGGACTTGGGCCGAGGGTCTGAGGTCGGCAGAGTGGAAGATGGCTTAGTCTGCACGGGCAAAGACTTAGGTGGGGGAGGAGGAAGCTTGGGTGGGGGAGAAGGAGGCTTGGATTGTGACTTCCTCGGCGCGTCCTTCCCCGGTTAGCCCTCAAGTAGGTCGAACAGGCTGGTTTGGGGTTATCTCTTGAAACCCATCTCGGCCTGAGTACCAGTCCTTGGTGGCGAAAGGTCTGCTTCGGATAAATAAGGATTGCCCAAGTCACCAGAGGGATCCTTGGATAGATGTACTTGGTCGAATGCACCAAATTTATCCTCAGACGAACCCAGATCAACTACTTCTCCCTCTTTTTCCAAACTTCCTCCCTCGGCCTCCACAGCTCGATGGGACAAGGAAAAGCCTGCCAACAGGACGCCCTCGGGGATGGAAGATCCTTCAGAAAATGAGAACCCGTGCTCCACCACGGTGATTTAGTGGAGTTTGGGGTCCTTGGCTCTGATCTCGTGTCTGGGAGCCGAGGACAACTTCTGGAGCGGCTTATACCCGAGGATCTTGTGGGCGGCTCTAACTTGGTTGTCAGCCTCATTCACAAAGATCTCCGCTCGTTGAACCTTTTCCAAGTCTTCCTTGTTGACTAAATGGAAGTGCCGCTCGAAGGCGTGTGGATCTGCAAAAGAAAAGCTAGTCCCTGTTAGCAACCAAGCAATGCAAACGGTGAAAACAAAGCAGATCAACCTCCCCGTATTTCGAGTACCCTACCTGGCTCTCCCTCTACTGTCGGGCAGTGAAGGCCGTCATGCCACTCCCCCGACATGATGAGGAAATCCTTATTCAGCCCCTTGTTAGACTCGGGGAGACACTGGATGAGCCTAACTCTATCATCCCTCGTCTTCATGTAGTAGGACTTACCCGTTAAGTGCTGGAGATTGTAGTACCAATTCACGTCGTGATGGGTTGACCTCAACCCCATCTTCTCATTCAAGGCATCCACGCAACCCAGGATCCTAAACACGTGAATGGTGCATTGGGTAGGGGCTAATCGAAAATGCCTAAGATAGCCCCTCATCACTGACCCCATAGGGATCCTCATACCACCTTCAAGGAAGGCGATTATAGGAATCACTACCTCACCAACCTCCCTTCTAATATACCAATCCCCCTCCTCGCAGTACTTCAGACTCACGTTACCGGGTACCCTATGAGTGGCGATGAATTCCTCCATCGCCCCCTCAGACTCAACCAATTTCTTAAACCTACCCATCCTTAAAGAAGGCTAAAAGACTCCGTGAAGAGTGAAAAGAAGAGAGAAGTAGAGGAAGAGGAAAATCAGAAAGGGAAAAGTATAAGATGGAGTAAGGAGAAAACTTACGAAAATAAGGGAATGCGCTCCGACCCAGGCTTTTTAGGCTGTGAAGAGACGCGAATTGGGCTGAAGACTTGACCGGATTCGGGGTGTGTGCATAAGAACTTTTGAATGTAGAAGTGAAGAGGCAAACTGGTTCAAATGGGTATTTATACCCCTAATTAAGGACAACTGTGCAAGGATTCCTGCCCATAATGGCGAAAGATCCACACCGTTGGATTACCATCACACCGTTGAACGTGGGGAGTATGGAGTCGCCAAAATTTAATATGGGTGCGTACCGCATATCGAAGCGTCAGAAACGTGCGTTAGACAGGTGAACAGACTTTAAGCACTGACTTGTGGCCAGACTAGACAAGCCACGGTAAATGCCCGAGGACATCAAAATCCTCCTCTCCGTCCGAGGAGCCGGACAGCAGGATTTTGAGGGGCTATTATGGGGCCGGAGAATTTGGCAACCCAGTGGCCTACTTTACACCAAGCCCAAGGCCCATGCCGAGGAGGAAGAAGCCTAGTACCCTTGCCGAGGACAACCATGTCCTCAGCAAAGCAAGACCATGGGAGGGGGAAGTAACGGCTACCATAAGCAGCCCTCCAAGGCATCTAAGGGGAAAGACCAAGTACAACATATCGGCCGTGGAAGGGTGGCCGAGGAGCAAAGCCAGGATTGAATTGTCACTTCCACAATTAATGCACACGACCGATATTCAGGCAGCATTAATGGGGAAGTGACCCCTGAGCAGTGCTACCTCGGTTGCTGCAACCTACTGGGAGTTCTGGTAAGGTGGCTAATGGGACGGGCTGTCAGAAAGAAGCGTGGATGATCAACAAGTGGGGGAAAGGGAACGTGAGAAGAGGACTATATAAGGAGAAGAAACAGATAAAAGAAAAGACCTTTTTGGGGGGGGGGGGGGGATTCTGAAGAGAAAAAGATGGACTATCACCAAGCTCCTTGGACTGGGCTGAGGACAAACTTAGAAGGATAACTTCGGTTCGTCTATGTTGAATAGTGGCGAACGCTGCATTGGGCATTGCACGCTTGTTAGGGCCTAGTTCTTGAACCCGCTCTCTACAAATTCATTGTATTGGGCTAGCTGGGCTTGAGTCCACTCACTCAACAATTGAAGTGCTCAAACCCAGTCCCTACAGTATCTTTAACACACTATCTCGTATATATTCACTTTGATTTGAGTTTTTGTAATTAATAGCTGGGTTTACTATTATCATCAGGTGGTATCTTTGTCAAACAGAAGTGGTTGATACTTGATATAAGGCTCAATATAGAAGGTAGATAGAGTAAAAAATAATTATATAAAAGTTAAATGCAACTATCTAGCCTAAATTATATGGGGGTATTTGCAAGATGGACCATAAACTTCAAAAATTCTTTTATTATTTTTTTTAGAGAGTTTTTAACCAATGACGCCAGTTTCTGATGAGTGTTCTTTATCATCAGACTAAAATACCAATTAGTTTTTGATGTAGGCAAAAATATTGAATCCCAAATCTTTTATTCAACGACAAAAAACTTATTTTTAGAATATTTGTGATACCTATCTACTATTCAAATCACGGTCGAAGTTAGTAACGTATATCCTAAATACGCTTGTAGTATGGGTGTACATTCCTAATACTCTCATAGTTTCTAATGTTTACAAAATTTATGGTGGATAGTTGAATATTAAATTGTTGATTTTTACACTAACTTAAACATTGGGATGGATATTGCAAAATAAAATAAAAAAGATGCCCAGAGTCCTAGTAAGAAAATTCAGACCAAAATTCCAAAAAGAGAGAGAATGTATGGAGTATATCTCATGGAATTGAACCTTTAGATTTTTCTTTTTCTTTTTAAAGATATGATATAATTTTAATTTATTGTGTTTGTTTTATGATAAAGAGCAATTATCATAAAACACTAACCTTTTACTCTATGACAAAAGTTATCATCATTTCTTTTTTAAATATGAACCTTTATATATATATATATATATATAATTTTTTGAGGTAATAGATTATAATTAGTGTAACATCATCCTCCCTATAAACACTTGAGTTCAAGTCTCACCAATAAGTGAGGTGAATAAGCCCAAATCTAAGGTTTATAACACTCTTAGAGCATCCGTAGCAGCCATGGCAAAAATTATGCAATTTTGCCACACCAAAAGCCTACTTTATTATTTTACCACATCATTTTACAACATACCATTTATCAGATGTTCTATACTTCAATTCTAATAATATTTACTACACATTAAAATAATATATTAATTACTCCCTATCATCCTCATCGTCAACAACAACAACAACGGCACAACCACCCCTGCCGCAACAACAATCACCAACAACCACTGCCGCAACAACACAGACAGCCACCACCGGCACAAACCGATATCCACCAATGCCACCTCAAAAAAAAAAAAACACACACACACACACACAACCAGAGAGATCGGCACAAACCCACATCCCAAACCCACCACCGGCACAAACCCACAAACCCGAAATCGGCGATGGCGAGATCAGCATGGCCAGAGGGCGATGAGAATGCCAGACAAAGACGTAGAACGATGGCGTCTTCAGATCGGCAGCGATGGAGTCTTCAAACGAGAAGCAATGGCGGCGGCTTGATCAGTGAGGTTGGCGCCTTGATCGGTGATGGGAGAGTGGAGATGGAGGCGAAGGGAATCAGTGAAGGGAACTGGTGAGAGAGGGAATCGGTGAAGCGAATTTGTGAGAGAGAATAGAGGTGAGAGAGAAGAGAAAAGAATAAACTGAAGAGAGAGGGAGGAGCTAGGTCTGATGTGAGAAGAGAGAGAAAAAATAAAGACCAGAAGTGAAAGGAGAGAGAAAGTCAAATAAAAAATATTATTTTGGTTTACCACATCTGTCCGTACCGTTGCAAATTTGCAACGGTACGGTCATAAATGGTATAATTTTGACACATTTGCAATATCTTATGGGAGCTGTTTTTTTGTGTTTGGTGTGGGATATGTGCCAAATATTTAGCATTTGGCACATATCCCACATCTACTGTGAGTGCTCTTATGTCTAGCTCATGTGTGGGGAAACCCACCCAACACTGAGATACCATCCTTTCTCTTTCAACGTTTTTTTTTTTTTTTTTTTTAAGTACCAAAAAGATTATAAGTTATAATTTACCTGCTCAACAGTTAAGAAAAAAATATGTTGTGTCGTTTGATTTCATTGATATGTATATGTCGCATAATATGTGTATGGTTTGGATGATCAGAACCGTGGACGCTATCCTTGTATTGTATGGGGCTTTTGATGCATGTGTCTGCATTCCACCACTGTGTCTAGCACATCGATCATGGCATCCATCCGTGATGGATAGCCATCATAATATTCAACACATGATCATTTTTAATTGATTATTCTGATTCAGATGGGGCCCGCATGATTGATGACATGGCAAGGCTTTCGAATTTGTTCTTATCCTGATTATATGTGTCCCATTGTCCCATGCTTTCCATTTCAGTACCTTTTGTCTTATCCTACCTCCGCTGACGAACATAAAACACAGACATAGTAAAAGTCTGTGACCGAGTCCCCTGCTCATTTTTGCTCGCCAAAATCCCGAACAAGGGTCTCCTAGTTTTATTGCTAGTGCTGTGGCCTATGAGCTATGATGTATCCAATACAGTTTGATTGAAAGCTAAGTCATTCCTATCAGGGAAAAAAAAAAAACAGAACTGTTCTTAGCTAATGCATGTAACTCTAACTAAATTAAATTGTATAGTTATATTAGTAGTTGAATTTAATTGTCATTTAAAAATATATGTTTTAAGTCCTAAATATATATATATATATATATATATATATGTTTTGTATTGTATTAATCAATGTAATCACATATTGAATTTAAGTGGATAATATATATTACAACCCTCTCGTGGACTTTTTGTCGTTTTCAGTGGTGCCGTTGGCTTAGATAGGTTGTGTCTCTCCTATTGGTGGCGATCAAGCTGTCCTCGATCATAAGCTCTTAAGCTCCTTGTGCTCTATTTTGTTGGATCTTTAAGGTTAGAGCTCTTGCACCGGGAGGGTTCCTCCTCTTGGTTACCACGCCCGTGTTTTCATAGCAGGGGTGGGCTATCTCTCTTGGATTTGGTGTTTCCCTTGCGTGTCTAGAGGAAGTTTCTTGAGTATCATAAGATATTTGTTTCGTAGTTTGTATTGATGCTCTCATCTGTTTGTTTGAACAAATTTGGTTTGTAGATTAAAATTGTACCTAAAATTTACCTATCAAATTTGTATTAATGTTCATAGAAAAAGTTATACATCTGTGGCATGTTACTTATAATGGTAACTCTATAATCATCATTATTAAGGGAGGTTAAATACACATCAACTTAGAGGCATACCCCTTAAGTCCCATAGAAAAATCTGTAATACAAAATCAGGACAATAACAAAATTCTATTAATCTGTCTATTTGAGATATTCATATCCCCGGTCCCACAGATTTAGAGGCCTAAAGCGATATATTCAAATTGAGTTTTTTGTAACTTTTTTTGAAAATCAGCATTTTTGTTAACTTAAATAATATTTAACTAGTGTTTTTTGTAATAATTTTTTTTAAATAAAATCTATTCTTTTTATTTTTTTAATACTCCCTTCGTCCCACTTTTTTTGTCTTCTATTCTATTTTGAGATGTCCCAAAATATTTTCTTGTTTCTAAAAATAAAAGTCATTAATTTATTAATGTTTCTATTATACCCCTATTAATTTATTAATTCAATTTTTTGATAAATTTTTTTAAGGGTAGTTTTGGAAACTTATACATTTTTAAAAGGTAGACAAGACAATAAATGATGTTCCCTTCAAAAGTTTGACTTTTCAAACAGGACAAAAAAAGTGGGACGGAGGGAGCATGTTTTTATTTTTTTTGGAAAAATGCTAAAGATATAACAAGTTTGACAACAAAAAACTTACATACGATGTAGTAACAAATGTGATCAGTGACACTTTAAGAAGATAATAAATAAGTATTTGAATGAATGATGCTAGATATATTATAAATTTTACAAAATAAGCCTTACAAAGATGAATCACCAATCACAAAAAATAATTCAAAAAAGCATTTAATAAGTTATTGAAGTTCACAAATCATATTAATTATCAAATTCATTTATAAAAGTTATAAAGTAAAATTTATAGTATTTTTAGAATTTTCCTATATGAATTAGGACTTATAATTAGTGGGTTCCAATTAGCTCAACTGGTAAAATCCCTGATGGTTGAATAAGAAATTTCGGGTTCAATCCCCGCCTAAACCAAAAAATGATTGGTACCTTGATATGATAATAAAGAGTTATCATCAGGAACGGACGTTATAGGTTGAAACTCTGCTTAAAAAAAAAAGGACTTGTAATTAGTGACACATATTTTTAAGATCTATGTATTT
Source organism: Quercus aquifolioides (assembly GCA_019022515.1). Taxonomy (NCBI): domain Eukaryota; kingdom Viridiplantae; phylum Streptophyta; class Magnoliopsida; order Fagales; family Fagaceae; genus Quercus; species Quercus aquifolioides. The sequence goes on along the minus strand of CM032334.1, from coordinate 42,577,400 downwards.
AAAATTGTCTTATTTTTATCATTACTCAATTCTTTAGACTTCTTAAAAGTAAAGGAAAAATGTAAAACAAAATTTATTTTTTCTATATCTCCAAACAATATTTTTTTCTTTAAAAAAAATCAAAATTTACCCCAAAATTTGGGTTCCTTTTCTCTAGAAGAGGGCCCTAGGCAATGGCCTAAGTGGCCTAGGGCCGGGCCTGATATTCTCTTATATTCCAGAAGGTTGGCACGTTTGTTTAGCCTCAAAATAATCGTGCAGAGGTACCAGTACTCTCTCCTATCTCCATAGGAAGGCTAGCATAGTTCCATGCAAATTCAAAACAAGTGTAGACAAAGCAGGAGGAAATCAACTAGTGTACTTAAGTGATAAATTTTAACATGGTGATGATAGCTAGAGTCTATTTCGAACATCACATCCCTGTATGTATCCTACTTGTCATGTCGTTTGAAGGCCCTGAAAAATTAACAACCTAGCTATGATCATGACTCTGCTAGTGTGCTTTTAGATTCAATAATGTTGAGAACACTATCATTTGTATTTCACTCGATGTGGAGGAAAATGTTTATGTTTTAACACTTGTTTTGAAAAGTATTAGGGTTTACTCTCTAATCACCCGAGCTAGATGTTGAGAAATTTAGACCTCGGTTGATAGAATTAACAAGTTTTAAATTCAAGTTGTTAATTAGATTTATTATGATTAAAACTTGTTAAAACAAACAAACAAACATCAATATCATGTCAAAATCATGTGCAGCGGAAAAGTAAATAAGACAAGATATGATGACCTAGGAAAACCAATGAAACCAACCAGTTTCACAGTAAAAAACCTAGGGGGAAACCTTCCCGAAAAGCAATCCACTATAGTAAAGAGAAGTTTCAGATCTAGTACAAAACCTTTGTCCCTATACTCTACAATCCCCGTAGATAAACTCACAGCAGAAACCTTCTACCGCTTCAGAATCTCTGAACTCTTCAATATATGAACGCCACCCTTTGATGATGCACGAATCTTAGTACGTGACTAACCAATGCGCAGATCCCAGTACGCAACTTAATCACCAACTAGAAGAAGAAGAATGTTGGCTGCAAAGTTCTTCACTTCATCAATAATAAAGATCAAGAAGCACTTGGTTACAAAACCCTAAGGCGCAAAGACGCAATAACTTCTTTCAGAGAGAATAAGGCATCGGTCACCTTTTGCATATGTTATCCTTGTATTTTATTTTGTGATGGCCTTTAAAATAAGTCTTATATAAGTCTAGGGTTGTGAGAAAAGAAACCCTACACAAATACAAAAGCCTGGCCCAAAAATCAGATCTGAAAATTCTGATTCCCGTAACCTCGATCGATCGGGAGGTGTCGAGGAGGTGTCGAGAAGTTATCGAGGGGACAGGAGCTTTCTCGATCAATCCACCAGCTGTCGAGAAGATGTCGAAATTGCGATAACAATCAACTGAAGAGCTCGATAGATATCCAGCTGTTGAGAGGTGTCGAGCAGCTGTCGGGCTATCTGTCCGCAGGTGTCGAGCTATCTATCCAGCATTAATGAACAGCTTTTCTTCACTTTTTTCTTGGTTCAATATTCATGGCTTTAATACTAGACTTGAACAACATGTTTCTTCAAGTATTACACACAACTTAGATCTACCCAAATACAAATAAAGTGCGTTTTGTCAAAGGATTAGCCAATTACACAAAATGTGTCCTTAACAATCTCCCCCTTTGGCAATCCGTGACAAAACCACAACAAACAAATGAACATATGAGAGAAGTCATAAATCACTCAACTCATATTCACTTGTTGAATACAATAAAATCTATCCTAACACAAACTCTTGAAAAACTTTGCAAGAAGAGAGTTTATGGCAAGTAGACTTTGACAACCTGTATTTTTGAAACACTTTAAACAAAACTCATCAAGGCATCTTTGTGTGAGACGGAAATAATAGATTGCATACAAGTATAAGAAACATGTGTATAAAAATAGAAAAGAAACAACACATGAAGAGATAGGTGTAGAAAACATACATCATCATATAAAGAAAAGAAGTACAATGTATGTAATCGTGGTCACAAGACCCAAGGTACAAGAAGAAGGAAGTAAGCACTCCCCCTAACAAGATGAAACACATCTCCCCCTTACAAAGGAATGTATTTCTCCCCCTAACTTGTAGAATCTTAAACAGAAATCACAAAGTCTCCACAATTTCTCCCCCTTTTTGTCATGATTGACAAAGGGTACAAGAAGCTAGAAAGCTTCACCCGAGAAATATAAAGATGATCAAGGATGATCAAGGAGGCACAAAGAAATCCATATAAATGCATGAATGTAATGAAACAAGATGCTATGGATGACAAGATAATAGAAATATGTAAAACATGTGAAAATCAAATCTCTCAACAAAAAAATGTTAAGCACATAGATCCCAAAACACACACACATACACTAAACAAGTCTAACCAATTTTATATTTCAAAAACAAGTCAAGACAGTTTAGTGAGTATACATTAACACATGTAAAACCTTGTGATGACCAAATCACATTGTACCTGCACATGTATCAAGAGTAGCAAAGAATATTGTGTGTTGTGTGTGAAAAATATCGCAAGATTGCATAAGTATATACATGTTATGACGATTTGAGATATGAGAAAATCACTTTAACTCACACACAATCATAACTGTTTGATGGAGACTATCACTTTCGAAGTACATCCTATAACTCCCACATCTCCTAGAATACACGTTTGTAATCATATTTAAAGCATTTTTGATCTTTTTGATTTTTATTTTCTTTGCATATTTTCTTTTATTTAGCATATCATGCATGGGCATATAAGAGAGAGAAAAGAAATACCCAAGATGTTAAGCATTTGACATTGCACTTTTGCTATGCCGAAGCATACATGTGTCATTTTATGATTGGCGGGCAACAGTGGTGAGATGGTTATTTATGCATTTCTCTTAGGATTTTCTAGTCCTACCCGTCAAAAGAGTGATACGAGTGTTAAGTTTAAGTGATAACTTAATCTTACTCATCACAAACAAGAGCCACAAAGCTCACTTGCTTAGTTGTGCATAGAGATGCTCATCTAAGCTACAAAAGATACAAAGTTTAGAAAACTTTGTTTCAATGGCCATCCAAGGTACACAAGTACCAATGTACACAAACACACACTGTTTTTGTATTTTTCTGATTTTTCCTTTTTATTTTTATTTTGAAAACAAAACAAAATAAAAACTAAACAACCAAACAAAAACAGACAAACAACATGAATGCATGAAAGAAAAATGCATATGCATGAAAACATGATAGAAATATGCAGATGCATGAAAGCATGATTCCAAAAACAGATAAGAAATCAAGCAAAGAAAGTCCTACTTTAGATAGAAAGAATTAAAGCAGAGGACAAACAGAAAAGACGATCAAGGATGATCGTCTTTTCTGTTTCTCCCCCTTTTTGTCATGATTGACAAAGGGTACAAGAAACTAGAAAGCTTCACCCGAGAAACATAAAGATGATCAAGGATGATCAAGGAGGCACAAAGAAATCCATATAAATGCATGAATGTAATGAAACAAGATGCTATGGATGACAAGATAATAGAAATATGTAAAACATGTGAAAAACAAATCTCTCAACAAAAAAATGTTAAGCACATAGATCCCAAAACACACACACATACACTAAACAAGTCTAATCAATTTTATATTTCAAAAACAAGTCAAGACAGTTTAGTGAGTATACATTAACACATGTAAAACCTTGTGATGGCCAAATCACATTGTACCTGCACATGTATCAACAGTAGCAAAGAATATTGTGTGTTGTGTGTGAAAAATATCGCAAGATTGCATAAGTGTATACATGTTATGACGATTTGAGATATGAGAAAATCACTTTAACTCACACACAATCATAACTGTTTGATGGGGACTATCACTTTCGAGGTACATCCTATAACTCCCACATCTCCTAAAATACACGCTTGTAATCATATTTAAAGCATTTTTGATCTTTTTTATTTTTATTTTCTTTGCATATTTTCTTTTATTTAGCATATCATGCATGAGCATATAAGAGAGAGAAAAGAAATACCCAAGATGTTAAGCATTTAACATTACACTTTTGCTATGTCGAAGCATACATGTGTCATTTTATAATTGGCGGGCAACAGTGGTGAGATGGTTATTTATGCCTTTCTCTTAGGATTTTCTAGTCCTACCCGTCAAAAAGAGTGATACGAGTGTTAAGTTTAAGTGATAACTTAATCTTACTCATTACAAACAAGAGCCACAAAGCTCACTTGCTTAGTTGTGCATAGAGATGCTCATTTAAGCTACAAAAGATACAAAATTTAGAAAATTTTGTTTCAATGGTCATCCAAGGTACACAAGTACCAATGTACACAAACACACACTGTTTTTGTATTTTTCTGATTTTTCCTTTTTATTTTTATTTTGAAAATAAAACAAAATAAAAACTAAACAACCAAACAAAAACAGACAAACAACATGAATGCATGAAAGAAAAATGCATATGCATGAATACATGATAGAAATATGCAGATGCATGAAAGTATGATTCCAAAAACAGATAAGAAATCAAGCAAAGAAAGTCCTACTTTAGATAGAAAGAATTAAAGCAGAGGACAAACAGAAAAGACAATTAAGTCTTAGGCTCCTTTCTCACCCACACAGCATGAGTCTTTAACTGTAAAGATGAAAAGGTACGTGTCCTAGTATGTCTACTAAAAGACGTAGAAGAATTAAAATTCTCCTGAAATTGAGTTAAAAAACTCAAAACTTTTAATAACTCTCCAAACAAAGGTGTAGGTCCTTGAGAGGAAACCTGTGACTGTTTGGACAATTGCTTATAAGAATACAACTTAAAGCAATTAGGACGAATGTGTCAAAAAACGCCACAATGATGACAAGCATGAGGCTTAACAAAGAATTTAGAATTAGCTAAATTAGTTTTGGATTTCATACCTTTATCACCTTTCTCAGATTGTGGCACAAAGATAGTCCTTGATCCAGAAGCCGTGGACGAGGAGGGGCTGGAGGAAACAGCATATCCTAAGCCAGTCTTATCAGAACTAGGTTTTTGAGCACTTAATACCTCATCAAGCTTTGCACTAGACATCCTCTCTATTTGAGTTCTAGCTTGACTAAGTTCAACCTCAAGATTCTTGACTTTCTCTTCTAATGAGGCGTTCTCCACAACAAGAGTGTCAACTAATCTTGTAGTCTCATCTAGCTTAACTAACATATCAGCTTTTTCAGTTTTTACCTCATTAAGCTCTTTTCTACAAAGATGAGAAATCTTTTCAAATTTTATGAATTCAGTGCATAGCTTATCATAGGCTTCCTAAAGGGTCAACTTCTTGGGTACTTCATCATCAGAAGAATCCTTACTATCACTAGCACTCTCCACAATCACCTTATCGGTTGAGGCAACAAAGGCCATAATATGACGACATTCATCCACAAACTCATCAGAAGAGTCGTCTTCAGTATCACTCCAGGTAGCAACCAACCCTTTATCTTCTGACTTCTTGGTCTTTTCCTTCATGAGATAGTTTGGACACTCTATCCTCATATGACCAAAACCTTTACACTCATGGCATTGGATGAGGGGTTTCTCATTCTTGCCCTTCCTTGAGGATTTAGATTTCCTAGGAGGTTTTCCTTTATCATTTTTCCTAAATTTAAGAAGCTTGATAATCTCATCAGTTATGAATGATAGATCCTCATCCTTATCATCATCTTCATCTTCATCTTCGCTTTCAGAGTCCTCAATCTCTTCCTCTATACCCTTAAGAGCCAAGTTTTTACTCTTTCCACCTTTTCCCATTGAGCCTAATCCCATCTCATAGGTTTGAAGGTTCCCTACAAGCTCAGTCAAAGGAATTTGATCAATGTCCTTTGCTTCTTCAATGGCAGTGATCTTGGCATGGAATTTTTCAGGTAAGGACCTAAGGATTTTTCTAACAATTTTGGATTCTGCAATACATTCTCCAAAGTTGAAAGCATAATTCACAATATCCTTGAGTTTGGCATAGAACTCATCAAAGGTCTCATCCTCCTCCATCCTTATTTCTTCAAAACTACTAGTGAGTTGTTGAAGTTTCACAGTCTTTACTGCCTTGGTACCTTCATAGGTGGTCTCAAGAATGGTCCATGCTTCCTTGGCAACTTTTGCGGATGATATTTTCTTGAATTCCTCATTAGTCACCCCACAAAACAAAGCATTCAAGGCCCTATTGTTGAAATTTGCCGCTATGATTGTTGCATCATCCCAATCCATCGGCACTTCCTTTGGCTTAATCCAACCAACTTCAACAGCTTGCCATACCTGTTCACTTAGAGCCTGCAAAAAAAATTTCATACGAACTTTCCAGTACGCATAATTAGTTCCATCAAATAAAGGAGGTATAAATAAAGATTGTCCTCTATCCATGACAATAGGTGGATCACACTCAGGAAATTAATCCAATCAGAGTAAACCCGCTCTGATACCACTTGTTGGGAAATTTAGACCCCGGTTGATAGAATTAACAAGTTTTAAACCCAAGTTGTTAATTAGATTTATTATGATTAAAACTTGTTAAAACAAAAAAACATCAATATCATATGCAGCAAAAAAGTAAATAAGATAAGATATGATAACCTAGGAAAACCAATGAAACCAAGGTTTCACAGTAAAAAACCTGGGGGGAAACCTTCTCAAAAAGCAATCCACTATAGTAAAGAGAAGTTTCAGATCTAGTACAAAACTTTTGTCCCTAGACTTTACAATCCCCGTAGATGAACTCACAGCAAAAATCTTCTACCGCTTCAGAACCTCTGAACTCTTCAATATATGAACGCTACCCTTTAATGATGCACAAATCACAGTACGTGACTAACCAATGCGCGGATCCCAGTACACGACTTAATCACCAACTAGAAGAAGAAGAATGTTGGCTGCAAAGTTCTTCACTTCATCAACAATGAAGATCAAGAAGCACTTGGTTACAAAACCCTAAGGCGCAAAAACGCAGTAACTTCTTTCAGAGAGAATAAGACATCGGTCACCTTTTGCATATGTTCTCCTTGTATTCTATTTTGTGACGACCTCTAAAATAAGCTTTATATAAGTTTAGGGTTGTGAGAAAAGAAACCCTACACAAATACAAAAGCCTGGCCCAAAAATCAGATCTGAAAATTCTGATTCCCGTAACCTCGATCGATCGGGAGGTGTCGAGGAGGTATCGAGTTTTAAATCTCAATAGATAGCTAGGTGTCGAGGAGGTGTTGAGAAGCTGTCGAGGGGACAGGAGCTTTCTCGATCGATCTACCAGCTGTTGAGAAGGTGTCGAGATTGTGATAACAATCAACTGAAGAGCTCGATAGATAGCCAGCTGTCGAGAGGTGTCGAGCAGCTGTCGGGCTATCTGTCCGCAGGTGTCGAGCTATCTGTTTAGCTTTAATGAACAGATTTTCTTCACTTGTTTATTGGTTCAATCTTCATGGCTTTAATACTAGACTTGAACAACATATTTCTTCAAGTATTAAACACAACTTAAATCTACCAAAATATAAGTAAAGTACGTTTTGTCAAATGATTAGCCAATTACACAAAATGTGTCCTTAACACTAGAACTTTTTGAATTCCTAACTTCCTTGAACTTTTGGAAGGCTAATCCCATCCTAATTAATAGAGTGATAATGACATAATGTCGATGATCCATTGAGTCCCCCAAGGAAAAGATCAGGTTTATTTGTCAAGGGTGTCATAGATTTTGACAAATATATAGTGTTAATATATCTAATATAGAGTACTGAGGTATGCATAGTTTAGATAGGGATAATGCTGGAAATGGTTTAATCAATGTTAATCTACTCACCGTTGATCAGAACTTGGCTTGCGAACCTGTCACTTTGTTGGTAAAGTTTTAGTTCTCATCCTATTGTCTAGCTGCAACATAAGCGATTGGACCGACGTCTAAGGAAAAGTAAGATAGTTACATAATCCAATTTGAATAATGTTATTCTTATTAATGAAGTGGGAACAAGACAACAAAAAAGAGTTGTTTTGTCTGTGATTGTTTTACGGAAAAAAACATCCTACTTTTTGAAAATGTTGTAAATTGTAATAAAAATGAAATGACCTTGCCTTCGATTAAAGAAGAAAAAGAAATGGAAAAGGCAAAAGAAGTGACGTTGTGAAGGTTGTAATGACCTGTGAATTGTTATATAAGATAATATAACTTGCACTATGCAGGGCCGGCTGAAGCTATAGGCGAGCTGGGCCACCGCCTAAGGCCCCCACTTATTAGAGGGCCCCCAATTAGTAATAATATAGTATATAATATTATTTTTCCATTTGAGAAATTTTTTTTTTTACAAACGGCCATCACCATGAAGGCCTGTTTCTCACAGAGGCCCGTTTCTCACCCAAAAAAAAAAAAAAAAAATTATTAATTTCAAACGGTAGAAAAAAGCTGAAGTGACAAACTGACAATGTGATTAATCCCATCAGATCAGACCATCACCAAATCTTTAGCTTGCATAAGAAAAGATTACAAACTGAAACGGCAAAAATTATTAGCTTGCAGAAGAAAATATTACAAAAGCAGAAATAAGAGGCAAATAAGAAAAGAAAGAAAAAAGAGAGAAGAAAAAAAAAACTCATTCTCTGACTCTCTCTATCTGACTATCTTGATTCTAAAAAAAACACTCATTAGTTGGCTTACTCATCAACTGTGTTGGCAATAGACTTGTGTGTTCACTGAAGGTTCGTTTTTTGTTTTCTCTTCCTTTGTCTCTTTCGTCTTCTTCATGTTTATTGCTGGGTGGCTCGGTTTTTTTTTCATGGGTGTCTGGGTTTTTTTTTTGAAGAGGGTTTCTCGGTTTTTTTTTCATGGTGTTTGGGTTTTTCTTTTTTCTTTTGAAGAGGAGTTTGCTCACGGGTCTGGGTTTTTTTTTCTTTTGAAGAGGCGTGAGCAGAGCAAAGCAGTGTCTGGGTTTTTTTTTCCTTTTGAAGAGGCGTGAGCAGAGCAAAGCTTTTTGGCTGAAGCTGAACTTTGGTTTGGTTCCTTTAGATTTCTCTAGAAGCCTTTTGATTCTTTGAATGATCTGAATGGTCAATACTCAATAGACCCATAAAGTGATAAAGAGACAAGAGTTAAAGTCTTACACGTTTAGGCTGAATAGTTTTACACCTCTCTTCTTTTTTTATTTTTTTGGATGGGAAGTCTTACACCTTTTGAGTTTTGAATAGTCTGAATAGTCTTGTCTTACACGTTTTTTTTTTTTTTTTTTTAAGAAATCAGATAAGTGGTATGGGAGTTAACTGTTAAGGCTACACGTTCTCTTTTTTCTTTTTTTAAGAAATCAGATTTAGAGGGATAGTGGCCAGGTTTTAGTCTTAGTAGATCAAGTTGAGTCCTACACATTATGCTAAAAAAAAAAGTTTACTGCTACACAAAAAAAGAGAGTATTAATAACAAAATTATAAATTTAGAATAATTTACTTTGTACTAATATTAATTTTAATTTTTTTGTGCAGGTTTAAAGTGTAAAGTGATCATATTAAGTAAAGCTGCAATTGTGCATTTGATAAAACAAGTTCTATTGTTTTTATACATTAAATTTATATTATTCTAGTTAAATTGTAATTTTTTTTATTATAGATTGTGTTTCATTTATTCCTAAATATTTTTTAATTACAAATGTCTACTAGAAAATATTTATCTGGATATGAAAAAAAAAAAAAAAAGACAAATAGAAGAACTAATTGAATCTCAAAAAGGAGATATGGACAAATTTATTAAAATTAAAATTAATAAAATCCTATTTAAGATCAACTATGTCACAAGAAAGATTAAGTGGATTAGCTATATTATCAATTGAAAAAGAAATGTTAGCGAAACTTGAATGCAAAAATTTAATTAGTAATTTTGCCTCTCAAAAAGCAAGAAAAATAAATTTTAATTGAAAAAAATATATGAATTTATAATTAAATATAATAAAAGGCCCCGTTTAAAGCTTTCGCCTAAGGCCCCCAAATTCATTGAGCCGGCCCTGGCACTATGTAACCGACACTTAAAGTTTGAGTTCCGGAATTGTCATTAGTGCTTTTATTCTCTCACTGTTCATGTTTTAAAGGTGGTCATTACTTTTCTGCCTTTTAAAATATGTCCATCAATTAACTTTTCCCTTTATAAATATTGTATAAAAGAGTGAATGTAATTAAAATGAGTTTTTAGAGAATATCTTCTCTTGCCATTATTATATAGATGGAAGTAATTGCCCATTCAATCTTATCTTGCACTGTGGCACTGCTCATCTAATTTGACGGGCATACTTCGACAGCGAAAACAAAATGCAGGGACTTTTTTTTTTGGGATGAAAAATGCAGGGATACATCCACTCTTCACATTTTCTTTACGCACGTATCTAATTTAATATCTGAGACAATTTATTTTAGCTCATTAATCACGATAATTAAAAAAAATAAAATAGTCTCTCTCCTTTTTAATGTGGAATTAAACATTTTCATTAACTACTTATCTTTCATATTTACTTCTATATCTTTAGATATATGTTATAACATTTATTCATTTTAATTATTTAATATTAAAATTCTCCAACATATATATATATGTATATATATAGTAGAAAAAAGAATATGTAAAGGCCTACCGGTCTTGGGGGGGGGGAGGGGATTTCTATGCGCCCAGGAGGTGGGCACCAATGCAATCGCTAGTGCATAAATACATTTAAAAATAATCATATACATATTACACAAGTTAAATATTATTAATCGCCATTATATTTTGTCAACCCTTAAAATCCAATAAGAATATTATTTGGTAGAACACACAAATTTTTCATTCATTTTTATTTTATTTTAGAAAATAAAAAACAAAATATTTTTTTACTTCTTAACTTAGTTTTGTCGTTGTGATGGAATAAATTTATTTCATGTGTGCATTTTTTAAATAAGATATGAACAATCAATTTTTAGAAAATTTGATACTTTTTCATTGAAATTTATATTTCAACTAATCATAAGTTTTTTGTGAGAAAATTTTAATTAGTTTTAAATAGATTAGAAATAGGATCTAAATAAAATGAGTTAGGAAGTTGTTTTGTATGGACATAAAATAGTTTTAAATAGGTCAGAAGTATTACACATTTAAAGTTTACATAGGGGTATAATAAATTTTTAATGAGTCTTTTAAGTTTTTTAAGTTTAATTTTTTTTTTAGAATACTAAGTATTTTAATACACACACACAAGGGAAGAGAGGTGAATGTTTTAAAGAAACTGAAAGTGGTGTATATCTAAAATGACCTAACTCTTGGATACACAACACAGACTTTAAATTTCTTTAACTCACACTCATTTTCTACTGTAGCACATTGGCAATTATTTGTTAACTTAAGTTTAAATTCATGAATCTACATGTAAAGACATTTGACACAAATGAGAGATTATTGAATGACACTTGGTACAAATTGAATTCCATTTAAAATATAGAGACACTTGGCATCAAATTAATGAGAAATTAAAAAGGGAAACTTGACACAAAATTAAAATTCATTTAGAATCTAATTTGGATCCTTGCATATGCATGCGTACAATTAAAAACAACCACAATTATACGGTTCAAATTATACCTTATTTTGAGAAGAAATTCAAATTATACATGGTATTAACTTACACATTTTTTTTTAAACTATACATTTCTAAAATATGTAATGGTTTGTCATTATTTATACATACATATGTACACACACACACACACACACACATATATAATTTAGAATTTAATTGGATTTAAACTCTTCGGTTTTTGCAGCCAATATTTTATTTACTACAAAAATTAAAAAAATTAGATAAACAAGTGGCGCAAAATGGGACTCCAATTGAGAATCTAATTGGATTTTGACTATTCGATTTTTATACTCAATAGTTCACTTGACACAAAAATTAAAAATTAGATAAGACATGTTATACAAAATTAAGAATCCAATTAAAATCTAATTAGATTTTCTCTAAGTTTTGACTTTTAATATATATATATTTATATATATTACTAGGTACCACTTTCACACCCCCTCAAAGAAAGGTGTTTAATATGAAAACTAAAATAATAATTTAACATTTTAGTTAATAGTGCAAACTTCTACTTTGAGATATATACTCCAAAAGTATTGCCTTTGCTAATTAAAATCCTGAACAAAACTAATTAAAATTTAGAAATAAATAAAGTTTCAAATTAGAAATACAATTTAAGGAGAGAGAGAGAGAACCACTGACACCAAAGTCCTTTGTTTAGACGGTGCCCTCTCATGTGAGTTTTCTATTAGTTTATTAACGGATGACAAACAGAAGTCTTGATTTGGCAGTTGTATAATGGTTATAGAATAAATTGGCTCAAAATAAAATTTTAAAGAGGGTCTTAGCTAATGATGAGGTCAAGAATTTCACCAGTGAGCCACGCGATACCTATGTGCTTGAATGTCAACCTGCACAACACAAAGAAGGAAAAACCTCACAGAAAGCACCGGTGTGGTGCCGGCCGAATACCCTCCGAAGGTTAAGTCAGAAAATATTTTCACAACTCTAGAGTGCTAGAGAGGGTAAATTATGCGTACCTTGATTTGTGAGGGTAATGGGGCTTTTATAGTAGTAGATGGTGGACTTCTCTTTCTTGGAATAGAAGTCTTTTCCATATAGGAATCATCTTGAACGTAGATCGCGGAATCCTTTCCTTATAGGACTCTTACATCAAACGTGGACCGCAAGCATCTTATACCAAGGGTCTTTATGGCCTTTGGGCCTACCGATATTTCACATTGGGCCCGTCCACTAGCGGCCCACAGTAAATAACCGTCAGGCCTATCTCTAGCCCAAATTCTTCCTTTTCAGTTGCCCCCTTCACCTCATGGGTCCGTCATACTTTAGTGTACGGAAGCATGGGGTGACGATAAATATTGTTGGGGATGACGGTTGAAAGGGACTGTGGGTCGTCGGTCCTAGTCACTAAGGATGACAGTATCAAGGTTTAAATCGTTCAGAAGTCTGGCAGCCGACAAGGTCTGGAATGCATTAAATGGCTCATGACACGCGTCACCTTTCTAGAGGCCATTGTGTGGGATCGAAGCGTCGCTTCGTCTTCCGTGCACTTTCCTTATAAATATCAAACTTCGACTCCCATTTCTACACTTTCAGCCAAAATCCAATTGTCGGAGAGCGATCCGTCACCTTTGTCAGAGATTTGACCGTCATATTTGCTAGAGACTTGACCGTCCAGTTAATTCATCTGTCATTTGCAATTTGGTAAGTAATTTTTATCCGTCTACTTTTTGGCTTATATTTACCTTTGGGATTCGTTACATATATTTTTTCCATTAGACTATATGCTCCCGTCGTTCTTTCCAAACTGTCAGAGTCTTAGGTTTTGTCATTATATGTAGGCTATGTCTAGTGCGTCAAGTAACCAGTCGGTCGTCCGTGACGGGACGGACTATGAAGAGGTATATCCGTCAGGTCACAAAGACCAAGACGATTTAAGCGAGAGGAGTTCGTCTTCATCCTCCCCGTCCTCATCAAATGAGGATATGGAGATGGTCGAGGTAGAGGAGAGTTCTGCTGATGACGAAGATCAAGTAGTTAGATCTGTCGTTGGGGCTGATGGACTTAGGGAGTTCATCATGCTTCCAGAATGGACGGTACATGCCTTCACCTCCACCATTAAGGAGACCCATTTTAAAACACTTAGGGCCAACTATCAAATCCCAGACTACATCCCCATCCGTCTACCCTGTTCATCAGAGAAATGTTATTACGAAGGGGTAGACGATGTAGGAGTGTATGAGCAAATGCTCAAGGCAGGTCTTAGATTTCCCTTGAGCTCCCTGCACCGCGAACTCCTACAATACTTAGGCCTATCCGTCAGCCAGTTATCCCCTAATGCCTGGAGGGTCTTCATAGCAATGGAAGTCCTGTACGGGGCTATGTCCGACGGTCGAAGAAGATTGACAGTAAGGGAATTTCTCCATTGCTACCGTCCAGATGAGATAGATAGATCACGGGGGATGTATAGCTTTGTTCCTAGGAGCCATCTTTTGAAAGTAATTTTTGAGACCCCGGACTCGAATAGAGATTGGAAGAGCCGTTATTTTTTCATTGAGGGCGACGGTTGGATGTGTCATCCAGGGGAGACGGATTTCATGCCCGTTGACAAGGTTTGGGGCGTATTAAACCAGTCTGGTATGAGCCCGTCATATAACAACTATTAAAAGCCTGTTTAATAGTTTATTCGTTTTTAACGTCCGTCTACTTTTTGCAGTTCGACGGCGACCTCAAGTTACATTAGAGGAGTTTAGTTTTCTTGAGAAAATTTTCAACAAGTCTAAACCAAAAGAACGGACCTGGGCAAAGCTCGTCAACCTCAACACAATCCATTGGTACTGTGACGGACCTGAGCCTACCCCAGACGCGCTTAAGTACGAAGAGCGCACCCGTCAACGTAAGTCCGTCTATCTTCTTTGTTCAAATTTTTTTATTGCTCTTGACTCCCGTCTACCTCTTCAGAGATGGACGATGCAAAAAGGAGAGCAGCTATCAGACTACAAGCCGCGAAGAACAAAGAGACCAGCGCGGACCTTACGGGGACGGGCACCAGCAAGCAGGCGGCTAAAAGGAAACTACCGTCCAAGGGAGACCGTCTCCCAAAAAAGCCCAAGGTTCCTTTGGAACCCGTCCTTGGCTTGTTGGCCGGAGAGGCTAAGACGGTTACCCCAGTGAAGCATGGGGCTGGTAAGGGCCTCATGACTGGTCCGTCTGGAAGCCAGAAGAAGCCACCCCCTCTACTTCGCGAGGATTCCAAATACGCCCTTGAACGTCTTTCATCCATCATAACAACCGAGGACTACGAGGATCTGTGCAACCACTCGACGGAGGCTATGGGTGAGACGACCCTTTTTAGCGTTGCTCAGGTAATTCATCCGTCGCTACATGTTCCGTCAGGATTCCTTCTTTGTCTCAGCTCTTTTTTTAACTCATGTTTTTCTTTCAGGCAATGATTATGATGAAGGGGATGATGGGACGGTGTCTCAACCATGAGACGACCTTAGGCCGTGTTCGTCAGAAGGCCAAGGCGACGGAGGAGGAGTTGCTCGAGCTGAAGTCCTGGAAGGTCGTTCAGGATAAAAAACTTAAAATGGCTGAGGGAGCAAGGGACGAATATATGAAGCTGACGGAGGACATGAAGAAAGCCTTGGAGGAAAAAGACCGGGAAGTCCGTCAGGCTAAGGAGACCGCGATACGGGAGTATCGGGATTCTGAAGCCCTTATCACCGAGCTTAGTCTTTCATACAACGACGGTTTCGATGACGCCGTCCGTCAAGTGAAGGCTTTGCATCCAGAAGTGGATTTGTCCGCCGTCAACATCAATGCCCCAGAACAAACATCCGTCCAGCCCGCTCAATCAGATGATACGGACGACCTGTTTTGTGAGAACCCCGCTAACCGTGAAGCTTCCAGGGATCCAAAGGATAATCAACTGGCTGTAGACACGACGGTTATTGATCAGACGGTGGTTGTCCGGTCGTCTGTTGAGGATCAAGCCCGTCGAACAGAGGAGAAAGACATTCCTGCTACCCGTCATGATGCGCCGACGGATTTATAATTTGTAATAGTTAATTTTTTTATATTTCTTTTTTGAAAGAATGTGGAGAACAGTTTTATGATACCCGTCATGATGTAAACATTCCCTTTTAGGGTTTATTTTAATTAATATTTGGTCCGTCGACTTTTTTGACGTTAATGGAATATATCCGTCTGTTTTGTTTAATCCTGACGGCTATTTGGTTTATCCAGTTTTATCTTTCCAATCCAACTTGTGAATTGTGTTTTTATCCATCGGGTTTTTCCGTCCAATCTGTGGAATGGTTGATATCCGTCCTCTTTGTAGATTTTATATTTTTATCCCTTTGGGATGATCTGTCCACCTTGTGGACCTAGTTTTATATCCGTCCAGCTCGTGGACTTAGGATTTTTCATCCCTTTGGGATTATCCGTCCACTTTGTGGACTTAATCTTAAATCCGTCCAGCTCGTGGCCTTTTGGATTTTCCATTCCTTTGGGATGGTCCGTCCACCTTGTGGACTTATTTTTGTATCCGTCCAGCTCGTGGACTTTGGATTTTTCATCCCTTTGGGATGGTCCGTCCATCTTGTGGACTTATTTTTGTATCCGTCCGGCTTATGGACTTAGGATTTTTCATCCCTTTGGGATGGTCCGTCCAGCTTGTGGACTTATTTTTGTATCCATCCAGCTTTTGGACTTAGGATTTTTCATCCCTTTGGGATGGTCCGTCCACCTTGTGGACTTATTTTTGTATCCGTCAAGCTTGTGGACTTAGGATTTTTCATCCCTTTGGAATGGTCCGTCCACCTTTGTGGACTTATTTTTGTATCCGTCCAACTTGTGGACTTAGGATTTTTCATCCCTTTGGGATGGTCCGTCCACCTTGTGGACTTATTTTTGTATCCGTCCAGCTTGTGGACTTAGGATTTTTCATCCCTTTGGGATGGTCCGTCCACCTTTGTGGACTTATTTTTGTATCCGTCCAGCTTGTGGACTTAGGATTTTTCATCCCTTTGGGATGGTCCGTCCACCTTGTGGACTTATTTTTGTATCCGTCCAGCTTGTGGACTTAGGATTTTTCATCCCTTTGGGATGGTCCGTCCACCTTGTGGACTTATTTTTGTATCCGTCCAGCTTGTAGACTTTGAATTTTTCATCCCTTTGGGATGGTCCGTCCACCTTTGTGGACTTATTTTTGTTTATGTAGAGAAAACACAGTAAAGTCTGAATACTTCTCTTTATTGAAAGAAAATAATGCTGAGGAAAATGTACCTGCTTCCTCGGGCTTAAAAAGGTACTTGTAGAAAAATTGTTCGAAGTAGAGAGCAAAACTTAAATAACCAGAAAATTGTCTGAGGTAAAGAACTTTATAAAAAACTAAGTAAAACATAGTAATAAACTGGAAACTGGGGGAGAGTCGACGATCTTCATGGTGCCCCTACTGGTAGTACCTCCGAAGGTGCTCTGTGTTCCATGGATGTTGAAGCTTCTGTCCGTCCATGGTTTCGAAGTGGTAGGTCCCTTTTCTTTGCCAAGACGAGATCCTGTATGGTCCTTCCCAGTTGGGGCCGAGCTTTCCTTGCGCTGGATCTCTGGCAGCTCCCATTACCTTTCGTAGCACAAGATCTCCGATCTGGAAGTCCCTGTGTTTAACATTGGAGTTGTAGTATTTCGCCATGAGGTTCTGGTACCTAGCCAGCCTCTGTTCTGCTGTAGCCTGGACCTCATCTATCAGATCCATCTGGAGTCGCAAGGCCTCTTCGTTGTGATCCTTGTCGTAGTTCTGTACCAAATAGCTTGTGAGCCCAACCTCTGCTGGAATGACGGCTTCACTTCCGTACGTCAATCTGAACGGTGATTCTCCGGTGGGTGTTCTTGTCGTTGTACGGTATGCCCACAAGACGCTTGGCAGTTCGTCAGGCCAGATGCCTTTTGCCCCCTCGAGCCGGGTCTTGATGATCTTTAGCAAGGACCTGTTCGTGACTTCTACCTGCCCATTGGCTTGAGGGTGTGCGGGCGACGAATAGTGATTTTTGATCCCCAGTTCTGAACAGAAGCTCCTGAATGCTCCGTTATCGAATTGCTTTCCGTTGTCGGAGATGAGCACCCTGGGTATCCCGTACCAGCATATAATATTTCTCCAAACGAAACTCCGGATGTTTTTCTCCGTGATAGTGGCCAGGGCCTCTGCCTCTACCCATTTGGTAAAGTAGTCGATGCCAACTACCAGAAACTTTAGCTGTCTTGCTGCTATCGGGAAGGGGCCCATGATATCCAGTCCCCATTGGGCGAACGGCCAAGGGGCCATCATAGGTGTCAGCTCCTCCGTTGGTTGTCTGATCAGGTTACTGAACCTCTGACATTTGTCGCAGGTCTTGACGTATGCTTGTGCGTCTTTTTGCATTGTTGGCCAATAGTACCCTGCCCTGATCAGTTTGTGCACTAAGGATCGTGCCCCTGAATGGTTTCCACAGATACCCTCATGCACTTCCCTCATTACGTAATTGGCTTCCTCTTGACCCAGGCACCTCAGGTACGGACGTGAGAACCCTCTTTTGTATAAGATATCGTTGATCAGTACAAATCGCGAGGCTTGGACTTTCAGCTTCCTGGCATCATTTTTTCCTTCGGGTAGTGTACCCGTCTTTAGGTATGCTATTAATGGCGTAGTCCAACTATCTTCAGAATTCAACTCCTGCACTTTTGTTCCGTCATCAATAAGTGAGGAGAGTTGTACAAATGACAATACCTGTTCGGGAACGAGCATGGGCTCTGCCGAGGCTGCCTTCGCAAGACGGTCAACACATTCGTTCTCTTCCCTTGGGATTTGAACGAATCTTACTGTGAGATTACCGATCCGGTTTTTTACTTCTTCCAGGTACTTCCTCATCCTCTCACTTTTGCATTCGTAGATGCCATTAATTTCACTCGTTATCACCTGGGAATCGCAATGGACGATCATGGATTCGGCACCTGCTGCCTTCGCGAGATCTAGTCCCGCTACCAAAGCTTCATACTCGGCCTCATTGTTGGTTGTGGGGAAGTCTAGCCTAATCATGCATTCGATTCTATCTCCGTCGGGGGTATGGATTAGTACACTGGCACCTCCTGCATGCCTGTTGGAGGATCCGTCCGTGTGGATGCTCCATTGAGCCTTTGTGTCTGCCCCCACGCCTTCTGACCTGGAAAGTTCTGCAATGAAGTCGGCCACGGCTTGTCCCTTAATTGCATTTCGTGGACGATACTGTATATCAAATTCATTCAATTCAACCGTCCATAGGGCCATGCGTCCTGCCGTCTCTGGGCTACTCATGGCTCTCCGTAGGGGTTGATCCGTTAGGACCACTATTGTGTGCGCCTGGAAGTATGGTTTGAGTTTTCTTGCCGCAGTCACTAGCGCGAAAGCCAACTTCTCCATTTGGGGACACCTTTCTTCCGCTCCCCGGAACACCCTACTTATAAAGTAGACGGGTTTCTGTGATCCATCCTCCTCCCTAATTAGGGCCGCGCTGACTGCCGCTTGCGAGACTGCTAAATAGAGGTAGAGTTCTTCCCCAGGCTTAGATGGGCTGAGCAGCGGTGGGGATGACAGGTACTTTTTCAAGTCCTCAAATGCTTTCTGGCATTCGTCCGTCCACACGAACGACGTTCTTAACGTACGGAAGAATGGGAGACACTTGTCCGTCGCCTTTGAGACGAACCTATTCAGAGCTGCAATTTTACCGTTCAATCTCTGCACATCCTTGATTGTTTTTGGCGGTTCTAACTCCATGATGGCCCGAACCTTCTCTGGGTTAACCTCTATACCTCTATGGGAAACCATGAACCCCAAGAACTTTCCTGCCGTTACTCCGAATGCGCACTTGTTCGGATTTAACTTCATATTATACGACCTGAGAGTGTTGAAAGTCTCTTGTAGGTCTTTCAGGTGGTCACGCTCCAGAATGCTTTTTACAAGCATGTCGTCAACATACACTTGCACATTCCTCCCAATCTGGTGCGCGAACATTTTGTTCATTAGCCTCTGGTAGGTTGCTCATGCATTCTTTAGCCCAAACGGCATCACTTTATAGCAAAATAGTCCCTGACTTGTGACGAAAGAGGTCTTCTCCTGATCAGCCTCGTCCATCTTGATTTGATTGTAGCCGGAGAAGGCATCCATGAAGCTCAAGAGTTGGTGCCTTGCCGTTGAGTCTACCAGTGTATCGATTCGAGGCAATGGGAAGCTGTCCTTCGGGCAAGCCTTGTTGAGGTCCGTGAAGTCGACACACATTCGCCACTTCCCTGTAGCTTTCTTAACCATCACTACGTTTGCTAGCCAGTTGGGGTAATATACCTCCCGAATGAAATCTGCCTCAAGAAGCTTCATAACCTCCTCGGCTATTGCTTTGTCTCGCTCTTCAGCGAATACTCACTTTTTCTATCTCACGGGCGAAAACGTGGGGTTCACATTCAGCCAGTGAACTATGACTGAGCGATCAATACCCGGCATGTCCTCGTGGCTCCAAGCGAAAATATCCTGATTATTCCTTAGGAACGTTGTTAGGGCCTGTCGTGTGGGTTGACTGGCCAATGTCCCCATTCTAGTTGTCCGTCCGGGTCTTGACTCGTCTAGAGTTACTTCTTCTAGTTCTTCTACTGGTTCTGCTGCGACCCGCTTTTCTTCTATGCACATGGTGTGCTGGTGGTCATCCATCTCTAGCGTGACTATGTAGCACTCGCAGGCGGCCACCTGATTCCCTCGCAACTCGCCGACCCCATACTCCGTGGGGAACTTAACCATCAGGTGGTACATCGAGGTAGCTGCTTTCCAGGTGTTGAGAGTTGGCCGTCCGAGGATGGCGTTGTATGCTGAAGAGTAGTTGACTACGAGAAATGTCACATCCCGAATGATCTGCCGAGGATAATCGCCCACTGTTACCGAAAGTGTGACCGCACCCAATGGGAACACTCTCGTTCCTCCAAACCCTACCAACGGGGCATTCGTTGGTATCAGCTGTTCCCTATCAATCATCATTTGCTGGAACGCAGGGTAATATAGGATGTCCACCGAGCTTCCATTGTCAACCAACACTCGGTGCAAGTTATACTCTCCCACTCGTAGGGTGACAACCAATGTGTCGTCATGCGGATGGTGAAGTCGTCGTGCATCTTCCTCTGAGAACCCGACGATTGGGTTGTCTCTCCGTGCTATCTTTGGTACCGAGCCCGTCAGCTGAACATTCTGAATCATTCGGAGGTAAGTTTTTCGGGCTTTTTTGGACGACCCAGTTGTTGATGTACCCCCCGCAATCATCCTTATGTCTCCGATCGGGGGTCTAGGACGTTCATTATCTCTCCGGGGCTGATGCTCTTGAGGTGGCTGGTCCGTCCTTTCTTTTCTCACAAACTTTTGTAATTTCCCTTGTCTAATAAGGGCTTCTATCTGCTGCTTCAAGTCATAGCATTCTGCTGTGTCATGGCCGTGATCGCGGTGGAAACGGCAGTATTTGTCTCTTGATCTTTTGCTGGGATCTGATTTTAGTTTCCCGGGGAAAGTTAGGGCCCCCTCGTCCTTGATTTGCATCAGGACTTGATCTATCGGAGCCGTCAATGGGGTGAAGCTCGTGAACCTCCCTCCGGGTGGCTTAGAACGTCGCTCAACTCTTCGGTCGTCTATTCTTGGCCTTTTCGACCCTTGATCCCTTTGTCCTTCCTCCTGTCGTTCCCTCTTCCTTGGCTTATCCTCTCGAGCCTGCAACGTGTCTTCTGCGTTCATGTATTTGGTTGCCCTGTAGAGTACTTCTGACATGGTTTTAGGGTCGTTCTTGTATAAAGAGAATAGAAATTTACCCTTTCGCAACCCGTTCGTGAAGGCTGCTACCAGTATTTTGTCGTCAGCTTCATCTATTGAGAGTGCTTCCTTATTAAAGTGCGTTATATAAGCCCGCAGCGTCTCGTCCTCCCGTTGCTTAATACTCATTAGGCAAGCTGTGGACTTCTTGTATCTGTGCCCTCCAATGAAGTGCGTGGTGAACTGAGCACTCAGCTCCTTGAAGGTGCCGATAGAGTTTGGCGTCAGTCGGCTGAACCATATCCTTGCGGGGCCTTTGAGTGTTGTGGGGAAGGCCCTACACATGATCTCGTCAGCTATCCCCTTAAGGTGCATCAGGGTCTTGAACGTTTCCAGATGGTCCAGAGGGTCCTTTACCCCATCGTAGCTTTCTATATGTGGCATGCGGAACTTCTGGGGTAGGGGGAAAGCGTTCACGACCGCAGTGAAAGGCGAGTCAGTGCGGTTGACTAAATCGTCTAAATCACTGGACACTCGTCCCTTGAGCGCGTTCATCATCACCTCCATTTGTTCCCTCATCGCCTGCATCTCTGCGGCAATTTGTGGTGGTGTTGCGTTCGTGAAGGATGGCATGCTTAAGTTCTGCCTCTCTGGTCTGCTTGGGGCATGGCTGCCTTCAGGTCTCTCCTGGTTTTTCTTTGCAGCGCTGGTCCCTTCGTCCTCTTCTTGCTGGCCATTCTGTTCTGCATTCTTCTAACGCAGCTGTTCTTCTAAGTCGTTATTTTGTTTTGTGAGACGTTCCACCGCGGCAGCGAGAGTTTGAACTTGTCTTTCGAGGGCAGTCGTGGGTGGTTCGTCTCCTTGAACGTCGTTGTTGGTTGCCATCGAGCGAGTGAGTACCATGCAACCCTTAAGTCTTAAAAACGATAGTATGGCTTTGGATCTCTACTAACGTTTCCCACAGACGGCGCCAACTGATGAGGTCAAGAATTTCACCAGTGAGCCACGCGATACCTATGCGCTTGAATGTCAACCTGCACAACACAAAGAAGGAAAAACCTCACAGAAAGCACCGGTGTGGTGCCGGCCGAATACCCTCCGAAGGTTAAGTCAGAAAATATTCTCACAACTCTAGAGTGCTAGAGAGGGTAAATTATGCGTACCTTGATTTGTGAGGGTAATGGGGCTTTTATAGTAGTAGATGGTGGACTTCTCTTTCTTGGAGTAGAAGTCTTTTCCATATAGGAATCCTCTTGAACGTAGATCGCGGAATCCTTTCCTTATAGGACTCTTACATCAAACGTGGACCGCAAGCATCTTATACCAAGGGTCTTTATGGCCTTTGGGCCTACCGATATTTCACATTGGGCCCGTCCACTAGCGGCCCACAGTAAATGACCGTCAGGCCTATCTTTAGCCCAAATTCTTCCTTTTCAGCTAATATCTTAAAGTTTAGGAAGTACCAAAACCTTTTCCATCGAGATTTAAAAGTGCCTTTGATGACATTTTTGTTTTTAGTAGCTTATTTGTTTGAACGTGTGACGAAAAATGGTTTGAAACAAACTCATTTGTTTGAAACTATTTTTTTTCCTCATCTTTTAAGTAAATAACTAAACTACCAAAAAATGAGCTAGTTAAAGATACAATAAGAAATTCTATCGTTTGTCTCAAAGATACAATAAGAAATGTCAGTAAAGGAAATGTTAACATTTTTAACTTAAAAAAAAATACATTAATTATTAGGGATGAGAAATTTAAATCTTGAATATTTTTGTGAGAACATTGTTAACTTATTAAGCACAACTTCTGGACATTCTGGGCTTTTGCCCTTAATTTTTTTTTTATTTAGCAATTTGCCCCTATTTCAAAAATAAATAGGGATATGCCCTTGTTTCGATACTCGATTACCTTAAAATCGATTTTCAATGAAATACTCGATTCGTAAAAAATTGGTATGCCCGATCAAACTTAAAAAAAAAAAAAAAAAAAAAAATGCATGGAACTCGATTTTACATTAATCGAGTTTTAAAACGCTACTATAGGGCTTAAAAACGTCACTATAGGGCTTTAAAACGCCACTATAGGGGCAATCAGACTTACAAAATTTTTTTGCAGGAAAATGCTGCTATAGGGCTTAAAAACGTCACTATAAGGCTCAATAACGTCACTATAGGGCTAAAAAATGTCACTATAGGGCTCCCTAAACCTGGTATATAGGGCAATTAGATTTAAATTTTTTTTTTGTAGAAAAACGCTGCTATAGGGCTAAAAAAACGTCACTATATGGCTAAAAAACGCCACTATAGAGCTCCCTAAACATGGTATATGGGGCAATCAGACTTATAAAAAAAAATTTGCAGAAAAACGCCGCTATAGGGTTTAAAAATGTCACTATATGACTTAAAAACGCCACTATAGGTCTCCCTAAACCTGGTATATGGGGCAATCAAACTTAAATAAATTTTTTTTGCATGGAACTCGATTTCCCTAAACTCGAGTTCCATGCAATTTTTTTTTTTTTTTTTTTTTTTTTTTTTAAGTTTGATCAGGCATAACTCGATTTTTTACGAATTGAGTATTTAATTGAAACTTGATTTTAAGGTAATTGAGTATCGAAACAGGGGTATATCCCTATATAGTTTCAAAATAGGGGTAAATTGCTAAATAAAAAAAAAATTAAGGGCAAAAGCCCAGAATGTCCCCCAACTTCTTATAAACTCTATTTTTATTTTTATTTTTTTTCTAAATACAATTCATTCACATTTCATTTGTTGAAACGAATTTTATATCAATTTAATGTATTAAAAATATCTCAAATAAGCTACTACACATTACATATACCCGTTTGGTTTCAGCGTATGTGCGTTTGCGGTTTCATTTTCAGTGTTTTTCTCTTTTTTTTTTTTCTTTTTTTTTTTAAGCCCGCATTTGTTGACTTTTTCACGGTGAACAGTACACCTGTTCACGGACTCACAAATTTTACTTTTTAGCAATTTTTTTATTAAAAATGGGTCTCACGGTACTATTTACACATTTAAAAATTATTTTGCTACAATATTTTTAATTTTTAATTTTAACAAAATAAGCTATATCTAAACAGGACCCTTATAAAAACTGTGCAAACGCAAAGAAATATACAGTAAAGCAGTAAAATAGAAGGAGGATATATTTTTCTTTTCTTTTTTCCATTTAATAAAAGAATAGTCAGTTTGTTTTTTTTTCGCTGAAGAATATATGCCAAAGTCGTAGCTCACTTTTGGGTCAAATATGTTTTGTCCACGTGTCTTGATGCATGAGTACAAGAGTACTGGTGTGGAAAATGATTATGAGAGGTCATTTCAATCAACGATCGATTGAAGAGTTGATAAGAGATGAAGAGGGATGGGTCCTGAGCAAGGGCACGTCTCTGAATAAAGATTGAGGACTAGACATGGCCGAGAAAGGGCCGCACCCTAGTGTCGGACTCTTGCCTTGCAAACTTGCAAAAATACAAATGTGAGAAATGACAGCTCCTCAGACGTTTCAAATTAGGGTCAAATCAAGTCGACACACTTAAAAAAGCTAATGCGTTCTAGGTCCAACACATTTCAAAATAATTTTAACGCTAAGGGTGCGTTTGTTTCCAGCGACCGTGTTTGCGTATGTTTTCAGCGCGTTTTTTTTTTTTTTTGGTCTATGGTACTGTTTATTGACCAGTTAAGTGCTAAAAATAGATAAACAATAACTTTTAGCAATAAAAAATATTTTGTTATAGAGTTTTTAGTAATAAGTTTTCGGCAAAATAAGTGGTATTTAAATGCACACTAAGTGTGTGTTTGAATAGCAAACGCGTCTAGCGTTTAGTCCAAACCTGAGTCCCGTGCACTGTTCACGGGACTCACAAACCTATTTTTTAGCAAAATTTTCATTAAAAATGAGTACTACGGCATTATTTACACATTTAAAAATTATTTTGCTACAGTATTTTTAGTTTTCAGCAATAAACGGTATCCAAACATACCCTAAGTTGTTACTTCTTCTAATTAGTTTTAAAATGTTTTAGACTCAGTTGATATTTTTTTTTTAGAAACAGACTTAGTTGATATTAACCTAAACTTTAAGGACGTTGACTGTATTTTATCCTTTAAATTACCAATGCTACGTATTTTCACAATAAATTTTAAATGACAAACTGTTAGCTAGTAATGTCAGTAATCAACTTAAATGGCTCTAGTTAATATATGCTTAAATGAGGCATACATTAATCATTGATTTTAGGAAAAATTTTATGAAATTTTTTTTTTAAAAAGGTTGTTAAAAAAATTAATTACTTTTATATTTTTTTCATTAAAATTTTATAAAATAGTTTACTAACATATACTTTAAAGCATACATTAATAAAACCCAACTTAAATTATAATTAACAACTACTTATTATTTAAAATTTGTTGTAAAAATTTAAAAATATTGAAAGCAAGACAGCACACACCCCTCCCCCCACCCTCCCATCTCGAACCCTCCTGCAAGTACACCAAATCCACCCTATCTCTGCCTTTGTCCCCCTCTTCTGCCATGTCGTCCCAACAGTCTAAGCTGTACCCCATCTAAACAAATTGACATGACAAGCAAATTTTGGACATAGGGAGGTATTTTAAGTTAATTAAAAGATAGTGTAAGAGACAGACAAATCCATATGTACGATGTGATCAATGATATAGTATTTACGACTAAAAAAATATTTAATAATATAGTTAAAATTATTTGGGTTCAGTAAATATTTTTAATTATCCCAAAAAAAATTACATCAAATAAAATCCAAAACTAACATCAATAATTCAATTTTCAAAAATCTCCAAAATATCAATGAAAAAAAAAAAAAATCAAGTCCATAAAATACTAACAGCAAAAATACTAAGTACTAGAAGTCTGGAAGTCCGGTCTTATTTTTAAAATTCCTAAGCTACTCTTATGTGCACTACCTCGGCAAAAGCTCTAAACTAAAATAAATATAAGTAAACTCACAGATTTTGAAACTATATCTTAGTTCAATTGGAAAATTTTAATGAATTATTTTAAAAATATAAAAAATTATAGTTTTCAATAAGTTCCAAAACATTATAAAAATATAAAAATTATAACTTACAATGAGTTCAGAAAATATATATAGTTTACCATGAATTTAAAAAAAAAAAAAAAATTATAATGAGTTTTACAATGAGTAAATTATAATTTACAATGAGTTTTGAAAGTATCGGAAATTTCACTAGACTTGAAACTATTCACATATCCGATCCGGTTATCATATTCTTGACAATTTTTATAACTATGATTATACTATATTCCCATGACTAGACTCAAAAGCATGCCATGATATACCCTTTAAAGAAATTAGTTTCTGTGCCAATGCATAACCCAATTGGTTCGGCTCAAATGCATAGTCAAATTGTACTAAAATTTTAAGAGTTTATCTAGTATTCATTTCGTTCCATATTCAAAAATTTTATATATAGCTAATTCAAAGAAATATTTTATTCGAATCTTTGGTTCCTTTTTACAAATTTTACACATACTTGGTCTAACATTGAGAAAACAGAAACTTTTTAATAACCAAATGAATCAAATAGATTTATAATAATATTTTAATAAGGAATTAATTCGAATTTTTTTTCTTTAATTTAATGTATCAAAAATAAATAAACAAAAATTTGTAAGAAAAGTCAAAGGAATCTTTATTAAATAAAACCTTGCATTTTAATAAAAATAGACAAAGTAAAAAAATGTTACTTACACCAATCAATGTTACATGTATGTTTTTCTTTTTATTCATCAACCTTTCTTTGTGAACTGCACCAAATATTTGTTAAGGATATAAAAGAATGTTGTCCGCTCTTGATAAGTTGAAACTCTCTTTTAAAAAAAAAATGATAGGTTTGAAAAGTACTGAGGAACAATTATTTTCTATTTTTTTATTAACACAAGTTGATATTAGTTTTATTTTTCATTATATACTTAGTCTTAATCTTATTATATATTTCTCATTTTTGAATTCTAAAATATTTTTGGTTCAAGCTTTGACACCCATCCAAACTAATGGAAAAATCTTTTCTAAAAAAATTTATTTTTATTTTTATTTCATAATACGTATATTTTACTAACTATGATAATGCCTTTGGGACATTGGCACGTTTGCCTTTTACATTATTCAATACGTTTACTTTTACTTTATAATTTATATGACACAATCTTCTTTTAAAGTATATAGTACCTCCCCAAGCTTTAGAACTTTAGGATAGATTAGAATAAATTTCTAATTAATCAGTTCAACCAAAAAAAAAATGGTGGGTAATTTAATTTATGTCCTAAACCTAAACCCATCCAAGTATCCAACAGGTATGTTACGTTACTTACCAAAAAAAAATCATATTTGTTAATGAATTATTTATAAAAAAGTTTGATACATTTTTTTATAAGAAATTAAAAAGTTTTCAAAAAAGTATTTTTTCTTTTTTCTACCTAAAATATTTCTTAAAATGGTTCATTAGAAATTTCCATAGGGCAACGTTAACAAAATCTAAATAATACATTGAGTTTTAAGTTTTTTTTTTTTTTGGGATATGAGATAGAAATTCTATTTTAGAATAATCTATGGGTATATATGTGTGAATCTCATTCTCAGAAACTTGAATCTCGACCCTTATCTCTTATATCCCACAAAAATTTTATACTTGTAGAGTGATTATCACTACAAGTTTTAAGTTTTAAGTTTTAAGTTTTAACTGTTCATATGTAGGTCATAATTGTGGTGGTCAAGTCAATCTAACTCACCGACCCTAAAAATATGTAACAAGAAGGGAACAAGGGTCTGTTTAAGGTGGAACTTATTTGGTATAAAATACTTGAATTTTTCCATACCTATTTGGACCATGAATTTCAATTTTGCCACAGGGGTCAAATTCGGGTCTCGATGCCAATTGAGAAGGAACCTACGTGGAGTGGAGCCTCTGACTAAGTCATAGACTAGTGTTCGGGCCAACCTTCTTTTCTTTTTTCTTAGACAAGCACAGAATATATAATTAATAAATTAATAATATATAGAACCAAGAGATCGATCTGAAAAGTGGCACTTATGACTTAACAAATCTCTTTTTATCATTCCTCGAGCCACTCTATCCACTCATTTTCTCAAATCTTAGAGGTCAACTTGCTCGAATTCTACTTTCCAACTGTCTTTATTATTTTTAAAACACCTCCATTAACAACCTTGTTTTATCATCGTTCCCATTGAGCAAGACAATTTGGCAAAATCATTGTGAACATGTTGCCTAGTTGTTGGTTTTTTAAACTATTCTCACCACAAATTAAATTATCGAGGGGATTCATTTTTTGACACGCACTTGCTCCCTCCTACTCTTAATATTTTTTTTCCAATGTAATGTTCGAGATGAGACATAGCCGCCTAATGTGAGGACTAGTTGTTTCGCACCGGCCCTACAATGTTGGTTGTGCCTCGCAACCATTAGTCATTTAGTACACGATGATGAGGTAAAAAGGCACACACAAAGCCTATACTAGATTACACAAAAAGGCAAGAAGATCCCTACCACGACAATTCCGAGGCAATTGTCTTCGTATTTGTCTCTAATTGTTCTCTTTCTCTCCTTATTTTTTCATCCAGGTGAAACATATGAACGCAATACGTGTCGAGGACTCATGTTCTACCTTTTGACTAAGAGCATTTTTTATTAACAACTTGATATCATGGGTGATTTTGTGTCATTTGTATGGATTTCTATTCGAACGAGGTTGTGGTCCTGCTTATCCTTCTCTCTCTCTCTGTGAGGATAACTCTTATTGAACTAAACACCAGTCTTTTTGATCCATCATCGACCTAATCAACCATCATAATTCTAAAGCGTTGATAAATAATCAAATTGGAGCATGAAAATGGAACAAAATCCCAAAAGTTCGCATGACTCATGTGTTCAATTACGATCATACATAGTGCTTGTCAACTCTTTCGCCATCACAAAGATTTATTGATTCGGTCAAAGTTTTATTACGTTAAGTTAATGTTATCTTTGCCTAATAATTAGGTGACAATAAGACATTAAGCCATAGTTTGTTGGTCTAATATATAGTAGCTAGTGTGGAGTAGGCATTGACTGTAACTTACCATGGTTAAGATAATAGAGAGAAGGGAAAAGGGATTGGGTTGCGAAGTAGTGCTAACCAAATCTTTAATATGAGACAATATTTTTTGTTTCCACAGAATTATTCTCAACTCTCTACTTGTTTAAAATCAAGGATTATCACTGCTAACTAGGATAAAAAGCACCTCAAATATCTCCCTCGATTCCAAATTCAATGAAGTCACAAAGGGTAGTCTATACTCTATAGGAAAAGAATATTATGGTCAGTAAACAGTAGGTGGGTTTTTTGGACCACTGTTAGCCGAAAAGAAATGGGTTATCTTAATAATGATCTAGAACATTATCGTAGGCCTAGTTCATTGTCACTTTATTCTAATCCACGAGAGAGAGAGAGAGAGAGCTAACTTTATTCTAATCTCGAACTTTTATCAAGAAAGGAGTATATATATGTTAATTATATCCCTCCAAATATTTTTGCTACCAATCAATCCACATAAAACTTTTGAAACCCAAGAGATTTCAGTCATTATATATATATTTCAAAGCTTTTTGAAAGAAAAGGATTGTAAACTATTTCACCAAATTTACAATGATTGGAATATTTTTCCTCACATTACCTTGTTTAGTAAGTAATAGTAACCATCAATCTAAAAATTTAAATTGATTATACGTCTTGCACATCATCGTCGCTTTCATTGTTTGTCTCCAATATTTCATCATTATTGTCCTTGTCAGTCAACATCGTTTTCTTCATTATATCATATTTTCAACATTCATATATCACTCTATATAACTGAGTCAGGGCTATATTTTCCTTCGTTGGCTGTAGACAAAAAATAATTGATACTTTATAGTTTACGTTAGAATTAACTTGCATGCGATGGCTTGGGGGTACAAAAAGTAAAAATAGGTTTTTGACCTTGAGGCAATTTTTCAAAAATTTTAATGGTGGTCCACCAAAATTAAATGTATCAAACATTTCTCACAACTCTATACTTAAATTATATTCATCAATATCCTTACATGTAAGAATTTAATTATGCCATCTACAAATTAGTTGGAAAAATGTTGATGTAGAAGAGGAACTCATTTTTGGAGTCGTTTCATTGCCCATTGCTTGAATTTGAACCTTGAGGATTTTGAGGGGAAAAAAAAAAACTTAGGGACCATTCGGTGAAAATTGCATTTGCATATATATATATATATATATATTACTAGTTGAACCCTTGTTTTCAATATAGTCTTGATTTTAAACTGGATCTAGAAATTAAATTAGGACTATACACTTGCCTCCAACAAAGGGTTCCAGCAGTTTTTGTTAGGACAAAGATTTTTTTTTTTGAAAATTGAAAATTGTAAGTTGTAATCTTTTGACTAAGACTATGCATTATTTGTTAAATTTTGTAATTTTATCAACTTAGTGGTGAGATTCATATGAAGATGATTGTTTTGAATTGCAAAATTTTACAATCAGAATATTGAGCCTAATATGTGGCTTTTCAAGTTGTAAAAGAAATTAGAGTACAATGTATTGAACGAGATGATAAGAACAACTAACTTTGCCAGATTGTGACAACTTGCTTTTCATTTTTCTTTATTAGTTAAGATTATTTTTTTCTTCTTATTCTTTATTAAACTTTGTATTTTTTTTGGCATATATACTAAAATGTATTTTAAATGTTTACACATGCTTGTTCATTACAAGCGTGCAAGGCATTCAGCATTCTTATATACTAGCAACCAACCACCTTAAAGAATATCACATCAAATAAATCCAAAACTCTTTCTCAAAAAAAAAAAAAAAAAAAAAAAAACCAGAACTAACTTCAATTACTCATTTGCTAAAAATATCCAGAGTATCAATGAAAACAAAAAATACTAAACACTAGAAGTCCAATCTTATTCAAAAATTTCTAAGGTCCTTTCATACCCACAAAACTAACTTCACTTAATCATAGTCTTAATTTCAAATTATAATTGGCTATCAAAATAAAGTCTCTTGCCACCCTAATCCACACTAAAACTAAGGATGAAAATGATTCTCAAAAATAAAACTAAGGATCAAAATCTTATTAAAATATGATTAATTAGTTTAATTAAAAAAAAAATAACCATTGTATTTTGTACAATTTATCTCCTATTGAAATATTCAATCCTTAACTTCATATCAACTAAAATCAAAGTATCAGTATGACCAAAAATCTCAGCTCAATTATAGGCGATACTATAAGCAAGATAAGGACTACAACTAATTTATGTTACGGGCTAATATTGATCCACAATGAGAAACTTGAAAACCCTAATCTCTAGAATATTAAAAAAATCTGAAGTCCATAAAACGTATCTCAAAACATGTAATGAATACCTCTCTCATAATTAAACTAATGAAATTTATATAAATCAAACTTAGAGCTCTGATACCTTTTATTTGTCATGTTCCCAACTTAATGAATAAGCTAGGTACGTGAAAATTGCCACACAGTTATAAAGTTTTACCTTATAAGCGTACGTGGTTTTTTTGTAGAATAATAACTATCCAAAAAAAAATTACATCAAATAAAATCCAAAACTAACATCAATAATTCAATTTTCAAAAATCTCCAAAATATCAATGAAAAAAAAAAAAAAAAAATCAAAACATCAAGTCTATAAAATACTAACAGCAAAAATACTAAGTACTAGAAGTCTGGAAGTCCGGTCTTATTTTTAAAATTCCTAAGCTACTCTTATGTGCACTACCTCGGCAAAAGCTCTAAACTAAAATAAATATAAGTAAACTCACAGATTTTGAAACTATATCTTAGTTCAATTGGAAAAATTTAATGAATTTTAAAAATATAAAAAAAATTATAGTTTTCAATAAGTTCCAAAACATTATAAAAATACAAAAATTATAACTTACAATGAGTTCAGAAAATATATATAGTTTACCATGAATTAAAAAAAAAATGAAATTATAATGAGTTTTACAATGAGTAAATTATAATTTACAATGAGTTTTGAAAGAATCAGAAATTTCACTAGACTTGAAACTATTCACATATCCGATCCGGTTATCATATTCTTGACAATTTTTATAACTATGATTATACTATATTCCCATGACTAGACTCAAAAGCATGCCATGATATACCCTTTAAAGAAATTAGTTTCTGTGCCAATGCATAACCCAATTGGTTCGGCTCAAATGCATAGTCAAATTGTACTAAAATTTTAAGAGTTTATCTAGTATTCATTTCGTTCCATATTCAAAAATTTTATATATAGCTAATTCAAAGAAATATTTTATTCGAATCTTTGGTTCCTTTTTACAAATTTTACACATACTTGGTCTAACATTGAGAAAACAGAAACTTTTTAATAACCAAATGAATCAAATAGATTTATAATAATATTTTAATAAGGAATTAATTCGAATTTTTTTTCTTTAATTTAATGTATCAAAAATAAATAAACAAAAATTTGTAAGAAAAGTCAAAGGAATCTTTATTAAATAGAACCTTGCATTTTAATAAAAATAGACAAAGTAAAACAATGTTACTTACACCAATCAATGTTACATGTATGTTTTTCTTTTTATTCATCAACCTTTCTTTGTGAACTGCACCAAATATTTGTTAAGGATATAAAAGAATGTTGTCCGCTCTTGATAAGTTGAAACTCTCTTTTAAAAAAAAAATTATAGGTTTGAAAAGTACTGAGGAACAATTATTTTCTATTTTTTTATTAACACAAGTGGATATTAGTTTTATTTTTCATTATATACTTGGTCTTAATCTTATTATATATTTCTCATTTTTGAATTCTAAAATATTTTTGGTTCAAGCTTTGACACCCATCCAAACTAATGGAAAAATCTTTTCTAAAAAAAAAAGTTTTTATTTTTATTTTTATTTTTATTTCATAATACGTATATTTTACTAACTATGATAATGCCTTTGGGACATTGGCACGTTTGCCTTTTACATTATTCAATACGTTTACTTTTACTTTATAATTTATATGACACAATCTTCTTTTAAAGTATATTGTACCTCCCCAAGCTTTAGAACTTTAGGATAGATTAGAATAAATTTCTAATTAATCAGTTCAACCAAAAAAAAAAAAAGGTGGGTAATTTAATTTATGTCCTAAACCTAAACCCATCCAAGTATCCAACAGGTATGTTACGTTACTTACCAAAAACAAATCCCCATATTGATATTGTTGCAAACTTTTTGATGAGTAGTGTAGGATCAATTTTTGTAGCCCAAGCCCAAAAGGTATGGGTTGTGAGCCCAACGAACCTAAGACAATGAATTTATAGAGAGTGGGTGAAAAAGTTAGGCTAGTAATGAATTAAACAATATTGGATTGCAGTGCTTGTGATTAAATTAACATTCAATCGTGCTCGGACAAATGCAAATATAGACATCCGAAGAGGATTTGTATTGAATGAACGTGGGTTACAATTCTTAGAGCTACAGTAATGGAGTTTTCTCCTCTTTAACTTTCTTTTTTCGATCCTCTTCTATCAGAGGCTTCTCCCTCTTATATAGTACCCTCTCCTTTCATCTTCATTGTCCACTTGTTCATCATCTAGACGCCTACTTGAGTGCATGTCCTATCATGTATCCTTTTTAGCCTTGTGTGAGCGGCAGTAGCTGAGAGTGCATTGTTCAGGGGTCTTCTCCACATTAATGCGGTCAGGAAAGTAGGTGCAGTGCATTTAATGTGGTGGTTGAAGTTTGTCTCCTAGATATTTCTCCGTTTCTGCTATCCTCATGCGTGCCTGAGGTTCATCTCCATCATTACACTTGTCAGGGGGATCATTTGAGCTTCCCAGACGCCGGTCGGACCAAGCTTCTTCGGATCCGAGGATAATGGACTCCTCGAACAATTGAATGTTTCCTCGGATTATGACCATGCTCCTCTCCAGACATGCTTCTTTTACATGGGCTTCTGCTCGAGAGTTTTCATCTCTTCGGACAAACAGTAGTCTTCAAATAGGGTCTTGGGCCCAATACGTTAGGTTGGGCTTTTCACCCCACAAGTAGTTTTTAAAAAAATTTCAACAATTATATTGTTGAAAAACTTATTATACGACTGAGATAGTTTAGTGATTTACCTCCAAGGAATATCCCACTTATTATGCTAGGATGCTGCTCCGAATGAGCACTTTTTAATTTGAAAAAGACTTTGTTTTTTGGAAGAATTAAATACTACAAATTATATAAAATTGCAATAAGAAAAAGAAGAAAATAGAAAGGAAAGTAAACTACTTATAATCCTTTTACAACATCACCGTTGTTTTGCACCACTAAACACTAAAGTGGTATTTGGTAGGGATGGCAATGCATGACATAACTTGTGAATATGACACGATTTATATAAATATATGTCATTTTTATTTAATATAAATATAAATATAAATTCTAAATATAATGGAGTAATTAAAAGAATTTTAATCGTTAGATTGATAAATTTTTAATTAAAACTCTAAAATCTCTAAAAATTAAAACAACGAGAAAGAAAAAA
This sequence comes from Quercus aquifolioides, assembly GCA_019022515.1. Taxonomy (NCBI): domain Eukaryota; kingdom Viridiplantae; phylum Streptophyta; class Magnoliopsida; order Fagales; family Fagaceae; genus Quercus; species Quercus aquifolioides. The sequence continues at coordinate 42,542,325 of CM032334.1, read as the reverse complement.
AAACTTTTCATTTTATTTTTCTTAGATTGTCCATTAAACGGGTTGAAATGGGTTGTATCATGTCAACCCGCTTAATAAATTAGTTGAAATTTTTTTTTTAAATTTATTTATACAAGATAAAATTTTTACTATAACTTAATCTAAGTGTATATGTATGTGAAACTCCGTCTTGAATACTTAAATCCTGACTTTTACCCACCACACCCTATAAGCAGTTATACTTGTGAAGTGATCATCACGCCAAGTGTTTGCAGTGGTCATAAATGAGCTGAGTTAAGATTGAGAAATTTTAACACGATTATTAAATGAGTTGAGTTAGAGTTATGTTTCGAATACTCTTACCTCAACACAATAGAACACCATCCTCTAATATGAATTGTCACCCACAGTATTTGGCATGTTTTAGAACTTTTTTAGGTGAAAATAATATAGCGATTTTAATTGGTTTTAGTATTGGACCAAATATATTTCTAAAAAAAAAAACTAATTTAAATTTAATTTCTTTCAATTGCAAATACTCTTAAAATTATATTTTTATATTTTAGTGTTTTCACATACATATGTTAAATCTAGACAAACTGAATATAAAATAAAACCAATTTGATTTTGAACTGGTCTAGTTTTTTTTTGTTTTATATATATATATATATATATATATATATATATCAAAACTGAACTTTTTTTTTCTTTTTAAATTGAAAAGTGAACCTATTCAATTGTTTGTCAAATCCCCTTAATAACATTGTTAATAAATTGTTTTTATGTTAATAATAAAGGGTTTGTTAGGGGGCAAATAAATTTTATAGTAATCACTATCACAAACATGTCAAATCAACGGGGACAATCATCTTGGTGTAAACGTTATCATAGATTAAAATTTTATCCTGTTTATCAATATATATACATATGTTTGTTTATTTATTTATTTATTTGTAAAGTCTACAATGAACTTTCTTCTCAAAAAAAAAAAAAATACAATGAACTTGTAAAAATATAGATTATACCCTTGCTCAGTGTTACACATTTCATCTCTTATATATATACTTTTTTTTTTTATTATCTATATAGAAGTTACGCACTACGTCTTATATGTTTTTAGATAAGTGCGACTTTTTTAGCGTATGGAAATCAAGTCATACATGCATACATATTATAAAAATTAAATATTCTCTCCCTGCCAAACTCAGGAAATATTATATATATTTTTGGGCGTAACCTTATGGCCCTTTTTTTTCCTTTCGCCTTCCTTCAGGAGCAGTATTTGTTTTAAATATGGTCAATAAGATTAGGTCATTTTCATTAAAACAATATTATAGGAAGATATGTCAAACGGTTCTTATTCTCCTACCCATATTCTAATGCAGTTACTTATACCAAAATTTATGAGAAAATGATTGAATAATTAATTATTTATTATAAAACCCATTAATGGTGAGGTCTACAGTTCCTTGACAATCCAATCATTATCGAAACCCTATTTTGCCTTCCACTAAAAAAACACTCAGAGCTCTGCTAAGTAATTAATGGTGGCAATTTCAGCACGCTATGATGGCATGCCATCATGCATGATGTGAATCCTCTATCATGCATGATATTAGAGTATATGATATATTAGACTTAGAGCCCAGTTTTTTTTAAAGTAACTCCTATCATCCTATGTGATATTTTTAAAATTTTACTCATCTATTAAGAAAAAAAAAATCATTTTACAATGAAGGAATAGGATTATTCAAGATTTTATATTGTATTTATCTTAATAATTTTAAAGAATCTAAATTCAAGAATATGTGCTTATTCACACTGCAGCTAACGTTAACTTAAAGAAAATACACACACACTATTGCCTTTCTAATCTCAATGTTTGTGGGGCTCAACTAGAAAGTAGAACCCTTGACAAGGATTGAAAATTTTGAAATCACATGACTATAGTATGATTCTGTGAGGAGTGAGGACACTGGAGTTTTCTCGTTCTTAGAGACCAAATGCAGTACTATTTGATTCAATGCAGCAATTTATTTACACTAATCAATTGCGTAAATTTTGATAATTGTTTCATGATTAGCCAATAAGACTTTTGCACTCATCAAGTGGCTAAAATATAAGGATTTGTGTCATGTTTTTACCAGCAGGAGTTAATATATCTACATATGGGTTAATTATTTTATATAGGGTGTAGATTTTTGGGGGCGGCGGCACATAGATTTGAAAAACATTGATATGGGATACCCACTAGCTTAGGCTGCCCATCAAGAATGGTAGGGCAGCGTTGTGTAAACTATTGTACTTGGAGATTTAAGGAGATTTAAATAATTTTGTTATGCTCTAATAAGGTATAATGATTAAGTTTTTTTTTTTTTTTTTTTTTGAATTTCTATAAGATATGTTGTTTCAAGACTTTCGGACTTTATAAATTGGTTATTAGATTATTTATGTAAATGATATGCTTTTTTTTTTTCTCTAACTTTGTCATATAATGTAATATTTTTTTTGTTATTATTTATTAATTTACCTCATTTTTTTTATATATATAAAAAGTCATCGAAGAATTTTATTACTCAACTAGAAAATTAGCTAAAACAACATAACAAATATTTGGAGGAACAGATTTCATCCAAATAGATAATGGAAAATATAATTAATAAGCCTAAAATTCAACCAATGAAACAATAAACTAAAACTTCAGCTGGTTAACCTCCGATGTGATTTTGTTAACTATGGGTTAGATCATTAGTATTTGGGATGCAAAAATGTGTATATTTTACATTTTCAAAACCTATTTTATTTATTTTACCATCTTATTTTATAATTCACCTAGCATTACAGTTTTTTATTTTTACATAAAACTCATTAAAATAATATAAACTATATCAACAAAAACTATAAAAAATTTGGTTTATCTCTCTTTTCTTCTATCTTTCTTTCCTCGTTAAAATAATATATATTTTTTACACCCTTGCGAGCAGTTGGTGAGAACAAAAAAACAAAAAGAGACCCACCCCCAAATGTTGCTGAATTTTAGCTTGTTGGTTGCTAAAATAGTAATGGTACGGTTATTAGAGCATTAGCATTGGGGAATGCTAATGCCAAATCTAAAGGAAATTTGGAATTTTAAACCCCAAAACCATTTGCATTGAAGAATGCTAAACAGCAGTATTGCAAATTTTTTTGCAATACTGCTACAGTGCAATTCTATGTTTAGAATTACATTGTAGCAAGTATTGTAAAAAAATAATAATATTTTATTATGTAGAGAGAGGAGAGAGATGTGAGAGAAAAGATATAATTTTGAGATATATAATTTTATTATGTAGATATATTATTTTAATGAGTAAAAGAGGGAAGTAGAAGTTTGGGATGTAAAGGTATTATAAAATGGTATGGTATAATGATAAAGTAGTTTTTTAGAATTGTAAAATAGAGTAACATTAGAATTTTCTGATGCTAATGCTCTTACACTCCTATTCTAGAACTCTTATACTTGAAAAAAAAGATGTGAATAGACAATTTTTTGTGGTCTTGTTCTACTTGCGTAATTTTCGTAAGTCGTGCTAGAATTGTGTAATTTGTTGTGATGTTGTACGTTATACTTGTACTAAAGTGAGAAAACGGTTTTCGCAGTATAGAAGTTGTCAGCAATGAAAATCAACGGCCAAACATCCAGGGAGTTTGCTCCCGGAACCGACGGTTTCGGTTTCGCCACGTTACTATTTCAATTTTCCATTGAGGCAAAAAATAGAATTGGTAATCCAAAAATAGAGAAATTTTACTTTTTTTTTTTTAACTTTACCCTCAGTAATTTTCGTGCATGGTGAGTCATGAAAAGATTTACATGTAATCTCATAGACTCAAACACATGACATACTTATGCAAAAAGTGAAAACCACATGATTCTCGTCTCGTGGGGTAGAAAAGGCAAATGGATGGAAAAAAAAGAAGAAGATGCCACATGGCACTATGCATGTTTATGATGATCATAATAATGGATCATCATGTGTGGGGATGATGAGCAGAGAGTGTAATAAAGGTAATGATTATAAATGGTGTCATGATGGCAACGCCTCCATCCGTAGAACTAAAATGATTAAAACCAAAGAGCCTAACACCCACCACAAGTCTGCGCAGCCATAGCCGCCATTTCCTCTTCTTTCTTTTTTTTTTCTTTCTTTTTTTTACTTTTTCTTATGATGATTATTTCATATAGGTATTATATTATTATTTTCTATCAATTTGTTATTATTGTTAATATATACTTTACTGTAGTCCGAGAGAGAGAGAGAGAGAGAGAGAACGGAAAGTTAGACAGATATAGGGAAAAGATAGAGACACAAAAAAGCACTGAAATAAATAAAGGGAGAAAAAAAAAGTGAGGAAAAAGTAAATGGAGGAGGATTCTGGAGGGAGAGAGAGAGAGAGAGAGAGTGTCTGTGTGTGATAAGAGAAGCCCAAAAATCAGGTATTTAAAGGCACCCATTGCAGAACAATTGTAGCTCTGCAATGATGAACTACTTACTCACTACCTAGGCTCTAACGGCCCCATACTGTTTTTTTTATTTAAGTTTTTGGGTATAAGAGTTACTGAAAATTTTTATGAGCTGTGGCCTCGTTTATTTTTGTCTTTGCTTGCTTATCAGACACGTTAATTCAAGATATTATAGCTAGTTAGCCTTGGAAAAGCTGCGATTTTTAACCCTCCTATATACCATAACTTCCTTTACCCCATCCTACTTTCGCCTATATAAACTTACCCTTCTCTTCATGCTTAGCTTACTCATATACCTCAATCACCCTAAAACAAAGGTTTCGATATAGTCTTTCCTCTCTTTAAATTTCTGCTCTCTTTTTTCCTTGTGGGGTTTGCTTTGCTCAGTTAGTTGTGTCACTTCTACTGTTCCATAAATACAAAGAGAAAGAGAAAGAGAAAGAGAGAGAGAGAGAGATATTATGGAAGCAGAGGGTGTGATAGTTGTGAGAGAGTTGGACCTGAAGAAAGACCTTTTAGAAGTTGAAGATTTAGAAAGGAGATGTGAAGTGGGAAACAGTGGCAAGATCTCACTCTTCACCGACCTCCATGGTGACCCTATTTCCCGGGTCCGCCACTCTCCTGCTTTCCTCATGCTGGTAAATACACATTTACTCCTCTTTATGTCCCAAAACTCTCTTTGTCCTTTTCTCCTTAAAAAAAAGAAAAAAAAAGAAAGACTTTTCAGAACATAAATATATAAAAACATACATAACCGTAAGAGTTTGTTGCTTTTCGGGTTTTCCTTAACCCGAAAACAAAGAAAGAAAGAAAGAAAATAAAAAATCACTTTATATTGAGTTTTTATCTTTGTATTTGAAACAGGTAGCTGAGACGGCAAAAGAGAAAGAGATAGTCGGGTTAATAAGAGGTTGCATCAAAACCGTTACATGCGGCAAAAAGCTCTCCAGAAATGGAAAAACCAACACCAACAACAACAACCATGAACTTATCAAACCCGTCCCTGTTTACACCAAACTTGCCTACATCTTAGGCCTTCGAGTCTCTCCCTCTCACCGGTAAAATTTTCACCTTTTAAAGGAAAAAAAACTATTTAGATTTTTACAAAATATGGGTCCATGGAAATTGACCCACTAATTCTACCATCATAAAGTCATAACTACCTTTATTGAAAAAAAAAAAACATGCCCCCCCCCAATTATTGGGTGTTAAAATATATATTTCGTTATGGGAATATAATAATGGGGATTCATTAAATAATTTCAACTGATTTGTTTTTATGTTTTGTCTGTGTTTGTGTTTGTGCGCGATTTAGGAGAATGGGAATCGGGTTAAAGCTGGTGCGTCAAATGGAGAAGTGGTTTGGAGAAAATGGCGCTGAATATTCGTACATGGCTACCGAAAATGACAACCTAGCTTCGGTGAAGTTGTTCACCGACAAATGCGGCTACTCCAAGTTCCGTACACCTTCGATCCTCGTCAACCCCGTGTTCGCTCACCGGCTCCGCCTCTCTAGCAAAGTCACCGTTATCAGACTCAGTCCCTCCGATGCCGAGTCACTCTACCGGAAGCGATTCTCCACCACCGAGTTTTTCCCGCGCGACATTGACTCGGTGCTCAACAACAGGCTAAGTCTCGGTACGTTTCTGGCCGTGCCACGTGGGAGTTACAGCGCGGACACGTGGCCCGGGTCGGATCGGTTTCTGTCCGACCCGCCTGAGTCGTGGGCGGTGGTCAGTGTGTGGAACTGTAAGGAGGTGTTTACGCTGGAAGTACGAGGCGCGTCGCTGGCGGCGCGTGCTTTTGCCAAAACGACACGGATCGTGGACAGGGCGTTGCCGTTTTTGAAGGTACCGTCGGTGCCGGAGCTGTTTAGTCCGTTTGGGGGACATTTTTTGTATGGGCTTGGAGGTGAAGGCCGAAGCGCAGGGAAAATGGTGAAAGAGCTGTGTGCACACGCGCACAACCTGGCTAAAAAACTTGGGTGTGGTGTGGTGGCCACGGAGGTATCGAATCGTGAACCGTTAAAATCAGGAATACCTCACTGGAAATGGCTATCGTGTGATGAGGACTTATGGTGTATCAAAAGGCTTGGGGAGGACTATAGTGACGGCTCTGTCGGTGACTGGACCAAATCTCCACCTGGATTGTCCATTTTTGTCGATCCCAGAGAGGTCTAAATCTAATCCTAGTTAAAACAAAACCAATAGCACAGAAAATAGTGAGCTAGGAAAAATAAAATAAAAAACAAAAACAAAAACAGTACCCAAAAAAAAAAAAAAAAAAAAACGGGTCTTTTTTTTGGTAGGATAAGGATTAGGGGGATGGAAAAAGAGAGAATGAAGAAGATATGGGTTTTGTTGTAAAAAAGGGAATATTCAGGAAACCTTTTTTTTTCTTTTTTGGGTTCATGCCTAGCCAGAGCTTTTTTATTATATATATATATATTTTTTTTTTTTGTAAATGGATGTGGCTTTTTAGATCCTCTTCGATCAAAATGTGGCCTTAATTACATGTGGGGTTGCGTTGGTATATCTTTTGAGCCTTTACTTTTAGTTATTCTAAAAATCTAAAAGAAGGGTTCTCTAATGGGGATGAGAAATCATGTGTCTTTCTTTGGGAATATCCTGTGCATGTAGAAAATCTTTTCAACGAAACTTTTTGCGCGGACGTGTTTTATTTGTCCTCGATTATATGCTGATATGCTACGGGGGACCTTACCTTATCCTATTTGATTAATCGGGTTCTTAATATCTTTCTAATTAAGGGTAAGGTGGTAGTGGATGAGAGAATCACAATTTTTGATTTTGACTATAGGGGACTGGGTAAATTTGTCCCTTAATTAAACATATGTATTTACACAATGGCAACGAAAATAATAAATATAATAATGGGATACTTTTGTGAATGAACCTCGGTGGTGTTGGGGGGGATGCTTTCTTTGGAGGCTACTTTTTACATGATTGAAATTTTTGATGGGAGACTTCTTGTTTGTTGCTGTGTGCTGGGTTTTGCATTTTCAAGTGGAGTGAGTGGGTTTTTTTTTTTTTTCCTCGTCTTTTCCGCAATAAGCACCTCTCGTTTTCTTTCCCTTTCCCCTCGTATTAGGTGGTCTTGATTTGTACCATACAAGAGGTCCTACGATTGTGACTTCCTACTTGTGTCGTTTTAGCTTGTGTCGTTTTAGGTATTTACTGCAAGTGTAATGCATATATGATGCTCTAATTCTAAGTCCATAGCTTTTTATGTCATAACTCTAATGTTATCGAGTATAATACGCAGTTATTCACTCTATGCTACTTTAGAGAGTTGTGTTACAAAAAGTTGTAGTCTTAGAATTACTCTATGCTACGAATGTATTAGCGTTAAGGTTTTACATCAATAAAATAATAGAAGTGAATATCTCTTTTAGGTGAAAGACTTTATTCGAGAATAAGAATCCAATGCGTCCCATCGGAGTGTTCTACTAACTACAGTAAGAAGTTATGTATAATGGGATCATAGGAGTATTCTACTAACTCACAATGTTCTAATACCAATACTTTATAGAGCTTAAATGTATAAGAATAAAACAATAATAGAACATTAATTATAAATTTCGTTGCAATAAACTTTAGATATTTTAATGACAATTTTAATGCAATGATATATATGTTGTTACAATAAACAATTTAATACTTGCTTCTCAAAAAAAAAAAATTTAATACTTCAAATATCTTGTAATAAAACCTATTACTTTACGAATCTTATTGTAATAAATTGTAAATAATTGATAAAAATAATATGAGTTAAGTTATTGTAACGATATATTTATCGTAATAAATAATTGCTTCATATTTGTCATTACAATAGATTGTAAAATAATTGATATCAAGTTATTGCAATGATATCTTTGCTTCATGTTTGTCGTTGCAATAGATTGTAAAATAATTGATATCAAATATCGCAATGATATCTTCATTGTAATAAAATATCATTTTAAAATTTTTGTTGTAATAGATTGTAAAAATAATTCATATCAAATTATTGCAACAATTTCGTCATTTTAAGTTATTGCAATAAATTTCTCTAATGCAATAAGGTTTTAAAGCCTCTATTGCAACCGATAATTGTAAGTTATTGCAATTAATTATTGTTAATGCAATATGATGGGCCCAACGAATACCCTTGCCCAGATGAAACCATCAAGCACCATCATCCACTCTTCAACCGCATGGACGAGGGAAGGTAAGCCATAAAGAGGGGAATTCAATATCTCGGACATTTACAAACTAGCTGTCAGGTCGTTGGAAGCTCATTAAAACCCACATTAATGAGCCCAGAGGCGTTACAAAAGAAGTACTAAAGCCACAATAAAAGCCACAACGACTAGAAGTAAAGGAGATATATATATATATATATACACCTTTTAGAACTAAACAAGGTACATTTGATATACACACACGCTAAAGCATTGATATTTTCTAGTTCTCATAGCCTCTCTTTCATTCCATTCGCTAACTTTACCATCGGAGACTCTGTGGCTGGCACCACACTGATGACCACCCAGAGAAGTTTCCTCTCTTGACCTTGCAGGTATAGAGACAAAACTCGTGCTGACTCATCTGAACGAACTTACTTGACTAAAGATCTCAGCATCATCACAATAATTTACCACTTTTAAGTTACTATTGCAACAAATTTTGACTTGTAGATGTAATATTGTGTCTAATACTGCTATACTAATTTTGTTTTATTAATACTTGATGTAATAGACTTATTTTGGTATAGTGCTATAAGCACCTCTCGTTTTCTTTCCCCTTGTATTAGGTGGTCCCGGTTTGGATTTTTGTACCATTCTTGGTTCTGCGATTGTGATTTTCTACTGCTACCATTTTGGGTATATACTGCAAGTGTAATGCATATATACTAGTCTAATTCTAAGGCCATAACTTCTTGTGTCATAACTTTGTTACAATTCTAATGTTTCTGATTGTGATACATAACTACTCATTGCATGTTATATCAGAGTTGTGTCACAAAAAGTTGTGGTCTTAAAGTTACTTTATAGTCTGCAAATATATTAGCATTAAGGTTCTACATCAATAAAATGATAAGAATGAATATCTCTTTTAAGTGGAAGATTTTATTTAGGAATAAAAATCTAGCGCATCCTATCAGAGTGTTCTACTAACGACAATATTGTTTTGTTTTCTATTGCTTTATAAAAGAAAGAAGTGATGTATAATGGGATCATAAAAGTATTCTACTAACCCACAGTGCTCTAATACCAATACTTATAAAGCTTAAATGTATAAGAATAAAACAATAATAGAACATTAATTATTACGAAAAAGAAAATGAATTAGAACTCATCTTCAAAATCGTTGATATAGCTAGATTAAATATAGTGTGGAGTATATAATACACATTCATATAATGTAATTACAAACTATATCATGGCAAGTGAAAGATGACGAAAAGTCCAAACATGGATAAATTTAATAAATGAAGTGGCAAAAGCAAGTACAAGTGACACCAGATATGGTTTATGCTTGTGCATGCAAGAAAAAGCAATCTCTGCTGCTCAGTCAGTGATCACACCGGTCCAAGAAGATATAACAGCTTTTCTCTTCACGGGTTTTGCAACAAAAAAAAGAGATCATAAGAATCGCGAAGGGGGAGGGTGGGAAAGGTTGTAATAACAAATTAATGTGAATGCTGTAAGTGGCACCAATTCTTGTTACTACATTCTGACAGGTGTATGCACTCTGGTTTCCAGCTGGAAATTTAAGTTATTTATTATTTGAAACCTTGTGTGTGTATCATTTTTTTTAATTGTTATTTAGAAAACAACTTAAGGGATTTCATAGCAGTTTTTTTTTTTTTTTTTTTTTTTTTTTGAGAATCGGATTTCATAGCAGTTTCATCTTACATGATTGCATCATTTTGTAGCAGTACCATCTTTACTTTTTTCCTATCATATGTTATATATATAAAAGCTATTACACACTTTTTTTTTTAAATTTAAAAAAATTAAAGTAGTGAATTGAAGACACTATTTTAAGTGCATGTGACAAAAAAGATTTAGATGTTAATTTTTCCCAAAAAAAAGGGGCTAAGCTAATTCACATTGTACTAATAAGATTTGACTTGAACTATTTCAACATTCCAAGTAAGAATATCAAGATCCATAACTTAATTTGACACATGCCTATTTGTTGAGTTGCTTAAACCAAAAAGCTTGTTTACTTCTAAACCATCAATTTAAGCCTTGTTTTTAACTGTGTTTCCCACAAGTTGCATATGTGAGGAACCAACTGTGAAGATGAAGGGAATAGTGGGATACAAAAGCTGGAGTCAATCAAGAGTAAGCACAAAATCTACTCGATTTTACTGGCAAATTTGAAATTTTAGGTGATGACTAGATACATTGAACTAGGACATTAACCTAAGTTTTTTTTTTGTTTTTTTTTATTATATATAAAAAAATAATATAAATACTATTTTCCTCAAAAAATTAAAAGAAAAAAGATGTTATATTTTTCTATTAGCTTCAAATATCCACCATTTATATGGGTGGCAATTCGTGTTCGTGTCATGTCAATTCATGCGTATCTAACTATATGAGTCAATACTAACCTGACATGTTTATTAAACAGGTCAAGATTTCTCAACCCTAACACGACCCATTTATTAAACGGGCCAGTGGTGTTGACCTGTTTATCAGATTTTATCAAAATGAAGAAAAACAATTTATGAAAAAACAAACAAATAAATATTTTAAATATAAAATTCAAAACTAATGAGTAACTGCATTACAAATAATCATTCAAAACTAAAAAATATCTCAATATCACAAATAATCAATCACAATATGTCAAAGAAAATAAACCACAACAACTAATAAGTTTATATACCTAAGGTTTGAAGGGTATATTGGTAAATTTCATTCAATTAAATAGGTCAAATGGGTTCCGTAGGTTGAACACTAACCTAACCTATTTATCAAACAGGTCTGTCATATCAACCCAAATATGACACTAACCAGTTAAGCCTCAACTCATAACTTGATAATTTCGTGTTGTGTTGAGTCAGGTTCGTGGATCGTGTCCAATTTTGCTACCCCTACATTTATATTCAAGTAAAACAAATAGTGAACCAAACCAATTTTTTTATTCTTTTGGTTAGAAATGGCATGTTTAGTATGCGATAAAAAAATCTTGTCATATACTAGGGAATAATTATTTATCTCTTTTCTATATATTAAGAGGATTCGAAAAGTTAGTTATTGTCTTTTTGACTTGCAAAAAATACCCATAATTTAATTGACTTATCTTTATTCCTAAAACATAAGAAATGAGGTTAAAACTATAAATTGACCAAAATTAAAAACAATAAAACTTAGTAACTTACCGAGTAAAAACTCCCCACTAGATAGTAGATAGATACAATGTTCCTACCCAACATAAAATAAACTTCCCACTAGTCCATGTATACAACCATAACTACCACATTTTCCTATAAATTAAAAAAAAAAAACCTACCCCACGTTCCTTTTTTTTTTTTTTTTTATAATTATTAATAAAAAAAAATACCCATTTCACATTAACAAAAAAAAAAACACTATATATATATAACTAGCCTTATCGCACGCGCAAAATTAAGCATCAACTCATAATCTGCTAATTTCGTGTTGTGTCGAGTCGGGTTCGTGGATCGTGTCCAATTTTGCTACCCTTACATTTGTATTCAAGTAAAACAAATAGTGAACCAATCCAATTTTTTTATTCTTTTGGTTAGAAAAGGCATGTTTAGTATGCGATAAAAAATATTGTCATATACTAGGGAATAATTATTTATCTCTTCTCTATATGTTAAGAGGATTCGAAAAGTTAGTTATTATCTTTTTTACTTGCAAAAAATACCCATAATTTAATTAACTTATCCTTATTCCCAAAACATAAGAAATGAGGTTAAAACTGTAAATTGACCAAAATTAAAAACAATAAAACTTAGGAACTTACCAAGTAAAAACTCCCCACTAGATAGTAGATAGATACAATGTTCCTACCCAACATAAAATAAATTTCCACTACTCCATGTATACAACCATAACTACCACATTTTCCTATAAATTAAAAAAAAAAAAAAAACCTACCCCACGTTCCTTTAAAAAAAAAAAAAATATCATTTTTTATTAATAAAAAAAACTACCCATGTCACATTTAAAAAAAAAACACTATATATATATATATAACTAGCTTGATCACATGCGCTCCGCGCGTGTGATGAATCTTTTTTTTTTTGGGATTAATGTTATAATATATCACTTATTTCAATTTTGAGGTCTACACTTATTTTCCCACAAAAATTACACGTTTAGAACCACTAATATGACCAAAAGTATCATAAAACTAATTCTAAAAAATGAACACCAAAATAGCATTGAAATATGTTTAGTTTTTTTTTTTTTGATGTGACGTGGGGCAGTTTTAGGATTTTTTTTTTTTTTTTTTTTTAAATAGAAGGTGGGATGGTTTTTTTAGGAGAAGGTGGGGATTGTGGAGAGTTTTTTTTTTTTTTTTTTTTTTTTCACTTTTTTGTTATTAATTTTTATCAATTTAATGTTTTAACTTTATTTCTTATTTTTTAGGAATAAAGATAAGTTAATTAAATTAGGGATATTTTGTAAGTTAAAAAGGCAATAATTAATTTTTTGAATCCTCTTAATATATATATATATATATATATATATATATATATATATTGTGAAGTGGTAACTCTATAACCTTTTGTAATGTGTGAACTATACTATATGAAAGATGTTATAAAAAATTTAGTTATGAATAAAAAATTATGACTCTAAACCAAAAAAAAAAAAAAAAAAGGAAGAAGAAGAAGGAGTGAGTAATAGTTATTTCTTTTAAATTCTCTCTATGTACATAATAACTTTAGAAATTAATATATTTTTAAAAAATAAAATTCTCTGTATGTGCATAATAATTATACAAATGACAATTTGTCAAAAAATAATCTCATCCCTTTACTCCTTCCAAAATAAAATAGAAAACCCAACCGCTCTCTCTTGTTTATACCTAAATATTATAAACATTTTCATTAACATCATGATATCTAATTTTTTTAGTTGTCAAATCAAACATCTATCAATGTTGTAGAAGTATCTTCTATTATAAGTTTGAATCTAAGCAATCTCAATAATATATATGTCTCTCTATATATATAAAAGCAGGTGAAGTCCAATCAATTATGATTAAACAATGTTTCATCATATATAGTTTATAGCATCAAAATTTTATTATAATCCCACATGTAACTTTCAATCTGTCGTATATCTCCTTACTAATGAAACAAGGAGTCATCACAAATAAATTAAAAAGGTGTCAAACAAGTTTGATTGTATAAAAACAAACATGGGCACACTTGCTCAAGTTTGAATTAGGTAAGTAGGCGTGAATGTAGTAATAATACTTTAATTTAAAGATTAAAGATATCAAGGTGTGGTCTGTGTGGAATCTCACTCTCCAAAGTCCTATTTTTCAAGTCTCCTACCAAAAGATTTTTCCAAAGACAAGGATTTTTATCAATGTTTAGTCCCTTTTTTCATTCTCGCATCTGGTTGACTTGAACTACCAGTAATATTTTGATGGTTTAGGTATGAAGAAGGTGGGGTACAAGTACAACTCAAACAGTAGCAAAATTAATAGTCAAACTTAGACAGCATCGACTTTCCTATCTTTGCCAACTTATTAGGGAATTACGAGGCAATTGTTGAAACTTTGAAAGGATAAAACCTATCAAGAGTGGTTTAAAGTTTAAATGTGCCATATAGGACCCAACTATTCTCTCTCTCTCTCTCTCTTGTGGATTAGGAATTTTTGAGGAGTGATGTTAGGTAGTGTTTGATGTGAGAGACTTTAGTCATTCAAAATGAATTGTCTGCAAGAGCATCTTTTTTTTTTTTTAGTGAACTTGGTCTAAAGGATATGCTTAAAGTTTTTAGAATTTAATAAAAATTTAGGGGGAACATAAATTAAGACAACCCCACCTTGACTAGATGCATTTTTTGTCCTAATTATATATAGGCTTATCTTTTTTAGTTGGAGCATGGCTAAATTTGTGGTTAGCAATTTTGATTAAGACTTGGAGTGACCCTTAATATCAAGTCAAGGTCAATTTATTGTATACTTTTATAGTCATAAAACTATATTATAGTCATAAAACTATATAAGTCCAATTAGAAGGAAGATTCCCTTTTTAGAAAAGCTTTTACAGCATTGAAATGACTCATCCCAGTGAACTTTCGCAAATAGAGTATTGTTACAAATTGTAAATTATTATTTCTATGATGGATTTAAAAAAAAATAACTAAAAAACTAAAAAAATTGGGTCAATGAAGATGAGGATGACACTCTTTTGGTCAGGCAACAAAGAGAAAGAGAGTGCCACTATGGTTACAATGAGCTGAAACGGGCCCAGACCCAGGAGAAAGTCTTGTGGTCCTTCTAACTTTTCAGCCCTTTATTAAGGGCTTTGGACTGAAGGCCGTGTTTTATTGGGAATTTGGGACACTCTTAATAGGCTCGTACCCTTACATCAGGGCCCGACAAAACTTTCGAATTCCACTGCTCAAAAAGAAGAAGAAAAAGAGGAGAGGGAAGGAAAGAGCAGACAAAAGTCACAAAAGGGAAAAGGGGTGGGGTTTTAAGACAACCAGCGCAGAAAAATTTGACTATTTTTTTTTAATTGAAAAATAAAAATAATAGATGAATCTTATAAGTGTTAATCTCAGATCTTTCCTAAAATGATGCAATTATTTTCTAACAAAGTATAGTTAGTACAATATATTAGATTTTCTAAATTAAACTATATGTATTTGTTATTTGAAAGTGTATTACATTTTGTAAGTTTTTTTTTTTTTTTTGGTTCCAAGTAAACATAATGCATTTTACATTCAATTATTATATAAGGCAAAATATTTTGTAAATAATGTAATGTGTAGTTAGAATTTATTTCTAATACTCCTTGCAAACGATTCATCCTCTACACGTTTTAAACAAGCTAAAAAATAAGCAAATATAAGTAAATTCATTACTTATATTAGAAAAAAAAAAATCCAAGACTTTAATAACATAAGAAAAATGTTAGGCTAAAGAAGAAGCAGATATAAGTAGGGTTGTCCATCTTGACCCGGTAATTGACCCACCTGCCTAACTAGTCGAATTAGACTGAAAACCGTCTGACCCAATGCCGGCGATGGTCGGTGGCGAATCTCTACTTCCAAAAACCAAATCCGGCAGGTTGGTTGGTGGGTCTTCGCATGAAAAACCGACTCCAACTGACCCGACCGACCTCCCCGCTGAAGCTTGCCATTCTCCGACCCTCCCCCTCTCTCTCAAACACAAATCCGACAAGATCTGTTGAAATTTGGACCGATCTCGATGAGATTCGTTGAGATCCAGCCTAATCTCGTCAGTTTTTCCTGAAACCAACCATCGTAGACCTAAACTGAGATTGACTCGACTCGAGTAAACCGAAAAGGACCAAAGTAAACGAAATGGACCAAAATGAACCAAAGTGGACCAAGTTGGACTGAATTAGACTGAAATGGATGGAATGGATTGAAATTTTATGCTAATATGGCTCAACAGGAGCATAACAATGATAAATGCTACGCTTCGGTTTTTAGATATTAAATATAGATATAGAAATACTTAGTAATGAGGATTTAAAATCAAAGGCATGCGGTGATCTTAGTTTTTGACATTTAGCCCTAATGAAAAACTTGTAGTGTAATGATTTTGAAATAACATTTTACATATAATCATTTGAATTCCATATCTATATAATCTTTATCTATAAAATATATTAAAGTGAAAGTTCAAATAAAGAAGAAAAATAAATTTTAATTGCAACTCTAATTTTTGCCAAATACCTCTCTAATTTAAGACTACTTTCAACCCACCATTGTGCACCCTTGGTGTGATGGTCACTTCACAAATACAAAGTTTTGTAAGGTGTGGGGAGGGGGGGAGGGCAAGAATCGGGATTTAAGTCTCCAAGAGAGAACTTCACACATATATACATTTAAATTATATTAGAGTAGAATTTCTAACTTGTAAAATAAAAAATTAAAAAAAAAAAAAAACTACCAAGTTTCAAGTTTCAACCCATTTAGAGCTAATAATAAATTTCTTACCTAAACTTATTATTAATTCAACTATATACTTTAATGAAAATTTTTACCAAGTCCTAAAAAGTTAACAATTTATTTTAACATATATATATATATATATATATGAAGTGTATGTGGGTTTTAGTTAGCTCAACTAATAAAGTCTTTGATAGTTGTATAAGATATCTGGGGTTCAATTCCCACATACACCAAAAACTGAGTGGTGTCTTGGTCTAATGATAAAGAGTTATCATCAGGAGCGGACGCCATAGGTTAAAGCGTATAGTTTGTTTCTCAAAAAGAAATAAAGTGGGTGTTGTCCCACATCGCTTGAGTGTAACTCTTTCTCATTACTTAAAGCCCCACTCTACTACTACAAGAGTTAGGTCCTTTTGTAGTGGTACTTTGGGTTAAGTAATGCGTT
Organism: Quercus aquifolioides; assembly: GCA_019022515.1. NCBI lineage: Eukaryota > Viridiplantae > Streptophyta > Magnoliopsida > Fagales > Fagaceae > Quercus > Quercus aquifolioides. Next base: position 42,525,246 of record CM032334.1, on the reverse strand, counting down.
TGAACTTGGTAAGAGAGTATAATTAAAGTGTGTGTATGCTTAGCAGTTAGTTTGTTTCTAAAAAAAAAAAAAAAACTAAAGCGTCACATTTATTGTTACTACACTCCTATTGAGCCATATCAACGACCACATCATCCACCAATTTTCAATATTCTCTCTCTTATTTTTAATTCTTTTTTTTCCTTATTAATTTCCTAACTTATTGTTATACTTTTCTAACTTTTCCCCTCACTTTTACCTTTTCATCTCCCTACTACTATCTACCTTAGTATCACTTTTCTTCTATCCATTTATCTTCCTTTATTTTTTGTTTTTCTTATTCCCCTCCTCTTACTATAAGTTTACAATTCTCTTTTCCATTATATTAATAGTTTTTTCACATACAAAATATTATTCCTCTCTTTCTCTCTCTCTCGTTTTCCACATACAAAAGGTTATTTCTCTCTCTCATTTTTGGTGGATTTTTTTTAAAATATTTTTCTTGCATCTCTACTTTAGGTTGATGAATTTTATTATTATTTGGAACTCTACTTTGGGTTGATGTGATTAAGTTTTGTGTTTTTAAGTTGTTGTCTTTTTTGTTCTCTTTGATTTTATAAATGTTATCATATTGCACTGTAAAGATAGTATATAAAAATAGAATATTATTTTATTACATAACATGACTTGGATAATTTTGTGTTTATTACTACATTTTTTTCTTCTCATATTATTTTTTTATAAATTTCTTATTATTCTCTCTCACATTCTCTCTTGAAAAAGTGATTATTCTCTTTCTCTTGATTTTTTTATTTTTTTCTTTCAACTCCACTTTATATTGATAAATCATTGTGATTTTTAAAACTCTATTTTGGGTACATACGTTTTGGTGTTATATTTTTTAGTTTCCCGTCACAAGTAGTCTCTCTCTCTCTCTACAATAAAATTTAGAGAATAAATTATACATATTCAGTGTAAGTTTGATATAAGTTTTAATTATCATGATAATCTCTTTTAAAAGAATGAATAATTTTAATAATTTATTATTTAAATAAAAATTATACATACATACATACATACATATGTATATATTTATTTATTTTGCTTAAATGTATAATCAATTTCATGCAATTCATTTAAAAGTAATAAAGTTAAAACAAATGAATAATTGCCTTAAAGAGTACATTTGTATATTCATAACATTTATGTTTAGAAAGACTTTCACTTAAATTTAGTCGAACCAAAGTGACTGAAATGCGATATTAATGTGGCTCAACAAAAGCGTAGCAATAATAAATGTTATGTTTAAGATTTTAGATATTACAAGTTTGAGATTTATTATTATTATTTTAATAAATTTGGATTTAGATTAGATGCTTTCAACCCAAACATGTCATTTCCCATTATGTAAGTGCACAAAAATATATCGAAGTAGAACAAAATGAAACGAAGTAATCTGAATGGACCAAATGGGACAAAGTGGATCAAATGGAGAGAATAGGAATAAGGTGGACCGAATAGGGCCGAAGTTGACAGATTGGACCGAATAAGACTGAAGTGGACCAAATAGAAGCAATGTGGACTGAATAGGACCGAATTGGATAGAATGGACCGAATAGAAACAAATTTGACAAAACGGACAGAATAGGTCCAAAGTGGACCGAATGACCATAAAAGTGGATAGAATGGACAGAATAGAACCAATGTGGACTGAATAGGACCAAATAGAACCAAAGTAGACATAATAGACTGAATAGGACCAAAGTGGACAAAATGGACCAAATATGACCAAAGTGAACAGAATACGACCAATGTGGATTGAATGGATCGAATTAGACCAAAGTGGACATAATAGGACTAATGTGGACCGAATAAAGTCAATGTGGACTGAATGGACCGAATTAGACCAAGGTGGAATGAATACGATCGAATGGGACGAGAATTGGACCGAATATAACTTTAGTGGACAAAATAGACTAAATAGGACCGAATGGACTGAATAGGACTAAATTGGACTGAAGATGACAGAATGGACCGAATGGAACCAATGTGGACTGAATAAGACTTTTGAATATTTATAATTTTTATTGCATTTCTGGGGCTTATATTTTTAATTTCTAATGTCTATTTTAGTATTTTTATTTGTATTTTTTAACTCAAAACTAAAAAGTTTAGCCCAAATATAATAAAATTTCATACTTTTCAACCCAAAAATGAAGAAGGAAAAAAAAAAAAAAACCTATAAAAAGAATCAATTTAAGGCTCAATTTAGTCTAAAATGGACTTGTGGGGGAGAAAAGCTCAGCCCAACTTAATTGGGCCAAAGGCCCTATCCGAGGACCACTGTTCGACCGAGGAGGCCAGGACGCAGCCAGTGGCCCATGTGAAAGGGGAATGTCCGCAGACGAGCACGTGTACCGTCCGAGGAGATGCTCACACGTCCGAGGAGACCGCGCGTGTCAAGCGGTCTGTCTAACAAGTGTCAGGGAAAAAGGAGACCTCGGACACGTGAGAAGGTGACAGGGATAAAGAAATATCAAGGAGACAGACCTCAACCACCGCATTTAATGCTCTGCACCTACCCACCTGGCCGCATTTATGTGGAGAAGACCCCTGAACAGTGCATCCTCAACTACCGCCACTCAGACAGGGCTAAAGGGGGTGTCTGATGGGACATGCACTCAAGTGGGCGCACAGATGGTGAACAAGTGGACGGTGGAGATGGAGAAGGGCAGCACTATATAAGAGAGAGAGGTATCTGATAGAGGGGGATCGAGAATCAAGAGGGAGAAAAGAGCACATAATTTTACTGTAGCTCCAACATTTGTAACCCAAGTTCATCAATGAAAATAGCCTCCTCGGACGGGACATTGATCACTGTCCGAGCACTCTTTTGGTCAAATTTCCCCATCTTCTATGCCGTTTCATATTGTTATTTTTCATTACTAGCCTAGCTCTTTCACCCACTCTCTACAAATTTATTGTTTTGGGTTCGGTGGGCTCCAAACCCATACCTCATTGGGCTTGGGCAGCAGAATCTGACCCTACAGGACTGAAAGAGGAACGAAATTGATTGAGTGGACCGAAGTAGACTGAATATAAATTGTTTAATTTTGAGGGAGAAAAAATTAACTTCAAAAAAATTTAGAGAAAAATTATATATTATATTACAATATATAATAATTATTTATTCCCACGCATCATGTGGGTTTGCAACTAGTTTTCATAATAATTTATTTGAAAATTTTGAATATTAATTAAAATCAAATCAATGTATCATAATTAAATCCTAGAGTTTAGGGATAGTCCAAATTAAATTATGTAATCAAAATTGCTCTAACATCGTTAACCATCAAAAGTGCTTGATGTTTGGGAACAACCTTATTTAGTTGAAATTGAAAACTTTTTGCTTAAAGTACTGTAGATAAATTCTACAATTTCAAAAGTAACAAATTAAACCTGGAGTTTTGAAATGTAATAAATTAAATTATGTAATCAAAATTGCTCTAACATCGTTAACCATCAAAAGTGCTCAATGTTTGGGAACAACCTTATTTAGTTGAAATTGAAAACTTTTTGCTTAAAATATTGTAGATAAAGCTAAAAGGTAGCTGAAATAGTACAGTGAGATCCATGAATAGTACAAAAAAGTGCAATGGGAGTGGGGAACCATGAATAGTAACAAAAATAAGCTGAATAGTAACAAAAATAAGCTAAATAGTAAAAAAAGTTGACTTTTTAAACCAATGCCAAATGCAACCGAAGCATATAAATAAGTCAACAAACTATCTTTTATATATGGTAATTTAGAATAAACAATTTACCCTATCCACAATCGTATCATTACAAAGATTTTTTAAGAGTTAGATAAAAAAAAAATTAAAAAAAAAAAAATGAACAAGGATTTGTATTAAACTTAAGTATAAACTCTTTCTCAAAAAAAAAAAAAAAAAAAAACTTAAGTATAAACTTTTGATATATAATCTAATTGCGTTCATTCTTAAATGAGTATGTGCATATACTGGAGAATATAAGTTACCATCAATAAAACTAAAAAAAAAACACTTAATTATTAACTATTAATTGAAAAAATATATATTTTTAAATACTTTCACACGAACTAATAATTTGCTTAAGTTTCCATTAAATTTTTGTTGCTATCAAGTTATGTGTGCTTGATCGCGATGTTGAATGGTGTAATTCTGTGGAAGAAATGAGTGAATTGGATTTCAAGTCTGTGAAAGAAAATAAGAATGATAGTAAAAAAGACATCCATAAGTCTGGCATTTCTCTGGTTATGGTACAGCAAAAACTAGGTCACTACTCACTACTTAGAACCTGAATTTCGGGGAACAATAATGTGACAACAAACACTCAGAAATGAATTTCTAGGCATCTTTTTTCTGTAACTACATGCCATCCTTTGCCTAAAATTCCCAATAGAAAATCAGCTGAAATACGTCAGTGGGTTCTAATTTCCTATGTCAAATGAGTGAGGCAATTTTTACAAACTGGCCAAAGTTGTGCTCCAATTCTGCCAAACTGTCTGCACTAAGATACTGATTGCCTCCTACTTCTGGAAGGGGTAGATTTTGTTTCATCTGCATTGGTAGAAACAGGGCTTTCTGATGTATCAGAGCTACTAATTTCACCATTTCTTTCCTTGCTTGACCAGAGCTTTGAAAAGAGCTTCGACATGACCAAACCTTTCATCTTATAGGCAACAACTTTCTCGGCATTAATTTTAGCACCATTGTTTACATCTCTATTACTGTCAACTCTCCTATCACCGCCTCCTAATCTCAAACTAGCAAGCTCCCCTTTCAAAGCCTTTATATCCTCAGCTGTTGGCACAGCATCCCAGTCCTCTTCTGTGTTGGTTGTAGTAGACCTTGAGCTGCCATGAGAGCCACCGGGTATTAAGGCCCTGATTGAACCAGGTAGCTCAGGTGTGCCGTTGCCAGTCGAAGTTGTAGCCCTAAGCTGCTCAAAGAAGAGGACCTGCACAACAACTCGCAAGGGAAGCCGCTCATTTTGCACTGCATGCATGCAAGCTTCCGCTGACAACTTCCTGCAGTCCATCAACCTGCATATTCTCTTCCTCTCACTCTTACCAATCCCAGGATGTTCCTGCATTGAAATACAATCAATTAGTCAAAAAGCAAACGTCTCGGTCTATTTCTGGGTATACAAGTTTTGCACTGTATATGAAAAATATCAATTTACAATTACACAATTTGGACAACAAAGGAAGAAGAACAAAGTTTTGTAGATTCAAATGGAAAAGTGATTGTTGCCTGTCATGAGGCACGTACAAAGATAATTGTCAAGTCTCAATTGTAGATACTTGAATGATCAAAATGGTCTCAAGTCTATGATGTTATCAAATGTTGAAAGAGAAAACTGGGATCAGAAATATGGCCACAGAGGCAAACATCCTCCAAAATCTTATTCTTAATCTATAAAAACTAAATTATTGGGTTATCTCTAGTGAGATTTTGACCAGGAGAACAGTAGCATGTTTTTCTTGCATGTCCAAACTAGGGAACTATATGGCTAATTTGTTAGCTAATAGAAACCTTATTTGTTACCTAGAATTTCAAAGCTGACAGATAGACCTAAAGTATTCAGGAACTTACCCTCAGATACATGTCAATAGCACGGTAGAGTCCATCATGAGATGGCCTTGAGAAGCTTGATACCATTGCAGCAAGATTGACAAATTTTAACACAGATAAATTGGGATCACGTGAAACCTCGGCAAGGTAGCCATCAACCAGCTTTGCTACCATTACTTTGGAAGCGTCTGGCACAAACCTTGGGCTTCTAATCTCCTGGAATTCATTTTCCATGGGAGAATCAGCCTGAGCATTCTGCTCATGCATTGCAAACTCCTCAACTAGGTTTTGCACTATATCAACATCATAAATCATTGATTCCCCAGATGGGGCTCGAAATAAAAGATCCACCACAGTAGCCTCCTCAAGCTGCTGGCCAATTCTCCTCATTAGTTCCTGTCGTTCAGTTTCTCCACATTCTAACATTATTGCTGCTCTCAACAACTTAAGCAGGAAACTGCATTGGATGCTGCCCTTCTCTGTGGGCAGTAGCTGCACTATGGTTTCCACCAATGATCTATACTTTACAACATCCCCACCCTGCAGCACACCCTTGCTAAAACCCGGCAACCTTCTCAGGGTATATGCATTCAAGGCTTCTCCAATGACATCACCAGAAACTTTGCCTTTTGTCTTTATTGTTGTCATGACCCGCTTGTATAAATCAATTTGAAGCTCACACAGGTCTTCTACCCACCAGTCCTTTGGAACCATCTGCAGTTTTCTCACACTATTCCAGAGTGGATCATTCCCATTCTCATATGGGAGCTTTTTCCTGTTATAGGTGTATGACCAGTCAACCTTGGAAGTGTCAATGGAAGCCTTGGAAGCTATGGAATCAAGGCAGTGGCTGACCACTTTAAGTTCCTCAGACCACGGAAGAAGAGACTTTGTTGCTTGAAGAACAATAATTGAGTCTTTCCAACTCCGGAGGACACTTGAATTGAGAAAGACATCAATCTTGTAGACAAGGTTTCCTTTCTCAATAGTTTCATACATCTCAAGGTACTCTGCTGCGCATCGAGCAGCAACCACATTGTATGCATTGAGAGTAACTGTCATACCATAACAAAATTTGGCACATATTTCAAAAGCAGCAGGTCCACCAGGAATGTCCTGGATGTAAATTTCATCGTTGTTTTCCTCATTTGCGGTTGCAACCAGTTTCTGCAAGCGTGCACTCTTGGACAAAAGGGGGAACTGCAGAGATATTACAGAGCATTAGATGACTAAACAATATATTTAAAATCCCTCCAGTAACCCCCAGAAAAACATTATATTTGTGTTCCTAAAACCATATTGTTGAAAGTTATTAAACACAAGCCAGTCTTGCTAGCTAAGTAGGGTATCTCATCAAAATATGCCATTGCAATGGTTTGATGTTACTTTGATCTACAAACGGTTCTTCATGATTACAGCTGTAACCAATGTAAAGTGAACGAACCAAGTGACCTGGACAATTTGGTAGGTTTTCATTCCCACCTTTAAGATAAGGTTTTGAGAGATGGAGAAAATTACATGAATAGACTTAGTTAACTAAGTTTGAAACCAGAATCAAGTCTACCCATGTATTTGGCAGGGTTAGTGAGTTCAAAACATCACTATGGAACCATTCTTACATAAATTTCATGCATAGCAAGCTATCAACTAAAGTATTGCAACCCATTGATACAGTTTCATACCTTATGCAGATAGAATTTCACATCCCTGATGTTAATGACTATGTCAGTTGCCAAATCACTTGCCACATATCTGAAATTACAAGCATTTCTCTGAGTTGATAATAAATTTGATACACAAATATTAATTAATTTGAATTTGGCAAGTGTAAGCATAAGCAGAACAAGAAAGTACAGACTATATCACTCAAAGGACTAAGCAGAAAATTATTATAGAAGCAAAAAAATTTGGAAAGAGGCCAGTCATGTAATTACTCAGGCACCACTCTTGGAGGCTTGCAGACTATGCATATTTGGATAGCTTCCCCCCTTTTTGGTGTGCTTAATTCATTAGTTATCTCATCAAAAGAAGGAAATAACATGCAGGATGATTTAATAATAACAGTAAAGGAGGACACAACCCCAAAAAGACACATTACAGAGTGGAAAGCTTGATGCTCACCAACCAAATTGTCCTGATGTTATTATGTTTTAAATATAAAATTTATTTTCTTCAACAGTCAAAAGAAACCTAGATGCAATCTTAATTATGAACCCAACTAGGGAACTACCCACTATTCTCAAAAATGTCCATTTCCCTCTACTTTTGGAAGGCTGAAGTTAGACAACCTAGTGGTAATGCATAGCCAGCATGGAGTGGATACCGTGGATTCAAAATCCTAAAGTTTGTAGCAAAAATCTTAGACTACAAAGTTCTACTATGACATATATTTATTTTAAAAATACATTTATAGTTCCATAAATTGAATAAGATGTTTGAAATATTTACAACCTATTGCCTAGGGAAAAATCATAGAATGTTTGAAACCATCCTCATAACTTTTAAGCTGATCAAACAGGTTCACTAATTCCAAGTAGAAATTGGAGGGGCATTTCATAATTATATAACTTTACAGGACCACAAACAGCAAAACATTGGTGTGGCATTTCATTACCAAGTGAAAATGAGATTACACAGAAATCATAGAATGTTTGAAACCATTCAAAAGAACTTCTTATTTGATCAAAGAGGCCCACTTATTCCAAATATAAATTGGAGTGGCATCTCATTACCAAGTGGACATGAAATTATAGAATTTCATATTAGACAGGAACATGAACAGGAAATCTACAACTGAGATGATAACAATGAAAATATGGGAATCATTACTGAAGGATTGAATCGCCATCTTATATGATTACACGAAAAAAAAAAAGGCTAAATTCTTTAATTTTCAAAAAATGATTTACTTATCTTCATATGATAAACAAAACAGTAAAGCCTATAATAATATTATATTTGGGTGTAGTGTGCATGAACCCCATAAATCTTCTTCTTTTAAATTTTTTTTTTTTTTAATTTAAATTTTTTGTTGAGGAAAACCCCATAAATCTTGAGAAGTACAAGGGAAGGAAAAAACCCTCTATCAATCAAGCAATTTACTATGGACCCCGCGATGACTTAATACATAGTTTTTCAAGGAAGCCATGCCTTAAAGCAGTCAAGGGTTTTTAAAAACTGAATTTTTGGAGGTGTAATTAGCTTAAGAGAATATCTGCTTTAACACATAAGGCAAACAGAGAACAAGCAGATCAGGGAAAATCTTTTGAAAAACCAGAAAGTGGGTAAGATGAAGGTTAGCAAGCATGTAACTTTAATAAATTTTCAGCATATATACTGCAAGTGGATCTTGAAAGAGTACATCATACTCACCTAATATTGTCTCCATCAATCTGAAAAGAGTCAGGCTTAGATCCAAGTTTCATGAACTTCATTTTGCCAAAATGTTATAGGAAGAGAATCACAGAAGCAGAAGCACCACCAATAAAATCCAAACTTCTTCAAACAATAAGAAGCGAGTCCAAGCAGAGGTTTAACACCTGAATGTGACCAACTTTATGATGTTATTAAAGGTAAGGAAGGATGGATCAAAAGAAAATATTTAGCATTTCTTAGTATGACCGAATCTTTCCCATAAAACAAGGCCAGAGAGAGTGTGTGTGTGCATGTGTGTGTGAATGGAAATGGGAGTTGTGTGATTTTTAACAAACCCCTTTTCACTTGAAGAGACCCCAAAAGAAGTGGTTGCTTCCTAGATTGGTAACACAACCCAAGGAGTCCGGGCAAAGAGGTCAGCTTAGGAGACACAGCCAGCAATCTCTCTCTCGAACATATATAATTCCAAAGCCAGAGACACCCCCACTTGCTCAAAACTGACACCACCGCCCTTAGTTGATTTGTTTATCTTTCTCAATTCTAGATAGTTGCTTTCTCTTTCTCTTTCTTTTCTTTTTCCAAGGGATCACAGACCACCAAGACCATTCATGGTCCACAAAGTCTCAGAACCCAAAACACAAAACCCAGAATTCCACATTCTTTTGCCAATCCTCTTTCACCTTTTGTTCCTATTGAACCCAGAACATCTGCAACAGGAAACAGCATATCTCGGTATGAGTTGAATCAACCACAACATAGTAGACAAGAAGGCATCATTTTTTGTGTGGTTTCCATTGAAAAGATTGCAAGCAAACATCAGTACCAACGAAATTGTTTCAAACTAAATGGGGGAGCAGAATTGTTAGGATCAAAATCAGAATGTGGCACAGAAATCAGTCCCAAGAAAATCCTATATTCTTTACTAAACAAAGCAATAGGATTTCAACATATAAATAATTTTTAAGCATATTCCCGCCTCATTTTTTCACAACAAATGAAAGAAATTAAACATAAACTAAATACTAAAACTGGTATTGCATCAACAAAATTCTCTTTATTTGACTATAAGAAACAATAATGCAGAAAACATAAAAAATAAACAAAGAACAAAATCCCACCTCAATTAAAGCAAACCAGACCCAGATAACAAAATTCAGAATCTCAAGTTCTCAACCCCACAAGAATCTAAAGACTTGGTTATATAAACAAATAAAAATAAAGAGCAGGGAGCAAACACACAGTAATATAGAGACAGGAAATTAGAGCATTTAGAACCGAGTGTTTAGGATTAGGAAGGGTCTCCAAAACCAAAACCAACCTATTAAACTGTCCCCAATGCACTTTCTCACTTTGCAAAGTACGAAGAATGAAATATCAGTTTGGCACAACAACGACAAGAGACACAATGTTCACTGCACGAGCACTTATATCCGCAAAGAGGCAGATAACCCCACATACACTGAAACCACCCAACAAATTCCAAAAAAGCTAACCTTCAAAAAGATGAGCTGTTCCTCATCTTTGACAGCCACCACAACTACAGAAACACAAATACTAAAAGCCAAACAAGTCTGAGAATGTTCCTACTCCTATCTCTCTTTACTCTTTACTCAATCTCTTTCTATCTTGAATTAGCTCCCACCACCACTACCTTTCCTCTCCTTCTCTCACTGCTCAGTTTTCACCACCCCAAGATTATATAAAAAAAAAAAACCAAAAAGTTTTGTAAGTTTTTTTTTTTTCTTTTTACACTTCTTCTTTTCCCTCTTGGCTTCTCTTTTAACGATGATGGCTTTATTTTTGTGCAGCTCTAGCTAGCTAGAAAGCAAAACGGCTCTCTTTTAGCATGAGTTTATTTTATGAGGCCCCCACTTTCCCTCTCTCTCTCTCTCTCTTTGTGCGGCTCTAGCTAGCTAGAAAGCAAAATGGGTTCTATCATACTCGGCATGAGAGAGTTCATGAGTCTCTTTTTCTCTTTCTACAACGTAATGCACGCCAATCTGACAAGCACAACTTTGTTGCTCCCCTTGCCAAATACAATCGGACTTTCCCAACTTGTTTTAGTGGGTTTTTTTATGCGTGCGTGAAAACTTCCCGTGTACAAAGAAAACGACCCATCCATGATCCATCCCCTCTCTTACTTTGATAATAATGCCATCCATCTCATTTTTCTTTTTTTCTTTTTTTTTTTCTAACATAGAAAAACTCAAAGCTTGATTTTATTTTCCAATTAAGACTTTTAATTAAATTAATTTTTTTTTAAATAATTCAATAGTTACAATAATTAGCTAGATGAGATTTAAGTCCCAATTATAGAGCAGTCTATATAACTAAATTACAAGACTCTTATCAATTGAATCAATCTTAAATTTATAGATAAAGAAAATATTTTCTATATTGTTGGGTATTTGTATGATGCAAAACTGCAAGTAAATGAAAAACAAGTCTAATAGAGAGGAAAATGTTTTTCGCTTCCAAAAAAAATTTACATACTCAACCACCCAACAAAAATAAGCTTCACATTACTCCCAATGACAACTTCCCTCTCTTGGCTGCCTTCTCTTTCCATAGATCAATTGTTGACTTGTGGACGGGTTATCAATTGATTGTTGACCATTGTTTACTTTTTCCCAGATTGTAATTTTTGTTCAAACCAATTGCTTTCCCTCTTAAATTTTCACATAAATTTTGAATTTGAGGTCTATCTTCCTCTTTGAGACTCCCATATGGCTTTTAAAAAGAAAAAAATAATCCCATTTGACGTATGTTTTCATGAATTAAAGTTTGTATTCATATAGTATTATAGTTATTTGGAATTATAAGAAATATCGATAATTTTTAATACCAACCAAACAATAGAAAATATTTGTTTAACCTTATTTTTAGGGTCACAAATTCACAACCAAACAGAAGAAAACAAGCAAGTTTTCCAAAGAATGTTTTTAGTAAAAACAAAGTCAACATTATAATAACAATCTAGACCTAGTTTAAGTATCTTAAAGCTAAAAATAATGAAAATCCACAAAAGTAATACTTAAGAGTTAAGAATGAAAAAATCTATGGACACAACTTTTTACAACTCTAAAGTTACACTATTATTGACAATGAGTGGGGGATATAAAAAAAATGGTAGACCTATACGAAAATGATTATCTACCACTCACCACCTATAGTCGATTCGAATTTTATTGCTAAAATGCATGAACTTTGGAAAGTTATGAAATTGACTAAAAAAATTTGTGATATTTATATAAGTATAACAATTATATGGAAGTTTATTTATTATATTATTTTAACTTTCAAAAAAAAAAGTTTATTTATTTAAAAAAAGGACAAATGGAAAAAGTCGATTTCTGCTGATGTATTACTGGAATACTATGTTATAAAGAGATGGGCCTGGAGTCCCTGGACCATGCTGTGGCCATCACATGGCTCAGTTATGCATAATTAGTTAGTAAAACTAATTATGCATATGAATAATATTTAAGAGCTCAATATAAGTACGGACAAAGTTTAGCTACAAAATTTGTTGTAGTCTAAATCTACAACTTTGTTCAATATTTTTTAGTTACAAAATTAGTTGTAGCCTAAGGCTATAATTTTACTTAATATGTTTTTATTGGATGTAAATTTTGACAAATCTACCTTTGGATTACATATTCTTCTTATATCCTTCATGCTTGCGAAATTTCTAGAAAATTAAAGATCAATAGTTACGTCATCAATAAATTGTTTAAATTGCAAGTTTTTATAGTTTAAAATTATGCATAAAATATAAGTTTATAAATCATATAGTAAATAATATTTGGTTGACACAAAATTTGACATATGTATTAAGAGCGTAAAGAATATGCAATTCAACAGTTATATTTTCAAAATATATAGTAATGTTTATTTTATTGAGTAAGATTGTAATCTTAGACTACAACCAGTTTTGTAGCTAAAATTTGTTCAGTACGATACAATTATAAGAATTAACTATACTTTTACAAATAAAATCAATCTAATTATATAAGTTTAAAAAAAAAAATATTGTGGTTAAGTAATATTATCTAATTGTTTGAATAAGAAGAATAGGTTTGAATTATATTTTAAATAGATTGGTGGTTCTTCTATCTAAAGGTTCACTTTCTTTTTTTTTTGGAGAAAAAGACTGAAACTTTATTAATAAATGCTAGTCGTATCGACTAAAATTACACAAGAATCTTATATCTTTTATTCAACCATAAAAAACTTTATTAATTGAGCTGTCGAAAATTCACGAAAACTTCACTCACTTGGTTTCTCAAAAAAGGAAAAAGAAAAAGATTTCCGACTTAAAAAGCGACATCCATATGAAGATAGCAGCTTTCCAAGTTTGATATGATCATCTCGGTTGTTTATGGACAAGTCCAATCAAAATGATTAACATTTTCTCATCCTAGTGGACAAATTGTGACCACAATGCCTTTCCTTATCCAACCTTTTATTCCCTCCACCCACATGCAATGCTCCAATACCATCCCTCGACATCACTTTTAAAAAACCATTGAAACATTGTATACAATTTCCTTGGTTACACCGTTTTCTCCTTCTTAAATACTAGTTTTTAACACATCCCTATAATAATGCTCGCATTTATTAATACTACCGTGCATCAAGAATCTAAGCACTTGCATATAAATCTTAAATCTTTGTTTTGTGCACCTGATATGCACCTATAAGATCTGTGTAAAATGAGATCGATTCCTGAAGATTGTCTGGACTCTTAATAAAAATCGACACTCATTTTGTGTCACAGTCTTTAGAAAGATCCTCTGCAAAAGAACTGGAAAAGTTAGGTCAACATTGAAAGTTATTTTTTTTCAAAGACATAGCCATGTGATTTTTTTTGTCAAAGGGCTCGTTTTCTCATTTTATTTTTTTGGCAAATCACAATGTACTTGTGAAGAAGTTTTAGGCTCTGCATTTTGCTAATTTTGAAGATCTAGGATCTCAAGAGTATAATAACTGCACAATCTTGTGAAGATGTGCCCACTTGAAAGTTAGGGGTAACATTGTGGATATCAATTGTGTTCAGCCTATACGATTTATGAGTTATGACCCATACCATGTGCTCTTGATAGTTCAAGGACGTTCTCACCCAACATTATCTGCTACTTTTCTGAATGAATTGTCTTTCCAGCTCAATGGAAAAATTCCCTGATTCATATAGGGGACCATTTTATTTATTTAATTGCTGTTACTTTTTTTTTAAAAGGGTAAATCAAGAGGGGACCAAATCGATTTTATAGTATTCTGTACCTCAATTTTTTTTGGTTGATAAAATAGTATTCTGTACTTAATATCAAGGGTTAAGGAGACCCTAAACCCCCTTTTTTTTTTCTAAGTTTCTTTAAGGACATCCTTTAACCTTTTCTATGGTTTTTGTTGAAAGAGAAGGAGATTTCAATCCTAAAGCAACCAAAGAAAGCTTCTCTAGAAGTGTAAATGACTCACATTTACAACTCATCCAAGTACTAATATATTTTCCAGCATCCAAAAAAAAGAAGTTCATGTTAAATTACTTAAAATCATTATAGCAAGGCACATGGCCACAGATTCTTATGTAAAATTAATCGTATAGGAAACTCATATGTTTACTAAAAACTTTGTGCGAGAACCATGAGCTAATTATGATAGTCAATTCATTTTGTTGACCAGAAACCCAACTGCAAAATCTTCCTGACATTCTTTAACAAAAATATGAACATGATTGTCAGTGTGCAGAGTCCTAATTTTGATGCAAAAGATATTCTTATAACGAAAAAGGAAGATTCCAAAATGCGGTTCAATGAATTTGAAAGTATTCAGCTCAACTCATTTAATCCTAGGTGATAGAAATCATAGAACATTGCTACCAAGATTATCGGATAATATATACAATTCCACTTTCAAAAGTAATATATATACTCTGCCCTAAAAAGTGTGATGATTATAGTGACACAAATATCTATTTCGAATCTTTCAACAATCATATTAACAGTACTAAGTAAATCTGGTGGACTAAACCGTGGAATTGGGTTCCCATTGTTAACATTAGGCACTCCCTGTCGCGTCCGGCACGTTTGCTTCTTGCTGAAGCGCATCATTGAGGAACATGCTCTGTTTTATTTTACTATATACACAGTTGTTAGGGCATCAGCATCAACTATGCTAAAAAAATGTTATTTTAACGAATCAAAACGGTACTTTATCTATTTTAATACATCAGTTTTCAAATAAAATAATAGAGTATTACACACAATTATAATTTTTATTAAAATCATATTAACTATAAAGGCCCCTCCTATCCACATAAACCCTGAGGTGTGTGTTGGTTACAAAATTAATTGTTTTTTTCTTTTTCTTTTTTTGGTGTTTTCAGTGAGTTACATGAAAACATTAAGATAATGTGAAATATAGAAGTGGAGAAGGTATCTTATGAGAAATTGGGATTTTATTTGGTGTGTTTTCACTTACCTTTAAGGATGTTTGATGCAAGGGATGATGCTATGACAAAAAAATTGATTGATTTATGTGTGTGAGTGATGCAGAAAATATGTAGAAAATACTTTAAAATTTGGACGGGTTGAAAATTAAGCTCTAGAGGGCTCTAGAAAGTTTAGCAAAAATTCGGTCATGCAACAAGAGTTTTATCTCTTCTAAAACTCCATAAAATAAATAAATAAAAGAGAGAGAGAAAAATTTGCCTTTAGCAAGTAGTGACCAAAGTATCGATCAACAAAGACTCAAAAGTGTTGATCAGTACTTGAGTTCTGGATTGAAATACTTACTGTAAAACTTTCAATTTTCCACGATTTGACTCTGACATTTTCTGACTTTAAGAGACATTTATTGGTTTAGGTGTAAAATTGTACGAAGCCACATTGATATCAAAACAAATCTATATCTATATATTACTAAAAGTTAAAAGGTAGTATTTAATGTTATTATGCTCACGTTGAACTACTTTAATAGTCATGTCATTTTTATAATATATTTTTGTATTTTCCCAACAATTTAAAAAGAATAAAATAAATCTCACATCTATCTTCACCATAAAAGCCACTTCTTATTAAATTAAGGGATAATTACACTTTGTCCACCTATGGTTTGCCTTTAATTCTATGTGCCTACCGGTGGTTTCAAATTTGATACTTTACCCACCTGTGATTCTCACCACGAGTGTGCCGTAACCCAACTCTCCACTTTCCGTTACTCTAACACAAAATAAGTAAAAAACAAACCCCAAAACGGATCAAAACACTTTCACTCAAATCTTGAACATGAAGAACATACCAAAAATCTGAAAAATTACAGGAAGTTGAACCCAAAATAAAACATCTAAATCATCCAAAATAACCAACAAAGCTATAAACTTCACAATCAAAGCCACCTTGTGCGTCGAATCACAACTAGCACACCCCAACGACTATTTGGTTTGTTTCCCGTGGCCGTGAGTGACTCCAAATCCAATCAATCATTCATCACCTTCACCGGCCACTCCCTGAACTTCTTCCCGATCCAAACCCAAGAACAGATCTCCATCCAATTCCCGCAACCAAACATGTCATCTTCTTCATCCGGATTTAGCGACGATGAAACCGCACCCTTCTTCGGGTTCCTAGGAGCGGCGTGGGTCAATTGCTTGGAGTTTAGCGTGGGTCTTTGATCGGCGTGGGTCTGATCGGTCCACCCAAAACACCTAGACTCCAAATTAGAACCCGATAGAGACGCCAAATCCCGATGCCACCACTCGGTTTCATTGCCTGTCGTCGACCAATCAATTATGTTCTTTGTGGGTCTGAGTATGTAAAATTTTTGCTTCGTGGGTCTGAGTTTGTGAAATTTTTTCGTTCATCGTGGGTCTGGGTTTGTGAAATTTGTTCTTGGTGGTTCAGCAGTTGTGGGTTAGAGTTTGTGACTTGTTTGTGATTTGATTTTGCGTTTGTGATTTGTTTGTGGTTTGATTTTGGGTTTGTGACTTGTTTGTGGTTTTAGTGGTTGGGGTTTGAGGTTGTGGGCGGTGATGGCTATGGCAGTGGGTTCTGGTGGCTGGTGGCAGGGGCAATGGGTAGTGGGCTTCGATTTTGCAATGCTGGGTTTCGGTTTTGCAGTGGCTTGGGTTTTTTAGATTTTTGGGTATGTTCTTCATGTTCAAGATTTGAGTGAGAGTGTTTTGATCCGTTTTGGGGTTTGTTTTTTACTTATTTTGTGTTAGAGTAACGGAAAGTGGAGAGGTGGGTTACGGCACACTCACGGTGAGAATCACAGATGGGCAAAGTGTCAAAATTGAAACCACGGGTAGGCATATAGAATTAAAGGCAAACCACAGGTGGACAAAGTGTAATTATCCCTTAAATTAGTTTCCACCACTATTTCCATCATAAAGCCCATTTATTAATTCCCACCACTATCTCCACCATAATTCCTACCACTATATCTATATATTTATATCTATATCTATATCAGTTTCTCTCTTCATCTTTGCCAAAACCTACAGTTTTAAACTCTTAATCTAATTCTCACTAGCATTTTCCCTTAAAAACCAACAAACACATCGTTTCGGTTTTAGGAAGTTACAAATCTCACCTCTATCCCACCATAAAGCCCACTTCCTATTAAATTAATTCCCACCACTATATCCACCATAAAGCCTATTTATTAATTCTCACCATTATCTCCACCATTATCTTCACCATAATTCCCACCACTATATCTATATATCTATATCTATATCTACATCAGTTTCTCTCTTCATCTTTGCCAAAACCTACAGTTTCAAATTCTTAATCTAATTCTCACTAGCATTTTCCCTTAAAAACCAACAAACACAACGTTCCGGCTTTAGGAAGTTACAAATTTGTACCTTTCATATTCCTTCTCCCTCGACTTCTTTCTTTATCTCTCTCTACGTTTGTCTCTCTGTCCCTCTATCTAAAACGCCAAAGCAACCTTCTCTCATTCTACAACCCTTCCTTCTTCTTACCTCTCGCATTTCTTTGAATCTAACAACGATGAAGAAGCATGATGGTTGAATCCAAACTGTTTAAATTGGAGCTAATGACAACGGTATTGTTGAAGGTGAGAGTGGCCTTGATGATCGCCTCCTAGACTGTTCGTTTCTCCAACCCAAAAGATTGAATCGTCCTCCACAATGATTTAAAGGCTTCCCAACAGGTTTATAACTCCAAAGAGCAAAACTTTTTTTTTCTTTTTTGTTTGGTGGGTTTCGTTGAAATTTACTATATGAATGAAATGTTTGAAGCATATGGGAAGAATAGAAAGTAGTTTTTTTTTTTTTTTTTTAAATCAAGAAATGGATGTGTGAGTATTTATGGAGACTATGGCGATAATTAGTTAGTTGATAAATCTTTAATTTGCAAATCATTTGGAGGCCATGCTTGGCAAGTTGTTATATTTAAAGTTGTTTTAATATGTGGTTAAATGGTTGTAATGGGCCTTTTTTGTTATATTGGGTTGGGCTACCTCCTGCGATACTAAGCCCAAATATTCTGAGTAAGGAAGTTGAGACCGGTCCAACTGCAGCTCAATTTGATCCGGCTTGTGCGCAAACGTTGAGTCTAAGTCCAAGGGAAAATGCTGCAAAGTGGGCTTATCCTCTGTTTCTGCCGCAGAAGGAACTTTTCTTCAGTTTCTGCCGCAGGATTGACTTTTCTGTTTCTACCGCTGCTAGTTTCTGCCGCAAAAGGAACTTTTCTCTGGTTTCTGCCACAGGTCTGACTTTTCTGCTATGTAGCAAAACTTTTTGCCGTGTAGTAAAACTGTCTGTTGTGCAATAAAACTTTCTGCTGTGCAGTAAAGCTGTCTGCTACATAGTAAAACTGTCTACTGTGTAGTAAGTAAAGTTTTCTGCAATGTGAATGAATACTCTTCATTTTTCTTACCACAGAAATACTTTTCTACTTCCTGCACATAAACAAATCTAAAACCCAAAGAAAATACCCATCAAACAAATGTTAGTTTAAATGGGTTAGCATATTCTCAAATATATATACATACATATATGAGTATATATACTTATACGTATTCATATATACATCTATAAAATATATTCTGCAGGACATGAGAAACAAGATATATGTATATATATACTTATGGCAGGATAATGATTAGTTTGTGTCAAAAGTAAAACACGTAATAACAAATAAAGAATAAAGCTTTAGTAGAAAAGGTTTAGCTAGTATAATAGCTTAACACGGTAAATACAATAAAAAGGTGCTACAGCAAAATAACTAGTACAACAAGTAAAGACACCATAACAGGACAACTGATGTAGCAGACGTGATAAAAACATGCTACAGCAAAATGATTAAATACGGCAGATATAAGTTATAACGAGAGAAATCAAATATATTTGCAATTGAAATCAAGTATTAAATCCTTCCATAAGATAAGTAAACCAAGAAAGAACCCAAACCCCAACTTAAACAACCTTGTCATAGGCTTTTGCCATCAAAGTTGTGCATTTTGGAGAATATGCCTAAATGGCTACTAGATATTACTTTTGGGGATTTCAAAGGGTGGGTTTGCTAAGAGGGAGGGAGAAGATGGTCTATTGATGCATGCCCCTATTCCTGCCGTGTTTTCTCTCTTCTTTTTACCCTTTTCTTTCTTTCTTTCTCTCCGTTCTTTTTACTCTCCTGCCGTGGGTTGTTTCCCCTTTTTAGTCTTTCCTTTTCTTGGGTCTCTCTCTTTGGGTCCTTCCCTCCTATTTGGGTTCCCCTCTATTCATCCATAGCTAGCTCTTCCTTTTATAGTGAATTGATTCAATGAAATTTCTCCCTTTTACCCCTAGGGCTTCACCAACTATTTTTGGTCTGTTGTGGGCATCCTTGCAGGACTACCCACCAACCCATTGGTTGCCTCGACCACTACTATCTACTCAGAACATGTTTGCTGCACGACAAAATTCTCTTTTGTTTGTTCCTGCTGTATACCTCTACCTCTAGATTCAAAGATAAGGATTGGACTACCTCACTACCTAGCTCTATGACATGCATCAGATGGTCCCAATCATTTATTACTTCTTTTGGGTAAGATACCATCTCAGCAAGGTATATTCCCAAAAGAAGTCATGGCAGGAAACCAAATATAAACCCCCTTTTCCCCCCACCACCAAACCACGCCCTTTGAATCCCTTTGATCGTGGGCCCACCTCCCTTGTATTGGCTGGGTACAGGTTGGTGGTGCTCCTGCCTTTCTGTTTTTGTCTTCCCACGCTGTTCCCGCCATAGCAGATTAGTTTTGTTTCGTTCTGCTGCGTGTTTTTTGTCTTATTTTCTCATGCGTTTCCTGCTGCACTTGTCATTTCCTTTGGTTTGGCTTTTCTTTCCTTCACATGATTCCTGCTGTTCCTTGTTTCTTTTCACCGTGCTTCTTCATATCAGTTTTCACGCCTATCTTTTTTATACAAAAGGATTTGGGTTTTTGTAGGCCAAATAATGTTGACTGGATCAAAAGAGTCTTGGGCCCAATTTATCTTCATCTGCCAAAGTCATTCTGCCAGAGAACTGTATTCTGCGGCAAAACTGTATTTTGCGGTAGACTTGTATTCTGCAACAGATTTATATTCTGCTGTAGATTTACGTTTTGCCGTAGATTTCTTTCACTTGCACTTCTTTCTTTGGACCTTTATTGCTCTTCGGTCTTCTTGGTGGGTCTTTGGGCCTTGTTTCTCATTGGGCTTTCTTCCTCATAGGCCTTTGGGTACAGATTTGCAAAAATGGGCATCAACAATGGTATGCTTTATTTTGAAGCAAACTAGCTGTGTTAGATACTGATTATTTAGAGTTTTGTTGTTACATTTGAATTATGCATCAATTCATAATTTTTGTGCTACTATTTAAACCCCTACTTTAAACTTGGATAAATTTCATATTGTTACATGTGCACAAATAGTTTGATAAAATTCTTAAGTGATGTTTCATTGGCCTTTTTTAAAAATGGCATTTTTCATACAATATAACAAAAGTTGTCAACAATTTTTTTTTATTTTTTTTATTTGGATTATGTTTCTCCAACTTAAAATGAATTACTGGCTTCTATGGATGACACCTATTCTTTGAACTTGATTTTAGGTTTCTTTTGATTCTATTCTTTTAGAAAACATATGCATTCTCCAATTGTAAGTTTTGGTTTGGTTGACAAATCTTGAATTGACAAGCAAGCAGGAGCTACCTTTAATAGTTTTAAGGTTGGTAATTAAAGTCATTCATTAACCTAGCAGATGTTCAAGATTGTTTTTTGTTCTAAACGGGTGCTTTCTCTCTTTACTATTCGATGAATTTTTTTTTAAAATTTAAAATTTTATTTTATTTTATTTATCTTGGGCCTCATACTGTTTTTCTCATTGTTTAATCAAAATGCAAAAATTCAGTTTAATTCAAGGTCATCAAAGCTGTTGGCCAATATCTTGTACTCATGGGCCTATCTGTTGGGAACTTAATTGCTTGATGAGATGAAATGGTTGTAGTGGGCCTTTTTTGTTGTATTGGGCTAGGCTGCCTCCTGCGGAAATAGGCCCAGGTATTCTGAGTAAGGGAGTTAAGACCGGTCCAACTGCAACTCAATTTGGATCGGCTTGTGCGTAAACTATGTCTCGTCTGTCAGGAGTGTGCTTACGGCAGGCAGAGCTGTTTCAGATGAGTCACGGCAGGCAAATATAATAATAGCAACAAAATAATGCACTCTGGCTATTTAACAGGTGTAGGGGCCTTTTTCGTGTTATGCGTTGGGTTGGGCTGGGCTGCCTCCTGCAGTATAGTGGGCCTGAATATTTCTGAGTAAGGGAGTTGAGACCGGTCCAACTGCAACTCAATTTGGGCCGGCTTGTGCACAAATTATGTCTCGTCTGCCAGGAGTATGCTTATGGCAGGTAGAGTTGTTTCAGATGAGTTATGGTAGGCAGATATAATAATAACAACAAAATAGAGTACTCTGACTATTTAATAGAAAATGACCAAATAATCCCTATTTATGAGACATAATCACAGTGATAACAATAACTTTTACAAAGAAAGTAAATGAGTAAATAGTAATATGGGCTAATCAAGAAGAGACATAAATCAAGCCAAGTTTGGTCCGCAGAAGTAGAACCAGAGAGGGAAGAACGCCTCCTCTCAATGCAACTAATCTCCCAGGAAAAGATCCTGCCGCGGGGATTAATGGCTTTGAGGGAACTGGACCTGAATGGTTAATGCCCAAAGGAATCCTTTTCACTTGTAAAAGAGAGTAGGTTTTTCGAGAGGGAGAAAGGGAAATCGACCTACTGGTGCATGCCCACCGTATTAACTCTTTTCGTTTTCTATTTTCTCTCTTATCTTTTTCGTCCCTTTGTTTTTACTTTCTTTCTTTCGTGATTTTCCCCTGTTTTTTTCCCTGTTTTTCGATCCCTCCTTCTGGGCACGGCAAAGGTCTTCTTATAGTGTCTGCCGTGACCAAATTTTACTACTTTGCCCCTTAACCACCTTTGTCTGGTCTGGGTATACTTACCGACTACCAAGGGTTTGTCTGTGTGCCACTCCCCCTTGCCAGACAAAGGCAGGTTGTTTTATTCATTAGTCTACCGTGGCACCCTTTCCTGCCACTGTGTAGGTGTTTTCTCTCTCTATCTCTCATGGCATGCACCTAACGGTTCCCCCCTCAACCTTGCTTCTTTTGGGTGGCCTGTCATCCCAGCAGGACGTACCCCCCAAAAGAGCTTGGGCAAGAGTCGCAGAATAGGTCTTTTCCCCTCTCCCCACCACCAAACCATACCCCTTTACCTCTGATCCATGACCTCACCACATCCCATATTGGCTGGGTACTGGCTGGTGGTGCCTGGGCCTTGTGCGTGCTTCCCTTTCATGTATGTCCAAAATCTGTCTGCTGCTTATGCGTTTGCCGCAGTCTGGAGGCTTGCTTGCACAATCTGCCGCCCTTCTTCGACCTTTTATATGGGCTGTTTTATAATTCCCTGTTCCCCTTAGGAGTTGGACTTTATTTAATACTGGGCTTTACATTTCTTTCAGCTTATTTCTTGATTGCCATCATGTCCTGCCATACTACTCTGTCATTCCTGCTATAATGACTTGATCCTACCGGGCCTTTTCAAGACTGCCGCTTATTTTCTCCAATGGCTTAGCATGGCCATGGATTTTCTTACTTATGGGCTCCTGTGTTCCTTTTTGTTTTCCCTTGGGCATCCTCGGCCCATTTGCTTGTCTTGGGTTTCCTCAGCCATGTTCCTAACTTTGTGTTCCCATGGGCTTTTACTAACTTCATTGGGCTTCCCCGGCCCAATTACTTCATACTTATCCTTGGGGTTTGTGGGCCTGCCAACAATCCCCTACTCTCTTTGCTTACATTGCTTTGAGCCTGTCGCGGTCCATTCTTACTTTTTCACATCATACACCGCCCATAGGTTTGCTGTTTGCTGTTTGCTATTTGCTATTTCTCTCTTTTCGGGCTCTTTTGAGCCCATTTGCTTCTTCAAGGCCCATTTATTTATTCTATGGACCTGTGATTCATTATTCCTGCCGCTTGCGCTTAATGGTTTTATTCTATGCTTGTCATTTCTATTTGCTGCTTGCGTTACTGGGTTGGGCTTCCTTCCTTCTATTCGGGTTTCACAAAAAATGACCCTCAACAACAGGTAATGACCAAATAACCCTTATTCAAGAAACATAATCACAATAATAACAATGACTTTTACAAAGGAAGTGAAAGGAACAAATGGTAATATGGATTAATCAAAAGAGAAAGTAATCAGATCAAGTTTGGTCTGCGGGAGCAAAACTAAAGAGGGAAGAACGCCTCCTCTCAACGCAGTTAATCTCCCAGGGAAATCTTACCGTGGAAATTAATGGTTTTGAAGGAAGCGGACCTGAATATTTGGTGCCCAAAGGAGATCCTTTTACTATTTGACAGAGAGCAGGATTTTGAGAGGGAGAGAGAAATCGGCCTACTGGTGCATGCCTACCGGTCTAACTCTCTCTGTCTTTCCTTTTCTTTTGTTTTTAGTTTTTCTTTTGTTTTACTCTTATCTTTTCTTCCTTTTCTTGTTTTACCCTTGTTTTCTATTTTGTCATTCCTCTCTTCCGATTTTTTTCTCCTCCCTTCTGGGCACGGCAAGGGTCTCCTTATATAGTGCCTGTCATGACCAGATTTTACTATTTTAGCTTTTAACCACCTTTATCTGGTCTTGGTGTACTTACTGACCACCACTGGTCCATCTGTGTGCCACTCCCCTTTTCCAGACAAAGGAGAGTTGTTTTATTTATTAGTCTGCCGTAGCACCGTTTCCTGCCACGGTGTGGGTACTCTCTCTTTCTATCCCTCATGGCATGCACCTAGCGGTTCCCACTCAACCTTACTTTTTTTGGGTGGTCTGTCATCCCAGCAGGACGTACCCCCCAAAAGAGCTTGGGCAGGAACCGCATAATAGGTTTTTCCCTCTCCCCTCCGCCAAACCATGCCCTCTTATCTCTGATCTATGACCCCACCATGTCCCATATTGGCTGGGTACAGGCTGGTGGTGCCTAGGCCTTGCACGTGCCTCCCTTTCATGTATGTCCAAAATCTGTCTGCTGCTCATACGTTCGCCGTGGTCTGAAGGCTTGCCTGCACTGTCTGCCGCTCTTCTTTGGGTCTTTTATATGGGTTGTCCTACGATTTTCTACTCCCCTTAGGGGCTGGGCTTTATTTGATACTAGGCTTTCTATTTCTTTCAGCCTACTCCTTGATTGCCATCATGTCCTGCCATATTACTCTATCATTCCTGCTATAATGACTTGATCCTGCTGGGCCTCTTCAGGCCTGCCGTTTACTCTTTCCCCATTGGCTTAGCATGGCCATGGGTTCTCTTACTCATGGGCTTCTGTGTCCTTTTTGTTTTCTCTTGGGCATCCTTGGCCCATTTGCTTTTCTTGGGCTTCCTCGGCCCTTTTCCTAACTCTGTGTTCTCATGGGCCTTTACTAACTTTATTGGGTTTCCCCGGCTCAATTATCTCATACTCATCTTTGGGGTTTGTGGGCCTGCCATCAATCCCCTTACTCTTTTTGCTTGCATTGCTTTGGGCCTGCCACGGTCCACTCTCACTTTTCTACATCATACACTGCCCATGGGTTTGTTATTTGTTATTTCTCTCTTTCCGGGCCCCTTTGAGCCCATTTTCTTCTTCAAGATCCATTTATTTATTTTATGGACCTGTAATCCATTATTCCTGCCGCTTAGACTTAATGGTTCTTTTTTTCTATCTATTTGCCAACTTCTTTTCAGTCTGTGTTGCTGGGCTCCCTCTTTCCTTTCCAAAATGACCATCAACAATGGTAAGTGTTTTTTCTTGAATCGTCTTTTGGGTTGCTTTGAATTAAACTATTCTATAGGTGTTCTTTTGGTGTTGAATAACATATGCTCGATGAAATCTCTTTTAAATTTGATGTGAAATCTTTCCATTCAAAGTTTTTTCTCCTCCTCATGTTGTGATAAATCTAAGTAGCTATACCATGATTGTAAAAAATTAATTTTTCTATGCAAATGATTAATTTCGTTATAATAGAAATTTCCCAAATATATTTATTTAAATAAAAAATTAATTTGATTGTAGACAACTTAACTACTTTTATGACTCCATGAATTGACTAATATGTCATTTACTATGATATACAACAAATTTTGTGCATATTGTTTATAGGTTTAATTTTCTTTCTTGCTTGCTTTGCACTTCCTATGAATGGTTTAAATTTTTTTTTCATTGCTTGCTTTGACTAATTTTGCTTATTGTTGATTTCATCAAAGAGCAGTATTACCAACAAAATAAAGAAAAAAAGAGAAAGGGAAAATTAAGGCTGTGGGTCATAATAGGTAGGCTTTTTATTTTTTTATTTATATTTTTAAATGTACTGTTATGATTTTATGAGATTGTTATGCCCCTTTGTAAATTATTAGGCATTTGCTCTAACCTCTAAATTTGGAATGATGTCCTAGGACTATATAATGGTTGTTGGAGCATTAAAACCAATTGCAGTAGCTGATGCTGATAGGTTTTCCAGTATTAAAAGGTAGAATGTTGGTGAGTTTTATTTAGTTTCAATTTATTTATAATGTATAAATTGTGTTTCACATCTCCGACCTTATGAAGTTTGACGAGTCCAAACAAGTTCCTATAAGTACACTTTGGTGAGATTTTTTATCTTCAAAGAATTGGCATAACAATTATCATGGAATTTATTGTAGCATAGGAACTATAAAGCAATCTGCTATAAATAGCCATGAATTTTGATTGGGTAAAATACTATTTTGGTCCCTAAACTTTGACAAAAATTTATTTTTCGTCCCTAAACTTTAAAAAGTTATTTTTTCATCCCTAAACTTTGTATAGAGTTTTTTTAATAGTTTAGAGACAAAAATAGGGATGAAAAAGGAACTGATTTCAATCATTTAGGGATGAAAAGTAAAGTTTAAGGACATAAATAAAACATTTTCAATAATTTAGGGATGAAAAAGAACTTTTCAATAGTTTTGGGACGAAAAATGAACTCCTTAAAGTTCAAGGATGAAAAACAAACTTTTGATACAGTTTAGGGATCAAAATAGTATTTTACCCATTTTGATTCTATATATCTATTATACCAAGCAATGATTGATGCTTTTGAATGCTTCAGATTCTATCCACAATTTGTTTAGTTTTCATGGATAATCTATTGTTTCAGGTTTAGGTTATTTATGATACTCAGATTCAAAGTTTGAACTTTTTGATTAAGTTTACTGTAAATGATTGCATCATTGTGGTGTCCTTCATTGCTTTGAGAAGTAAATTTTGACTTGAACGAATAAGATGAACTAAAGCATATATGAATGAAATAAGATGCATGTGGCTGTGTTGTCAATTGCCATTACTTGTATTCTATACCATATATAAACTCTACAAGGACGTAGCTCTTCATTATAATAACGAATGGTCTTGGTTGATGAAAGTGAAAAATCACTGCAGACAAAAATCGAAACTACTATCTTTATTTTGAACTCATATGTGCTCAATTAGGATTGATATATATTGGTCATGGTGAGTAAAGAAAACAAAACTTATTTTTTATTTTGCACACATGCATGCAATGAATATATGAACAGGATGGCTTCAGTCAGTTTGCCAAATAATGTCTCCCAACTCTTTTTCACATTACTTCACAAAATTAACATCTCATGTTGATGGTGTTTGATGATGTGTAAGGCTATAAGATGTTGAAACATAAAAATCTCTAGGATCTTTTGTTTTTGGTTTTGCATAGTAAGAGCATGCAATTACAAAAGGCAAAACCCACCCACACTCCAAAATGAGAAAAAAAGGGCACTTAGATTTGGGCAAAAGTGACTTTTATTTACTCGAAATCATTGGCTGAAACTATTTCACTTAAAATTGTTCATATGTAGGTTTAAAGAAAAGAGATGGGACTCTAGAAGGAGGATGCATGGGTGAAGATTGTTAGGTGAATGATTTCCAAAATCATATAAGTGTAGAATATATTTATGTAATGACGTTTATTTATATGTAATAATTTTTAATAGAAAATAACGTTAATTTATATGTAAAATGAAGTCGTATAGATTTGTTGGTGCAAAAATGAATGTAGATTTTGCATAAAATTCTCTCATTGCCTTGATTTTTTTTATAAAAAAAATTACCATCTTTATTTTTATGTTGTATTCTCTTTTTTCTTTTAGTTTATTTTTGCTAGGCTAATTAGGCTCTTATTGATATTTGATTTCCTTTAAGCTTATATTCCATGTTAATTAGAATTTAGAGGTGCATGTTTAAGAAGAATAAAAAGAATAGATGGGATTCTAGAATGATGTTTATGTTAAAATTTGAAAATCCTTTATTTTTTATGATGGCATAATAGTGTTTTAGGTCTGACTATAGTAGATAGCATGCTTGATCCTAAGAAGTCACAATTATTATTTTTTAAACCTTAACAATATCAAATTGGTCTCTTCAATTTTTGGAAAATTATTCTAAAAGCCTTTCTGAGCATTTAGATTCATTTATATTAATTTATCTTTAATGCAGTCACACATTTGTTTTATCTTTATTATTATAAATATAAGTGATTTTAAATTTAACTACAATGTTGCACACACAATGACTAATTATAATACAAAGCTCAAGCTACCTCCCCGCAAAGAGTAATGACTAGTGCACATACAATGTTGCACACAAAGCACGTACAAACAATTTTGCACTGAACTCTTGACTTCAACAATAAGAAAGGACTCCAACGAACTCATTCTCTAATGTCCACTGCTAATGAGAAGTACCCTCATACTGATTGTAATTTTGTCATCTCATTCCCTAGGCTTTCACAAAAGTATGTTGTATTCGATCCATATGAGGTTTAACCAACACGTTCTCTCACCAAGCTTGTCGATACTTGTCTTCATGGGACCTGTGAGTTCTATCCTATTTCAGGATTGCCTTTGACTCGCCGTAAATTAATTTCGACCATTGTTAAATGGCATACCTCGGCTTAGGGGTGGCTCAAAATAATTAAGGATAGTTCCTCTTAGTTACTTCAGGGTTTGTGGAGTTCTTTAGGACCAACCGAAAACTGGATTTGTGGGTTTATGTGTAAGATAGGAAATGCAACCAGTGTTGTGGTGGAGCTATGAGCTCTAAGGTATGGTTTGAGCCTTTTCATTATCCATGGGGTTTCCTCTTGTTGTAGTAGAAGTAGATGCTTTGTTGGTAGTTTCCTATCTTATATTCTTATTAGTTTTTGTCCAAGTCCATCCAGGATTGATATGTTTAGTTGATATAATTGCAAGTCTCTGTTGGGGAGAATCTACACATGTCAATCATGATATCAGGGAAGCAAACAAATGTATGGATGCTTTGGCTTGCCTAAGAAGATTGCAATTAGTTGACTTTTTTTTTTTTCTTTTTTTTTTTTTTTTTTCTCTATACCCTGGGATTTAGTTTAGGATTTTTCTTTATTTTTGATAATTCAGAGGAAATTTGTATTCATCTTGTTCTCAACAGTGTCGATCTTTTTTCTATATTTTTGAGGAAAAAAGTTGATACACACATTCTGTTACACACATTTTCACACACTTAAAAAAGTAACCGAAACTGTGACTTCAAATCATGATTTTCAACTTAGAACTTGTGATTGAAAGAAATGATTTTAGTTACTTTTTTATGCATGTGTGTGTAATATACACTACTCTATTCTTAGGCTGTGTTTGGTTCCCGTAAAATATTTTCTGGAAAATAACCTATTTTCTGGAAATGCTATTTTCGGGAAAGGAAAATATTTTCAAGTGTTTGGTTGCATTATGAAAATTGTTGTAGAAAATATTTTCATGTGTTTGGTTCTATTCTAAAAATGCTATTTTCCTACACATTTCTCAGCTATTTTCTCAGCATCCAAACAAATTTTATTACAAAAAATTTCAAAATCACAGCCAAATCCCAACACCACACACCACCGAAACTCCAATTCAACCCACGGCAGCAAACTCCGGCAATCAAAAGCCACAAAAGAAACAAAACCAAAGAAAAAAAAATCATCAAATTTGGTCAGATCGTTGCGGTGAGGCGACTGGGTATTCAAATCCAGTGCGACTCGCGGTGCGGTGCGATTCGCGGTTCGTGGGTTCGCGGTGCGAGTCGCTGGGTCTGGGTCTAGGTCGAAGGCGATTGATGATCGTGGCGATGGGGCTGGGTCTGGGTCGAAGGAGATCGACGATCGTGGCGATGGGTCTGGGTCTGGGTTGCCGGTGATGGGCTCTGGGCTTGGATCGGCGGTTCGTGCTCTCTCTC
This sequence comes from Quercus aquifolioides, assembly GCA_019022515.1. Taxonomy (NCBI): domain Eukaryota; kingdom Viridiplantae; phylum Streptophyta; class Magnoliopsida; order Fagales; family Fagaceae; genus Quercus; species Quercus aquifolioides. The sequence goes on along the minus strand of CM032334.1, from coordinate 42,495,452 downwards.
TCTCTCTCTCTCTTCGTGCTCTCTTTCTCTCTGTTTTTCGGAAAAGGAGATTTGAAGTGAAAATAAAAACGGAAATCGTTTTCACCCTTGACTCACGGTCAACTGAAAACAATTTCCGAAAAATTGATTTTCCATGCTCAACCAAACACCCGCAATTACAAAAAAGCATTTCCGGAAGTGGTTTTCACCCAAAACAAACGCAGCCTTAATGACAAAAAATAAAGGTTTGATAACTACTCTCAAAGCTCTTCCTTGGCTATTTACACGTGGAATGGCATGTTTAGTTATGTATAAATCAATAAATGAAATTTTAAAGGTCCAATTCATATTATTATCCAAAAAATATGAATGATTTAATGACATAATTAACATAAATATATTGTAAAAATAAAAATAAACGACAACGGATTAAGCACACAGGTTACAAGTTGTTATTCACCATTTCCCACGTACGACAGCAAAATTCAGGAAACGATTCTCCATCAATAACCGCATAAAAGGTCGTTAAAAAAAAAAAAAAAAAAATTCAAAGAAGGAAAATCAAGAAACAAGGTATGCATAAGAAATCTCCTAAAAAATAAAATTGATCTAGTACTCTTTCACAGAACATTATTGGTGGCTAATAACACTAGCTAGTACTGTTCTAGATTCACACTTACCTTTTGGTAGGATCTATAGATCGATGAGCTGTGTTTAGCCAATTGCGTTAACATAATAACCTACCGTTACCATATAAACAAAAGAAACCATTGTATCAAAGTTTGTGTAGTGATAAGCACTGAACAAATATAAAGTGCCTACTCAAATTAATTCAGGAACCCTTTCTGCACAAACCAAAGCAAAGTCCAAAGGAGTCCTAACACAACATGCATAAGTAATGCTTTGGGTAATTACTCATGCTTCTCCATGTGGGCATGAATGATAGACCATAGCAATGTTAATTTCGTGATTGCTTGGGGATTCCACAACTGAAACTCATTCAGCATCTCTCTAGTCTACTGTGTGGAGTATCCCCTACAGCCTATTATATACATTTCTGGTAATACTTAAATATATCAACCCAAATTCATACACATTTTACTGTAGCAAGTATGTAAAATTTTTTACGGCTAGAAACCCGGATAATGCTTAGTTTTGGTGATTTGGGGTTGTAAAATAGGTCTTTTTTGAGTTTTAGCAACTCCAATGTTAATGCTTTATCTTCAAAATAGGACCCACAATCAAGTGCATGGAAAGAAAATGCTCTAACCCAGGTGGGTTGACGAAGTGGTTGGACACTTGGTTTTAAAGAGCTTGTCTCAAGTTTGACTGGGTGTGCTCTCTAGTTCGAGTCCAGGTACTTGCACTTTGAAAAAACTCTCTGGGCCAGCGATTTATTCCTCTAAGGCCCACCCGTCGCGAACAGTAATTAATCTCTAGTTGAAAACTTTGAGGATACACAGTGAGAAACCAAAAAAAACAAGAAAAAAAGAAAATGCTCCATGAGAGAGAGAGAGAGAGAGAGAGAGAGCCAGAGAGATCACACGTGAACATACTCATGCATGAGATGAGAATAAAGGGCCACGGCATGGGCTGCAATAGTACTCTGCATGACATGCCTTTGCTTGCTTGCTGTTTTTGGCGACCGCGCGTGTAGGCATTATGATGGCAGTTCTGAATTCAGGATACTCCCAGCAAAACTAAAGAGACCAACAAAACATGGCTGATGCCTGCTGTCGTACTGTGAAATATTTTTATGAGAAATGCTATATTTACTATATTTTTACAATATTTTTACGATAAATTTTAAGTGGTAAATTGTTATTGTCTATAATTGATGGACAAAATAGTAATTTCAATGGAGGGATCAAATTAGAACTAATAATAATTTATCATTTTGAATTTGTTATAAAAATATTGTAAAGTAGTCAAAGGCCTTGTAGCTGAATTGGCACCTCTCCATGCACAAAGTACTTGGGGGTCTAGAGGAGAAATGGTTCGAACTGCGAGATTAACAGCATGTTGTAATTATTTCTCAAAAAAAAAAAATATTGTAAACGTGAGACTTTTCATTTTTTATGGAAAAATTACACATTTTTATCTTAAATTATACCTTATTTTACATTTATCCTTAAACTACAAGAATGCACAATTGATCCCTTATACTAAAACCCATGTTTACCTCCTCCCATCACTTTCTCAATTAAGTTTAACGAAATATAGTATTAAAAAACTAATTTACCTTATAAATTGGTTTTTAATGCTAAATTCCATTAAACTTAACCCCCAAAATAAACGACAAAGGGTTTTAAGTGTTACAAAGTTATAACTTTGAGGGTTCAATCATGCATTTCAATAGTTTATGAGTAAAGTGTAAAATGAAGGATAATTTAAAGTAGAAAAAATTGTAAGTTTTTCCACTTTTTAAATTTTATTTTAAACTTCTTTTTTGTTATGGATTGGGTCAAATAGTAAAAAAGGCCCAAGAGGCCCAAAGAGCATTCTCATCAAAAGTGCTAAAAATGCTAAATGCTATTTTTTAGCATTTTTAACACCTCAAATCATAAAAATACACCCACAATAAAAATGCTAAATGCTAAATATTTTAGCATTCAGCTACAGTGGAGTCTCATCTTTGACACCCTATTGTAGCAAGGTGCTAGTGTTTTTTTTTTTTCTTTTTCTCTCTCTCACTCTCTCTTGTGCTGTGCCTCTCTCCACTGCTTCTCTCTCTCTCTCTCTCTCTCTCTCTTGATTCTGTGGTGTTGATTTGGTTGTTGTTGTCCTCAAGGGAAAAGCCGACCTTTCCGACCTTGAGGTTGGTGATGTTGACAAAGCCAGAGGAACCAGGGGCGGAGTCGATGGCTTGGAACATGGTGGCGGCCAAGGCAGTGCCGTTGGTGAAATGGTGGAGCTTTTTGGCACCAAAGTAGTCGAGGAGGAGGAGGGAGAGGATGTTTTTGATGGTGTAGATGGAAGGGTGGGTGGAGAGGAGGTCGGACATGGCGGCGTTGTCGACTACGCAGACGGTTATGGTGGTACAATTGTTGATCTCGCCAGCGAGGTGTGTGAGGGAGAGGTAATGGTTGAATGTCGAGAAGTCTGTGTGCTGAGTTGATTTATGGGTTTGGGTTAATTTAATGGCTTTGGATGTGGAGGTTTTTTTTTTTTTTTTTCTCTGTTGTTGTTTGTGGTTACGGTGGATCTGGCTGGTGGCGGCGATGGTGGGTGGATGTGAAGTTTTCTCTCTCTCTCTCTCTCTCTCTCTCTTTGCTGTTGTTTGTGATTGCGGTGGATCTGGCTGGTGGTTGGTGGTAGCAATGGTGGATGGATGTGGTGGTTGTGGTATGGGTGGGTGGATGTGGTGGCTGGCGGTGCTGGGTTGAGAAAGAGAGAGATAGAGAGAGAGGAAGAATAAAAAATGATAAAGAAAGAATATTTAAATGAAGTGTTAAAAAAAATAGAAGATTTGATGTGAGGGATATTGTAAAGTAATGTGTTATATGTTATAAAGTTGGTGTTTTAGATGCTAAATGCTAAAATTTTTAAGATGTTTGATGGGAATGCTTTGCCCAAGTGCGCTATCTGACCCCAAAAGCAAAATCAAATTACTCAAATCCCTTTCCGCCTTTTTCCGAACCTTTATTTCAAGAAGACTGACCCACTTGGAATCTACAGCTTCCTCTGCAATAGCCTATTTGGATTGAGCATCACCCATAACCCAAATCTCACAACTCAAACTCAATTCCTATAAATCATTTCTCTAACTCTATTTTTTCACCCATTCTATAAATAATTGTTTGATTTTATATCTTGGTGCATTTCTCTTCTCTATAATTCAAATTTTTGCATAAATTGATAGGGCCCATATCTCTTCTCTATAAATCACACAAATGGTCTGTTTGGGATTCGCTTATTTTGCTGAAATTGAAATTTTTTTGCTAAAAGTACTGTAAATAAAGGTAAAAGTTAGCTGAAATAGTACAGTGAGACCCATGAATAGTACCAAAAAGTACAGTGAAACCCATAAATAGTAGCAAAAATAAGCTGAATAGTAAAATAAGTTGACAAAAAATAAACTATCCAAACGCAACCAAAGTGATTTAATCATAAATTTCCATGAACTCCACCAAGGCTGAGTATTTACAAGAGTACCATTGAAAACCATAACTCAAAACTTAGAAACATCTAAATTGTGTTTTCAGTTTCCATGACTAAAACTCAAATTTTTGAGTTTTGAGTTATGAAAACTCAACTAAAAAATAAGTTCAAACAAGTTGAGTTCACTGGGCCCCATATATATATATATATATATATATATATATAAGGATCTCAACCTCTAAATGGAAGAACCAAGCTCGGCCTCTAAAGATGAAGGTACCCCAACTCTCCTTGAATATTTTTTGTTATTTCCCTATATGGATGCCTAGAAAATATATATAGCAAAATAAAAGAATCTGGGTCTACTTTATTTATTTAGATAATCAAACTCTTTCCCTCTTTAATTTTGAATAAAAAATGAAAGTCTCACTTATTGTTTAGCCAATATATCTATTTATTTGATTATTATGCTCAGCTGAGTAGAAGGTTAACTGGTTAAGAAATTCTATGTTTTTAAAATTTTCGGTAAGTAAATAGAAACAGGTATATTAATTAATTAATTATATATATATATATATATATTAAAGCTTATAAAATTTGTTTTATAAGAAAAATAATCATTTAAAAAAAATTCTTTTAGAAGAATATTAAAAGCTAAACACTAATAATATATACATTTTTTTTTTTGGTTAAAGAAAAATGAGTTAAAAGGCAACTCACATGGTTACACTATTGGGCGTTACCATAATAGCACCTGGCTGCCATGCATTGGTTTACAATTACATCTCCCATTCCCAAGTGGGGCAAAAGGGAAAAACTGTAAAATATGTAAGGGTATATTTGGCAGTAGGAGAAGAAAAAGAAGAACAGGGAAGCAGAAGAGGCAGAGGAGATCGGCGTGAGAGGGTAAGACTGAGAGAAGGAGAGAGATCGAGAGAGAGGAAATTATTTTTGGGTGCAAGGGATTCTCTCAAAACGCAGCGTTTCAGGTTAGGATTTTTATCTTTATTTGTTTTCCCCTCTCCTCGCCGTGTCCGATTATTAAAAAAAAGGGAAGGACACGCGTACGACACGGGCACGGCAGGCAAATTGCCGTGTGACTCCGTGCTTTCTCTGTGGCACACAGTCTCCTCAATCCCCTCTTCTCTGTGGCATGTTTGATGTTTCCACTTTCCTTTTCTTTTTTTCTAAATAATTAATGCATTGTTCTGTTTTTTCTACATTTAAATTGTTTTCTCCAAATTTTTTTTTTTTTTTTTTGACAGGATTCCTAAGGCAGCCTAGGATTTTGATAGCTGGTGCGTAATAATATTATTGTTTTAATGGATCCTAGATACATGGGGGAGATATTGAAGTAAGTTTTCTCAAATTGTTGTGTTTATGTTTCATTTGTTATATTTAGGTTCTGTTTGTTTATTTTATTTATATATATATATATATATATATATTTTTGGGTGAATTTTTAGGCATTTGGAGAAGCAGAATGAGCTCCTAATGGATTCCTATAGATCAATGACACATGAATCGCACAAACTTCAGGTTTTCTTAACTATCCAGTTTCTTTTCAAATATCCTGCTGTGTACTTTTAAGAATAGGCAATTGGATTCATGATATGCTCGGATTTTCTTTACTTATATCTCTTTCCCTTCACATTTTTAGTGTATAGTAGGGTAAGTGCATTGACAATAGTTTCTTTAATTCGAAAAAGCCGTTCTTTGTTAGATTGTACTAATACTTTATTTTGGGTGCACTGATTAAACAATAAAAATGCAAGTCATACTTTGGATGACATGTTTGTACTTCAGGCTATCGGCTGGGCAACTGGTCATCCTATCATCTAGGTCCGTTCAATTGCTTTGAATACTATGGTAATAAGCTAGGACATCAATATAAATACAAAAAATAATACTAGTTTATTTAAATAATGAATGTTGGAATGAATAAGAGCTATTAAATTGGAGGCCTTCACTGTCTGTATGAATGTACTGTTTTGAGCAAGCTAAAAATTAATGGGAAATATAAAATGAATTTATATAATGCTCCCTAAGATCACTTCAATTGCAAGGTGTATATTGAGTGAAGAAAAAAATATCGTTTAATTTATTTGTTTCATGTTGTTAATTTGAAATGTACCATACTGAATCTTCCAAACTTACAATATGTAGGTAGAAGAAGAAATGCTGATGCGCAAGTTTTTCGAAATAATGACAGCTCATGGTTTAACGAAAAAGGTATGTTTACTTCGAATATATGTACATTATTATGTTGTAATGTCCTATGTATCTTATTAAACAATTTCTAGTGTTGTTGAGAAATAATGGGTTCTTACAAATGTCTAAATAAATTCATCATCACCTTGGATTTCTTTAGATAGGAACCAAACATATCTTGCGTTTCATTTTCATTTGCAATTGTTTTTGGACCTTTGGATTTCTGGCAGATAGTTTGGCTTGATCCTCGTCAATCATCTGAATAATCAACTTAAATTATGCTGGAAACATATTATAACAGACAAAATATGAAATCTCCTCATTTTTTTGAAGAATAAAAATAAAAACCAGGCTTGAATAAGTTTTCTCCATTGTTGCCAGTTGCCACAAGGAGTAAAGAAGTATGTTTTGAGACCATTGATTGTGGAGTGGTGCTGCTGCTTGTAATTTTCCCTTGCCCTTTCATGGCTATTTTTTTCAGTTGATTTTAAACCCTAAGAACAAAGTCTTTCTTAATATGTAGTAATGTTTTGTATACATTTTGTTAAAGAAAATCTCTCTCTCTCTCCCTCCCCTGGACAACTTTAGAATTAACAATTTATTTGAGTCTACTCATACGATACAATTGACTACTAGTAAATATTTTTAATTATGAATCTTCCAATTGAGTTGGTATAAGTTTTTGTTTGAAAATTTCAAGGAGACATTCGTCGTCATCTTTTATGTTTTCTTTACTTTCTCTGTTTTATGTCAAGTATGATGCATAACAGTTACGTTCCCAAAACCTGAAGTCTTTCTTGACTGTTGGAAATATTTTGTATGACACTAAATAACTATCATCCTTTGTTTCCTGTTGGTTTTTTTAGTGCAGTTTTTAGTATCATTTAATTGGATTCTTGCTATTAAGAAATCATTGAAATTTAACATTTTCTTCAGCTTTCCTCTGGTTATGCAAAGATGGAAGGATTTGGAGGATAAAAGTAAATTTTGGTGCCATCTCTTCAACTCTTACGTAATATGGAGAGTGTACGTGATTGGTATTCTGATTGACTAAGCATTGTTAGCTTTGAGATCTTTTCTACCTTGTTAGATGGTCCCTTGACCTAGGACATATTGAAAGTGGTCTAAGTGTGCTTGTGGTGGGTTTAGGATTAGGAAAATCTATGATTCTAGGGTTTAGAATTGTTGAAGAAAGGGTTATAGGGTTGTGCGAGGAATTAAAAGGAGGTTTGATGAGTTATTTGATGGCTATTTAGTAGAAGAAAGTGTGGGGTTTTAGGGTTTGATAGGTAAAAGAATAGGGTTGATTTGGGGTTGTAAAGAAGAAGGAAGAGAGGAATTTTTTCTGTATGAATAGTATTGGAGAACAGTACCACAAGTAAGAGAAGAACAAAGGAGAGAAGAGAGAGCAAAGAAGAAAAGCGATAAGAGAAAGGGAGGAAAAAGAATAATAATCCAATGTGCCTCAATACTCAAAACGCTAAATATTTGTATTAATCAACTGCATCTATTCTTTGATTACATTGAGCACAAATATATGTGTGTGTGTGTAAAAACCCAATAGGTATAAACTTGGAATCAAAGCAAATAAAACCTAAAATATGTAAGATCTCCTATAGAATTCTAGACTCAACTTTTCAATAAAAGTTTTACTTATCAAAAAAAAAAAAAAAAAAGTCTAGACTCAGCTAAACTCTACCAATATATTCTTAATTTGTAGTTATTGCAAATATTACATTTTTTTTCCCGTGACTACAAAATTGACCATAACTCGTTGAATAAAAGCCCAAAATAAACTGTTTAAACACTAAGAGACGTAGCGAGACCTTCAAAACCACAACTTTTTTTAGTTGGGACTTTATACGTGAATCCCAAGACTGCATCATCCCCTGCTGTTTCAGCTTAGGCTGTTTAATGTTGGACACCTTGTTTGGTTTCTCTAATAGTACACGCTTGTGTAGAGTGAAGACAGAAGTAATGTTCCTGACGATGCCAAAAATGGAGACTCTACTGCAATAGTCATTGCACAGAGTGAAGACAGAAGTAATGTTCCTGATGATGCCGAGAATGGAGACTCTAGTGCAATACTCATTGCACAGAGTGAAGACAGAAGTAATGTTTCTGATGATGCCAAGAATGGGGACTCTACTACAGTAGTCATTGCAACTAGCAAAGAACAACAGTGAGGACATAAAGTTGGAGTATCCCAATTTTGAATTTCTGTAACATTGTTTTTATAATGCTCAGCTTAACTTTTGTTTGTAGTGAAAAAAAATTGTTTAGCAACAAAAAAAAAAGTTTAAAAGAATTGATAAAATATCCGTTAAGTTTAGAATGCAGCAACTACAAAATAGTAACATGAAGTAAAGATTTTAAACTGAATATGTAGTGTCAATGACACTGCCCTTTATATGTGTACACTGACTTCTACATATACGTACATGACTTAATTTGTCTCATAGCCGTTGAGTATTTCTAAATAGTTGTGAATTCCTTTATAATCTTTCTTCCTTTTAGTAAATCATTTTCATGGGTCAATTTGTTTCCAATTAAATTATAATATGGAATGTGTGATCTGTTTAGAGCCTTCTGTTTTCATTGCCAGTTAAATTATGAAGAAAACCTCTTCATCTTCTCCTCTGCTGGCTGTCCTGAAGTTTCCATTTTAATTGAGTTGACTGTTCTTTATCTCGTGTTCATTCATGATTCATCCCTTTCCTTATCTTGTTGAGGGCTTATGGCAGGTACAAAGGATCTTAATCGGTCATTTGATGGACTAAATGCAACCATATGTTTCGTTGTCTCAGCAATGATGAATGAAAGTCAAATTGTTTAGGTGGCCAAAATATTCTTTTTTTTTTACATTGATATTGAGGGTTTATAAGACAAGCACAATTGTCTCTCCATTTTACTAATATCTCTCTCTAGTTCCCCGCTCCCTCCCATTGTCATTTTCCAATGGAGGAGAGGTTGTATTTTTTGCTTGAAAAAAAATTTATCGAAATTGGTTTAGAAAAATCTTCTCCAACCTATTAATGTTTTATAAAATCAGCCACTTACGAGCATCTACAACAAGAGCTCTCTGCGGCCTCGATGGAATAAACCAGAAAATTTATTTCTAAAAGTTCATTGGCCCAGTTGGGTAAGTTCATGAGCAGAAGATTTAGCCCATCTTTCCACACTTGTCGGCGTTTTCGCTTCAATTGTCGAACTTTTATTTCCTCCCTTCTTGGGTTCTTGCTGTGGAACTTAACAGATCTTTTTCACGTCTCCTATTACAGTCAAAATGCTCCAGACTGGGGGAGTAGTAGAATAAAAAAAGTTTTCAGCTACCAACGTGGCATCCCCTTTCACAAGGGTTGTTATTGTGTAGTCCGTGAGTAAGCTGTCCTTACGTGAGACAGTGAGATGGGGAGAGTATACTCTCGAAGTACACAATAATTTTTCTGTCATAATGATATCCTTACAACTCTCCTGTAGAGTTAATTTCATAACCCAGTGGAAGAGGTTTGTGCTTTATAATATGTAGGACTATAAACGAATCGAGTTTTGTCGAGTAGTGAATGTTCAAGCTTGATTCGATAGCAAAAGTAGAATGTTCAAGCTTGGCTTGAACTTGATACGAGCCTAAAAATAATGTTCAAGCTTGAGCTTGTTATGAAGTATAAAAGATTAAACTCGGCTTGGCTTGGCTTGATTCATTAGTTAAGCCAAACTTGAGCTCAATATCAAGCCCAAACTCAAGCTCAAAATCATGCTTTTGAGCTTGAGATCCAAAACAAGTATATTATTAAGCCTATATCAAGTTTATTATTTAGCTTATTTGGTTTGGATGAATAGTCTCAACTTATAATTAATTAAAATCTTAGAAGGATATGAGTTTATTTGTCAAGCTCATATCAAATTTATTACCAAACTCATAAATAAGCCTAGGCTCAACTTTTTTTGTTACTTTTGTATTGAGCCTTGGTGTTCATGAGCTTGTTCGTGAACAATATTTTTTACTCGGGCTCGGCTTGTTTATTAAACAAGCCTAAAACTAAAGCTTAAACTTGGTTTGTTTATAAACAAACAAACATGAACGAGCCTTTTATCGGGCCAAGCCCGAGCTGTTTATGAATTACTTGGTTCATTTACAGCCCTAATAATATGTCAAAATTCTTTATGGATTAATGGTATTGTTCGGTTTGATTGTAAGAGCATTCACAGCAGTGAAGGCAAAATTATAGCTATTTAGCTACATAAAAAGTCACTTTATCTATTTTACCTACACACATGCTGCAGCAGTGGATCTATTTTAGCTTTCAACACAATAAAATAATATTCACATCACAATAAAATAATATAACCAATACAATAAAATAATATATCCTCCTACCAAAAAAACAACCACACCACCGACCACAGCCATTCTACCATAAGCCACAGCCACAGTCACAGCCACAACAACCACCACCACCACCACCACCAGTCCATAGTAGGGGAAAAAAAAAAACCCACAGCACCACAAAACACGACACAACCACCACCAACACAGCACCACAAAAAAAAACCCCACTCTACCATCAGCCACAACCACCACCACCACCACCACCAGTCCACAGCAGGGAAAAGAAAAAAAAAAAAACTCACCCCCAAAATCCGCGGCACAACCAAACCACAACCACCATCACAGTAGCCTCAAGCTCAACCAAAAAACTAGCAACCAATTGAAAAAAAAAAAAAAACTCACCCCCAAAATCCACCTCCACCATTGCTGCACAACCAAACCACAGCCACCATTACAGTAGCCTCAAGCTCAACCAAAAAACTAGCAACCAATTGAAAAAAAAAAAAAAAAAAATCCCAGAAATCTCACCCTCAAGATACCCAAGCCAAGAGCACACAATTAGAAATCTTAAAACCCAGATCAGCGGCGTGGGTTGAGGCGATCTGCGGCGTGGGTCTGAGGCGGATGGTGGCTGGTGGGTCGGTGAGAGACCGGAGTGATGAGAGACCGGAGTGATGAGCTTTGAGAGACCGGAGTGAGAGACCGTCAGCGGCGTGGGTTGAGGCGATCGGCGGCGTGGGTCTGAGGCGGATGGTGGCTGGTGGGTCGGTGAGAGACCGGAGTGATGAGCTTTGAGAGACCGGAGCGATGAGCTTCAGAGATGAGAGAGTCATGGTCTGAGGGAGAGAGAGAGGCACGGTCTGAGGGAGAGAGAGCAATTGATATTTTAATCGAGGGAGAGAGCAACTGATATTTTAATTGAATAAAATAATTTTTTTTTTTTTAGCTCTAATGAACAGTGCACATCTATTTATAGATGTGCACTGTAGCAATGGAGCTAAAATTTTTAGATTTAGCTCCACTGCTGCAGCCAGGTTTTTGTGTTTTTGGAGCTAAATTTTAGCATTATAGCAATATGCCTCCACTGCTGTGAATGCTCTAATAAAAGAAAATCTAAATCTAGGTTCAAATTTCTTGTCCCTTATGTGTTGTAAAGATAAAGAAGAAGAAGATGTTTATAGTGTATTCTTAAGTTCTATGAATACTCTAATTTCAAAAAAAAAAAATATTGAGCACATACAGATCATCTAAGCTCTTAATAGGAGAATTAGACAATACCACTAAATTACAAAACTTTTAAATAAACAAACTTTAAACCTTTCAATTGGTGTGAAATTGGATTAGGATTGGAAATTTGATTGCAGAAAATTATGATTCAAATTGTCCCATTTATATGGGTTTAAGATAATTTCTTTTTAGCTTATTTAACTTATAAACAAGCAAGATAAAAGTACAATTTTACATATTTATATATATATATATATATTTTAAAGAAAAAAAAAAAAAAGAAGCCAAACAAACAAAGAAGGCTTTAAAAGTTATATCTAGTCAAATAAACTTAGCTGAACACAAGCTTAAAGATAATATGAAATTTGTGATCATGTGTTTAGCAATCATACCCCCAATAAATGAAAAGGAAAGGTATTAAAAATAGATTGAGATGGGATAACACAATTGGTTTGAGATCACACCTTTTCATAATTTCCCAACAAATTAACAGTTATTCAAGATTGCCTTCAAATTAATGTGAGGGAAATCCAAAAAATAACCCTATAATTTTATCTATGTGACAAATTAAACCTTAATACTTTTAATCATTTAAAACTCTTTATCATTATAGTTTGTTAAACACTTTAAATCCTAAAAAAATCTTGATCTCAAAGGTACTCGGAATCTTGAAAGGAGCCCCAACTAAGCCGAACAACTAGCAATTCAGAAAAGTTTAGCAAAAAAAAAAAAAACTAGCAATTCAGAAAAAGTATGGATTGAAACAGAAGAAAGCCTCGAGAGTCGAGTCCAAGTAAAGCATCAAATACCAAGATCATGACTCGGACTATTTTGGCATGATATATGGGAATGGGATTAACGTTAACAAGACACGACTTTTTATATTTTTTTTACTTTTTGTCCCACTACATAACTTCTTTTACCACCGTCATACATTGGAATATTCTCTTTTTTTTTGGTTCTTACTTTTCACTTTGTTTTCTTTTTGTTGAGAAAATTAAAAGATTGCATGACAACCAGAATTACGGGCTTTCTACTTTCCAGTTTCTACGCCGCAGGCCCGCAGAATTATCTTCGACCCAGAATAATTAATTTACTAGCGATGAAATATGAGAAAGCATTAGAAGAAACTTATAGCAATACATATCAACAAATCAGAGTGGCGCAGCGGAAGCGTGGTGGGCCCATAACCCACAGGTCCCAGGATCGAAACCTGGCTCTGATAATTAGATTAGCTTCCTACTCAATTATTTTTTGGTTTAAACTTTTAACTTCCATTAATTGTCTATATCAAGTGTATTAATTTTTTTTTTTTGAAATTAGTGTATTAACTTTTATAAAATAAGAATGCTATGGATAAAATATATTTCACAATAAGTCACTCTAGATAGCACTACTTTATTATTCACAATTAACAACTTGCCATCTTAGATAGTTTGGTGAATTTTTTTATGAATTTTGTTGTGCTTATAGACTTATTTGTTACTGTAATAATAATATCATAGTCACCGTAAATTTCACACTTATCTACTATTAACAACTTGCCACTTTATATTGTTGTGAAATTTGTTGTGCATTTATTGTTTTTGCAATAGCACATAGACACAAATTTCACACATCAGAGTTGGCATATAATTATTATTATGTGAATCTACTATTGATACTAGTTTATTACCCACTATTAACAACTCGTCACTTCAGATAGTAGTGGAATTTGTTGTGTCTATAGACTTATGTTTCTGTAATTTACGCGACCCATTTGAAATCTTTTGCATGCTATAAACACAATAAAATCTTATAACATTTTCACAACACTCTTATTTTTAATTTTAATGAATTCTAGTCTAATATTTTATTATTTTATTTAATCTGATGTGACAATTTGTTGTGTCCCAAACACAACTCAATGTGATTTTATTATAAACATTACTCAAATTTAAGGGACTTTGAAAAGCACAATATAAAATGTAATTTCTGTGTTGTTTCAAAATATCATCTTATCAAAAGTTTCATAAGTGGGCAGGCCTACCGCCTAGCACATCAATCTCTTAGATTTATGTACAAATCTTGAGAAGAAATATAGTTTCCATAATTTTTATTTGCATATGAAAGGTGGTAAATCTTGTACTCAATAACCTAAGTAACCTTATTAAGTCAAATTCAGTACACATTTCTAACTGTCACATAAAGAAGATATTATATCCATGGTTTTATAATTTAAGCTTCCATTGAAATCACTTTTATATGGTTTTTCCAATTGCAAGAACCAGTAAGTACTGGATGGCTGGAGAGAAAAGAGCTAAAAATTGTTCCTTTCTCCACAAATGTCCATTTTAAACCCATTTACTTGATGGATGGTTTCAAATTAAACTCTATAGTTTCAACTTTTCAAATTTAACAGAGTTACAAATTAAACTATATAGTTTCATCAGTTTCAAATTGAAACTAGACGTTCAAATTATATCAATTTAAATCCCACAATCAAATTACAAAAGTTCAGGGTTTAAACTGATATAGTTTTACAAATCCAGGGTAAATAATGAAACTAGTTTTATAACAAATCTTAAACTTATGTTTGATTCCAAACTTTCGAAATCATAAACTTCAAATTGAAAAGGGTTTAACATTAATTTAAGTATGAAACTTTGCTGTCTCAATCTGCCAGAAGCCTAACCACATCCTAAAATTTTTAGGCATGTATGCACAATTACTCATTCAATGGGAAAATTTCAGGTCATACGTTGTTCATTCACAATTTAAGTTCATCTTGATAAAAAAGACGCAATGTGTAACACAATGTCACAACGGCCAAAGCCAATTACGATACCATTGACAAGATTAAGGCAACAACTGAATACGAAAAAGAATATAGTCAAAAGAATAAGAAACAAAGCAACAATTCTTTGATTAAGGCATAAGCAGTGTATATATATCTAGGATAGAAGTCAAAAGAGTCTTTCTTTTTGTGCATAAAGAGTACCCCATAAGTCCATAAACTAGTCAAAACGAATCAAAACTTCTAGTACTTTTTTTTTTTTTTGAGAAACCAAAACTTCTAGTACTTAGTTCCTAGTTCCTACGCCCATTCTAATTAAAGTTATCACTAGGATAAAGGGAATAAAAGAACAATTTTAGTCACCTTAGAATCAGAATCCCCATATTAAACTTTAACAAAAGAACCCCAACAATCTCCCTTGGCTTCAATTACTGTATCTAGCTGAGAATAAACCGACAGTGAAGAAAACCTGCAACAAGAATCCGTATCAATAAAAGATTCAAAAGACGGACAATATTAATGTGTCATTATGTATTCAAACAAGAAATGGAACACCAAAACAATAAAGAGTTAGACATTGAAAAAAAAAAAAAAAAAAAACTATAGGCTTACTTGGGTCAGCATTGATCAGCATAGCAGTCCCTCCAAAGCCGCAAGTACCTCCTTTCCTCTTGTTCTTCTGCCAGTAGCTATTGAAGGCATAAGAAGCATGTGCAACCACAGTATCAGGATGGTAACAGTTCCCCTGTGGCTGAATCTCCTCACAATCAGCACCACCTTCACTACAAGCGTAGTCCAATGCCTCTTGCAATGTCTCTGCAGGAACACTAGGCTTAGCCACACACCACAGCTTCTGGACCAGCCCTATTGATGGTGCTGGAGCAATAGAAGCTGGATTACACGGTGGCAATGTAAAGCCGAAAGGTGGAGACGCTGGATCCATGTCTGGAGGCATCTCTGGTGCAGATGTGAAGGACAATGAAGGTGGAGAAGCTATTTGGGCAAGTGGCGGAAGTGGGGCCACAATGGCAGGAACAGAGTAACCAACAGAGGACTGAAGTGGGGATTGTGCAATATTTGGTAATGGGGTTGGCCTTGCTGGGAAAGGGTCTACAAAGAAAGAGAGCTTCCTGCTCATGGGTTTTCTCTCTTTTGGACTAGTGACTAACACATTGAAATTTTTTTGCTCAAAAAACCCAAGCTTTTTCATGGACTCTGAGTGATAAGACACCAAGCTCACACCTTTATCCGATAATGAAGTGAAATTTGGAGGTGGGTTCACTGAGTAAGTTGAGTTGGTACTTTCCAGAAACTCTAGCAGAGGTTTGATAACTTTCTCAGCCAAATCATCTCTGTACAAAGCAGGGTATGAGTGCAAGCAGTTGGAAGAGAAAGCAGCAGAGACTTTGATTTCTTTCTCCAAACCCCACCTTGTGAGAGAGTGGTAAATGTTCTTGAGAGAAGGCAGGACCAAACCCAACTTGTGTTCTTGCCCTTCGTCACAAAGTACGGTGTTACCTGCAACAATGGTGGTGATTTTGGTAGCCGGGTAATGAGCCAAAACATGGGTCCTAAGCCACGTTTCAGCCATTAAAACACTGCTTGAGACCTCATTGAGGTTTCCAGCACCCACAGAAACTGCTATAGGAAGTGCAGAGTGAGAAGGCGCTTGGAAAACCTCTGGGTTTGTGTCATCATAAAGGTTTAAAAGTTCAATAGATTCTTGACCTGCACCTGCAAAGAAAGAAACACACAGAATTTAGTCTTTCTCCAAGCAAACACAACATAAAGAAAAACGGAAAAATGGAGCATTTTGGGAACTGAGGCAAGACTGTAGTGTTGTTTACAACTTACCAGTAAGACCAAGTGAACAGAGAAAGAAAAGTTGAAAGAGCAACACCATCTTCAACATTATTTGTGTTGAAAAGACCATCATCAACCGAAACAAAGAGAAGCGGAAGTCACTATACTGTTCCCTCTCTGTTTCTCTCTCTAAATCTCCTATGTGCAGTGTATATAATATAATGTAGGGTCACAGGGTGCCTTTTGGTATGTGCAACAATATCATCTGCGGTTAATTTCCTACAGTCCAACCTAATATAAAACATGTTTAGGGTCCATTTGAATTGCACTTATTGTTGCTGAAACTGAAAACTAAAAATATTGTTACAAAATAATTTTTAAATGTGTGAATAATATTGTGGGACTCGTGAACAGTATTTTTTAAATCATGTAATTTTACTGTTCAGCTGAAACCAAACAAGTACTTAGTATATAAATAAATCTTAGAACATCCGCAGCAAATGTCGCATAAAAAATACCATTAGACAAGAACGTACGTGTCATTTTAGTTTTTGGGGTTTTTTTTTTTTTTTTCTCCTATTTTGGGTGGGCCTTTAGGCAGGGCTTTTTTTAAAGTTTCACCCATACTGCAACGGGTATGTCTCTCCTTGTTTGTTTGTTTGTCTGTTGCTAGGTAATTTTGTTAGGTTACGTGTGAGGATGGAACAAAAATTTTATTGGGAAGTGTGAAATGTCAGCTGTGACAAGCTCAAAAGCCACCACCCCTCCACCAATTACAACTCGCCACGTGGGCGAGTTGTACACAAAATTGTGCAAATAATTGTGTCACAAGAATTTTCCAGCCCAAAACCCTGATAGGAGAAGTGAATATTTGTTTATCTAGACTCCCACACCACACCACACCACACATTTTACCAGAGAGAGAGAGAGAGAGAGAAGAGTTGTCATCCTCTCCTCTCCTGTGGAATCCAGCTTTTGAGTTGCACCAGACCGGTTTAGTGGGCTAGAGTCCTACGACACGTCGTTGTAACGAAACAAGCACCAACGTTTTCATAAAGATCACAGGAAATGGCAGGCCTGGGGTTTGTTTGACGGGGGGACCCACTAGAATTAAGTTTCCCCAAAAAAAGGGGCCCGCATAAAAGAACAAAAGATAGTAATCAGTGGGGACTCCACCTGCTACTCGTTGACCCTTTTTTTTGAACCTCTACTTATTGACCAAGTTATTGACCTACTTATTTTTCCCTGGAAAATCCCTTGGTCTATTCTGTAGATACACAGCTAAAGCCGTGTAGCTGTATTGCTGTAAGTCTCTAACCTTTTAGGCGCATGATGCGTTGGATGGAGATCCGTTGATCAGGCAAAAACTTTTTGCGTTTTACTATTTGATTCATTGAGCTTCAGTGAAATGAAAAATAAAAATTATTTTATTATTTAATTTATTTTTATTATTATTCATAAATTTTATTATATTTTTTGATACTATTTATGATCTCATTGTATTATTTCAACTAATTTTTACATTTATTTATAATATTTTTACTAAAAAATTTTCAGTTTCAGCAAAATAAGAAATTTCTAAACAAACTCTGAGTGTAAGTTTGGACATAGTTGAAATACAACCACGTTTGTGTAAGGATTAGGAGAGCTTGGGCTCACTTGGATTTTTTGGTGGTGGCAAGTTGGTTGTCAATAAGGATTAGTGCAGATTTGTTCGGGTCTGGTCGGAGATGGTTTTCTTTCAATGGGTTTTGGAGGTTTCGTTGAGATCCATTGATGGTTGGATTTTGCGACGGTGGCTAATTGATTTTCTGGTTGGGGTTGATAGGTGGTAGGATGGCTAATTTTGTGTTGTCACTTCATAGTGGTGGGGATGGGTTCAACAATGTGGGTTTCTCTTTGCTTGATGGGTTGCATGTTTATAATTATGGGTATGAATTTTCTGAGTTGTTACGATTTTATGTGTTTATGGGTATAAAATTTTAATTGTTGTGACAAGAAATTTTTTTATTTATAAAACTTTAAATTTTCCATTAACAGAAAACCTTATCATTTGGATTTAGTTGCACCATGAACAATTCTCTTTGTTTTTTTTTTTTTTTTTGTTTTTGAACATTTCATAATCAAACTTCTAGCCCACAAAATTTTTACAGGATGGTCATGAGGCTTTCAAAACTAACCACATTAACGACTAATATACTTCTGCTGCTCAATATAATTATTAGTTATAAATATGTGATGAAAACTTATAATCTGTTTTTGTCCAAGTTGGCCGCCTTTGGAAGAGATTTTGGAATCACGAAAGAAGAACAAAAGTTGGTAGTGTTATTTTGTAGGGATTACCATAATTGAGGTATAAGGTGTTGAAATATGTTAGGGATTCTGTTTTGATCATAAGATGTTTATTTGGTTGGAGCTTATAAGTTCAACTTTTTTTTTCTCATTTTTTCAAAGTACAAATATACTCCTAGCACACTTTTAGCAAAATGTTTTCAATAAAAAGATGAATAAGATGTTCCCAAATGGATAAGTATGTAATGATATAAATGCTTAAGATGTGAACTTGTGCTCCATAATTGCAAGAGGTTAGAGCTTTCCAGGCTTGTTCTTCATTTGATTCCATATGTGATGTTCAAAAATGAGCTTGATCTAAGCTCGTAGACAGAACTTGTAACAAGAGAAAGAGGTGTGGCAATTCTTTTTAAATAATTAGCCTCTTTACCTCAAGAAAGAATATAATTTTGTAACCCTTTTTCAATCTTGCTGCTATATAATTTGTATAGCAACACGTGTAAATTTTAACTTCAATCATATTCTTCAATTAATTTTAGTCATAAAAAAATATATTGAGTTGATGCTCTTATAATATGCACAAGGAAGTGGTAATTTTCTTTTGTTGGACAAGAAAAGGAGGAAGAAACCTCACTTTAGAATTTCTAAATTAGAGCCATTTGGTTGTTATAATCATTGAAGCCACTATCCAGTGTGAACTTCCAATACTTGATCTGGATTATTATGAAAAGTTGAGTTTAGAGAGTTCTGTTTGTAATATGACCTCCCATTCGTGAAGTGTTCATATTTTCCTTGGATTTTGGATTTGTTATTTGTGCACAAACCAGTCTCAATGGAATAAGTCATTACCTTAAAGAATCATGACTAATAGCCAATACTACTTAGTTTGCTTCCACCTTTTGTTCCTCTCAACACTCTTCATAAATGAGCATGAATTTAATTATTTAATTATTATTTTAAAACTTCCCTTCACAAACTCAGAGAAAAAAAAAAAAAAAAACTCATGTTGTGTGGACATAAACTTCCCATTAATGAGTGAGATCCAACACATAAAATTTCTTAAAATTTTAAACTGAAAATAAAGTGGAACATAGTTTGAATGGTTGGGTTATTTACTTTGACATTATTATAAATTATTACTCATCTTAATAAAATAAAAAATGTTAAATCTACAATATTTTCATAACATTTTTACAATAAATCATAAGTAGTAAATTGTTATTAGTTCTAATTTGAATTTACAACTTAAATTATTTTTTACCAACCTATAACATTTAATAACAATCAACTACTTATAATTAATTTTGAAAATGTTGTAAAAATATTGTCGACATAGGATTTCTCTAATAAGATTATCAATTTGATCAAAATAATAAATACTACTGGCATTTTGGATTACCCAAGAGAATTCAGTATTCAGATGTTTTATCCTAATAATAGAGGGTAAAGCAAATGTTGTCATTCAAAAATCAAACTTTTATCATATATCTAAAAAAAAAAAAAAACCTTTGGTTCTACTTTCCGAACGTAGTGGACGATTGGAGGCCAAATAGGAAAGTATCCTTTGAGTGAAGCCCGCATTGCCACGTGTTTGAAAAAGCAGTTATGAACATCACCAACGTTGGATTTAAGGAAACGAAACAAAACACCGAACCCTTCAAAATTCAAGAGCTGATGTTTAAGAAATGAAGCAATGGCATTGAGAGGAGCTGTTGCCACAGCTTTTAACGTTGGAGGAAGACACAGAAACCCATCTCTCCTATCAATTCCTCACTATCTTAAACTCAAATTCCATTACCCTCCTTCACATGCTCTCCATAGATTCACAGCTTTTCCAATATACCAACCCGGTGGTGAGTCTCTATCTCTCTTCTCTATTTTCATCTTTCAAAGTTTACTTGGTTCTTTCAGTTTGTATAGAAACAATAAAAAGCAATTCTCATTGAAAGCCAAGTTTTGGGTTTCATTTTTTTTTTTTTTTTTATGGTATTTTAATGTTTTTCTAAAGAGAATATTACTTTGGACATGATAGAATGGCAAAAAAGAACTTATGTGACTGACCCTTATTAGTTTGTTGAGGGTTTGTAGGATAGCCAGCTTCCACTTTGTTGTTATTGTTGTTGTAAATGTTTTTCCTTCATTATTTGATAGAATAGAACCATTTTAGGTGGAAATTAATTTAACAATTTTGATTAGTGACAATAAGAATTGAAGCGAGTTTTGCTGGTTGTTATGCTATTTAAATTTATGCAAGACTTAAATATCCAATCCGCGCAATAAGCGAGGCTACTGTGGATCCCTTAACACCCAAGAAAGAAGATGAAGAACAATCACCTCAGAATTGGACAATTAAAATGTTACATGATGGGGACTGCCCGCTTTGCATGCGTGAGATCTGTCTTCAACGACCTATTTTTTTGCATTTCTTCAAGAACACACCTGATTTGTGTGTAAAATGTGTTAATTTGTGAATTTGGTCATTTTAAATATTTGATGTGTTTAAGTTCATTATATGTCAGGTCAAAATGCTCAGGGAGAGGAATAAGAACTATGGTACGATCAAATTTGTTGATATAAGTTCTGATGAATACTCTCCAGAGGAGAATCAAGGCCTAGACTACAAAACTGTATGTTCCAAACAATGCTAAAATTTGTAGTATACACGGCTTGTTGGTCGAAGAGGGCTTGATAAGATCTGTAAGATAAGAAGTAGAAAACGAAGTATATAAGTGACAATAACACTACCTGCTAATCATATCCAATATGACTTCACAGACTAATTTACTCTTTTTTTTGGTGGCTCTTATGGATCATTAGAAATTTCCTGAAAAATCCAGGTGAAATTATGTGGCTCTGTGCTTTGGCCATGGGAAAGTAAATGATAACTTTGTAAAATACTTAATGGTATGCTACAATACAAATTTTAGAGCATCTCTGTGTCAGATTTATTGCAATACTTTTTTTTTTTTTTTTTTTTTTTACACTTATCAAAAAAAAAAAGAAGTTCTGTTTTTTTGTTTAGGTAATGGGAAGGATTCATGCCATCCTCTCTGATGGAACTGTAGTCACTGATGTTGAAGTACGCCGCATTTCCTACCCCTTTCATTTTTCCTATAATTGTATTTTTGCAGTGTCTGCTCTTCTCATTTCACATTTTACTTTTATTTCCAAATTTCGACCAAATATAAATTCACTATCTTGTATTTATCTATGTGTATGTGAGTAGCTTATCAAAAAAAATGTGTATGTGAGTAAGCATGCATGTGTGCATGTCATCTATGTGAATATTTATATACTTGTGTTACAATGGTCCAACCTGTGGAATATATAAGAATAATGGGGGATAGAAAAAACCATCGATCAATAGGTTTGGAAACTTCAACTAAGGCTATTCCATTACTAGAATCAATTAGTACAAGTTCAAGATCGTAAAACTTTGAATCTAATAAGTGTTCTAGACAATCACTAACTGTTCAAATATCTAAACTCTAAAGGAGGCCAAAGTGCAGCCTAGGATGTGGAACTCCGATCACCACCATGATTCTATCATTTTACCAACGCTTGCATGGAAAGTTTATTGGGTCCTATTGTAGGCACATGGACAATGTTTTTCTCTAAGCCAATTTCCTTCTCTCTCTCCTTTGCAATTCAATAGTAAATGTCAATGGTCTAGGACACATTTGGAATTCTTTAGATACACAATCTGTTTGAAGAAGATGGCTAAAGAAGTCTGTAAAGACGTTACTTTAAGCTGCCACTGCTTTCTTTTTCTGACATTCTCATTCCTGCATATGACAACTTTACAGGCATTTAGAAGACTATATGAACAAGTTGGTCTTGTTTGGGTTTATGCCATTACCAAATATGAACCTGTGAGTTTCTTTGTAACTAATTTTACCTGTAGTTCATTCCAAATGCTACCATTCTCTAGACGCATAGGGTTGTGGATGATGCTCCCTTGTCCTTTCGTCATTATTTGTTCTAAATATAACAATATGCATTTTATAGATTGCAACAATAACCGATGCTATATATGGTGTTTGGGCTAAATATCGTCTTCAAATCACAAGTAAATTCGTGTTGCATAAACAATTTTATGTTATGACTCCTTCAAAGTTCTCAGGCAGTCATGCCTTCTTTGCCTTAGTTAAAAAAGTCTTGCTATAGCTGATTTTTTTCCCCTGGATAGTACGTATTATAATAGAGTAGCACCAACCTTGTGATCCACACACCCAATTCAGTGACTCTTTTAATTGTTGTGATAAGGAAGTATTTCTTTTGATAATCATTATATTGTCCACTTACAGAAAACCATATCATTTGGATTTATTTGCACCATGAAAGAATATCTCTGCGATTTTTAACTTCTCTTTATGCACATTTTTAAAATCAAACTGAGCTTGCAACATACTTCACTGGAAGCTCATGAAACTTGCTTTGAAAACTAACTACATTGATGACTAATATGACTTTGCTCTGCTCAATCAAATTATTAACTTATAAATATTTGATGCAAACTTATCTGCTTTTGTCCAGGCTGGCCACTTTTAGAAGAAATTTTGGAATTACGAAAGAAAAACAAGGTTTGTATACCACTCTGCAGGGATTAGCATATTTGAGGTATATGATGCTGATTCATGTTAGATGTTCTGTTTTCAATGCAGGATGAAGTATCTAATGACAGAAATTCATGTAAGAAGTGAACTTGCTTGATAATTGCAAGAAGTCAGAGCTTTCCAGGTTCGCTCTTCATTTGCTTACATATATGATCTTCAAAAAGAGCTATATGTGAGCTCATAGCTAGAACTTGTAACAAGAAAAAGAGGTGTGTCAATTCATATGCATTTTTCAATTAATTTTAGTCATCACATAGTATAGTGATTTGATGCTTTTGTAATGCATAATGATGTGACAATTCACTTTTGTTGGATGGGAAATGGGGGATAATCAAGAATCCCCACTTTAGAATTAGTAAATTAGAGTTTTTGCTTATTTTATTAAGCCAGTTTCCACTTTGAACTGCCAGTGGTTGATAACTTGATATGGATTATTCTGAAAAGATGAGTCTAGGGAGGTCTAGTCGTTCATGGCAATTAGCTTCTGTCTGTATATAAGGTTTGACAATCTGATTGATTCTCAAACTTCACAAATGAGTCACTCAAAGAAGTTTGTCATAATTTTATGCTCTAATTTTAGTTCTTTCTCAGTTTTACTTCAATAAAAATTAGCTCCAAAATTTGTCTTAATATAACCATTAACCACCGTAAAATGTATTTCTTTTTCCAGATGAATAACTCATTTGCGATTCTTTCTTCTTAATTTCTTTAATTTTGTCCTATAGTCCTGCTGCATACAATTGGGAAAAGAACTCCGCCCATCCACCAAAATAGAAGAAAAACAAATTTGAATAAAGATTAAAAAAGAAAAAGAAAAAAAGAGAGAGGTCTCTTTTGGAGAGTTGTATTCATTATGCACACAGTTAAATAAATAAAAGACTCAATAACTCCTAAACCATATAGGAGGAGGACTCAAAACATTAAATAAGACTCATGGACCTTTGGTAGCCAAGGACAGTCTATTCCAGAATTTTTAAAAATGACCAAATTGCCCTTATTCTAGTAAGCTTATTTAAAACTGATCCAACAACTTTTCAACCTAAAAGACTCGATAGTAAGACTCAATAATAGCTAAAATAACCTGCCAAAGGTGCTAAAAAGATCCAATATCAAAACTAGACCACAATTCTTGAATCTTTGTATATTTAATCTTCTTTTTCCTTGAGCTGTTTCTTGTCCTCATCAATTGTCTTCCTGCTCTCTTGAAGAAAATGTTTGAGAATCTGCTTACTAGAGTTTCTGTAGGACCCAGTCCTATATCTGATCAAGTTATTAACAAATCTTTTCAAACAAACTACATACTGCATTGCTTACTAAATTAGCTGTGTAGCAAACACATTGATAAATTTGTTGGTACAAAGGACGCAGTACCCCAAGGATTAAGATTGGGCATAAATTAACCATGAAGAGCCAAAAGGGAGAGATGATTATTGCAAAGAGTAGCTCAATAGCAATAATTCCGGAAACCAAACAAATGAACCTCAATATGGGAAGGTACCCAGCATCTTGAGGTTGTAGTTTAATCTCCATATATGCAATGCAATGGACGATTGTAGCCATGAAGAAAAGCAAGATGATAGCAAAATGTGTATGAAGTGGCGAGACGCCCAAGACTTGAAAGTGTATACCAATTAAGGCAGTCGCAAACAAGGCAAGGTCACCAAGAAGCGCGTGAAATGCTTCAATGAAAGAGAGTGCTTCATTACTGGCACATACACAAACAAGAAACCCTTCAGCTTTAATATTAATTTTTCTTCCAAACATAGGAAAATCAAAATCCACTTAACTTCCACCAAAAAAAAAAAAAAAAAAAAGGTAAATCCCTTCAAAAAATTAACTGCCGAATTTAAGTTGAAACTTGTAGAAAACTAAAAGGCAAATAACAATCAAATTTGAAAAATTGAAAAACGAAGGATAAACCAAACCTGTTCACTACGTAAACAAGTGCTTCATAAATTAGTTTCACCACTTGGATCGCAGCAGTTTTTAAGCTGAAACTCATAGAAAACAAAAGTTAAAAAATCAATTATTAAACAAAAATTGATCCAATCATCTTGAAAAAAATGAAAAATAAAGGAATAGAGAGATAAAACCAAGAACCCAAACCTGCTCAATAGGCCATAAAAAACATTCAAAATTGAAGCTTTCAACCCGATCGTGCTCACAGCTTCATTTGAGTTAAAGCTGGTTAAGAATGAAAAGGAATATCAATTATTAGATAATAATAATAAAAAAATCCAAGTAACAATCAAATTTGTAAATTGGAAAAAAAATAAAGAAAGAAAGAAAATTAATGTGTTATCAGGAACATACACCATAAGTTGAAACTCTCTCAAAAAAAAAAAAAAAAAAACCCACTTTCCTTCCTTACTATTCAAAACATTAGTTGTTATTTACTATCAAAAAAAAAAAAACATTAGTACTATATTAGTACAATTCAATTAAAAAAAAATAGTACTATATATATTAGTACACCAACTATATCATGAACAGAAAAAAGTTTTTGAGGTAACTATGAACCAATTAACTATGATATTGAAATCATCAAAAAAAAAAAACTATGATATTGAAGAAGAAAATGAAAACGCTACCGGTATGTTTCATGATTGTGTAGATCACGTTCGGAAATATTAGTTCTCTCTATTTCAGACATTGTGGCACTATATATATAGTCTTTAGCAATGTTTGAAAGCTTCTCTCAGTACGTTGGGGAAACTAAACTATATATATATATATATATATATATACACAACAAGTTCTACTATTGTAGAGTTGTGAGGCTGTCTGTTGTGATTTCTACTGTTGTGATTTCTACTGTGTCTGTTGTGATTTGTGAACTTGTTTTTCAGACTATATAATTGGTTCTACTGTTGTAGTTGCGAGGCTGGTTTGTCCAGAAGTAAGACTATATAGACTATATATAGCTAGTAAGACAATATAGACTATATATATAAAGCTGTCAATTACTTGGGCTGTCTGTTGTGAACTTGTTTCTATCTTAGATGGTTGTTTCTACTTTCTATCTTAGATGGTTGTTCTCGTGTGTTTTATTACTCCCGCGAATATTCCACGCTTCTACCCATTGAAAAAGGATCACTCCTTATAAGCACATTTCTACGTGCTTTCCTAAGCGATGTGGGACTCTAGGATTGCTTCTCCTTTTGGTGCTTCACACAATGCTTTATTAATAATGGTAACAATTCCTTGATCTTGAACAGATTGTTGAATTGTTTGATTTCATTTTAATTTAGTGCAATTCCTGATCTAGATTAGGGAAAGGAAAGGGAATAAAATGTTATATATATATATATATATATATATATATTTCTTCTGTAGTTTGAGAATATGATGCTATTGTCATTTTTCTAAGACCTCGTTGCTTGAAATTTCCATTTACAAAACCCTTGATCAGATTTATAATGTTGTAGCAATTATACATCTTATTTGATCCAATCCATTGGGCCTAGAAATTGGAGCAACATAACCTAACTCTTAAAAAAATTGATGTTTTTGAATAAAATTTTGTGTCATACTTATTTTTGGTGTCATGTTTACTACAACTTCTTGTGAAATCCTTAAGGTGTTTACATATTTGCACTCTGTTTGAACTACTATTGTTTATAATTAGTTGAGTTCTTACACGATGTGTGATGCAACTTATTATTAGTTTTCTCTAATATTTTGATAAGTTTTACCAAAAATCTTGTAACTTAACTTGTGGGGCCAGAATAAGCCAAGCAACCCCGGCCCACTTCAGACTAGGCCCAGAGGCCCACGCCGAGGACGCGTCCAATGTCCGAGGACGAAAGTGTAGAGCCCAGGGCCCAAGGAGTATTGCCGAGGATGGTTACATCCTCGGGAGACCGAGGTCGGAAAGTGGGCAAACAGCATGCCCTCGAGGGGAACCTCCCTAAAGCATCCAAGAAGCAAATAGCAAGAACCAAGCACCAGACATTGAAACATGGTGGAGGAGCAAGCCCCAGGTGAACTGTCACCTCCACATTAAATGCCCTCAACTAACGTCTTGGCCGCATTAATGAGGATAGGACCTCTGAACAGTGCCGTCTTGGGCGCTGCAACCCACTGGAGGTATGGGAATGCGGCTGATGGGACAGGCTCTCAAGTGAAAACCGGGTTGATCAACAAATGTAGGGCTAGGATCAACTAAGAGAGAAGTATATATAATGTAAAAGTCCCTCTTGAGAGGGGGACGGACGGAAAACCAGAGAAAAGATAATATTGTAGCAGTGTATTTTCTCTCAACCATTGTAACCTTACTTGAAAGAAATAAGAACAACTTCAACCTTTGTAAGACCCGTCCGAGGAGTCCTATTGTGCACTCCGACCCACATTTAACTTAGCACAACCCATATTTAGGTTACTAGCATTCACGTACAACCATGCATGGCCGTTGCATTCTTTACTAGGGCCTAGCTCTTGAACCCATACTCTATAAATTTATTGGAGGGTTAGCTGGGCTTGAGTCCACTCTCTCAATCCGTAGAGAGCGCTCGAAACCGGTCCCTACATAACTAATTGGCACCTCAATTTCCAATAGAAACATTCAGGATTCACATCTCCACCCCAACTATTGATGTATGAAAAAGATATTTCAATAAATTTCATTATAAAAAATTGTAATATTTAGTTATTTTATATATAGAAAAAATAGAAATACACTAAAAGTAGTACAGTGATTTGATCATACTATATATATGTGTGTTACAAATTAAAAATTGCATGATATAGTAGCTGTAGGGATGAAGGTTCCAGAAATGGGTATTGGGCCGTGGATCGCGTTTGAGGATGTTAAATAGTTCGATGACAGGTAGATACTAGTAGAGGCATACAAGTTAATGGTCTGTGGAAGAAGTTTGGTCATAAGGAATTGGGAGTCTAGTCTGAGGAGAAACACCTCCTCGGCTGAGTATAGTAGAGGTCAAAAGTCCGACCCTTCGTCAAGAATAAGGCAACAAGCAATCATATTGGCAAAGATAAACATCAGATGGGGATAAGACAAAAGAGAATTGGGAAATATCTGGGGAGAAAGCTGCTACCACCGCATTGAATGTTTTGCAGCTAACTCTCTGGCCGTATTAATGTGGAAGTGATACCTGAACAGTAATATTCAGCCTTATAGCTACCCATAAGGATTTCAGGAATGTGCTGATGGGACGAGTATCAAAACCAACAATTTGATCTACACGTGAAGGGCTGAGATGGAGTGAAGAAGGGGAATATAAAGAAGAAAAACCCCATTACAAGGGGGCATCAGAGAATTTGTAGAAAAAGTCACTGTACACTCAAGAACTGTAATTGTGTTTAAGTCTTAAAGAAATATATACAAACAACCTTCCTTGGACGTTGCCAAGGAGGATTTTCCTTACTCAAAACTGTTTGTCTATGCGTTCAAGTAACAATTAGCCTACTGTGATCACCATACAACTCATTGAAGTTCAATTTCTAGCAAACTCTCTACAAATTCATTGTTTTGGACTCTTTGGGCCTTAGTCCTTTTCATTTTGGGTTTTGGGAACAAATTGTGTCCTTACAGTAGCTAATATAGATAGACATGTTTCATGCCTACTAAAAAATGCATATATCCTTCAATTATTATTTTTTACAGTTTTAAAGTTGGATTGGACTGTAGGAAAACTGAAAACACTGTACTATTTACACATTTAAAAATTATTTTAGGAAAACTGAAAACACTGTACTATTCACACATTTAAAAATAATTTTGCTACAGTGTTTTCAGTTTTCAGATTTCAGCAATAAGTGGTATCCAAACAAACCCTTATTGTCTCATCAAAAATTAATTAATTTTTTCTTTTGAAAAATCTATTTTAAAACTTTTTTTTTTCATATATTTATCATTAAAAAAATTACAGCTTTTATATCATATTTAGCAAATAAACTACTAAAAACTATAAAATACTCAAATGAACACATTATAACGTAATGAAAGTAGAAAATGGATTGAATTGAGAGCTATTAAAAGTTAGGAAAGTTAGGGGACTAAAATTAAAAAAAGGGTAAAGTTAGACTGTTAGAAGATTTCATTTATAATTTAGCTGTTTTTAGGGTACTCAATACTGATTATTGTCTGTTTTTAGCAATTTTTTTTTTCCTGTTGAGAAAAAAGAAACCATAGATATAATTTGCTAAAATCAAATGGCAGAGTACACTATGATTATTCAAATTTTAGGAGCAATGCTCCATCTTCTCACATAATAATGAATCTTTCTAATTAAATTTATGATAGGATTTACCATTCATGTAAAAGAAGATAGCATAATTCCGAAAGTATTAAATAGTTTTCCTCTTCCATCCTATACAAGCAAAAAAATATCAACATATTTATTGCAACAATATTTGATTTTGTGTTTATAGGATGAATTTTTTATATTAAAATTTATTTGAGGTTTAATTACAAATTACACTATCTAATTTTGCAACAAAAAAAAAATTACAATGATTTCAATTTAGTTTTTTAAGTTTCTTTAAAAAATAAAAATAAAAAAACAATCTTCTTAATAGGTTTCCAATTTAGTTTTTTTGTCCAATCTTGCCATTAATTTTAGTATTTTCTAAATTTCAAGTCATTTTAGTAGAATTAATGGTGTATATTGGATAGAAGTGGATTGAAGGACTACATTAGAAACGATTGAAAATTAAAGGACTATGATTTAAAAAAAAAAAATTAAAAGAATAAAATGTGAACATGTGAAAATTAGAAGGTATAATATGTAATTTAACATTTATTTATAGTTATAATTTAAAAGTTTTTGATGTTGATGCTCCTTGTTTTGGTTAATGGAGGCCCAAGATGATTAAAAAAAAAACCAAAGAGGCCCAAAGGGTCCAATTCAAAGAAACTCGCCAACTCGTTTTGGCCCAAAATTGTGGTGCTTGGATGACCTTAGAGCATATTGTGGAGCTCAAAACCAGCTAAGCCTAACAGGACCACAGGCATGCTCGAATACTTGGTGGTAGGTAGGAGCATAAGATATGATTTATGCCTTAATCTTAGAGAAGGGTCACATATAATGAAAACTTTTGAACCAAGACAGACAAGACATTCTTTTTTTTATTTATTTTTATAATCCGGACTTTCATTAAAGAAAAAAACTAAGAAACAACATAAGAACAATCGGCTTTGTAAATATCAGTAATACCAACAAGAAGGTTGGACTTATTACAAGAAAATGACCTTCTAAAACTACCAGCCAGCTTAGCAGAAGCATGAGCTGCACTATTACAGTCTCTACTAATCTAACAAAATTTACAACTCAGAGAACTCTTACTAATTTCTAAACTATTTCTGATAGTGGAGATGGACCAGTGCACTCAGACAAGACATTCATGCATGAATAGGATTACATTACATCCATTTGCTTTTTGGATCTTATCATGAGGATGGATGGAGCTTATTAACAACTTTAAAGGAGGCAAAGGATATGCAAGTTTGCCTTGTGAACTAGAAATGCCTTTGAGTTGTGGAAGAAAGGGAAAATCTTTTCGTGTTGTCTACTCCAAATATGGAACAAAACGACTTTACTACAACACTCTGCCTCCTGACATTAGCCGACGCTGGCCTATAATTATTAAAAGTTATAATTAACTTTCCTAACAATGATTTGCACCCGTTCTAAGCCTTACTGGTTACTTCAGGAACCACCAAACTGTCGGCTGACATTTTATTTATTTGTCCCCAAGAATATTAATCGATTATGAAAACCTTTTCAGAGAAAAGAATTTCTCCAAACTCAATTGCTAAACAGTTCTTTGCCCAAAGCGAAATCCATTCAATCAGAAAATAGAATATTACAATTCTTAAATAGACTCAAAAGATTTAAAAATTCTCTCTTCCCTCCCTCCCAATATGTTAGCTAGTTTATAACTTTATATGTACAATTTTTTAAAGATTGAGATACAAATGATAAAAGAAATACTGATATAACTCTTAATCACAAAATCTGCAATTCTCATTTTTTTTCAAAAACTAAAAAACAAAAACAAAAACATAGTGTTCATATATCTAATTCTTCAACTGCAAATTCAATAATTAAAATTTGTTGCTTTTGACGAGCAATGAAGGATTCTATTAAGAGATTTACATATCTATTCTAGAAAGTAGGAACATATATCTTAAATATACTCTGATTTAATGAACTACATAATAATAAGAGGATCGAAAGCTTAATGGATTTATATAAACTTATCTACTTTTAAGAAAATATATTTGGAATACATTTTGATTTAATAAGACATATGTATGGTACACGAATATTAAGTAGAAACAAAAAATTATGCATTAGACATTTATGTGAACGTAATGCATTTTGTAAAAAATAATATTTTAAAAAAAAATTTCTTCGCAAGGAGGGGGGAATATATAGTTAAATTTTATATATAATTTTTTTTTTCATAAAAATAGTGGAGGGAGGGGGGAATTTTAAAAAGTTAAGCGGGCTATGGCCTCTTATTATGTACTACTGAAACAATCCAATATTGAAACCGGTGCATTTCAAGAGATACGTGGACTAGATTAATGGTTGGTACAAAATATTTTTATCCATTCAATACATTTTTTGTTGATAATTTGTGTGTTAAGGGAGAAATTTGAACTTTTGATATATCTGTTAAAAATAGTCAAAATACGAGGAAGTGACTAGCCAGTTGAACTACAAGAATCTTGGTTATAAAACCCTATGTTACATACTCTTGTTTTGTCTTTAAAAAAATAAAAAAATAAAGGGTAAATTCCACCAACATACCTTGAGATTTGAGCTAAGGCTAACTAGGCTCAAAAACTTTTCAAAATTGATTAATTTAGTTCCTAAAGTCAACTTAGAACTTAAGATAGTTGAGAAAAACAATTAACTAGCTTAACAGTGTTTAGAGACTAAGTTGTCTTTAAGAATCAAATTGATCAATTTTTAAAAGTCATGAATCTGGTTGGTATTAGCCTAAATCTCAAGGTATGCAGGGCTGGCTCAAGACCTATGCCTAAGGCCCCCACCATCCAAAAAAAAAAAAAAAACTCCTAGGGAAAAAGGCCCCATCCCCATTGTAAAAGGCCCAAAATTTTATAAAATTATATATATTTTTTAAATGGTTGTGCACTTTTTTTATTTTATTAGTGATGCGAAGGATACCATAAATTTTACTATAAGCTTACAAATTGACATACCACCAATCACAAAAAAGTAATTTAAACATTGATTAATTAGGTTGTTCAAGTTCATCAATCATAGTTATTGTCATATCATATTGTGAAAATTTTGTAATAACTTTAGCTCATTTTCTCTTTTCAATTTTATTAAGACTTCCAAAATACAAGATCAATAGAAACCTAACCCAATTGAAATCCTAAAATATTTCAAAAAAATGTTGTAATAGTTTGAGACTTTAGTTTTTGTAAACCGATATCCTAGAAAGCCACACACTAAATACTCTCTCTCTCTCTCTCTCTCTCTCTTAAAAACACAATATAAAATTAAAAATTAGATTACAACTTTACTTAATTATGCCTCGTCACATATCTAAAATAAAATATATTTTTTAATTATAATATATGACGGGACCAACGAATCCGTCTCCCGACGACGATCTCATCAATACAGACGAGGATATCGTCTGACGAGCCAAATGAATACCCATGTTATTGACGAGAACAACTCTGCCATTCAATATGGCCAATTATACCCAGAGCGGTTACAGAACCAGCTGTATGAGCCGTTGGAATACATTGAAGCCACATAACAAAGCATAAAACGTTACTAAGAGGAACATTAAGGCCACCATAACTACTCCAACGGTCAGGAGCTGCAAAAACATATATAAGGCCCTCACAATATTAACACAAGGTACGAAAATACTTAGACAAATTTACTACTATTCTGCAACTCTGTTTTAACTTACAAAAAGATTTCTTTGTTTTGACTTTGGCATCGGAGACGTTGTGGCAGACATCACACCGGTAACCATCTCTGAGGATACACTTACATAGACCGGGGATTGATTCCATCTGCCTACTCTGACTGACGAACTTACGCTTCGTCAATATATTTTTATTTCTTTATATTAAAATTTATGGTTTAACTATAATATCCAATTCTTTATATGAAATTAACATTAGTTTAATTAATATTATTCATCAAATCATATATTCAATGTATCAAATTAATCCTGATTTTTTTTAGAAGGAAATTAACCCTGATTTGATTACTATTAAACAATTTTTTTTATTTAATTTTTTTTTTTGAGAATCTATTTAATTAACATTTATGTATAAAAGATCCCACATAAATTTTTCCTATTAAGCTTTAAATTCTCTTGGGCCGCCTTTGAGGGTATATTAAAAAAAAAAAAAAAAAAAGCCCACTCCTCACATATGCCGTTTAGCCGGAAATAGTATATCTCACATTATTCGTGATCCGCCCTAGTGGATGCCGATGGAGCATTACCTTCATACTTTACACTAAATGAGGCATGTTTTGCATGTCCAATACTAGTTAATTCAATTGCCCGCACTTTCCAAGCATAAAAACAACGAGGACAATCAAGACTTTGCCTTTGTCGTTACTTTAGGCAAATTGCGAGGCGGTGATCTCTCGTTTTTTTCCAATGTGTCTTTTAAAAAGAGCAACAAAATCATAAAAGAACTAGGTTGTGTGTAATTAAAATTAACGGAAAATTATTATGTACTCTTAGAATATTATGAATGTGTACTTTCACCTCTCACATGAATGATGTGTTTTACTAATTAAATTCATGATGGGACCTACTATTTATGTGAGAATAGAAAGTACGCATTTATGTGAGAATAGAAAGTACGCATGATGTGTTTCACTGTGAATGACACTTTTTTATATATATAAAGTGAGTTTGTAGTTTTTACCCAAAGGAATAGGAAAATGAGAGTTTTGAAGCCAAAGTAATTTTTAGGTTTTTTTTAAAGCAAGTTATTTTTTTCCTCTTGCATTTATGTTGGGATACATTCATTAATTTCATAATAGAGTTTACCATAAATATGAAAAGAGGAAGCGCGATTTATTCATACTCCAAAAATATCTAAAAATCTTCCTCGAAGCCAACGCTTTATTTCTTATAGTTGGTATGACTTCAATTCTTTTTCTTCATCTTCCTCATTCCTGCTTTGTTTTGCACTTTTGCTCCGACACCCTCAGCGTAGACTAGTTTGATTGTGGATATAAATAAAGGCTAGATGCTTGACGTGCTCGTGAGACTAGAGACTGAATTCCAAACTATGGCATGAGGCACTCAATGTGACTTGATAAGTTGTACTGGTTTCTCCTTTTGAGATCCAATATAAGAAATGGTACTTAAAGCGATAATCAATCATTAATTATGATTGAAAAATGCAACATTTTTCCTTCCAAAATTTTGGAGCACTTGGGGTAATAAAAAGGTGGTGGGGGTGAAGTTTATTCATAAAATTTGACCTTACATTGTTACTATTCCCAATTCATCCCACATTTCCACCACCGGTTCCGTAATTCAAGCTATGCATTTTGATTAATAATTTGATTAGACTGCACTGGTTATTTGACATGATTTATAAAAGTTGAATGAAATTCATCCCAAGACAAAAAAAATTATTATCAAGTTCGTTTGGAAGACTCTTTCCCCCTCTCACATGAGGGTTACCTGCTTAGGCCACTTTGACAGTTTGACTTAAGCTTAAGGCCTCAATTATAATAAGGTCCTACCCTCTTTAGCTTTAGAATAAGGTCTCGCTCCAATTATAAAAAGACCCAAAAAGTCCAGAGAGAGAGAGAAAAATAGGGAAATAGAGAGAGAAAGTGATTATTGTAAAACCGATAAGTGTATTCCTAAAAAACTATGCTCCTTGGCTAGCCCAAGGAAGAACTTAAATAAAAATTTCTCTTTTCTTGTTATAATTCTTTACTAAAACTGTTATTCTTGCCAATTTTCTTTCTCTAATTACCAAATTGTGGCTACAAGAGCTTAAAGGGTTGACTTTGACCATTCACCTCTACAAATTAGTTGTATTAGGCCTTCATCCTAGCCCAGTCTCATCCAAGTTGGACCAATCGGCTAGTTTTATCCTCTACAGTATCGAATCATCAATAACAATTAATTTTTCCTAACAGTTTGAGATTTTAATTTTTGTAAACTAATATCATATATGGTAGATTGTCAATAACACCCCAAACAATCTCTATATCTTTCTTAACACTAAAATCAATTTTGAAAATTAGATTGCAACTTAATTTAACCATGAATCACTTTATCCAAGATAAAGTAAACCTTATTTTTATTAAAAAAATAATAATAATAAAGTTTCATTTTTTTGGTTGAATTTAATACTTGAATCATAATATTTGATTTTCTAAATGAAATTAACCTTTGTTTAGTTAGTACTAATTCATAAAATTGTGTGTTTAATACATCAAATTAACCTTGGTTGATTAATATTAAAATAAATAAATTTATTTATTTAATATTTAAATATAAAAGACCATATTTAAATTTATCATCTTAAATCTCGAACTATATCGAGCCACTTTGAGACCAGTTGTCATTTGAAGATGGAATTTGTTCAATAGGCCTAATAATCTTTTTCTAAAGAAAGAGAAACTCGAGTCAAAGTTTAAAGAAAACACACATCTTCTTGTAAATGGTTTAGACTTATCAACCCTCACATTTTTCCCATCCATGATACAAACACAAGCAGTTATTATTTGCTAGAATTCTTGAATTGCGAAAAGGGTATTTTATTTCCTTCGTCTGAAATATTTGCTGCTTACTAATTCCCATAAACTATTAGTAGTGTGTGGTATTATTAGAAAATCCATTGCTTAGCTTGCCTCTAGACTCTGGTACAGTCCAGCACTAATAATAATTTAATTAAGTGCATTGTTTGGCAAGATTCTATAATGACAATGACTACAATGCTATAATATGATCCATGAGGCACTTTTTTTATGACTTAGAGGTTCAACATGCTCCTATGATTAAAAACCATAAATATTTTCTTGATCAATCAACACGGTAAGCAATATCAGCCAAAAGGGCCAAAACCGACACCCTTGAAAAATTGTCGGTCAGGACGTAATAATTACTCCCAAGGGTCAATTAAATTTTTTTTGTTGCTCCTTTTTTCAGACCTTGCAATGCCCCTTCCTATTTGGTTAACACAATTTGAGAATTTAAGATATATATATATATATATATATATATATATGAATTTTGAGAATTAAAATAGAACACTAATCTTCTGTCCCCTTACATGCTAAAACGGTAACCAATCGAGGGTCTAGATGAGCCATATCAAAAAATAAAATAAAAATAATACTAACAATAAAGGATGTAGAAATTTAAATAAAAGGAATAGGAGATTTTTCAATGCACAAATGAGTCAAATTAAGCAGTTTGGACAGATTATTATTGTCAAAATTAACACGTTTTTTTCATATCTTTT
Source organism: Quercus aquifolioides (assembly GCA_019022515.1). Lineage (NCBI taxonomy): Eukaryota > Viridiplantae > Streptophyta > Magnoliopsida > Fagales > Fagaceae > Quercus > Quercus aquifolioides. Next base: position 42,458,643 of record CM032334.1, on the reverse strand, counting down.
TTTTTTTTTGGGGTTGAGAAGCAATTTCATATCAATTCTATGTCATTAATTTACTCATGACTTACCAACCAGAACAGACTTTGTAGCGAAACTCTAATTCCTAGCAAGGTAGGACCCAGATGGCAACTTTTGATGAATTGCTAGAGCTTTTAGTGCAGGCAAACTCTACCTTTGCCAGCAAGTTCTTGTAAAATTTCACGTTTCTTCCACGACTTCACATATGACTAAGAGGTTCAATGAAATGTATTTACTTAGATTTCAAACCATCTCAAATTATTTTACATTTTTTTTTTGGACGGCTATTTTTTCCAAAATTGTATTTGGTGATGACCAAGACAATTTCTTCCATTGACAGTGACTCAACTTAATTAACCTTAAAAAAATTAAAATGACCAAGACAATAACTTCCATTGACATTGACTAAACTTAATAAACCTTAAAAATTAGAACCATTAAAATATTGATGGTTATAAGAAGATGCAAAGTGGTCTTCCATGAAATACAAGATAATCTTATTATGCGTGCACTTGGATTAGGCATTTTCCTCAATTTGCGTGTTTAGTGTTTTTTTAATGAGTTCTATGGATACTGTTCATATACCACCAAACTCAATAAAATACAAATTTTTAGATGAATTTGGATCCCACAACACTATTCATACATTTAAAAATTATTTTGTTACTATATTTTCAACAATAAATTTTCAATTTTCAGCAAATAAACGATATCTAAATACACATCTAAATATGAAAAATGATAATTACCGATGATGGTTTGTAAAGAATTTGATTAAAATGACAATCTTCCAAATCACAACGAATACTTTTATATACTTTGAGCACCACTAACCAATTGCTGAAGGCGTGACAGAGTTAAGAAAAGGATAATATTGTACTTTGTGTTTGTGGTGGTGTCCAGCAAAAGAGAAAAGGAATAAAAGAAAAGTGATAAAGCATATGCAATTGGACGTGTGCATGTCCCCCCTCAAACGCAAAGATGGGGTCGGTGGATCGATCCAGCAAGAAGAAAAGCAGAAATCAGTAAAGCGCAAAACGTTAACTGAGGCCATAAACATTTTAGTATTTTACCTCGAATTACATGTTTGACCTTAAATCCCAACTCCCAAACTCTCTTTTTTTTTTTTTAGTCAAAATCATTTAAGGTTACAACTTAAATAAGTAAAATATTATTAATGTTACTGATTTTACTTTTAAAAAAATTTACGAACTCAGGGGATGGCTTACATAAATAATGCCACATTCTCACTTAGGTTGTTTTTGGTTGGATGGAAATTGATTTCCAGAAAATATTTTTTATATTTACGGAGTTTTTGGAGCAACAGAAATTGTTGGTCAATCGAAAATTGTTTTCTCGTTGAACGTAAATAAAGACACTTCTGATAGAAATGGTTTACACTTGCAGTTGCCGTAAAACATTTTCCACCTCATCCAAAACTCATCAACCAAACCTCCACCCTCTACCTTTCACTAACAGCCACCCAACCACCACCCCACTATCATCTGCGGTCTCTAGCCTCCAACAAACTCCACCGGCCGCTGCTATGGTTGGTTGCTGATCACAATTTTTATAAAAATTTAAAACTCTCTTTTTTTATTAAATATATGCTGGGAGATGAGAAATATGGAAAAATAATAGAAAATATAGTTTTCATAACATTTTAAAGAACGCAAATAATATTCGAAAATATTTTCAGTGCAAAAAATATTTTACATTGAACCAAATACAACCTTAATTATGATATTACCAATTAACTCAATTGGTAAAATTTCTTGGTATAGGTGTAAATCCTATTGCCTTTTGAGTCAATCAATCCTCTTGATATGCTTCACCCTGAATAGAAGTCACTCGCCATGCATGAAGCTTTAACAGTTTCACATCATCTCAGATTCCAATAAGGGGTACACACTATAGTGGTTGTGCGTGAAAGGAGGTACATTTTAAAGGCATGCAAAAGCGACTGTGATGTGGTTTTGCAAGTTGCAACATTAATCCAATGCTTGTGGAAGAAGACCTAGCATGACAATTTTTTCGATAGGGAACCAATATTACTACTTGTGAAAGAACCCGAGAGTGGCTACGTACTTTAATTACATGGCCAAGGAGGTCACTATGGCCTACAACAAGGCCACCCTTAGCCTTCACATGCCCAACACCAAGTTCAACTTCGTCCTTATCGTTGCTCCAATTAACGAATGCACATTGTTCCAAAGCCTTTATCGAATTGCTTTTTGAGTAGGGTTTCGACACTAGAATGGGAGGAGTGGGGCAGTGGCAACGTGATAGCTGATGTGGCAAATCTCTGTACATACAATTGTAAGTTTCATGTAATAAATTTGTAGTACCTCTATTAATATTCAATAAATTACAACATAAAAAAAATAAATGTCATAAATTGAAATTCATTAAAAAATTAAATAAGTTACGATAGGTCAATGTTCTATTAAAGATTAACATGAGTCCAAATCTTTTGTCCCACTTTTCCTGTTTTACTCTATACTCTACTAATAAATACTTGACACGTGTTCACCTAATTAATTAAATATTACTATTAATTAAGGACAAGGCTTATGTCCAGTGAAAATTTTCACTGGACACGGCAAGATTTGGACACATGTCCAAGAGTGGACATGTGTCCAGTGAAAACTTTCACTGGACACAAGCTGGTCCCATTAATTAATAACTGTAGTATTAATAAGTCAATAATGATAGTATTTAATTAATTAGGTGAACACGTGACAAATATTTATTGGTGGAGTATAGAGTGGAGTAGGAAAAGTGGGACAGAAGATTTGGACTCGATTAATATCGCACCTCTTATACGTTTGGGCAATCTTTTAAAATATTTAACTATTGGCTAAATCAAAAAGAACATACATGATAAAAAATAACATTGAAAGGTAATAAACTTATTTTCTTGATAATGAAAGGTAATAAACTTATTTTTTTTTACTAAAAGAAGTTTCTTTTTTATTGCCCATATAAGCAATGTTATAAGCCTTTTAAATACAAGTTTTTAATAATTTGACTCTAATAATTCTAGCTAAATACAAAATATTTTGATATTTATTATTTATATTATACATTTTTGTCTGCAGATTGCATTAAATGGAAAATTGACTAATAAACATATAGTAATGTTATAGTCACAAATTATTTTACAACATTTTTACAAACAATAAATTTTTACTGGTTCTTATTTTACTGGTTCTTATTTGAGTTTACTATTAATATTACTTTTTATTTACCAACAATCACTCATCATTTTAGTAATTTATAAAAAAAACTTTGTAAAATAATTTGTGCTGTGATAATATGCTATTAATCAGGCATATGTCACTATAATTGGTCGTACAAATTTATGTGGATTAGCATCGGTATTCTAGTTGTTGGTGGTGTATGATTGACTGTCCCATGAATAAGAACCATCCAAACGGACCACCAAAACGAGCAATCCAAATTATATTCCATTTGGAATGGAATAGACACGTGGGGCAATATTTTATGTAACGTTTTTTCTACGTCCTCACTCATAGAGGATTTCATTACAACAATCGAAGGTGAACCTGGGAATCAAAGTGCTAAAGCCTAAAAGCAGACAGAGGACACAGAATTTAACGGCATCAACGGGAAATTTTTTTATAGAGTGGAATATGTGCTTTGCTTGCTTTGCCCTCGGTCACTACAAAAGAGAAAAAATCAATTTCAAAATAGACAAGGAAGGACATGAACGTGTTCTTTTAGTATTACCACTCCATGGTCATCATCGTCTAATTTTTTTTTTAAAAGAAACAACCAATGTGGATCCCACTGCCACGTTTCATTCCTCACCACACAAAAGTGTCCGTTTGAAACCGTTTAGTTAGCTCAAATTGAATTTTTTTTTTCCCTGAGTGTAGCAAAAATATTAAAAAATAAGTTGAATAATACCGTGAGACTTATGACTAGTATTAAAAAGTGTAATAGCACCTATAAATAGTAATAAAAATAAGTTAAAAGTGGAGATAAATTGAAAAATTCAGCCTACCCCAATCTCGAACAAAATATCACAACTTTTGTCAAGATTATTTTAATTGATTACATGTAATTTTCATGTAACCTCGCTATCTTTTCTTAATTATTCATAGTTTTCCATTCAGACAGTTGTCAAAAAAAAGTTGTGGTTTAAGTTAAGGTGTTAGAATTTTTGTAAAAATATTTAATTTAGATGAACTAAAAGTCATATAAAAAAAAATAATACTCCAAATATAATAAATATAAAAAAATATAAAGAAAGAAATGGCTTTTGCTTTCGTCAGCCAGTTGAGCATCCAGATCTTAACAGACCAAAGAGACTAAGAGAGAGAGAACCTTCCCAATCTCTTTCTCTCTCTTACAAACAGAATTAGAAAGAAAAGCATAGAAATGAATTGGGTGAGAAAGAAAAGGAGAAAATAAGAGAGACCCAGAAGAAAAGAAAAGAAAAATTCTTCACCATGAGAGCTCATCATAATTTGAGCTTCTTTTTTATTCTGATATCATTGTCTATACCTTTCACTCCAAAATGGGTTGCTGCTGCTGCTGCTACTAATATTCTAAACGCAACCAGAAATGGTGTTGAAACTCACAGGAGAATTCTGCACCAACCATTGTTCCCAGAAGGTTCAGCACCACCACCTGGAACGGACTCAATTCCACCACCGTCACCACCGCCACCGACGGTGCCATCAGACAGCTCAAATGTGCCGAGCTCGGAGTACCCATTTTTCCACGAAGGAGGACCAACCCCAGATCAGAGTCAAACACCACCTTCACAACCCAATGGAACCATGCCAATCCCAGTGGCAACAACACAGCCAACAAAGCAAACGAAAACAGTGGCAATCGCAATCTCAGTCGGAATTGTCACTCTGGGAATGCTCTCCGCACTCGCATTCTTTCTCTACCGCCACCGTGCAAAGCACCCACGCGAGTCTCAAGCTCAAAAGCTTGTTGGAGGAAGTTCCAGAGATAACAGCAACAACTCAGCCCCACCCTCGAATTTTCTGTACATTGGAACAGTGGAGCCGAGCCAGCAAAGAGGTTCAATCACTGATGGGAGCAGAGGAGAAGACAATGGAGCTAACAGGTCGCCTTATCATAAGCTGAATTCGGATAAGAGATCTGATCTGTATCGGCCTAGCCCTGAGTTACAGCCACTTCCACCACTCACAAACCCTGTCTGCAATGTCAATTCCTCTTCATCCGATGAGGAAAGCCACGACACTGCTTTTCATTCACCCAATTGCTCTTCGATCAGTTACGATGACAATAGCTACTACACTCCCAGTTCGCGTCTAAGTTGTCCACCTAACAACAACAGCAACTACTACAACAACAACAACAACAATGGTTTTGCCAAAACCGACACTTATGGTGCCAATTCTGTTATTCCTCATTCCAAACGGACTTCTCCTAAATCTCGGCTTGCGGCCCCGCCTCCATCGCCACCGCATGCGTCGCCTCCTCCTCCGCCTCCTCCGTCAACGCCGCTACCTACTCGTGTGGTGGACTTACAACAAGTGATTCCAAATCCTCCAGTGAGGCCAAAATTCTCATCGCCACCGCCGCCACCAAATATGGCGCGTCTTCAATCAATAAGCTGTGTGTCTAAACAAGTCTCCGAAGCGCCAATTCCGCCCACTCCTCCTCCTCCTCCACCGCCGCCGCCGCCTCCGCCTCCTCCTCCACCGCAATCATTGCCGCAGCGGAAAGTAGGACTTCCAGAAACAAGTGTTTCTGTTACTCCAACTCCTTCTTCTGCCCAAGTATCAAGGAAGTCATTGTCCTGGAATTCAAGCCCCAAACGCAATTTTGAGAATGAAATAACAACACCAGCACCACAAAGTAGTAATAAAAGTTTGAGCTCTTCTGAGAGGCTTGATTCAGATGAGAGGGAAGGAGCAAAACCCAAGTTGAAGCCTCTGCATTGGGACAAAGTACGGGCAACCTCGGACAGAGCCACGGTTTGGGACCAGCTCAAATCAAGCTCATTTCAGTAAGTAGTGAAATGTACACCTTTTTGTGATTTATCCCATAATGCTTATTAGTTTAGTTTGATCATTGATGTGATACGATATTTGTTTGTTTTCGTTACTTTGCAGATTGAATGAGGACATGATGGAGACTCTTTTTGGCTGCAATTCGGCGAATTCAGTTCCAAAAGAGGTTACTAGGAAATCAGTGCTCCCTCCTGTTGAACTGGAAAACAGGGTGTTAGACCCAAAGAAGTCACAGAACATAGCTATTCTATTAAGAGCACTCAATGTAACAAGGGACGAGGTGTCTGAAGCTCTTTTGGATGGTAAGTTATGTTTCATTCTTTCCCATGTCTGATAAATGATTATAAATTCCGTATTCTGCTTAGACGATATATAGAAAAAAAAAAATTCAAAATCCCATTTTCTCTGATTTGATCTAGACATAAAGGAATAGATAAGTTATAATGGGCAACCATATTTTTTTTATTACTTACAAAATTCCAAAAGTTATGAAGTACTCTACAGTCTATAGATATCAATTAGCACAATTTTTTTGAGGCAGGAGGGCACGCAATGTAGCTTAGTGTACCAACAAAAAGCAGAGGATAAAAGATGTCAAAAGCAGAAATAAGAATTGAAGAGCTTAGAAGAAGTGTAATCATGTTTATAATCATAACGGTAGTAAAAGCGTTATAGCAAGATCATATCAGTTACATCATTATGTTAGATTTCAAGTAATCATGTAAAATCCCCATCAAAATGACTACCTTGCTTCAGGAAATGGAGATTTCCAAAAAAGACATTAGTATTAGAGACCAAATGAATGTTCATTGCTTCTCATGTTATAAATCATTCTACTAGATTTTGGTTAGTAAATACTAGGTCATTATGCCAAGCATGCTCCAACCTATCATGCCCTAGATCTTTTTCTCAGTAGAGAAAGCATGACCATGATTTCTTTTTTTAGTTGCTTCCCCTTTTTTTTGTCGATTTATTAGATCCGTTTGATTTACGCAATTCATTATATCTCTTATGCTCCAATTGAAGAAACCAGGTTCAAAAACCTTCATGCCTTCATCATCTGGCACACTTTCACCATAAATTAACCACAATCACTTGTCAAGAATGTAGAGAAGCTCAATTAAGTATAGTATCCCAAACAACACCTTAGTGACACTTTGAACAGGTAGTTGCATATATCTAAAAAGTAAAGTAATTAAGTAACTTGGATATTTACCAACATCTGGGTGTTTCATTTAAAAAGGGGACACCGTTTCCATATTAACTGTAGTACAGATAATGCAGCTCAATAACTTCAATAATGAAATTACAAGAAACTTTCAAATTACAACTACCTAACTAACTAGACTTGCCTACTAACTGCCAAAAAAGGATAATTACCACAATTACTGCTATTAAGATTACCACAGAAGCCACACCAGTCTATATATTCCTAGCATTGTATATTGGAGAACAAAATGACCAAAAGATATGTGTAAACACTGCAAAATCAAAGCGCATGACACACTTGCACAAGCATGTATATATCGAAAGACTAATACACTACCAAAAATCTTCCCTATATCTAGAACGTTATTTTCACTCAGGTGTTTTACCTTTTTCATGATCAGATCTTCTGTTGAGACTGTGAGTGTCTAGCTTATGCTAAATCAACAGAGCCCTCCCTATCTATTCTTTGCCCCCCAATTGTCCATGTTAAGCCTTATTTGTATTACATCAGATTACCTGAGCTAACAATCAGGACTCACAACACATAACCAATATGACATATGCTACTAGTGGTGCTGTATTAGTTTGCATCTTCTTCTTCTGCTTCTTCATTTCCACACACTTCCCAGCCCCCCCCCCCCCCCCCCCCGATTCATATGCAAATGTATGGAAAAGCCACACAGAAGGTGCTTCCTAGAGCACAGTCCAATGAAACAAATCTGCTGATATATAGCCATTCCGCATAAATATTGCTTGAGAGGTGTTCTATATGACAATCTCATTACATCACTAGTTTCTGTCTACAAAGTACTGAAGTACGAAATATAAACATATTTGTTGAAATCTTTACCATGCTCATTGCCTTTGCATCCAACTTTCCATCTAGATCCTGTATTTTTAGTCTGAAGCATCATTTGCTTTATTTGTTTGGGCGCAACAGGTAACCCAGAAGGCTTGGGTGCTGAGCTTTTGGAAACTCTGGTAAAGATGGCTCCAACTAAAGAGGAAGAGATAAAACTTCGAGACTACCGTGGTGACATCTCAAAACTAGGGTCTGCAGAGCGATTTCTTAAGGCAGTACTTGATATCCCATTTGCGTTTAAAAGAGTTGAAGCCATGCTATACAGAGCTAACTTTGATACAGAAGTCAAATACCTGAGAAAGGCTTTTCAAACCCTTGAGGTACTTTGGCTAAAAGTTAACAATTAACAAGTTTTAATGACATGTTATTTTGATCTGTTGATTTCATGAATTTTGACTTGTAGAAACTCAAACCTTAGATTTATTATTTGTCAGGAAGCAAGTGATGAATTAAAGAACAGTCGATTATTCCTTAAACTCCTTGAAGCTGTTCTCAGGACAGGAAACAGAATGAATGTTGGAACTAACCGTGGTGATGCTAAAGCTTTTAAACTTGAAACACTCTTAAAACTTGTAGATATTAAGGGAACTGATGGGAAGACCACATTGCTACACTTCGTGGTCCAAGAGATTATTAGATCTGAAGGCACAGGTACCGATTCTACAAATGAGAATGTTCAAGAAAAAGTGCATCAAAAGTTGGAGGACAGTTTCCAGAAGCAAGGATTGCAGGTTGTGGCTGGGTTAAGCAGAGACCTCGGCAATGTCAAAAAAGCAGCAGGAATGGACTCAGATGTCTTAAGCAGCTATGTGTCAAAGCTTGAAATGGGACTGGACAAAGTCAGATTGGTTTTGCAATATGAGAAGCCAGATAAGCAGGGAAAATTCTTCAACTCAATGAAACTATTTCTGAAAGAGGCTGAAGAGGAAATTGTTAGAATCAAGGCCGATGAAAAAAAGGCTTTATACCTTGTGAAAGAGGTCACAGAATATTTCCATGGGGATACAGCGAAGGAGGAAGCCCATCCTTTCAGAATCTTCATGATTGTAAGAGATTTTCTAGGCATACTAGATCAAGTGTGCAAGGAAGTGGGGAGGATGCAGGATAGAACAGTGGTGGGTGCTGCCAGATCTTTTCGGATATCTGCAACTGCTTCACTACCAGTTCTCAATAGGTATAGTGCGAGACAAGATTCAAGCTCGGATGAGGGAAGTTTGTCTCCTTGAAGTTATGTGAATATCAAGTAATGAACCTCTTAGAAGTCCAATCAAATTTTAGCACATACTTCCACGGTTATAGACTCATTATGAGCATTCAGAGGAGTAGGATAATGGAGATGTGAAAGTACTTCAGAAGGAATCTGTTATTGTCAAGAAAATCCCAGTCCATGGATAGAGGTACCAGTCAATTAACAAGGTGAGGCTTGTAAGAGAAGAACAAGGTTTTGTGTATGAGATCACAAATGCATAAAAGTCAAATGTTGGGCATTGAAGATTTACTATGATAGAAGAGCAAGCTCTATCTGGAAGAAAAGGGCATCAAAAGACAAAGACATGATATTCCTTTCACTGAAGTGCACAGTCGAATGAAGCAATTCTAAATGAAAAAAAAAAAAAAAAAATAGATGTCTTTTGTTCCTTAATCCAACACATATGCCATAGTTAAGATGGGTTTATCTTCTTTTAGATCAGATTCCCACACATTTTCAAGAAATCAGAATGTTTTGATGTTACTTACGATGCTTTTATCTGCATTTATTTGATCAATTAGTAATAATAATAAGTAGCCGTTTTTTCAGCATTTCTTTTTAATGATTTCCCTGGAATTTGGACAAGAATCTGCTTGAATTGTTTGCTCTTTTGAGTGGGGAATATAAAGCCTACTCAAAGTGCGGTCCTTGTTTAGCAAGGAACCAAAAAGAAATCTATAAAATAAAAAACCGTATAAATCCAGCTAGGCTTATCAATGAAGGGATTGAAGCTTTTCTATGTTGAAGGATAGAGGACAAAGATGGGTGGCTGGTTCAGCTTCAGCTAAATCAACCCAAGTTAATCAGCTCAATTATTAGCCACTCTCAACATGGTTCCAAAAACTTCAACTCTATCCTAATGTTATCAGAATTATGTGAAAATTTCTGATGGGTGCCTTAAAATGTTTTTCACATTTTATAAACTACCATTTTTAATAAAATGTGCTCAAGCTATCAAACAGTTAATGATGAAAAATGAAAAGAATAATAAGTGTAAAGAATGATAAGGAAGAATAGAGAGATGGAGAGGAGGAGAAGAAAAAAAAAAACACTACATAAACGTACCAAAAGATGAAAGCTCCATTTCTGATAGATGCAATGCAATCTTTTATTATAGAGTGGCGAGTTTTGTTCAACTTCAAAACTTCAAGCTAAGGCAAGGGTTAGAGAAACGACATAGTCTCATCACACTCTTAAATGGCGCCATGCCAAAAATAAAATTTCCTTCATCTAAGACAATTTTTTTCACGTAAACGATGAGCTTTGGCAGCCAAGGCCTAGTCAACCCTGGACTCTATATGACAACAATTATTTCGTCGTTTAACTGTTTTATTTATTTTGTTTAGGGACTATACTTAAATAATGTCAATAGACGACACCAAAATTTTGTTTACACATTCCCTGCACAAATAAACAAGTGCTCTTACTCATGACTCATGAGTGATAGAGATTGCTCAATGCTCAGTCATCAACTGGTGGTATATTGCAGTAACAATCATAGTATTAGGTGTATGAATAGGACATCAAGGTCCATTTGACTGCATCTGTGGGCATCTAATAAGGAATATCTCCATTTGATGGACCCAAATTTATGTGAGTTATAAATGACAAGGGCCTCAGTTTTAATTTTCTTTGAAATGGACAACCACTTCTTTGTGAAACATTTTGCTATATGCCTCAATTCAAATGTCAAATCAGCTCCAGCTAAAACTACAGCTGAGAGGTTATTAAACTCCTTACAAAAATCTTGTGCGGTGCGGTTTGTTAAATTACTGATTTATATATTATTAAAAATTAAAGTGTAGTATTTAAGTGTGGGGCTCGTGGGCCTGAAAGTCTCGGCTCACCTTTAGGCTGGCCCAAGGCCCATGCCGAGGAGTGATGGTTGTCCCAGGCAGTTGTCTAGGGGCTTTTAGCCCTATGAGCCCACGCCGAGGACGCCCCCTTCCTCGGCATACCTATCCTAATCCCAGGTGGGGGACAAACCCAGTATAGGTGGTCACATCCACACTTAATGCATCTACCTAACTCCCCTGACGATATTAATGCTGAGAGGACTCCTGAACAGCGCAACCTTGGGTGCTGCGACCCACAGTAAGGTGGGGAGCGTGGCTGATGGGACAGGTCCTTAAGCAGTGGTCTGGATGATCGACAGTTGGAAGGCTAGGATCGACCGAAGGAGATATATAATGCAAGGTGCCCTTCAGAATGGGGGGCTCCTCGGCCGTCCGAGGAGCAACCCCAAGCCAAGAAGAACAGGGCTAAGTCCCCTCGAAGAAGGGAGCCTCTAGTGAACCGGTGGCAAGCCTGTTAGCGCCAAACCCTTCGTCCCACTCTCTAAAGAAATGTATTGTTGGGGGATCTACGACAAAACGAGCCCCTACAATTGGCGCCGTCTGTGGGAAGGGTTAGTGCGCTGGCCGGTGCAACCGGCGATCGTTCTAAGCGGTCACTTCGCAGAAAGTAAAAAAAAAAAAAAAGAATCGCAGTAAAAAGAAGACTCAACAGCAAATAAAAAGAGAAGCTTTTTATTAGTTCATGAAAAGAAGATTACAAGATACAATCAGAGGCTCAGGCAGGCTTGTTTTACAAGCTTTATTACAAGCTAATCCTACAATCGGAGGCTCAGGCGGTCCGATTCTACAACTAGCTAGAGGGAGGGGGAAGTGTCAACCCGTGCTTTTATTGGCATCAAGAGAATGGGAGAACTTGACAATAAAAGCGGGGAAGGGGGCTGAGGCTGGCTCGCTTCAAGGCGGAAGCTTGAACAAAGCGAGGAGCAGATGCAGGGGCACCGGAATGTCCTCCCCCGTGATGTTTCCTTGATGCTCTCCAATCCTCCCGAGCGCTGGCCGTTGGAGACGGCAACACTCGGGCGCCAGCCATGACATGAGTTCGCGTGTCTCCTCCACCGGAGGTGCGCTCCGGGGAGAGACGTTAGGTACTTCAACAACGTCCCACCTGGCCACCGCATACGGCACTGCCAGTGTTACGCCCGGACTCTGCCGCACCGGAAGCCAAGTGGGGGCTGCGGCCACAGCGGCCCTTAACCCCATATCTCCCAACTTTGGTCACAATCCTGGCGGTGGTGTTAAAGGGGCTCAGAGGGGCGGAAGGACGTATTTCGAGTTGTGGTGGAAGGTCCATGGAATGAGGAGAAACATTCCCCCCCAGAACGCCTTATATAGAGGGCGAAAACCGGTGGGAGTTGAGCCGCGCAGAATTCGAAGGGAGGATTGTCAAACGGAATTAATTCTCACCCAATTCCAAGGGGATTGCCAACCGCCGGATTCGTGTTAATTCACGAGGGCATTAATGAAAACGCGTCTCGCTCACCGAAACCTCAAGCGCGGGGCACGAAAGGCCAAGCGACGCCTCGAAAACTAAAAGATGGGGAACACGAACTGGAGGCGAGGTCAACGTCACGTGTGAGGTCACAATCCGACCTGAGGAAGAATAGCTCCCAGCAAACGACCCGGGGACATCGTTACACCAAAAGCAAAACTCTCGAATCCGAGGACGAGCTCCTACTAAAGAGCGTTAGACAGAACCAAGGAACTGCATGGTCCTCGGACTCAGTCCTATGGGGAAACTGACTGCTTCAGAAGAGCTAAGCACTAGACAGAACCAAGGTATTGCATGGTCCAAAGACTCAAACCTATGGGGAAACTAGCTGCTTAGCCGACCACTATATCTTGAAGGCAGCAACTGTACCTAGGCCTTGCATGGTCCTCGGACCCAAGCCTACGGGGAGCTAGCCACTATCTCTTGAAGGCAGCAACTGTACCTAGGCCTTGCATGGTCCTCGGACCCAAGCCTACGGGGAGCTAGCCACTATATCTTGAAGGCAGCAACTGTACCTAGGTCTTGCATGGTCCTCGGACCCAAGCCTACGGGGAGCTAGCCACTATATCTTGAAGGCAGCAACTGTACCTAGGCCTTGCATGGTCCTCGGACCCAAGCCTACGGGGAGCTAGCCACTATCTCTTGAAGGCAGCAACTGTACCTAGGCCTTGCATGGTCCTCGGACCCAAGCCTACGGGGAGCTAGCCACTATCTCCTGAAGGTAGCAACTGTACCTAGGCCTTGCATGATCCTCGGACCCAAGCCTACGGGGAGCTAGCCACTATATCTTGAAGGCAGCAACTGTACCTAGGTCTTGCATGGTCCTCGGACCCAAGCCTACGGGGAGCTAGCCACGATATCTTGAAGGCAGCAACTGTACCTAGGCCTTGCATGGTCCTCGGACCCAAGCCTTCGGGGAGCTAGCCACTATATCTTGAAGGCAGCAACTGTACCTAGGCCTTGCATGGTCCTCGGACCCAAGCCTACGGGGAGCTTGCCACTATCTTGAAGGCAGCAACAGAATCTTCTATAGGAGACTAACTACTTACCGAAGAATTGAAGCACCAAGCCGACTATTTGGGGAAGAACCAACCAGCGGAAGGCCTTCTGGGGTATGAGGGCCGTGGATATCAAAACCCTCCTCCCCGTTCAAGGGAACGTGCAGCAGGATTTTGAGGAGCTATTGTGGGGCCCGTGGGCCTGGAAGTCTCGGCCCACCTTTAGGCTGGCCCAAGGCCCATGCCGAGGAGTGATGGTTGTCCCAGGCAGTTGTCTAGGGGCTTTTAGCCCTCTGGGCCCACGCCGAGGACGCCCCCTTCCTCGGCATACCTATCCTAATCCCAGGTGGGGGACAAACCCAGTATAGGTGGTCACATCCACACTTAATGCATCTACCAAACTCTCCTGGCAGTATTAATGCTGAGAGGACTCCTGAACAGCGCAACCTTGGGTGCTGCGACCCACAGTAAGGTGGGGAGCGTGGCTGATGGGACAGGTCCTTAAGTAGTGGTCTGGATGATTGACAGTTGGAAGGCTAGGATCGATCGAAGGAGATATATAATGCAAGGTGCCCTTCAGAATAGGGGGCTCCTCGGCCGTCCGAGGAGCAACCCCAAGCCAAGAAGAACAGGGCTAAGTCCCCTCGAAGAAGGGAGCCTCTGGGAAACCGGTGGCAAGCCTGTTAGCGCCAAACCCTTCGTCCCACTCTCTAAAGAAATGTATTGTTGGGGGATCTACGACAAAACGAGCCCTTACATTAAGTTTAAAAAAAAGAAAAGAAAAAAGAAGTGTAGTATTTAATGTTGCAATGTTCACATTGAATCATGTTAGTATTTATGTCATTCCTATCCTATTTCTTAAATTTATCCTACAATTTTAAAATATATTTTTTCAATTTTAAAATACTAATAAAACTAAGAGTGTGTTTGGGAAGCACGTTTTGCGCTTCCCAAACGCATTTGCGTTTCTATCTTTTTTTTTTTTTTTTTTTACTTTTCAGCATTCCCAGGACGTAAAGTCTGATTTTTCACTGTTCACGGTTACTGTGCGGCTACTGTTCAATGAACAGTAGCCGCAATTGAACAGTAGCCGCACTTGTTGACTTTTGTCAATGAACAGTGCATTTGTGCACTGTTCACAGACCCATAATTTTTACTTTTCAGCAACTTTTTTATTAAAAATGGGTCCCACGGTACTATTCACACATTTAAAAATTATTTTGCTACAGTGTTTTTAGTTTTCAGTTTTCAGTTTTCAGTTTTCAGCTGTATCCAAATAGACCCTAAAATTATTTCCAACCTATCTCCACTATAAAGCCCACTTTTTTTTAAATTTAATTCCACCAGTCTACTTCTTCTAAATTTAATAATAACTTAAAGCCCAAACCCAAACCTTTCAAACTGAAAACCCTTAGAAACCCATGGTTACTACCTCTTGATTTCCTTCCCTTTTGTTTCTCACGTGTTGGTTCCCCTTCCCACCTTCTAATGGTAGAATCCTCTCGCCCCTTTGGTTTCTCACGTGTTCCTTCCCCATCCCCACCTTCTAACGGCAGAATTCTCATGTGTTCCTTCCCCTTTCCCACTTTCTAACGGCAGCCTCTTTGTTTTCCTTACTCCTTTCCTCACAGTATATAAATACTGACAGAAGCTGGATGCTTCAGTTTAGGTATCTCTAAATCTTAGTCTGTTTTCTACTCTATTCTTTTTGCTTGATTGCTAGATGTTTTTTATTCCCTTCTTAATTTTTTTTTACTGCCTCTTGAGTGTTGTGATGTGACTCAGATTAGTCGTGTAGTTTATGCAAAATAAGGCAATATTGTTGCAGCTGAAACAATTTTCTGTGTGTTTATTACAATGCCAAATATTTTAGCAGATCTCCTTTGTGTATGAATCTGATCTCAATGTCGATTGGAGTTTTTTTGTTGTTGGCTGTGTTATGGGATGTAGCAATTCTTATATTTCAATTTGGGAGGAAGTTTTTTAATTTGAATTTTTCTTGATGTTAAATACCATCTTGGATCTATGAATGCTTTAGTTTTGTTAAAAAAGAAGAAGAAGGTTACTTGGTGATAAGTTAATTAAGAGCTGCAATTCTCAGGTGGTATAATAGAACTTGCTACAATTGAATCAGTAAGCCAATCAACTTTCAGTATTAAGGTATTCACTGCACACCTATACAAGAATTTGGTAGTTTTTAGTTGAGACAGAGAAAGAGAATACCCATTAGAAAAAGAAACGACACCCCCCCCCCCCCCCCCCCGCAAAAAAAAGATATGAAACCTTGTACTGTGAAAAATAGAACAGAAGTCAGATATTAAGATATTCACAAACTTCTCATGATATTTCCTACTTCAAATTAAGAAGACTATTACCCCAAAATAAATTTTAAGAACTCTTATGGCTATGACTCTTGTGACTCATTTTAACCTTGAAGTTTCTTAAGCCCAGCAAAGTAGAAACTAAATGAGATGAGAGGAGCTAATTGTTGAACAGTCAAAACTTATTGTATATCTTGATGAATATAAAAGTAACCACTGATAAAGGAAGATATGTTAGCCTATATATAAAGAAAAATTAATTGATCATTAATATCAAACATATTTCAGTTCTTTAATCACCTCTATTGAAATTAGAAGAGAGAAATTAGAAGAGAGGAAAACAGCATGAATAAATGCTCTGCTTGATTATATTGAAAACCTGATTAGTTTATATACATTGAGTCACTAACACATTAACAAACTTAACAAACCAGTCTACTAATAACTAACTCAAATATCACATGATCAACATGTGATGACTTAAATAGCAATAACAGTAAACATAAAACTACATGTAGCACAGCCGTGGCATTTAAACGACTTGCAACTTGTACTGGTATTTCTTCAATACCCCCCTTTAAGATGGAGCATATATGTTACTCATGCCCATCTTGTAGAGTAAGTTGCTAAACTGTTGGTGCCCCAAAGGCTTTGTAAGCAAGTCTGCCAATTGATGCTTAGTTGAGACATGGAAGGTTTTGACTAGACCATCTTGTATCTTCTCCCTCACATAATGGCAGTCAAGCTCTATATGTTTAGTCCTCTCATGATAGACAGGGTTAGCTGCAATGTGGATTGCAGCTTTACTATCACAGTACAGAAGAGCAGGTTGATCATGATTGATTGACAAGTCTTTAAGCTAGCCTTTTAACCATACAAACTCACTGACAACAGCAGCCATAGACCTGTACTCCTATTCAGTAAAAGACCTGGACACAGTGTGCTGCGTCTTGGACTTCCAGGCAATTAAGGACTCACCCAAAAATACACAAAATTCAGTGATAGATCTCCTTGTATTAGGATAGCTGGCCCAATCCGCATCACAGTAACCTTTCAAGTGCAAATCTGAGGTTGCTGAGAAAAAGAGACCTTGTCCAGGTGTCCCTTTTAGATACTTAAGGATCCTGTTGGCTGCTTAGAGGTGTGGTTGTCTAAACTGTGCAAGAAATTGACTAAGTTGATGCACACTGTAAGCAATATCTGGTCTGGTCAGGTCAATGTCAAATATAGCATCTTCCCAACAAGTCTCCTATACTGAGAAGGATCTGTTAACAATTCTCCATGATAGTTTGACAGCTTGGTGTGTTGCTCCATAAGAGATTTAATTGGCTTAGCTGCTAACTGTTCAGTCTCTGCTAGAAGCTCTAGAACATACTTTCTTTGGCAAACACTTATGCCTGTGGAGGATCGAGCCACCTTTAATCCCAAAAAGTATTTCAAAGGACCAAGATCCTTTAGCCTAAACTGATCATGAAGAAACTACTTGAACTCTGAAACAGCTTCAAGGTTATTGCTAGCCACCAAAATATCATCAACATACACTAAGATAACAATGATGACATTATTATGAACTCTTGTAAACATGGAGTAGTCAGATTTGGATTGAGTGAATCCATGGTTGATGATTGTGGTTGAGAGCTTCGAAAACCATTGTTTGTTGGCCTACTTCAGTCCATACAAGGACTTGGTGAGTTTGCAGACTAAATCAAGCTCCCCCTTGCTACCAAAACCAGGTGGACTTAGCATATATATTTCCTCATCAAGGTCCCCATGCATAAAAGTATTATTGACATCCAACTGAACCAAATGCCAATCAAGAGCAGCTGCAACAGCTAGTAGAGTCCTAACAATAACAAACTTCACAATTGGACTAAAAGTTTCATAGTAGTCCAAACCCTCCTGTTGAGTGTACCCTTTTGTCACTAGTCTAGTCTTGAATCTCTTAACACTCCCATCAGCTCTATGCTTGACTTTATACACCCATTTGCAACCTATAGGAACCTTATCAGCTAGCAAAGGTGTAAGCTGCCAAGTATTGTTGATTTCAAGTGCATGTATCTCATCAGACATTGATGCCTGCCACCTAGGATCTCTTGTAGCCTCAGCATAGGACTTGGGCTCAGCACAAACAGAAAGAGAAATAGTGAAAGCTCTATGAGGGATAGATAGCTTATCATAGGAAAGGACAGATTCGATAGGAAAAGGAGTAGTAGGTAAGGGTAGGGGGTTGGTTGAGGCAAGCTGACAGTGGAAATCTTAAAGGTAAGCAGGTGCTTTGTGAGGTCTGGAGGATTTCCTGGGTGTTGGTGGAGCAAGATTAATAGGCTCATGGACAGGTTGGACAGGTTGAACAGGTTGGACAGGTTGGTCAGATTGGACAAGTTAGTCAGGGACAAGGTCAAGTGTGACTGGATTAGGATCAGGATTGACATGTTGGTCAGTTATAGCATGTGGAGAATGGACAGTGGAATCAGGTATGTGAGGTGTATGGGTGTCAATCACTGGTTCAGAAACTTCCATTGGTGAATCATCAATAGTAAAAGTGGGAGGTGGAAATAAGGAACCAGCAGAAAGTAGAAGAGAATTAGAAGCATTGTTAAGATGAAAATCCATGGAATGAAAAGGAAAAATATGCTCATGGAAGACAACATCTCTGGACAAGAAAATGGACTTGGTTTCAAGATTGAACAATTTATATCCCTTGACACCATATGGATAACCAAGAAAGACACAGGGAAAGGCTCTAGGATCAAATCTAGATCTATTCCTAGATAGAGTAGATGCAAAACACAGACAACCTAGGACCTTAAGGTGAGAGTAAGATGGGACAATACCTAAAAGAATTTCATAGGGAGTTTTATTATTCAACAAAGGGCTAGGCAATCTATTAATAAGATAGATTGTTGTAAGGATGCAATCTCCCTAGAACCTTAGAGGCAGATTAGCTTGAAACCTAAGGGCTCGAGCAACACTCAGTATATGTTGGTGTTTCCTTTCAACAACTGAGTTCTGTTGAGATGTATCTACACAACTCAGTTGATGTAAGGTACCCTTGGAAGAGAAAAATTGAGGCATATGAAATTCAGGACCATTATCTGATCTCAAGGATTTAATTTTGATATGAAATTGAGTCTCAACAAAAGAAAAGAAAGACTGAATAACAGTTCTAGCATCAGATTTGAATTTCAGCAAATATACCCAAGTACATCTACTACAATCATCAACAATGGTTAGAAAGTATTTAAAACCATTAATAGAAGGAACAGAAAAAGGTCCCCAGATATCACAATGAACAAGATCAAAAATGGAAGAACAAATGTTATTTTCATTAGGAAAAGGAAGGCTTTTTTGTTTGGCTAAAGGACAAACAGTGCAAACAGGAAACTCTTTATCACAGAATGTTACATCAGGAATTATTGAGCTAATCAAGTGCAACCTAGATGCAGA
This sequence comes from Quercus aquifolioides, assembly GCA_019022515.1. Taxonomy (NCBI): domain Eukaryota; kingdom Viridiplantae; phylum Streptophyta; class Magnoliopsida; order Fagales; family Fagaceae; genus Quercus; species Quercus aquifolioides. Next base: position 42,439,174 of record CM032334.1, on the reverse strand, counting down.
AGGATGACCCATTCTATTATGCCACAAAATAGAGTTTGAAACAGTGGAGCTATTACATAAGACAAGACTACAATCAACAGCAACAGAGGAAGGAGAGTAAACACTAGGATGTGAGAGAACAGTGGGCATGAAATTGGAAAATTGAATTGGCATAGAAAGCTTTGCAGAGTTGGTTTACTATAGAATGTATAGACCACCATGCTTTCTACCTAAACCAATCGTCTTCCACTGGAGTAAGTCCTGTATAAAACAGAATTGAGATAGAAAATGCAGCAACACCTCAGATAATGTGTTAACTTCCCAATGGAGATAAGATTGAAAGAAAAGGAAGAAACACACAACACATTGTCAAGAATCAAATCACATGATAACTGCACTTGACTAACATGAGTGACTAAGACAAATTCACCATTAGGAAGTTTGACAGAGATGTGAGCTATAGAAGTAATTTTGGTAAGATATGAAATGGAATGAACCATGTGGTCAATAGCACTACTATCAATAATCCATTCATTAGGTAAAAGGGTAGGTAGAATGACAAGATTAGAAGAAAAAACTGAGTGATCTAAGTTGGTGGAAGAATGCAAGCAAGGAGGCATGGAAGTAATAGAGTATAGGCATTCAGGTTTATCTAAACTGTCAATATTAGATATAGGTAAAGTACCTGCAGTGTGAAAAATACCAGGTGGCAAGGATTTGGTGACAGGAGCAGTTTGACTGATGAGTGTGGCAGCTTGGTGAGTTCCAAGAGAAGAATCTTGATTGCCTTGTGATCCCAAGGTTTGGGCCTGCAATATGGACATGAGTTGGTGACACTGAGAAGAAGTAAGAGCCACTGTAGTAAACTCCTCCATACTATTTGCATTGTCCAGATTGGAACCTAGTGAAACCTGGTTGGCTGAGTGCCCCTTTTCTTTGTTCTTATACCCAGGAGGGTAACCATGAATCTTATAGCATTTTTCCACCACATGCCCGAGTATTCCACAGTGTGAACAAAGTGGCCTTTCCTTTTTTCCATTAGGCTTGTTGGTACAGTTACCCTTGTTAGATGAGGTATTAGAACCTCTAGAGAAGAGAGCAGCAGATTCAACTGCAATGGCATTGGAACCAACTCTTCTTGAGTGATAAGAGAGAAGACTTGATTCAGTGAAGGCAAGGGCTTCATCAGTAGGACCCGTCCCCTAACAGTTGCAAAAGATTCATTAAGCCCTATCAGGAAGTTCATAGTACACTCCTCTTCTTGATACTCAACCCGAGCAGCCATTGAACCACAGGTGCAAATACCACAAGAACATGAGGGAATTGGCTTATAATTAACCAATTCATCCCAGATTACCTTGAATCTTGTGTAATAACTACTCACAGAGAGATTATCCAGAGAGAGAGTACTCACCATTCTTCGAAGTTCAAAAACCCTAGGCCCATTGCTCTGAGAGAATCGATTCTTGAGATCTATCCAAACTTCTTGCGCAGTATTCAAGTAAATCACACTTGAAATCAGATCCTTGGACATCGAATTGATCAACCAAGAAAGAACCATTCTGTTGCATTTCTTCCAAGCAGGGAAAATTGGATCTGAAGAACTTGTTGGAACTTTAATGGTGCCATCAACGAAATCCGTCTTGTTCTTGGAATCAAGAGCATAAATGATAGATCGGCTCTAAGTAGCAAAGTTCTCTTTAGTAAGAGGATGATTAACCAGAATCAAGCCAGGATTCTCGCTGCTATGCAAAAAATAAGGATTGGATGGTTTTTCCCAAGTAGGCACAGAGGTTTGAGAAGTAGATGATACGGAATTTGTATTGGCAGATGCGAAAGCCATTGGAGAAGCTTGAACTAGGTTTTACAGTGAACTTAGTTTCAAATCAGAGAAAAGCGTGAGCAAAGAATTAAAGAAACTTTGCAAGAGGGATCAACAAAAGAAAAAGAAATACAGAGTGAAAAGAAAGCTTCAAGAAAACTCAACAATGGAGGATGAGTTAGGAATCGATGGAATACACCGAGCCAACTCACTCTGATACCATATTGAAATTAGAAGAGAGGAAAATAGAATGAATAAATGCTCTGCTTCATTATATTGAAAACCTGATTAGTTTATATACATTGAGTCACTAACACATTAACAAACTTAACAAACCAGTCTACTAATAACTAACTCAAATATCACATGATCAGCACGTGATGACTTAAACAGCAATAACAGTAAACATAAAACTACATGTAGCACAGCAGTGGCATTTAAACGACTTGTAGCTTGTACTGGTATTTCTTCAATAACCTCTGCCAAATCCACCCCCTCCCTTTCCCCCCCCCCCCCCCCCCCCACCACAAAAGAGAGAGAGAGAGAGAGAACCTCGATCACAAAGATGTCCATGTATCTGCAATAAGCAGTAACATTTAATTAACATTAAGATCATCAAAAGACTTCCTATTTTTTGTGATCATAACTTAAACTACCTTTCACTTTAACCCACATGAAAAGGACAACACTATTTTGCTGCAATCCAATGCCCATGTTTGTGTTCACTGTTAAATCATGTATCCATTCATTGAAGGTCACTATGTTGAATACATCATAGCTATGTTAAAGTATTGACTTCATGTTTGAGTCATGTGACAAACATCTAGCATTTACCATGTCATACAGTTATTTTATTCTTGAAAGCAAAAGTTCTTGATAATGATCATACAGTGTTACACTGCATTGAATTCTAAAACATTACATAAAAATAATTATTATATAATTAGACATAGATAGCAAAAATAAAATTCTAACAATATAAAAATGTTGAAGTCTGACTACATGATTATTATATAATCATTATTAGATATTAATTGGGTCTCAATCATATATTTTTATTAATTAGACACAGACAGCAAAAATCGCAACATGTTACAATACATATATCTTAACAAACTGTATCAAAAATCTGATCTCAATGTCGATTGAAGTTTATTTTTTGTTAGTTGTGTCATGGGATGTAGCAATTCTTATATTTCAGTTTGGGAAGTTTTTTATTTGAAGTTTTCTTGATGTTAAATACCATCTTGGATCTATGAATGCTTTAGTTTTGTTTTAAAAAAAAAAGGTTACTTACTGATAAGTTAATTAAGAGCTGCAGTGTGTAAAAGGATTCACATTTCTAAGATATTTCTAAAGGCATTTTTTTTTTAAACTATTTGCTTTGTCTTTGCCCATTAAACAATAAGCTAGATCAAGAGTTGCACTTATCAAGTTAAAAAAAAAAGAAAAAAAAGAAGAAGAAGAAGAAGAAGAAGATCAAGAGCTGCATATTAAGAAATTGATTCTTTCTATCTTTGATCTTAAAAAAAAGAATCAGATTCAATTCCATTTGCATTAACAAATTCTATTATTTTATATGGATTGTAAATAGTATAAAATGTCTTTTTTAATGAATGTTTTATGAATTATTATTTATATTAGTTTAAAATATTATTGATTGATGATTATGAAAGGGGGTTTTTATTTTTGCTCTATTTTATGCTTTGTCAATGGGTATCATGACAACAATCTAAAATCGACCTACCTTTGCAAGTAGAAAATTTGAGTGGAAAAAAATTTGTTTTCCAAATATAATTAAATGAATATAATCTCAAGTTTGGATGAGAATTCTACATAGTTAAGAAAGTTTTTGACTCTGTTATAGAAACTAACAAAAAAATTTAGCTTGAGAAGTGCATATTTTTTTAATATAGCAGAATTACAAATTTGATATCTAACTTCTGCATGTCGTAATACATTTCTCAACACCTTTTATTGACAATCTTATATTAGTGGTACTTCAAATGAACATAAGAACAACAAAGGAAGAAGATACAAAAAGTACTTTAAAGTTGTCTTTCAATTTATTGGAAATTGATATTTTAGCATTTATTGGATATTTGAGGATGTAAAGGATTGAAATCCTAATTTTAATTTTAATTTAAGTTTGATTTATATTTTCCATTTCGTAATTTAATGTTTCATATCAAGGATAGAAATCCTAATGTGAAATCAAAGATGAAGAAACAAAGAATTGTTTAAATCTTCGTACACAATAGTTTTCCCGTGCATCGCACAGGTTAGCGACTAGTTTTCCTAAAAGTTTAAGCTAATAGGAGATGGTAAATTTAATCCAACACAGTTGAATAGTTGGAGCTCTTAGCCATATTGACTTGAAGTTTTGGTTTTACATTAAGTTATCTCTCTTATGGTTTTTAATGCTGCAGATAATGAAAGTGTTTGAACTTCTAACACTAAATTTAGCAATTGTGCGCTCTCTTGTTTGATTTGAGACTTATTAGAAGGAAAATTATTAGGTATTCTCGGCGTACTATAAATGCGTAGCCCTCCTTCTCACATGAATAGTGGGTCCCACCATAAATTTAATTAGTGGAACCTACTATTCATGTGAGATGAGAGAATACACATTTATGGTACTCCGGAGGTATACAATAATTTCCTTTTATTAGAATCCGATCAATTCCACGGCTATTAGAGATCATACCAGAGCTAGAGAAAATGGATATTTTAATGTTGATTATAAATGCACTACTATAAGGTGAATTTTAAACGCAACTAACTATTACTTAAACGTTGAGCTAGTCGAATTGTCCATTTCATTAGCAATACACACTACTTTTTGGTCCATTCCAGGGAGTGACAAATGTATGGAAGGAAATGATTCTCTTATTTTTAATTCCACACTGAGATACAAAAGAACACCTTGAAGCAATATTTTCTCTACAAATAGGCAATTACAACTAATTTACAATTGAAACTGGTTCTAGGAGAAGCAAAGTTTGATGCCATGTAGAGCTAGCTAGCAATGGCCGACGAAAAAAATGGTGCTCCAGCGATGGTCTTTGTTCTCAATATTTTTTTCACAAGTATTCTCCACTTAATCTCATCCTTCTTGCTCTGTCTCCTAATTTTCTGCCTAAAGGTCCTGAAAAAATGTAATTTGCTGAGTGAGTTGAAAGTTTAGGCTGCATATGATATAAGCTTTAGGTAGAGTAGGCATGCGATCCTTGAACAAAATAGGAATTATAAATCATGATGAAAACAAGGCCCTGTATATAGTTGGCCTCATTAATTTCCTACATTTGATGAATCTAATAATGATGTCTAAGCCTGCGTTGGGGCAAGACACTCAAAACCCCTAGATGAATGGATGAAATGACACTCCAAATTAAAAATATAAAGAAGGAAGAGCAGAAAGCATTGTAGGTGTACCTGCACAAAGGAACCCTACAGATATCAGAATTGTCACAAAGCCGGGAGTGTAACTCCAATAGCTGCCACATTCTCTTGCAATGAATGCAACCGCCAGGAACCCTCAATTTGCAAGCAGCAAAATGACGTACAAGCAATTCCAGTCCCTTACAGGCTGCATAATTACAGGGTGACTGGTTTGCTTTGAAGTCCTTATCATGTGGCCCAATTGTCCGACAACCATCTCTGCATATGTGGACAAGAGCCTCCATCACCTCATATAATTGCAAATAAATCTTTCCCTCGTTTATCTTTCTGATCCGATCCTCTTGCCTCTGAAAATGAGTTTAAAACACGACTTAAAACTTAAAATTTAAATAAAAAGGGAGTTTTCATGGGTTGCTGTAATGAAATATCAGGGAAAGGGATAGAAGAAACGAAAAAATAAAATAAAATAAAATTAGAGCACTTACATTATCTTCATCAATTTTTGACTGCAGAAGTACCCTCTCTAATATTGGGTGGGATTGCTTCATTGCTTGCCATCCCTCAGTAGCAGAGACAGCTTTAATGTTCCTCAGAATCATACGGTGACAAATGAAGCTAAGCCTAGGGGCATCACACAATAATGCAAGTTGAAAGATGTCAATTACATTCTCTATGGTAAGCAAACCCTGCTCTAGTCGTTGCACACATACTTGCTTCAACTCAGGAACCACATATGCATGTGACAGCACCAACAAAGGCAAGACAAATTCCTCCATATCTTCTTTCTCATAACTACATATGAAAGACCATCAACTATCAGCACAATGTAGTACTTACGTTAACATAAAGTAACAACAAAATTGAAGCTGCGTTAGAATGATCCTCTTCTTAAAGGTTTTACCATACACCAGGAATAGGTGAAAAGGAATTGATCAAAAGATGTAATTTCCAATAAAATTTCTCTGACCATTTTTACGAATTGATTAAAAATTCAGTAAAGCAATTTCAGAACTGGTCTTCAATCTTAGATTATGGTGTGCAGAGATGTAATCCATAGAAACTATATTAATCTTGGCCATTCTCTATGGCATCTACATATAAACGTTCCATGGTCCAATTATGAAGTCTTGACCAGAGTGCCAATATTATTCTTCCAACAAACCCAACAAATACTAAGAACTGAATACTAATTAGTGATAAATAGTTACCAGGAAGAGTACAAAAATCGAATAAAAGCTCTAACTGCATCATGTGGAACACCAGGGATTGAAATTGATCTCTGCCGACCACGCCTTTTTGATTTCTTTAACATGCTTTTTATCACAGGAGAAGCCATGCCCTGTTAATAAACATCCAGTTAATGGACTATTATGTTTATTTATCAAAGATACCATGCCAACATGCAAAAAAAATCACATTTACTTTGTATCTTGATATTAAACAAATCGTTGTAAAAAAAATATATACAAAAAGCAACGCATGCTTCCCACAGCAGAGTACACATTCCTGCCTATATTCATAAGCTTCTCTATGGCTGTGACATTTGTAAAATTGAAAATAATTACAATACAAGTAACCATTAATCAGCCTTCATATACAAATGACTTTCTAATATATAGCATCAATGTGCAAATAACTAGATAGCTTTATCTATTTTTTTTAAAGGCTAGGGAACAATTAAATATTATGTTTTGATATCTGTCAGTTGTAAATTTAATGAGTAATAAGCATTCATTTCAAGGTTGTGTTTTTAATATTAGGAGTTGGTTAAATAGATATAGGTTGGATAAATTATTAGGTTTGGACTTTGGATGTGTTACTATTTGAATTTGAATGTTCTGTTTATCCTGTAAAACCATATATTCAGTGAAATTTCACTTTAAAGGTTGGTTTCCCTTAAGGAAAACCAATTGTTTCTCTTTTATGCTGTGATTTTGTCCATTTGTGAGGTGCCACACATAACACAGTAGTTCGATACTACAAAATATGTTTTCTCTATTGATCTTGGCATATATAATCAGAAATCAATTTGTTATCTTATTATTTCTCAAGCAGAATCATTGTTGATCATACAGAACAGACTTTTAGAGTAAAGACTTAATTGATTACCAACAAAGAGTCGAGAGTTAATTGATATGGCATATATTTACTTACAAGAATATTAGCATGCGCATAGATGGTGCCACCATTGTCGGTATTAATAGAAACATCAGCTCTATAACCTTCATCAAAGAGGCGATCCCACAACTCTTTTGTCGATGTAGAGACACAGCAGTATCCTCTTTGCTGTGATCCATTCATCAGGTACCCCTTCTGATTATAACTGCTTGTTGCTGTACCAGGCAATGGAGGTGCCATCAGAGCAACTCTCTCATCAGCTAGAGGAGAAACCTTGTTGTCCATCGTTCCCATTAGTTTCTAAGCTCTGGTTCTGCAGATGTAACTCAATGATCAAAATCAGTTTGATTTGAAATGCTTTAAGCACTGATAATATTTATACACTGGCAGATATTAATCAAAGAAAATAAAACTAAATTTTGTCTAGGCTGGGGTAGAATTTGCAGGGTACACATCAAATTTATGCATTCAATTGCAAGCCAAAGAGCAAAATTTGGATTATTTAGATTTTGTCCAAAAGTTTCTACTTAAGATTCACAATCAAAGGCGATATTTCAAGAGGGTGAGGGTCCATAAGAACCGAAAGATCCGGTTTGGCACAACCCGCCAAACCCCAAATTTATAATTTACCTTTTAGAAACCAGAACATAATTAAAGAGGGCAGATATATATATAAAGATGTGGAGTAGAATTGTCATATTTAAAGGGCCAACGGCACTAAATGAATACTACCTGTAGATCAAAATTATTCGCTAGAAGTTTGAAGACCAAGAAACTAGGCCTTGCAATAACTTGAACTAGATTTGTACTCTCATATAATTAGATCTCGGCTAAATGTAATGCAGGTCATGTTCCTAGTATATAGACTTTACATAGATCCCAGAAATATATATACAGCTCTGATAGTAACGGCACTCAATTTGGTGAAGGCCTTGACGATACCCTCAGAAAGTGAAATTTCTTGCCAATTTGTCAAAGTGGGTTCCAACTAATGACGCAGGCTCACAACTTGATAAAAAGTGGGTTCCAACTGGATCCTATAATAGATATTTTCATATTTAACACTTTTTTAGTCTTTTTACCATCGTCATAAAGCAAGTTGGTGATCCATTTGCAATATAAAGTTCGACAATAAAACCAAGTTGGAACATTAAAAATTAAAACTTTTTCACCCTTTTCAACTTTTTATAAAGTTTTTTCTCCTTTGTCTTCAAAAACTATTTGGCAACATGCAACACCCAATTCATTTCAACTCATCAATCAAAATCATATCTATATAAAAAAATTGAGTCATTTCATCCATCTCATTCAACTCTTAAAAAGATCAAACCCCAACTAAAAAAAACAAAGATGAGTCATACAGTAAAAACAAAAGATTCATTAAAGAAAGAGAGATCACCTTAATTTGTATGTATTAGTCTGCTTATAAAAAATGGTGAAAATTGAAAGCAGCGTGAGAAAACAGCTTGCATGCAAGCTTTATACTTTCCCAATTTGAACCAGAATCAACAACACCGCCTTATCTAATACAGCATAAGAGGATGATGACACCAAATATAGATAAAATGTTTTGGTCTACAAAGAGAAACAGAGAAATCTCCGAAGGATGAGCAACTGTTTTTTAAAGACAGTCGGTGAAGAAGTTTTGGTTTCAGAAATCTCTGTCTCTCTTCTGGACCGAACCTTCCCACGACAATTCAGCAAATCAAAATAACTATATAAAAAAAATTATCTCATTGTCTATCTGTCAGTCTTCTTATTTTTTCTTTTTTTTTTTTTGCACCAAAGATCGGAAGGGAGAGTCAGAAGAACGTGCCTTATTTTTACTATTATTTTTAACACTAAAAGCCAAAGGTTAAATAAATAAATAAAAAAAAGAAAAAGAAATGTATGAACATAACTAACGTGCCTTTTGTTTTTGCTAAATATTGCTGATGCATCTCCACGTTGGAAGCTGACTGGTCCTCATCCTTTATGACTCACGCGCTTTCCTTTTTAATTTTTATTTTTCAAGGTATTTTTTTCATGCACCTAATATACGATTTTGTCCAATAACGATCTATAAACACACATATATTTTAACAACTATTAAGATAATGTTGTTATATGAAAGTAAAAAAAGTGATGTTACTAGTGAATTCGGATAAGAATTTATAAAAGTTAGCTTTTGTGAACAGAAAGTGGAAAAGTAATGTTATTGCCTGATTAATGAATTCAGATAAAAATTTGTAGTTGTTGTGAAAAAATGTATTGTCATAATAATCACATTACCATTTTTTTACTAAGAGATTAGAAACATTACCATTTTTTGAGATATATACTACTAATAAATTGTTAATAATAGAGAAAATATAAGAATATTTGAAAACGAAAAAGGCAACGTTAGGCATATGACTCATTGCTGGTGCATGTCCACGTTGGAAACTTGGAAGCCTCTCCGTCTTGATCCTGTAGATTTTTTTTTTTGTTAGAAGAAGATCCTCTAGAATTAGTTATATGTAACGCGCCACTTAAAAAAATTATTTCAAAATTTAGATAATGATAAAACTGAGTTTTAAATGATGTGTCACCCCATTGCAACCAAATGTATAAGTCATTGACTCATTGTTAAGAAAAATAACACTTGACTTCCTCAAATTTTTATTGATGTTTATATTTTTGTGGGTAGAGAAGCATATATATTAATAATACTCAAATAAATTAAGTTATAATTGTCTCAAAATATATCAATTTATGAGAGACATACATACATACATATATATATATATATATAGAGAGAGAGAGAGAGGAAAAAAAAGATATAATATATTATAAATTTCCTACCAGTGTTTTTGTGTGGGTAAAATGTAATCATTTCTCTCCAATTTTGGTTTTTTTTTTTATTATGTCAAACACACAAAATTTCATAAAAGATTTACAACGGTTAAGATAATGTTGTTATATGAGCGGTGAAATAGTGATGTTACCGATAAATTCGGATAAGAATCAATAAAAGTTAGTAGTTATTTATGGAATGTGGAAAGTTATGTCACTAGTGAGTTCGGATAAGAATCTCTAGTTGATGTGATGAATTCGGAAACGAATTTGTAGTTGTTGTGAAAAATTTATTATCATAATCACATTATCATTTGCCTTTTTTTTTTTTTTTTTTTTTGGAGAGGATTTCACAACTTATGACTTCAACTATCAGAAACTTTATCATTGAGCTAATTGGAACTCACTATTTTTTTTTTAAAAATATAATTATAAGAGATTAGAAACATCACCATTTGCTGAGATATACTCTTTGAGATACACTAATAATTATTAAGAAAAAGTATGTTAGGCATATGACTCATTGCTGGTGCATGTCCACGTTGGAAAGTTGGAAGCCTCACGGCTTGATCCTTTAGATTTAGTCATATGTAGTCACTTGAAAATTTTATTTCAAAATGTAGATAATGATAAACTGAGTTTAAATGACGTGTCACCAAATTGCAACCAAATATATAAGATTAGAAGTCAATGTAAAGAAATATAACACTTGACTTCCTCAAATTTTATTTTATATTTATATTTTTGTGTATATAAGCACATATATCAATAATACTTAAATTAATTAAGTTATAAGTCACACTTTAAAGTAAAAAAACGTGACTTAAAGTTACAATTTTAGTTGTTTTGGGTAGTATGTAAATGCACACAATATGTGCAACAAACAATCTCTCTCTCTCTTTATATATATATAAAGAAAGAGATAATATATTATAAATTTCTTAAAAGTGTTTGTGTGTGTAAAATGTAATAATTTTTCTCAAATCTTGGTTCTTTTCTTATTATGTCATTTAATTTTTTTGATAAAGCCAGTACGGTTTAGGATTAATTCAATAACAATTTGGGTCCAATATGCTATGAGCAAATTGTTGAACCCAAATGCTATTACATATGGGTTCAAAATAATTAAGCACATAACATGTGATTTGGGAAGAAGTATATACTTATATAAAAAAATAAAAAATAAAATCTTTAAATTATTCTAAATATAAAAAATAATTATGTAAATTTTTTTAAGCTTACATCACATATTTATTTTGTTTATAAGTTAAGTGAACTCCAATGATAATATTCTAAGAGCAATGGACAAAAGTGGTGTGATCAAAACCATCCCAAGTCACGTTAACAATTACTAGAAGTCTAAAATGCGTGGGGTGTGCTTAGAAAATAATTAACTTTTAAGGGATATACATACATTTTACTCTTTAAAAAATAAAAGATAATTATCCAAAAGATAATTTCTAAGAATAAGAATATATATTGTGAAATTTTTAGTAAAGCAGTATATCATAGTGTACTATGATTGATTTTAAAATAAATTTAATTTTGAAACTTATGATATTTACTTTTTTTCAAATTTAGAACAATTTGATTCAAATCAGTATGGTTACACACATGCGCACACATATACACAACATCTCCCAAAGAAATTTTTTGTCTCCACTACATGTCACTATATTCACCTTACATAAAAAAATATATATATATTCACCTTTAAATTTGTTAATTTTGAAACTTATGATATTTACTTTTTTTTCAAATTTAGAACAATTTGATTTAAATCAATGGTTACACACACGTGCACACATATACACAACATCTCCCAAAGAAATTTTTTGACTCCACTACATGTCCTAATATTCACCTTTCATAAAAAAAATTATATATTCACCTTTAAATTTGTTCACTACCAATTTTTTTATTATCATAAACTCTATTTTAAAGTGAATGAAAGTTTTTATTTTTGGGGTCTACTAATGAGATGCATGGATTTCACAAGTTTTGTTATATCAGCGCGTGCTTGAGTTTTTTTGAAATATTTTAATTCGAAAGGCATGTTTTCATTTGGAGTCTATGTTGTTCTTTAATATTATTTGTAGACCAAGAGACAGCTGATTTTGGCTGGCAATGGATTTGGACTGCTTTATTAGCCACTTGCAGTCGTATTAGTATGCAAGACAGGACAGGATCACCGTACCGATTTACCAATGACAATGAGCCTTCCACAATTATGGCCCGCCCTTTCGTACAACTAAAGCATTTAGAATTTAGAAAAGGAATCATTGCCATATTATTTATGCTTTTACAGTATCAAATTCATGAAGTAGGTTCATTTTAAAATATCAGGAATGTTGGTTGAGAACGTGCACAAATTGGCGGCCAGTGGATGAATGCTTCGTTGAATATTTCATATATTGAAGTAGGGATGAAGAGTGGAACGTAGGTTGAATGGAATATTGTAGATCTACCATCAATCATCACATAATAACAGCTAGCACAGTACGGATTGAAACAAAAAAACAAAAGCTGTGTTTGTATAGATAGTTGAAAAATGGTGTTTTGAGTTTAAAACGAGCGTTTGTAAAAAAAACTATGAGTTGTAGTTGCAAAACAGAGTTATGAGTTTTAAAAATGTTCTTTTAAGCTGCCAAAATGCCTAACCAAACGGACCTTAAAAAAAAAAAAAATTAGCATAGCACACATAAGTGTAAAAAGGTCTGTATCAAAAAAAAAAAAAAAAGTGTAAAAAGGTCAACTGTGCACAAGTTATGTAAAGAATTAACATAAAGGGTGACTCATAGTTACTGAAATTACAATTGGGTATTCAGCTTAACAATTTTTCTGTAATTAATAAAATGTTATTGATGAATCTTCCAATAAAAATGGAAAAAAAGAATCAACTGTTTTATCCAAACATATTGTAGTAAGTTACTACCAATCTGAATATATAAAGACTGGTTTCAGTCAAAAGCACCTGAATGGTGAACCCTATAAAAATAATTAAAGAAAAATCAAAATTCGGGAAAAACGTGGCAGATGTCATGACAGCATTCTTGATCAGTTGCTGAGGTTGCAACACCTCTCCCTTTGTCTACTACCATTCGCTATCATCACAAGCAGCAAAATGTCCAGATTTTGCCTGCTGCAGCAGAAAAAAAAAAAAAGCGACCAAGTTTTATAAAATGAGGTGGTGAAAATGCAGCAATACATTAAACAACCATTAAAGGGGGTAAAATAGGGAATTAAGGGAGGGGGCAGGGGGCTTGAATTGGTATTTCAACAATTCTACTACTTTACTGTTCCCCACTGTAATTACTGAAAATCATATTCTATAATCTATATTTATAACCACAACCCACCCTCATAAAGGTTGAGCTGAGAGCCTATCCAGAGAAAGGGAACTGCAAATGTCATGAGAAATTCTGAGAATCCAACTTGGTACTATTCGGCATTTACTGTGGATTTAGAGTCTTAGACACATATGTTAGCATTTTTGGGTAATCCTTAATTAAACTTATAGTTCTACTCTAACCAAGCAATCCCGACCTTCTTTGGTCCCTCTGTCTACACTACTCATTATCAAATGGAAAAAATGTATTTCATAACCCCAAGTTAAACTATGATTTAAAGCTATAGGTTTGTGGCCTCAGCAACCTAGACAAGGCCCATCATGTGAAACTCGATTGGTGTAACAGTGACATCTAAGAGATGACATGAGACGTAAGCCCAAAAGTCCCATCTCTTTAATTCAGTTCTGTCTGTTAGAGACAAGATGAGCATCATCCAAGTACCATCAACTAAAATAATGTTTATGCACAATAGAAGAGGCTTTACACGGATTGGATGTTGTACCTGTGACGAGTTGCGTTCCTTGTTTAGTGCTCGAGTCATTTCCTTGTGCGAACTAGCAAATTGAGATTTCTGCAATTTCTGCAAGAGTCAAAGAGGAAAAATGAGGTACTTATAAGAAATTTCTTGTGGAGTTCACAAGGCTGGAACGGCAAAACAAAGACACCTTCATTGGCAAAAAAAAAAAAACAGCAGGGATTGATTACAGCAAAAGGATTGACAAAAAAAAATCATGGATTTCCAAACCCCAATACAGACCCAGAAACCTATATAAAAACAGCTCTTATGTTAAAATAATATGGTTACATTGACTGATATGCCCTTCTTTTGGCTAAGGAAAGCTCCAAGGTCATTGGTCTCACCTAGGGCGGTAAACAAGCCGAGCTGAATAATATCATGTTTAAGCTCAGCTCATCAAGTACAAGCGTCAACAAATTGGCAAGGGTGCTAGACTAGCAGCCAACAACTGACAGTTGATTTGTATAACTAGGCTTGCCAACCCACAAGCTAATGTTATGGAGTTCAGGCTGGGCTAATTTATAAAACAAGGCCTCCTATATGTTTAATTTCATCTTGTTTTCTGAAAGATCAAGCTGATCAGAGCAGAGCCAGCTCATTTGCAGACCTACTTGCACCATAATCCACTGCTTTTATATAAGTAGCCCATAATATAAATTGAATAGTAAATAAGAGAGAGAGAGCCAAAGACCCTTTTCATACATAATTTCAAATTTAGTGAAGAGAGCCAATAGACTCCTTTCATGCTTTATATCAAATAAAGGATAGTTTAAATTTGAACATATGGGAGCCAGTCAGGCCAGAAAACTTAAGCCAAACCCCGAGTTGAAATTCTGCAGGTCAATTATTTCCCTCAGTATAATTACAAGCCTAAATTGTATTCAATTGTATCAACTCAGTATTGTTGACATGATGGGGCTTGGGGTTGCATTAGTAAATCATCATTATTAAATTGGTTGTGAGAAGGGCTTTCTGTGTCTGAACTCTGAAGGGATTTATTTCCACATCTCAAAGCACTGCTATGAATCCCCAAGAGTCACCTAGTTTTTGCAGAATGCACAGAAACAACTACATCTACTCCCAAGTGTGAGAAAGTAGGAAAGGACAAAGACCAACAATACAATATCATAAAGAGAGAAACCAACCTTTTCACCACTGGACATATGCTTTTTCATTAATGTGAACTTAAATTGAGAGCGAAGCAATTCATTTTCCTGATTTGGCAGGGGTAAGTTAGTTGCTGACTATAACTCATCAAAAGGAGATCTGAGACGCATTTGTAAATAATAAGGATCTGAAACAAAAGGACCAACCTGCATGTGCTTGGAAAATCTCTCACCCAGAAAATGCTTCAAAAGGTTCAACTGTTGAATAAATTTGGAAAAACATTTAAAATTGTATATTTTGGACACAGAATAATAAAACTGGATAACTTAAGGAGAAAGTACCTGTATCAACTCAGACCACGTATCTGTGTTAAGCAAATCTCCACCTATCTTCATTGATGTTTCAGGACAAGAACCATCCTGGTAATCACAAAACTTAAAAGTGTCATACTAGTTCAAGGTTATAAATTAGCAAAATAATTAAAAAAGAAAACGTTTGCAAATGAAAAAATACTCTTAGAAATTTCAGAAGATCCCGAAACAAATTCCGCTGGCTGCCAAGATCTTCCTTATTGGAACCTCTGCCACCAGCTTCTCTGGAAAGGTCTTCAACTTGATACAGAATTTTCCCCTCCAATTGTTGAATAGCATCAGCAGAATCCTTCTTAATTTTGGGGCATCCAATCTCAAATAGTATAGCTAATGCTTCACCAGCTGCATTGCGAACAGATCGATCATCCTTCTCTAGTAATGTCGAAAAGTGAGAAACTGCCCTGTAACAATGATTATGGAAAGATTTATTTCTTTTATCATGAAAACACTAAACATATGAAAACTATGAGCCATGAAGGAAGAAAATGTCACTCACTCTTGCCAGTTTTTGGAATTAAGGCAGCAGCCATTAGCATTTGAGAGAATAAATGACCAGGAAGATATGGCAGTTGTTATCACAGCTGGTGATAGTTTACTCTACAAATCAAAACAATGATGAGTTAAATTTCACATATAGCACCACCAGCATAAACACTAGGTTCAAATTACAAGGACAGTGTATGTGATGTGTGTTCACATCCTGAAGATCAAGGGTACTACATACCTTAGAACCTGTTTTTTGACAAATAAACTCCCAAAGAATTTGCATCACACCTTCTGATTCCTCTCCATCATTATCACCAATAAAGGTTATGACAGCCAAGCACTCGATTATCTATTAAGATAGATTCCAAGGTCCAAGTAAAGGAAAAAAATCCAAATTTAGTTTTGGCATATAAAAGAACTATGCAAATGAAGATAACAGTATTTCTCAATTCAATCATACATGTGAAATCTTTGATATCTCAGACCCAGATTTAAGAGCTTCCGAAAGAGGGTGAAGTGACTCTTCTAACAGTTCATGTGCTTTATCCTCACAATTCATAGCCAGCAACCCTAGATCCAGCACAAGAATTAAACTTATTTCAAATTGTGAGCACCAAAAAAAAAAAAAAAAACAATGACTGCATTAAGAGATTCAAGATTTACCTATAGCACGGGCTGCTAAACATATTTCTTTGGCAGATCCTCGCTTGATGGAATGCAGATATCGATCAAGCAATGTAACAAAGCTACAAGAGAAGGCAAACCAACACATTCAAAAAGAAAGTTCAAAATATCCTACAATTGTTCAGAGTAATGTGCTTACTTCTTTACCACAAATGTGTGTGCCTAAAAACATCAATAAAAATTCACTAGTTCATAAATGAAAAAATACAAATGGGCTTACTTCTTTTCCACAAACTGATGCTGCAAGTTTTTGGTAAAAGCTTCGATGATTAATGACAATGATTTCTCCCTTGTGGATCCCCTTCATACCACCCAAATAAAGGATACATTTAGTTTTGGGTCATAAACTACATCAGCAAAAACTGATGGACCTCAATACTTGTAAAAGAATATAAGGCAACAACAAGAAGGAGCTGAGCTATAAGATTATATCGTTGCATGTAACATAAGATTGTACAATTGATCAATGAGTAACAGACAGGTACCTTTTCTCATGTAATGCTTCTAGCCATGAATCAAGAGAGCTGTCCTGCTGCACAGCTTCTGTCCCTGATGCCAGTGTCAGCTTTGACATGTCAGCAGATGAAGAACTCACACTATCATCATCATTGGTGCCCAAAGATTCGGCACTCTTTCGCCGACTACCACCTGCATATTCATTAAAAATTAACATCGAATATACATATAAAATCACCTATACTCAACTAAATTCGCAATTCAATAACCAATCAAACATTAATGTGACAATGTTTATGTGCTACAAACAACATTAAAAGCCAAGGGAACCTGCCATCCAACTAGTATGATATATGTGCTTGAAGAAACAACGACAAAGAAACTCATCACACCAATCATCCATTACCATCACTATCATTACTTAATTGTGATTATTAAGTCAAAATAATTAATAGCTCATTTAAAACCATTCAGATTAAATACAATTTAGCTAAGTCTCCAATTAAATTCGCATAACACATAGTTTCCACGATAGCAGCATTAAAGACAAGCCCAAGTAGCTTAAACCAATACAAAACTCAGCAATTTTCTTTTATAAAGCAAACATTACAAATATTTGTTTTAAAAAAAAAAAAAAAAAAAAAAAAAATTCAAACTTCCCTTTTCAAAGAATTTTGTTTCCGATTTTTGGTGCATTAATAGTTGAAGTTAAAATTTTGATTGGTAAAATCACACACGTGCCACATGGGTCTTGAAGACTTGAACCCACAATCTCAATCTCACTCTCTACCCAACACTTGCAAGGGGAGGAAGTGCCAATTGAGCTAGAGCTCTTTTCTTTTTCTTTTTTCTTTTTTTTTTTTTCTTTTTAACGACGTAGGAGAACTTCACTCACATTAGTTCAATCAGACTCCTATAGTAACTAACCTCACCCGCGAAACCCGCCAAAACCAGTTACCGCCTAATCCAGTGGCTTTTCACAACAATTTAAACACAAAGAAACTCAGGTAATTCAAAAAACCTAGAGTTTCTTTTTTAAAATAAATCAAATAGTTTAAAATTTTTAAAAAAAAGAACAAAAACAAAAAACAACTAACAACCACACGAAAACAACAGCCGAAACAAGACCGTATGAGAAGAAATTTGAGCGAACTTTGTAGAAACAACACACAAAACAAAACAAGAGAGAGAGAGAGAGAGAGAGAGAGAACTTACGCTTCCCCATTGTACCGAATTCGCTTTGCGTCTGCGTCTGCGTCTACCAAAAGAAGTAACAAGCTCGGCGAAAAATATGGCGGAGTGAGAAAATCGAACGCAAATTCGATTGTGTTATGGTGAACGGAAGCGAGATCAGAACCGATTGTGAGAATTTTGTGGGCGTGATTTCCATTAAATATTATGTGGAGAGAGAGCCCTTTTTCCGTTTTAGACTAGGAATAGGAGAGAAAAGTGAAGTGTTTGTGTGTTAGTTTCGGAACTGGAAGAGAGACTGAGGCGGCAATCGATAATTGAGAACAAATATAAAAAAATAAAATAAATAGTAGGTTACGTTTTTACTATTATACCCTTAGCGCGCGGGAGTGATGGATTAGTGTTATACGGCAAAATTTGCCAAACAGTATATTTTTCCAAAAAAATTAGGCGCGGCATGAGTTTAAAGTTATTTAGCAAGTTAGACTGTTTTTGAAAATCGACTTTGGGCTGGAAAACGAACACTATAGTGACGTTTTTTTAGTTCCTATAGCAGCGTTTATAAAAAATGCCACTATAGGGTACCTATAGTGGCGTTTTTATAAACGCCACTAAAAAAATGCCACTATAATGTTCATTTTCCAGCCCAAAGTCGATTTTTAAAAACAGTCTAACTTACTAAATAATTTTGAACGCATGCCACGCGCCTAATTTTTTTAGAAAAATATACTGTTTAGCAAATTTTGCCAGTGTTATACTGTTATGAGAATATGCTTCTGTGGGACTTGAAGAATATCTTGTGGGTTGAATTTGAAGCATGCTACAATGGGCCCTTTATTTATGGGCCCAGTGTTGTTATACTGACCGACACTCAAACATAGGCCCAAGTCAGAGGTGTCTTGCGAATAGCCGACCATAAAAAAGTAAATAATAGAAGTTAAAGGTGTAAGTTCAAGTGCTAGTATGCATAAGTTAAAGGAGATTTTACAACTGGGCCCAGGAGCCAGATTGGAGCTTAAAACCCATCAAGGAGACACAGACACGGGTGCGAAATTTGCAGCTCATAATTTGGCCCAGTAAACCTTTAAAGTTGTGAGATGTGCAGTAAAGATCCCAATTCATCATAAAAAAATTATAAACATGTGATTTGATTACTTAAATAAAGCAATAAAATTAATTAATTTAAAAGTATTGAAGGTATAGCAATATACTTTGAATATTACATATTACCTCACTTCTTTAATTGCTTTTTTTTAAAAAAATATGTATAATTCAACTTTTTTTTCAATATTATTTTAATTATTTAAAATTTGAGTTTATAGCAAAAACTAGGGATGGCAATGGGGCGGAGCCGGGCCGAAAGATGGGGTCTTCATCCCCGCCCCGTACGGTTTTGTCTTGCCCTATTCCCGCCCCGCATGACGGGAAAAACTTTCTCACTCCATCCCTGCCCCTTGGGGCCCCGCGAAGCCCTACCTCACCCCGTAAAACTCTACTTTTTGTTAATTTTCCCTACAACTAGTACAATTTTTTTAATGAAACCTATTTCATTAATAAAAATGTACTTGAAATTACAACTAAATTTATCCCATCAAATCAAATCAATTTTTAGAAAAAATTGAATAATATATCTAAGTGTTTAACAAGACAATTATAAAAAAAAAATAAATAAAAATCTCATAGTATAACACATAACAAAATAAAGGCAAAGAACCACATTGGGTAGAATAAAATAAGCTAATATTGATATGTTTGTTTAAATCGTAGGATTTTAGGGTATGAAAAATTTACAATTATAACTCTTAGCAATGCGGGGCGGGGTGGGGACGGGGAGGGGTGGGTCTAAAAAGTTTAAACCCATCCCCGCCCCGCCCTGTGGTGCGGGGCTAAAATCTTGCCCCGTCCTTGCCCCACCACCTTTGCGGGGCGGGGAAAACCCGCGCGGGGCGAAGTGGGGAGGGGTGGGTTTAGCGGGCCAGGAAAAAATTGTTATCCCTAGCAAAAACCCATAATTTGAAACTGAGAAAGAGTCAAAATATTGAAGGGAAAGAGTTAGAATTTCAAACTTGAGGCATTAGGAGTTTGGTATTGTGGGAAAATAAGACATTAAGTATTTAAAAAAAATTATTTTAAGTTTAACCAACTACTTTAAGTACAATGCCATGAGAAAGAAAGATATTAAGGGTATGTTAAGCTTTACCTATTGAAATTTATGGTAAGTGTTAATCTTTGTAAGTACATAAAGATTATTAGTAAGCATCAAATTTCTAACTCTAAAAGTTTTATATTTTATGATTAATTAATCTTTGTAGACTTTTTTTTTAATGAATAATCTTTTGATAAAGTGTTGCATTATGCCTCCAAACTAATAAAAAAAAGTCTGTAGGGGCCTTTTTTTTGTGTTGTGCGTTGGGCTGGGCTACCTCCTGCGGTACAGTGGGCTAGAATGTTTCTGAGTAAGCGAGTTGAGACCGATCCAACTGCAACTCAATTTGGGTCGGTTTGTGCACAAACTATGCCTTGTCTGCCAGGAGTGTGCTTATGGCAGACAGAACTGTTTCAGATGAGTTACGGCATGCAAATATAATAATAATAACAAAACAAAGTATTCTGACTATTTAATAGAAAATGACCAAGTAATCCCTATTTATGAGACATAATCACAGTGATAACCATGACTTTTACAAAGAAAGTAAATGAGTGAATGATAATATGAGTTAATCAAGAATGAACATAAAATCAAGTTAAGTTTGGTCCGCAGAAGCAAAACCAAAGAGGGAAGAACGCCTCCTCTCAATGCAAATAATCTCCCAGGAAAGATCCTGCCGTGAGGATTAATGGTTTTGAGGGAACCGGACCTGAATGGTTAATGCCTAAAGGAATCCTTTTTACTTTTTGGAAGAGAGCAGGATTTTGAGGGGGAGAGAGGGAAATCGGCCTACTGGTGCATGCCCACCGTATTAACTCTCTTTGTTTTCTGTTTTCTCTCTTATCTTTTTCTTTCCTTTGTTTTTACTTTCTTTCTTTTCTTATTTCGTGATCTTCCCCTGTTTTTCGATCTTTTTCTGATCTCCCTTTCTGGGCACGGCAAGGGTCTTCTTATAGTGCCTGTCGTGACCAGATTTTACTACTTTGCCCCTTAACCACCTTTGTCTGGTCTGGGTGTACTTGCCGACCACCAAGGGTTCGTCTGTGTGCCACTCCCCCTTGCCAGACAAAGGCAGGTTGTTTTATTCATTAGTCTGCCGTGGCACCCTTTCCTGCCACGGTGTAAGTGTTTTCTCTCTCTATCCCTCATGGCATGCACCTAACGGTTCCCCCCTCAACCTTGTTTCTTTTGGGTGGTCTGTCATCCCAGCAGGACGTACCCCTCAAAAGATCTTGGGCAGGAGCCGCAGAATAGGTCTTTTCCCCTCTCCCCACCACCAAACCATACCCCCTTACCTCTAACCCATGACCCCACCACGTCCCATATTGGCTGGGTACAGGCTGGTGGTGCCTGGGCCTTGCACGTGCTTCCCTTTCATGTATGTCCAAAATCTGCCTGCTGCTCATGCGTTTGCCGCGGTCTGGAGGCTTGCTTGCACAGTCTGCCGCCCTTTTTCGACCTTTTATGTGGGCTGTTTTATAATTCCCTATTCCCCTTAGGGGCTGGGCTTCAACAAACCCTCATATTTACTTAAAATTGTCAAAAGTAATATTGTATCTAAAAATGTTATACGTAAATAAATATGCAAACACTTGCTTAAAATAGTTTATAAAACCCCCCAAACTTCCCAAAGGGCAATGATCTTTTAAAAAAATAAAGGGGAAAATTTTGATGTCACTACTTGCATGCATTTGTGACCTTTAGATCGATAACTTTGATTGGGGTCGATTTGACCTGACTTATAACTCAAGACCCATGGATCGTTCATATTGTTTGATAAGTGGATTTAAATTTAAGTTCGGATTTAAACTAATCTTGATATGGGTTTGTCATGATAAAGTGATGGAGTGATTTATTATGAGTGATTGAGTGTTTATAGGACCACTTATATATTGAAATACCCCTAAAACAAAAAAAATGATGAAGAGAAATTGTGAGAACTATATATATATATATATATAATTTCTAAGAGCTTTCTCTAACAAACCATCTCTCTATAGGGACACCATCAAGAATGCTATAGAATTTGGAGTGTGAAAATCTCATAAGAGACTTTAGTAGACTTTCCAGTGACAAGGAGATGCTCTGATAATAGTAAACGTCACGTGTAATGTTTTGTAAAGCAAACAAGAAAATATGCAATAAATGGGTAATCGGTTCTTACGAGGTATGTGAATATATGACCCATCTAATATATTTAATAATAACCAATTACACCATGACACCACATAGTACTTAATATATGTCTAAATTTGTAATATATAAATAAACATAAAATTGATTTATTTCAGATGAAGATGGTCCTTTTTCATGAAGACCTCCTAGACAATTTTTGGCAACACTTTGAGATATAGGAGCACAATACATTGAAGTTGTAACTCTTTAGAACTTTATGAGAAGTTTTTTATGGCTTGCACTAATTGAGAGTGTTAATGTTTAGACCTCTAGAAAATACAGATTATTTAACCTAATATATTAACCAAGTTGTTACTTAGGTTTATAAATCAAATCTAGGTTAAACACACATTAATCATATCATAAACAGGAAACAGTAAAGAACACAACGATATGATGACCCAGAAAAACCAATGAAACAATCCAGTTTCAAGGTAAAAAACCTGGGGTGGATTTAACCTAAACAATCCATAAGGTAACAATTCACTAATAGAATGAAATTTTTTACAATAGACTTAACCCTAAATCTACTGCTACCTTTTGTAGTACTTACTCATGTGACCATATGTAACTCCGAATTCACGGACTCTTCTATTATGAATCTGTTGCACACAAACGCTCTTGTTTGTGACTTTGAGATCTTCACTCAAAGGTTTAAGTCATCAACTATGGTTGATCTCGTTGCAGCAACTTAATTCCATCGATAGATGCAATATCAATCTAAATTCCGGTAGATGCTTGTTGAGTTAGAAGGTTACAGAACCTCACAGATCTCACATGAGTAACTCACAAGACTTGAAAAACATGTATTAGAGTTTTGCTTTTATACCTAGCAGTGTTGGACTCAAACCCTAAACGTTTCGCGGGCTTTTGGGTCTTCTTTAAAATATATAGAAATCGTGTCTCGATCGGTCGAAGAACACACTCGATCGATCGAGATTAGCAGTTTCTGAATTCTTCTTTCTACAGCTTGTATATTCTTGAATCTTGACTTGCATCAACTTAAGCAATATCTAAAACTCTTCAAAGACACTAAGATCTTATACTAGACTACTTTTTGTACTCGGTTTGCCAACATACAACAAATTTAGTTCCTAAAAATTTAATCCTAAATATTTAGAACCTAACAAAAAGTATACTTTTGCCAACTTTAAGTATGATTCAGCCATTATAGAACTTTTTATAATCTTATCACTAGTTGATTTTCATATATTATTGATGAAATCAAATTAAGTTTAAACTCTTTCTTTTAGTGGTTTGTAAATCATACTTCTAAAGAGGCTAATTTACTACCCATAATGTAGCCAAATTGACTCTTTTGTTTGGTCTTGAGGGATTGATCCCTAACTTTTCCTTACAAAAATTTGCCGTAGGTTATAAGATAAAGAAGGGCTTGATTGATTCCTCTATAATTTGTTGTTAGTTTCTTCTTTCAACCTAGAAACAAAAAAAAAACAAAAAACAAAAAAAAAAAACAAACAAACAAACAAACAAACACACAAACATATATGAGTATACTAATTATTGATTCCTATATTTGCTAAAGGACCTATAAGTAAGGCCCAATGTCTTTTAGGCTATTATTAATGTATGGCCCAAGCCAATGTATTTTTTTAGGGGAAAATTAGAGTGTAATATGAAGGGCAAAGAATTGGCTGTTGGCTCAACAAGATGGAGTCGCCACCTAGTTATATGGTCTAGGAACCATGAATATAGTGTCCTTTCGAGGAATGACCTTTGATCTTACTACCAGAGTTTGGGTTCGGAGTTTAGGTTCGTTGTTGGGAAGGTGTTAGGCACCCAAGATCACCCAGCCCTAAGGTTGGTCTCCCATCATTGTGTCTTATACCTTAACCTCATTAAAAGCACTTTCAACACTTGCATCTATACTCACACACACACACACACACACACACTAACATACATCTATGCATACAACATGACATCTTTCATCCCAAACAAAACATATTTATCAATCTAAAACAAAAAGGAGTCAAGGCGCAAAAGAAAACTCTAACTTTCATCTAACATGTGAAAACCTATCATGCATCTACAACAAGGCAGCAAGCAAACATATTACAAAAACCCTAATCTTACATCTAAGCATGTTCTATCATATCATCAAAGTGAAACCCTAAAAAAATGCATGAACATCGCTAATGCATGGCTTATCCTTTACTTACCTCTCAGCAGCACAACACTTATATCATCAATTCATGAACATGTGAATGAATGGTATTAACTTTAAGAAACCCTAATCTACACATGTGATAACAAACAAACATGTTAAAAGGTAAACAAACAGTTATGGGGCTTGAAACATATGAAAAGGAGGCTACATAGAATACACATGTGAATGCAAAAACAAAACAAACAAAAATTAGGGTTTCTAGGTAACGGCATCACGCACGCTAGAACAGGTCTGCGTATGCATGAGTTCAGCCTGCGTGCGCAGGCCAGATAATGCGTACGTAGATCCTTATCTAGAAAACCTAATTTACACAAAAACACAGTAGAAGCCAAACAAAACATAAAACGTAAAATCTAACAACCAACATACTTAAAGACATAAAGAAAACCTAAAACTAACCTAAACAAACATATGTAAACATAAACTAAACAAAACACAGATTAAAATAAAGATTAAAGGTAGAAAAGAAAAGGAAAAGTTTAAAAGGATACCTTAAAGCAAAAGCTCTTAGGCTTGATTTTTAACAGTTCTCCTCAGTCAAATCTATCACAATTCAATAAAATAGTGATTAGCAATCTTAAACTCAAAAGGATTGGGGCCAGAAAAGGTCTCAATCAAATAAAAATGACTTTAGGGTGTTTTATGAAAAACTCTCTTTTGATTCACTATTTTCTAGTGAATCTTAGGTTTTTCCTGTGAGATTTTCGTGTATTTTAAAAATGTACCATGTAAGGCTTTTTATAGTTGAAAAAAAGGGGTTTGGAACAACTCCCAGACAATGTGGGATTCGTTCCAAACCTCAGCCATTATTACAAAAAACTTGTCTTTCTTATGCTTCTGAAACCCTAGTTGCGTACTCAAGAATGTGCTTGTGTACGCATGCTTTGGCTTGCGTACACAGGCCACGACTCACGTACGTAGGCTAAGGGCCACTTTGGTCATTTTATTTCCAAAAATAGATTTTTGCTGATTTAAAAGGTTATATTTTCCATTTTAACACTCCTCAAGTCATTTTAATATCTTATTGGGCTCTAAACTGGCCTTGGGCCTTAGAGTTCGAGTATCATTGGGGAACGGGGGCCCGAGTCGTAAGGGATACAAAATGTGGTGTCTACATTGGCATATTTTGGGTTTATCATGGACCCAAAACATAGAATTTGCTAGAGGGAGGGGGGGGGGGGGGGGTCTAAACACTTGCAAAAGCAAGGAGCCTATGAGCAAGCCACTAACACACAAGAAGGCACATAATCGATCTCCTGAAGACAAATCCTCTATTTTACTTTATGTTCCACCAATCACAACTTGTAATATGTTTAAATTTTTTTCTAACTTTAAAATTTAGTTATTTTATAAGAAAAGTCAAATAAATACATGACTAGTTGTGATTAATGAAATATAAAATAAAACACAAAAAGTGAGATAGAGAATTTATATTCTCAATCAGCTTTATTTGCCTGAAATCTCGATCTAACCCTTTTTAACTAGCCACGAAAAGAATGTTGGCTTCATTAAATGATGTTTGGAAAGTTCCAGCAAATTTATTAACAAAATCGCTAGGGGCTATTTAGCCCAAGAGGGCATGGCTAAACAAGCTTAGTCAACAATTTACCAAACTCATGATAAAAGTAGCTCACCCTATACAAACAAAGCTAAATGTGGCATCTTTCTAGAAACCCATAAGCCCAAAGCTTCAATCCTTATTCAAGAACAGGTATTAGGGACGCTCTAGCCGTGCTATAAAATGTTGCTATCAAGCCATATGCATTAATAAGCCATTACACACATACCTCACAAACCGTACTTATTCATTCAACTTAATCATAGGCTTTTGAACTATAAGAAGCAGCATATCTTTAAAGGGCCCTTGTGTATGTGGCAGCTCACTAGCTAGGGTGCTTTCTCTCTCTCTCTCTCTACTTTATCATCTCCTATAATATTTTTCCTAAAAAAAAAACTCCTATAATATATTTTTTTTCATCATTCTATGTTTCTTCACCTTATTGTATTATGACTAAAATAAAGATTCAAAATACTCTTTTGCTTCTTTTTTTTTCTCCCTTACTGAGCTAGTGCCGTCGGTTGGATATTTCGTTGGCATGTAGTATGCACCATTAACTCCCATTTAATACTAGAGTGAATTGTGTGTGCTTGTTTCCCTCTCATTTCTAGATTGAATGGTCCAAATTGTTATGATTCTAATGTCCCATGTGGATTAAGTGCAAGCTTAACCATATATTTATAAGATCTTAAGCACCTTCCCCTAACAAGCTGGTTTTCAATGATAAGTTTTACCCATAGATTTGTAACACAATTTATCTGCCATTCCAAAATTTGACCCCAAAACTCATTTTTATGATATATACATGGTGCAATTTGACATATCTTATCTAAGACAAGCCAACTCCTAAATGGGGACTACCACTTGGCATGGATTATTTTTGCCAACTTATTTTACTATTTAGTTTATTTTTGCTACTATTCATGAGTTTCACCGTACTTGTTGGTACTATTCATGGGTTCCACTGTACTATTTCAACTAACTTTTATCTTTATTTACAGTACTTTCAGCAAAAAAAATTTAGTTTCAATTTCAGTTTCAGCAAAACTTTTACCTTTACTCTTTACAACACTTGCAAAACATAGTAAATGAACAACACATGAAAACTCGAAATTTCATGGATTGAAAGCCATGGTCTTAGAACCATGATTTTTCCCACCCTAGTCTGCATCTGCAAGCAGGAGAAACATCATATATTACACACGGTCAAAGCTAGGTGCTGTCCATCTTGGACTTGCAAATGTTTCAGAGTCAAAGGTTCTTCTAGTCCTCCTAGCAAGCAGTCTAGCACCAAGACCCAAGCTATGCCACCTTAGAAAACGTAATATTATTATAAAAATGTAGATACTTCACAGTATATTATGCATATATGTAACATATTCTATTATGAGTGGGTGGCAGGTGGCAAGTTAGGATAGATATGACTATATGAGGAGCGTCTTCTTTGTTCTTCTTATTCATGCTACCACCGACTGGACTGGTCCAGCCTTTCGCACGTGAAGACGCTCCTCCTCTGCTATTATATTCACGTGTGTTATCATACTTTCATCAATACCTTTTCATGGCTTTAAACCCCCGCCAAATCTCACGTATGAATGGCGGGTCCTTATCAGATTAAGATAATTTTGGGTTTTCCATTGGCTTTTGTGAAATGAACAAACTCTATTAGCTATACTATTGTACAGTTTTTTTCTGTCTCCCTAAAAGACAATATAAATTAGTTTCTGGGGTACCAAAAAGGTAGTACAATCCAAGTCAATTATTTGGCATTTCTTGAATAAATTAAGAGTTATGGTAACCATTTTTGAGAGCTCGTATGTTGGTTCATGACCTTAAGTAGTTGACAGTTCTGTGATTATTAGAATTCTAGTCCTGTTACTTTGCCTAAATATCCCTCATGTATTGTCACTGTATGACAGCAAGGGTACTGTTAGACTTATGGTTAAGTGATTAAATTCACCATTTCCTAATAGCTTAAGCTTTTGGGACAATCGGTAATTTAACATGGTATCAGAGCAGGAGATCCTGAGTTCGATCCCTGGTTTTACTCTACCTCCCATTTAAAATGTTAAATTCCCACTTGTTGGGCCCCCACTTATTAAGGGGAAGTTTAGGCCCACAAGTGAGGGGGAGTGTTAGACTTATGGTTAAGTGATTAAATTCACCATTTCCTAATAGCTTAAGCTTTTGGGACAATCGGTAATTTAACAGGTACAACTCGGGTGAGATGAATTTAAATAATGAATTGGGCAGATTTTTCAAACATGAATTTGAGCTTGGGTCAATAAATTCTCACCCTAACAAGCAAATTGTAAAAGAATAGGTTTAATTAGGGGCCTCAACTTGCTAGATCTATTTCGATTAATTAGAGCTGTGCTACCTAGCTAGCATCTACCCATATTGAAAGGGAATCAATTCGATCTATTTCTAAGGCAACTTTTTTTTTTTTTTTGAGAATTATTATAATATGTTGCTAATTTCATAACTTGAACTCTTTACCTCCTTAGACTCCCAAGATAATTCAACGACAAAACTCTTGGCAATTGTTAATTAGAAACTAATGCAAATTGAAAAAAAAAATATTAAAAAAAAAAAAGATGAATGAAAACTTAAGGGGGGAAAAAACGATCTATCATTATTAATTTGCAAGAGTATCATGGTTCACCATATAATTTGGTTGGATGCGTAATATTCTTGTCTGACCATTAGTTACATAAATTGGCAGTTCCAATTAAATTCACAGCCCATCTTTTTGGATCTTGCGTCCTTTGCAGTAAATAATTTTTTTTTTTTTTAGCCTGTTATCCCTTTAAAGAAGTATGCAAGGGCCAGAACCTCATGCTGTTATAAAAAAAAAAAGCTTAATTCTTTTGCTCATCCTTAATTGCTCCTACGTAATTAATTCACTAATAAAATAAGACTAATAAGTAATCGAACTGTCTAACTAGTCAGAAACATTAGAGAGTGGAGTCTCAATTGCAAATAAAGATATATTTATTCTCAAAATTCAAGGTGCCCAGAGCACAAGAGAGCATCACAGGTACGCGGTGATTATATAAGTACAATTAACCAAAAAGAACAAAAAGTAAGTAAAAAGTAGATTAAGAGTATTCCATGTATGTTTGGACCATTCTTCGAAAGGATGAAAATATTTTACAACTTATATAATTTTGTATAAATGTATCCTAGTACTTCGGCAAGACACAGAGGCTTTTTTTTCTTTTTTCTTTTTTTTCTCTTTTGTTTTTGATAATTCGATAGTTACAAGGGAGAAAGGAGATTTAAATCTTATATGTCTCAATCTAAATACTAGTAGGTAAAAACCAGTTGAGTTATAAAACTCTTAATAGACATTAATTAGGCTTATAATTTAATGGCATTACTCAATTTTTCTTTGGAATAAAACTTGCAATAACCCTAATGATTTTTTTTCTTGACAATTTGATTTTCAAAGGTGAGTTGGGGATATTTGAATCTTAATTGTCTCCATTGAAAATATTAAGAAGTATCAATTGAACTAATAATTAGTTATTGTATGTATTATGAAAATATTTTACAACTTATATAATTTTGTACAAATGTATCCTAAGTACTTCGGAAAGACACACGGACTTTTTTTTTTTTTTTTTTCTTCTTCTTTTATTTTTGATAATTTGATAGTTACAAGGGAGAAAGGGGACTTAAATCTTATATGTCTCAATCTAAATACTAGTAGGTAAAAACTAGTTGAGTTATAAAACTCTTAGTAGGCATCAGGCTTATAATTTAATGGCATTACTCAATTTTTCTTTGGAATAAAACTTGCAATAACCCTAATGATTTTTTTTTCTTGACAATTTGATATTCAAAGGTGAGTCGGGGATATTTGAATCTTAATTGTCTTCATTGAAAATATTAAGAAGTGTCAATTGAACTAATAATTAGTTATTGTATGTATTATAGATATAAAAATTGTAGTCTTGCTTACATTGTAATTATTATAAATTGCATTACAATGCATTCTTAAAAAAAAAAAATTGCATTACAATGGATTTGATAATAAGTAGAGGATCCTTACCTTAATTGTTTTTTTTTTTTTTTTTCCTTTTTATAATTCAATAGTTATAATAAGATAAGGGTTTGAATTGTGATTGTTTCCGTTGAAAATACTATGAACTACTAATTAAGTTATAAGGCTCTTGGCTTAATTGTTAAATTTATAGAGTTGGCAAAAAACATAGCAAGCTATGTTTTAAGAGACCTTTTAAGAACACAACAAAAATTCACAAAAATTTCACACCATTTGAAAATTTTACTGAATTTGTGTTGTGTTCATAGAAGGTCTCATGTTTTAACCACTTTCTAATTTATTCACACACAAAACAAAAAAAAATGTTAATAATTCCTAAGTTGTTGTAATAGTTATGGAGGAATATCAAATCTATGCAATACTAGTAGGAGTACATTATATTCATGGGGGAAGAAGATTTTGGGAAACGGCAAATAACTATAAGTGAAAATAAACCAAAAAGAAAATGAAAGGAACAAAAATTATATTACTTTTCATTGTTTGGTTACAAAGATAAAGTAGAAAGAAAATGAAGGAAGGAAAAATCAATTTTTCTTATTCTTTATTTCTTTCTCTCCAAATTTACTCTCTTTGATAGAAAAATTGCTGGATAGTGGATACCATTGGTTTTAAATATAAAAGCACGCTCAGATTAAGCAAAGAATTGTTAAGACAAGAACTATTGTTGTTGAGACGACTTCAGGTAGTTAAGACTAGAAGAACTGTTGATTTTTTTTTTTTGGCTAATCTTGTTGATTTGTTATTTACTTTTGGTAACGCCCTGCAACTAAAACAATGACCAAGCTTGACACAAAAAATCCACGTACTCCCAATATAGAGTTTTAGATGAAAGATTCTAAGATCACAAATTTTTTAAAATTTTTAAGAAAAAATAATTGGTCTATGTGTAAGTGCTGGTTAACCACTTACAGTCTACTACGTCAAAAATATGATAAAAAAAATTGTGAAATAATTTGTGATCCTAGAACTACTCTTTTTAAATCTTATGCATTCATTTTGAAGCGAGTGATTGAATTTTATCACGTCAATCAATATTTTAAATAAATATAAAAAAGAGATTGTTAAAGTTTGTTTAAATATTGATGATTCAACCCATATATTTCAAAACAGATAAATAATATTTAACAAACTTTATAGTGGAGCTACTTAAGAACTCCCCAAAAATCTTAATTATCTTAATTCTTGATGGTGTTCACCAAATCCTTTTTTTTTTTTTTTTTTGATTTAAACCAAATCCAATTTTTGAGCTGACTATAAATGTGAAGTCAACAACATTGAATGGAGATGGAGATTATAATTCACTCTTTTTTCCGAATTAGATAAAGGAGTCACTATTTGAAGCTAATCCATCTTTCTTTTTCTTTTTTTTGGCAAGGCCATCTATCTTTAATTGAAGTAAAAATATCCCGAAAAAAAAAACACGGTTACTTTTTAAACGTTTTAAGACTTAAGACTTTAAGTTCTTTACATTTGTACTAATTTTTTCTTTTTTTGATAACTACATTTGTAATAATTTATTATTAAGAAAATGCTATGTTCATAATATTTTCGCAACACTTTCATAATAAATTCTAAGTAGTAGGTTGTTATGGATTGTTATTGATGGACAAAAAAGTAATTCCAGTTGTAAATTCAAATTATAATCAATAACAACTTACTACTTATGATTTCATGTGAAAGTGTTATAAAAATGTTATGGACACGGAGCGTAGCACTTCTCTTTTATTATTTTTCATAAAATTAGTGTATAAGTAATAAAATTTGAAAATAATTGTTGAGGGTCATTTTTATAAAACAGGCCCAACTCAGTAAAGCAGGCAGCAAATAGAAGTGGCAAGCATAGAATAAAACTATTAAGCCCAAGCGGCAGGAATAATGGATCACAGGCCCATAACATGAACAAATGGGTCTTGAGGAAGCAAATGGGCCCCAAAGGGCCCGAAAAGAGAGAAATGACACCCATGGGCAGTATATGGTATGGAAAAGTGAGAATGGGCCGCGGTAGGCCCAAGGCAATGTGAACAGAGAAAGTAGGGGTTGATGGCAAGCCCATGAACCCCAAGGATGAGAATAAGGAAATTGGGCCGGAGAAGCCCAATCAAGTTAGTAAAAGCCCATGAGAATGCAGAGTTAGTGAATGGGTCGAGGAAGTCCAAAGGAAGTAAATGGGCCGCAGGCCCAAGGGAAAAACAAAGGGATACTGGAGCTCATAAGTAAGAACACCAGTAGCCATATTAAGCCACTGGGGGAAGAAATGGAACGGCATGCCTGAAAAGAGACCCAGCAGGAGCAAATCGCTACGGCAGGAAATGCCAAGTAATGTGGTAGGAAGCCAGGGTAATTAAGAAGTGGGCTGAAAGAAATAAGAAGCCCAGTACCAAGTAAAACCCAGCCCCTAGAGGGAGCAGTGAATTATGCAAACGGCCCATGTAAAAGAACAAAGAAGCGCGGCAGACTTTGCAAACAAAGCTCCAGATCGCGGCAAACGCATGAGCAGCAGGCAGATTTTGAACATGCATGACAGGAAGGCACAGGTCAGAGGTAAGAGGTAAGGGGGGTGTGGTTTGGTGGTGGGGAGAGGGGAAAAGATCTATTTTGCGGTTCCTGCCCAAGCCCTTTTGGGAGGTACGTCCTGCTGGGATGACAGACCGCCCAAAAGAGGCAATGTTGAGGGGGAAATCGTTGGGTGCATGCCATGGAGAGAGAGAGAGAAAGCATTTACGCCGTGGCAGGAGAGGGTGCCACGGTGGACTAAAAAACAACACAAACCTGTCTTTGTTTGGCGAGGGTAAGTGGTACACAGACGAGCCTCTGGGTGGTCGGCAAGTACACCCAGACCAGACAAAGGCGGTTAAGGGGTAAAATGGTAAAATTCAGTCACGGCAAGCCCTATAAAAGGACCCTTGCCGTGCCCTGTAGAGGAGATCGAAAAACAGAGGTATCACGAAGCAAAAGGAAAACAAAAGAAAAAGAAAGGAAAGAAGAAAAGATAAGAGAGAAAACAGAAAACAAAGAGAAAAAGTATAATGGGCATGCACCGGTAGGTCGGTTCCCTTCTCTCTCCCTTAAAATCCCACTCTCTGGAAGACGATTAAACAATAGTGATTCCTTTGGGAACTAATCGTTTAGGTTTGATTCCCTCAAAGTCATTAATCCCCACGGCATGATATTTTCCTAGGAGATTAGTTTCATTGAGAGGAAGCGTTCTTCCTCTTTGGTCTTTGCCACTATGGACCCAAGCTTAACTTGATATTATTCATTTGATTAATTCATATTGTCATTTAATCTTTCACTTCTTTTGTAAAGCTATTATCATTACTGTGATAAAAATAGAGATTACTTGGTTATTTTCCATCAAGGAAAGAGCACTATATCCTGTTTTCTTTTGTTATTATATTTGTCTGCCGTGACTTATTAGAAAACAGCTCTGCCTGCCGTAAGTACTCTCCTGGCAGACGAGGCCAAGTTTGCGCACAAGCCGGCCCAAAGTGAGTCGCAGTTGGGCCGGTCTCAACTCTCCTACTCAGAATACCAGGGCCCATCATCGCAGGAGGCAGCCCAGCCCAAAACACAAAAAAGGCCCCTACAATAATTATATAATAATACTCCATAATTTGATATTATTTTCAAGTTAAATTCTAAAGTTTGAAACACACAAGTGATTTAAAATTGTGTCATGATTATTTTTTTGGAGGAATTTGTGTCATAATTTAATCATTGCGCATGTATCTAGCCCCTTCACCCTTCACCTCCCATTGCGCACATATCTAGCCTAATATCTTAATCAATACATATTAGCTCATTAATCACCATAATTAAAAAAATAAAAGAGTCTCTCTCATTTTCAATGTAGGATTAAACATGTTACTAATTCCTTATCTTACATATTAACTCTCATCTATTTACATTTATATTGTCATATTTATTCATTTTAATTAAATAATATTAAAATGCTCCAACAAATAACACACCTAATTTAATTAGAATTTGGTGAGAGAAGACCAAACATAACTTAATAAAAAACAATTTAGTGTTAGGTTGGTTAATAATAAATAATAACAAAAACAATGTGTTTTGACTAGTTTAAATTAACCTAGTTTTGCACTATTTGTATCCTAAAAGCCAAATTATATATATACAAAGGATAGCATAGATAGGTGTGCGTGTATGTGGGTTTTTGGGTTGGGGGGGGGGGGGGGGGGGTAATTTAAATCTTGGCCTTTAAAAATTAAATTCTAACTCGATCACTAAATCATATCATATACTATATAATAAAAGTTGAGCTTTGAAGCCACGCTTTCGTCAAGTGGCTTCACCAAATTGTAGAATTTTTTTTTATAGATTTTAAAAAATATATAATTTTTTTTTTGTTCTTATCTTATTCTCCTAGAATTTCTAAGTTGATAAAAATATAAATTTGATTATAATCCAAATTCTTCATCTAATCCTTTTCTTATTATAATTTATAAGTTGATAAAATAAAGGTGTAAATGCATTTTTTGTCCCTACACTTTGGGCCGATTCTCGATTTGGTCCCTAAATTGATTTTGATCTTAGGTCAGTCCCTGATTTTAAGAAATCGTTTTTATTTTGGTCTCTGCCGTCAACCCAGCAACAGAAAAATCTGAAGTGGCAAACGGAATGTACTATGTACACAGTAAATGCTGACGTGGCTATTTAATTAGAAAAATTATCATCAAGATATTTATCTCTATTTAATTAGGATAAATATCATCTTAAATGACATATGTCAACACTTGATTTATCTAATTTAATGACATATTAATTTAGAATTTGTCACTAAATTTTGATACGGCATTTTATGATTAGCTTAAAATTTTGCCTCCTACACATGCTTATCTATATTAACCACTATATCATGCAATTTTCAATTTGTGAACACATATATATAGTGTGATTTCTATTTTTTCTATAAAATAACTAAAGATTACAATTTTTTACAAGGGAATTTATTCAAAAAAAAAATTTATATATCGAAAGTTGGGGGATCTGAATCATGAATGTCTCTACTGGAAATTGAGGTGCCAACCAATTAAGCTACAAGATTCTTGGTAAACTTATTGAAATATTGGAGAAAACTAATAATAAGTTGCACTGCACATCGTGCGGGAATTTAGCTAGTTAAAATAAAAAATGAAAAAAATAAATAAATGTAGACGATGATGAAGCATTGTGACCAAATGAATCCCTTTAACTAAATTGGACAAAACTCACCATCAAACAGCTGTACCAAAAAAATATATAAATAAATAAATAAAAATGAGGGAAACCTGAAAAGTGAAGGTATCTATAATCTCTCTTATATGTTTTTTTTTAATTGTTATCGTCTTTGTTGTTTGTTTTCTAAATTCAATTATCCACATTTGTCTAATTTCAGACTTCAATTATCAAATTATATCATTTGAAATTTACACATTTGTCTAATGACATAACTGCAATATCTAATGAACTCTTAATTTGAATGTCCACTTTTAATTATTTCTAAAATTTATGGATAAATATGAAGTATGGAATGAGATATACATAAGAGAGGTGCTTTCAATTTGATTATTTTATCTTTTACATTTTTATTTCATTCCAATTTATCTTTTAACTATTTGTCAAAATACTTGTGTTTTTTTTTTTAAATCTGTATTGATTGAAGATAGATTAAGAATAAAAAATATTTTAATAAAAAGATAAAAAGATAAGGTGTAAAATACTAAAATAGTAACAACCCTCAAATATTTCTAACTCCAGTCTCCATGTCCACCTTTTATGCATATTTCTAACTGTTAAATTCTGCTCATGCTTTTATGCATATTTCTCACTGTCAAATTCTACTACATGAGTTTAACAGCACAAGTATATCCCAAGACAAGGTCTACTCGTATTATACAACTTGGACAATTGACAAATACCCTTTTGTAACAATAATCATTGATGGTAGTGCTAGGAGATTTTCCTGATTGGGCTAGATCAGTAAAAATTTTGAGAGATGTATTAGGTAAGTGGATGCTAGGATTTTTTCTTCATCTTGAAATCATATCGAGCTTACAAACTT
This sequence comes from Quercus aquifolioides, assembly GCA_019022515.1. NCBI lineage: Eukaryota > Viridiplantae > Streptophyta > Magnoliopsida > Fagales > Fagaceae > Quercus > Quercus aquifolioides. Next base: position 42,402,671 of record CM032334.1, on the reverse strand, counting down.
CATTCTCGATTGTATATCCCCATTGCAGTGACAATGGAAGGTGCAAATTAGACATATCTGAGTACTTCTCAACAAGAACAAGAAGTCTCCTATATGATTCTTGCCCTACTTTTCATTTCGATGGTTTATTTTGCGACTTCATAGGTTTTCTTCTTATGGATAATAACTAGTGCACACACTGTTGCACTTAAACAGTTTGGAAATTGTGATTTCAAGTCATGATTTCAGTACAAAATCCTTCACATTTTTTAATAGAAAAAATATTAAAAAAATTTTAATTTAAAAAATATGCCTCCGAGGCTAATCTCTTATTACCAAAAAAGTGAAAAGCAGTATATGGAATTGAAAATTTGAAATAGATTGTTAGGTATATACTATAGGTGTATAACCCGTATAGTATATACCTAACCGCTAATTAACGCCCTCATTTTGGCGGCACCAAAGACGCTAGTCCCCCTCACCTCTTATACTTTAGTTTCGCACGCTCCCACTTACTATAGAGTCAGTTTATCACTGTTAAAAACAAATACTCACTTCCTGGTTTCTCTGTTTCTGTTTCTGTTTCTGGTTTTTGTTTCATTTTCTTAGAATTCGGATGAAACATAGCAACAATGGGGATCTCCGACACTCCGTTTTCTCCGCGTAATCTGTTGTGCCAAGAAAACCCAGATGCTTGCTTTAAAGAAGAAAAAGAGGACGACCCATGTTTGTTTCCAGAGAGTGAAGATGAGTACTATATTCAATGCTTGCTTCTGAGAGAAACTACTGCTTTTGGATCCAAAAGCTGTTGTACTGGTTTCTCCACCACAACCTCATCCTCGTTAACCTCATCTTCGTTGAAGCGTGTTCGTTTGGATTGCATTGAGTGGATTTTCAATGTTTGTTTCTCTCATCTGTAAAACTCTTTTCTTTTTTCTTTTCACCTTTTGTGTTCTTAGCTTAAAAAGATAATAAATACTGAAACCAACTGTTCAAATTTGTGTTTCAGACTCGGGCATCCTTGGATTTCCGATTCCTTACTGCTTATTTGTCCGTGACTTACTTTGATCGGTTTTTTTCAAAGAAACCCCTTGGTGTAAGCAAATTTCTTTAACTTTTTGGCTAATGAGTCTTTCATGTTTGCTAAATTAGCGTAATGCTAAAATGCTTTTTGTTGTTTATGTAGGATTGGATGATTTGGGCTATTCGATTATTATCCCTGGCATGTTTATCTTTGGCAGCAAAGATGGAGCAATCTACAGTGACGCCACTATCGGCATATAAGTTACAAGAATATGATTTTGACAACCAGCAGATTCAGAGAGCAGAGCTATTGGTTTTGAGTACTCTGGAATGGCAAATGGGTTCAATAACTCCTTTTTCTTATATGAGTTACTTCATCAATAAGTTCTGTGGGGAATCTAAACCGGAAGGATTGTGCTCTAGAGTTGCGGAACTTTTTATGGCTGTCACAAAAGGTATGGCAAGATTAATCTTTCATTGAATGCATTTAATCTTGGCATTAAAGATTGGGTGCAAATTGTTTTGTGAGTTTACTATGTGTGTTTGTATTTACCAAGTTGAAGTCTTTGATGCAGAGATTAATTTAATGGATCATCGACCATCTATTATAGCGGCAGCTGCAGTGTTAGTAGCAATCGATGCTCAACTAACAAAAGAAGCAGTGGAACTCAGGATAAGTCCGATCGCATTGTGGGGGTCTCAAGAAAATGTGAGTTTTCATTATTAGTATTGAAAGATTAATCTTTTATTGAATGCATTTAAACTTGTGCATTGAAAATGGATATCTTAGAATTTGAAAATTAAAGAACATTACAAAGTTTTAGTTATGTTTTTTTTAAGCTGATTTATATTATATATTGCTCTGCAACAGGAACATATTTTTTCCTGTTATAATATGATGCAGGACATAGAGAAGCGACTAATTAAGACACCGGCATCAGTAGTTCCCCCGCATTCTGCTGCTGGCACTAGAAGAAGACTTAATTTCAATGAGCAACATTGCCCAGTAAAGAGAATCCACCGGTCATAGATAGCGAAATTGATCTTCCTAGCAAAAATTGATTTGTGTTTTTTTGATTGCTTCATAGGGATGTTTAGACTGAGAGTTGATTCTTGATATTAGATTGTATACAAGTATCATGAGTGTTTCTACCAACTCATGGTATGATTTGGAATCAATGATTGGGATTCCATTTTCCAACAAAAAAAAAAAAATACCCAACAAAAGTTTTTGCCAGTGACAAAAGAAGATAGAGAAAAAGAGAAGTAAATACATAAAAAGAAATAACTTTAGCCTAAACAGTAAGAAGTGAGAAGCGGACTGTGAAGTGTGAATGTCCAGAGGCCATTAAGGATGAAGTGAAGACCAAGAGAGTGCCAGAAGGCCATTGAAGACTGTTTGCCTATAGTGATTCTCAGTAGCGTTTGCTTTCTTGAATGTTATACCACTTTCTTGCCAACTTTTTTTTTCAATTGGTTGTATTTTTTTTCCACTCTTTTCTCCCCTTTTTTGTTATGACAGGAAATATTTTTTGTATACATCACTTGCCACCCTACCTTTTGATGGGGGGCTCGGGATGCTCCTTTGTCTTTCAAAAGGCTGAAAGCCATAAGGAATGAGGAATTGTTTTTGGTTGATTTGATACATCTGTGTTGCATTTGGGCCATTATAAAGTATATAAAGTTGAATGTGATTATATTTGCTTGGAATGTTGGGGGTTCCTTTTGATGAGTGGGAAAGCTTCCCTTTTTTCCTTTTAGTTTGCACTGTTTTGGGGGTCGTGAAACTCCAATTATAGGTATTGGAAATCAAGTAGGATATAGTGGTGATAATACTATAATTCAAGTGCATTTACAACAATATTAGAATGGTTGGCCAGATATATACTATATAGTTAACCAAACCAAATCATTTTGGCTTTAGCTCAGGTTGTGAAGCATGTGGTGGGGGTGAGGTACATACGAGGTCCGGATCTTGTAAAGCTATAAAAATAAGTGACTGAATTGGAGGTAGCATTCCTGAGGAATGCTTGCAATCAACCTTGAAATAACAGTGTCTGATTGAAAATGGATTGTATAGCATATCTCTTTATTGTATAGAATGTTATTGTATCACAAAATATTAATTGTATAGCAAGTAGGTACATTAAAAAGTGACCTACTTATTGCAATCATAAAAATTGACCAATATACAGGTTTCAAATAAAGATTGATCATTCCCAAAGTTGAGTCCTTACAGTTTTATATTCTCCTATAAAGTTTGTGAACTTCAGAAAAATATCCCAGATAGCCTAATTGAAAAACATCCATATTGTCATTAGAGGCCACTTTTCTTGAAAATGCTTACTAATGCTCCCTAGGCCATTGTTTTCAACAACAAATATGAATGCTGCTATTTGCTTCCTAGTCCCTTCATTGATGGACGTAGTAGGACCCAGCCTATCATCATGAAGTTAGAGACCCCTTGTTTAGGGTACGGTGGGGGAGGGAATATGAGGCATAAGATTCATAGCAAAATGGTGTCAGAGGCTCCACTCCTCCACATGCCTTCTTGGGGATCATAGGGCATCCAGTCTGGCATCGTACAACATTGTATTTTAGCTTGCAGCAATTACCCTATGCATACCTCACTCTTTACTGTTTCATCTGTTTCAAAGGCCTAAGCCAAATGAAAATTTTGCAGCTGTTATAAACTAGAGTCCATTCATTTGTAGTCTCTTTACTTAACGGTATAGTTTATCAAGCAATTAGGATTTTTTTTCTTTTTAATATTTTTACGAATAAGAATATATTAAGAAGGAACAAAAGAGGACCATAACTCATCTCCAACTTCTGAAACAAGAACTCAAGAAGGAAGAGAGGAGATGAAGATGGGCCATCTCAATTACAAGAGGCCGTCCAACAGGCTAATTTGTGAGGCAAAAAATTAACATTCCTAGAGACAAAAATAAAATCGCAACAAGAGAGAGAATCTAAGGCTCTATTCAATTAGGAATCACACCTTATGAAGCGGAGGTCGGTGATATTTGATTCAAATCCCTTCCCTTCTTTCCCATAGGATTAAAAACTCACTCCTCCAAAATAAATGGGGATTATTTATCAACTTTAGAATTCAGAGTTTAAGCTAAGAATAAATGTAATAAGAGAATCGAAGGCTGCATAATAGTTTTTTTTTTTTTTTTTTGTCTCGTGGTCATGTATTACCCTGTTAGTGAAACTGAAAAAAGGCGATCAGGCATATTTTGGAACTTCTATTCATGGAGTTCACATTGATTGGATGTTATGATTATTCATGAAATAAGATCACAACAATGCTAATCAAGCTGTCATTCGAACAATTATGGTTCCAAAGATTCTTACTACTACTTATTATGATTATAAAAACTAGTGAGTAATATAGCATGCTTGCTTCTATACAATCAGAAGCAACATAAGAATATATTTGATTGGAAAAAAAGATTGCAAAAGTCACTTTGGAAAGGTAGGTTTGCAATATAACACACAAGGTAAGCAAACCTGTTAACATTATGAAAGGTTTTAACCCTGATGCAACCATCTATATCTATACATATATCTAAAAACTGAAGCGTAGTATTTATTGTTGCTACTCTCCAGTTGAGCCACATCTGCGTCCACCTCATTATCATTTTCTTTCCAATTTTTCTATAATTGTTTTTAACATTTACTTTTTATTTTATTTTAATATTTACACTTTTTCCAACATTTCTCCCCTCTTACCTTTTCATCTCTCCACTACCCTCTACATAAATACTATTCTTCTTCTTTTCATCTCTCCATTACCCTCTACATAAATATTATTATTCTTCTTTCTCTTCATCTTCCTTTATTTTGTCTCTTCTTATTCACTCTCTTACTATAAATTTGTAACTATTTATTCCATTCTATGCATGGTTTTCTCTCACAAAAAAAGGTTCTCTCTCTCTCTCTCTCTCTTAATTTTTCGATGAATTTTTTATACATTCTTCTATTTATGCCAAATTACTAATCTTTGGGAATCCTTTCTTTTCTTTTCTTCTTCTTCATTTTTTTTTTCTACACTAGAATCATTATGCTCATTTTCTTAATTAATTTAATCGGGTAGTTTGCTGGAATTCAAAAAAAGGTTCTCTCTCTCTTTCTCTCTCAATTTTTCGATGAATTTTTTTATACATTCTTCTATTTATGCCAAATTACTAATCTTTGGGAAATTTTTTTTTTCTACACTAGAATCATTATGCTCATTTTCTCACTTAATTTAATTAGGTAGTTTGCCGGAATTCAAGTAAAACTAGACAATAAGGAATTTTATGGCATTGGAGAACGCTTAAATATATACCAGCCAAAAGTTGAAAGTCAACAAATTAGTGGAGCTATGATTAAGCTTCAAATGGGATTGATGGTATTGCCAATGTTCTTTAATTAGCATTCTTATTTCTATTTCTCTATATATGTTTTGTAGAATTAGTATTAGTCTCATTTTTATTATCTCTATTATATTCTAGGTAAACCAAGAGTTCTTTAAAACTCCACATTGGTTAATGCCATTTAGATTTGTTTTTTAAATCGTTTTTTTTTCTCTTTAATTGTTAAATGTTATCCTATTTTTGTTCTTTCTTATAACTCTAATTAATGTTGATGATTCTTTTCTTTTTTTTTGGTTAGTTAAGGTTGATGGTTCTTTCTTACAGAGAAAAGAAAAAATTGAAAACAATTGAATTCCGTATAAACCTGTACCTAAAGGGGATAGGAGCCTTTGTTTATTTGATTAGAGACAATATATTAAAGGGGCATATCATTTGGCCATTCCATTGCATTTCTTAGAGGTTAAAAGATAGAGCTTGTCTTTCCTCAAAAAAAAAAAGATAGAGCTTGTCATTATAGGAAAACATTTTGGGTGGGGATAAGGGAGTCATTTTGTTTGCTCTAAGAGTAACAAAAGATCCTATTATAAAGGAAGCTCACAATCATATCACATGCTTATTACACTAACCATGAGCACAACCCATTATTCTCTCTCACCATGTTTCTACTACATTTGCATTTAGCAACCTAAGATTAGAATTTATTCCCAATAGAAGACTTGTAGAATCATTTAGTTTTTATAGGAAACTAGCCGCAGACTCGCGTGATGCGTGGGAATATAAATATTATGCAATGAAGTGTAATATATAAAAAGTAACAATTACTTCAAACATTGTCTTTTTTTTTTTTATAAATATTTTTACACTTATTTTTTTTAAGCTTTTTATCTCTACAAATATATCATTTTAATATTTTTTTTTGTGTATTTCATTAATATTTTTTAAGGTGAACCATATTCTTCTAACTTTGTTGTAATGTGTTACATTTGCTTAATATACAACTCATCTCTTAAGGAATAAGGAAATTATCATAATAATAAATGTAGGGGCTCGTTTTGTCGTAGATCCCCCAGCAATACATTTATTTAGAGAGTGGGACGAAGGGTTTGGCGCTAACCGATTTGCCACCGGTTCTCCAGAGACTTCCTTCTTCCAGGGGACTTAGCTCTGTTCTTTTTGGCTTGGGGGTTGCTCCTCGGACGGCCGAGGAGCCCCTCATTCTGAAGGGCACCTTGCATTATATACCTTCTTTCTTCAATCCTAGCCTTCCAACTGTCAATCATCTAGACCACAGCTTAAGGACCTGTCCCATCAGCCACGTTCCCCACCTTACTGTGGGTCGCAGCACCTAAGGTTCCGCCGTTCAGGAGTCCTCTCAGCATTAAGATTGCCAGGGGAGTTAGGTAGATGCATTAAGTGTGGATGTGACCGCCTATACTGGGCTTGTCCCCCACCTGGGATTAGGATAGGTATGCCGAGGAAAGGGTCGTCCTCGGCGTGGCCCAGAGGGCTAAAAGCCCCTAGACAACTGCCTGGGACAGCCATCGATCCTCGGCGTGGGTCTTGGGCTAGCCTAGAGGTGGGCCGAGACTTCCAGGCCCACGGGCCCCACAATAGCCCCTCAAAATCCTGCTGCACGTTCCCTTGAACGGGGAGAAGGGTTTTCATATCCACGGCCCTCATACCCCAGAAGACCTTCCACTGGTTGGTTCTTCCCCAAATAGTCAGCTCGGCGCTTCAATCCTTCGGTAAGCAGTTAGTCTCCTATAGAAGATTCTGGTGCTGCTTTAAAGATAGTGGCAAGCTCCCCGTAGGCTTGGGTCCGAGGACCATGCAAGGCCTAGGTACAGTTGCTGCCTTCAAGAGTAGTGGCTAGCTCTCCGTAGGCTTGAGTCTGAGGACCATGCAAGACCTAGGCACAGGTGCTGCCTTCGAGAGTAGTGGCTAGCTCTCCGTAGGCTTGGGTCCGAGGACCATGCAAGACCTAGGCACAGGTGCTGCCTTCAAAAGCAGTGGCTAGCTCTCCGTAGGCTTGGGTCCTGAGGACCATGCAAGACCTAAGCACAGGTGCTGCCTTCAAGAGTAGTGGCTAGCTCTCCGTAGGCTTGGGTCCGAGGACCATGCAAGACCTAGGCACAGGTGCTGCCTTCAAGAGTAGTGGCTAGCTCTCCGTAGGCTTGGGTCGGGTCCGAGGACCATGCAAGACCTAGGCACAGGTGCTGCCTTCAAGAGTAGTGGCTAGCTCTCCGTAGGCTTGGGTCCTGAGGACCATGCAAGACCTAGGCACAGGTGCTGCCTTCAAGAGTAGTGGCTAGCTCTCCGTAGGCTTGGGTCCGAGGACCATGCAAGACCTAGGCACAGGTGCTGCCTTCAAGAGTAGTGGCTAGCTCTCCGTAGGCTTGGGTCCGGAGGACCATGCAAGATCTAGGCACAAGTGCTGCCTTCAAGAGTAGGTAAGTGGCTAGTTTCCCCATAGGCCTGAGTCCGAGAACCATGCAGAGCCTTGGTTCTGTCTAACACTTAGTCTTCTGAAGTAATTAGTTTCCCCATAGGGCTGAGTCCGAGGACCATGCAGAGCCTTGGTTCTGTCTAACACTTGGTCTTCTGAAGTAATTAGTTTCCCCATAGGCCTGAGTCCGAGGACCATGCAGAGCCTTGGTTCTGTCTAATACTTGGTCTTCTGAAGTAATTAGTTTCCCCATAGGCCTGAGTCCGAGGACCATGCAGAGCCTTGGTTCTGTCTAATACTTGGTCTTCTGAAGTAATTAGTTTCCCCATAGGCCTGAGTCCGAGGACCATGCAGAGCCTTGGTTCTGTCTAACACTTGGTCTTCTGAAGTAATTAGTTTCCCCATAGGCCTGAGTCCGAGGACCATGCAGAGCCTTGGTTCTGTCTAATACTTGGTCTTCTGAAGTAATTAGTTTCCCCATAGGCCTGAGTCCGAGGACCATGCAGAGCCTTGGTTCTGTCTAATACTTTCATTTTTCTGTAAGTAGGGGTTTGTCCTCGGACCGTTTTTCTGGGGACGATTCCTCCTTCGGTCGGACAGTGATTTTTCACGTGGCGTTGATCTCGCCTCCAGCTCGAGTCCCCATCTTCTATCTGGGAAGCGTTTCTTGGCCGTTCGTGTTCTGCGCCTGACGCTTCGGTGCGCGAGACGCGCCTTCATTAATGGTCTCGTAAATCAACAGAAGTACAACGGTCTGCGGCCCCCTTGGAATTTGGTGGCTTCATTATTGTTCGCCGCCTCGGTAACTCACTTTTCGAATTCTGCGTGAATTAATTCTCACCAACCCTCCTCCTCTATATAAGGCTTTCTGGGGGGGATGGTTTCTTCATACTCCATGAGCCTCCTAACTCGAACAGAAAGAACACCATTTTTCCACTCCCCATGCCCCTTTAATAACCCCGTCGGAATTGTGACCGGAGTTAGGAGATATGGGGCTAAGGACTGCCGTGGCCGCAGCCCCCACTGGGTTTCTGGTGCGGCAGAGTCTAGGTGTAACACCGGCAGTGTCGTACGCGGTGGCCAGGTGGGACGTTGTTGAAGTACCTAACGTCTCTCCCCGGAGCGCACCTCCGGTGGAGGAGATACGCGAACTCATGTCATGGCTAGCGCCTGAGTGTTGCCGTCTCCAACGGCCGGCGCTCGGGAGGATTGGAGAGCATCAAGGGAACATCACGGGGGAGGACATTCCGGTGCCCCTGCATCTGCTCCTCACTTTGTTCAAGCTTCCGCCTTGAAGCGAGCCAGCCTCAGCCCCTCTTCCCCGCTTTTATTGTCAAGCTCTCCCGTTCTGCTGATGCCAATAAAAGTACGGGTTGACACTTCTCCCTCCCTCTAGCTAGTTGTAGAATCGGATCGCCTGAGCCTCCGATTGTAGGATTAGCTTGTAATAAAGCTTGTAAAACAAGCCTGCCTGAGCCTCTGATTGTATTTTGTAACTTTCTTTTTCATGAAATAATATCAGACTCTTTTCTCTCTTCTTTTTTTTTTGCTGTTGAATCTTCCGTTTTGCTGCGACTGTACTTATTTATTTTTTTGCGAAGTGACTGTTTAGGACGATCGCCGGTTGCGCCGGTCGGCGCTCTAACCCTCCCCACAGACGGCGCCAATTGTAGGGGCTCGTTTTGTCGTAGATCCCCCAGCAATACATTTATTTAGAGAGTGGGACGAAGGGTTTGGCGCTAACCGATTTGCCACCGGTTCTCCAGGGACTTCCTTCTTCGAGGGGACTTAGCCCTGTTCTTTTTGGCTTGGGGGTTGCTCCTCGGACGGCCGAGGAGCCCCTCATTCTGAAGGGCACCTTGCATTATATACCTTCTTTTTTCAACCCTAACCTTCCAACTGTCAATCATCTAGACCACTGCTTAAGGACCTGTCCCATCAGCCACGTTCCCCACCTTACTGTGTGTCGCAGCGCCCAAGGTTCCGCCGTTCAGGAGTCCTCTCAGCATTAAGATTGCCAGGGGAGTTAGGTAGATGCATTAAGTGTGGATGTGACCGCCTATACTGGGCTTGTCCCCCACCTGGGATTAGGATAGGTATGCCGAGGAAAGGGTCGTCCTCGGCGTGGCCCAGAGGGCTAAAAGCCTCTAGACAACTGCCTGGGACAGCCATCGATCCTCGGCGTGGGCCTTGAGCCAGCCTATAGGTGGGCCGAGACTTCCAAGCCCACGGGCCCCACAATAAAAAATCATCACAAAATTACAATGTTAACTTAACCAAAATTAAAATAAAACTAAAGAAATAAAAAAATAGATTTTATAATAATTTATTAGTAAAAAAACTGATAGGCATATTCAAATTCCTATTTCCAAAAACAACTAAGTATTAATCCAAACCAAAATTCAATCAAAATTATAAAAGGGAAAGAAAAGACTTTTGGATGGGAAATTAAAAAAACACAATACAAAAACACATATTAAAAAAAAACCATCAATCTTAATTAGAGTTATAAGAAAAAACAAAAATCTTTTATATGCAATTGTTCTCTTTATTGGTATTTATTGTTATATGTAGGGGCTCGTTTTGTCGTAGATCCCCCAGCAATACATTTATTTAGAGAGTGGGACGAAGGGTTTGGCGCTAACCGGTTTGCCACCGGTTCTCCAGAGACTTCCTTCTTCCAGGGGACTTAGCTCTGTTCTTTTTGGCTTGGGGGTTGCTCCTCGGACGGCCGAGGAGCCCCTCATTCTGAAGGGCACCTTGCATTATATACCTTCTTTTTTCAATCCTAGCCTTCCAACTGTCAATCATCTAGACCACAGCTTAAGGACCTGTCCCATCAGCCACGTTCCCCACCTTACTGTGGGTCGCAGCACCCAAGGTTCCGCCGTTCAGGAGTCCTCTCAGCATTAAGATTGCTAGGGGAGTTAGGTAGATGCATTAAGTGTGGATGTGACCGCCTATACTGGGCTTGTCCCCCACCTGGGATTAGGATAGGTATGCCGAGGAAAGGGTCGTCCTCGGCGTGGCCCAGAGGGCTAAAAGCCCCTAGACAACTGCCTGGGACAGCCATCGATCCTCGGCGTGGGCCTTGGGCTAGCCTAGAGGTGGGCCGAGACTTCCAGGCCCACGGGCCCCACATTATATATTTTATTTTTACTTTTTTTTTCATCTCATCTTATGTTATTCAACATTTAAATTCAGTCACATCTTCCACATCATTAAATTATTTATATTTTCTCTCTTTTTTTATTTTTAATAATTAAACATGGAATATTTTATTTAAATTCAAATCAATAAAATTATCCTTAAAAAATTGTACTCTTTTTATTTTTTTATTTTACATTTACACTTTATCCAAGCTTTTTCCTTACCTTTATTTTTTAATCTCCCTACTACCTTCTACCTTAATATCACTATTCATCTCCCCACATCTTCCATATCATTAAATTATTTATATTTTTCTCTCCTTTTTATCTTAAAAAAATTAAAATTTTAAAATTTTACTTAAATTCAATAAATAAAAGTGTCCTCATAAAGTGGAGTAATACTAGGGACATACTCATTCTCAAACCCAACACATCAAAGAAAAAATATAATACAAAACAAATGCCAATTGGGAAACACTAAATTAAAAAATAATAATAATAAGGATATCAAACCAAATATAATATAAAGAATAGTTATGGATATACTAACTTAAGGGTAGCAAAATTAAATGAAAAAAAAAAGCTACAATGCGTATTTAATGCAATAAAATCATCATCAAATTTTGGAAAACAATAGGTTGCCTATGGGGAGAGAGAGAGAGAGAGAGAGAGAGAGAGAGAGAGAGAGAGAGAGAGAGAGAGAGAGAGAGAGAGAGAGAGAGAGAAATCAAATGTCAATTAGTAACTATTAATTGGAAAACAAAGAAGTTGTAAGGAGAATTAAAAATAAAAAATAAATATGACCAATATGGAGAACATTAAAATCAATTGTTACATTCGCTCAAAAAATTGAATCAGTAATCAATAATTAAACACAATCATAACAATATATTTAAACTTAAAACTAATCAAACTCTAATTCATAACTAAAAGGAGATGTTCTCATGTAATAATAGAAATTACATAAGAAATAAAGTTAGAAAATTTTAAAATCCCTTTTTTGACATTTCATTTAACTTTATATATATATATATAATCTTCATACACAATTACATTTAAAAATCTAATAAACAATACTACATCTCATTTAGCACCTCTGTTATGAAAATCATTAGCTAGTAAATATATGATAATTGTAAAAAACGTTATAAATGAAATTATGAAAAAAATGTGATAAAACTAATTAGCTACTATCATTATGAAGTAGTAGTCTATGATTTTACACATCTAAAGAAGTAGAATATATAGAGTTTACTTAAGGTATATGTAAAGATTCACATTAAAAAAAAGATATGTAAAGGTTAAAAAAATGTATATTCTATAAATAAATAAAAAGGTATATGTAAGGTTTTTATTAACTTAAAAGAAATTGAAAAATAAATTATTAATAACAACAACAACAACAACAACAAGAATAATAATAATAATAATATAGGGGTAATTACATTCCCCTTCCTTGAGGTTTGAGGAAATGACACTCTACCCCAAACTTGAAAGGAAAAAATATTTTCATCCTTTACATTTGTTTGACCAAACTTTGTTAAATTAATATTAAAATATTGTGTACTAACCTGCTTGTGCTTAAGGTAGGTTCCAAAATTATCCTTAATTTTAAAATTAAATTCTCTTATTTTAAAATTTTAAATTAAGGTGTATTTCAAAATATTAAGTAATGTCTTTTGCTTTTTTTTTTCCCCCTTTTCTTTTCCTGATGAGTTATAGAGAGATTTGTCATTTCAAATGTTTTGGTATTTTATAAATTTGTATTTTAATTCTAAAGTTATAAGTAGTGTCTTTACTAACCATGGTTAACCATTTATAAACAGATTCTTAAATCAATTTAAAATATTTTTTATTAATATAAACAGAATGAGAGAGTGTTATTACTTATTACCCCCAATATATTTAATAATATCACCCTAAAAAAAAATTATCTTGCGCAATGCGCGGTCTGCAACTAGTTCAATTAAGAATTGGATGCTCCTAATCGAGACGATTACACGAAATAGACTTAAACTTAAAACAAAGTGTTGATAATGTGGATGATTTCACCCTCTGAAATGCCTGAACAAAAAGTGCTAAAGCTGTTGTAGGACCACATTTAACATCTACATCATACAAAAATTGTGGTTTTCTGTCATTTGAGGAATTCTTTTGTCCTGAGGCGACCAAAAATATTACTGTGAATATGTGACTTCAGAATACATATATAACACAATTAATATTTTTACCCTGTTGAAGGAAAAGTGCATGCACCGGTGTTTTACACGTTCTAATGGAAGCACACACAAACTCTTTTACTTTAACTAAACCTTACTGTTTTGGCTCTTTTTCATTTCTATAGCCAGAAAAGTATTTTGTAGCTGCTCATGCTCTAGCCAACAAAGGCAAGTATCCAGCAACTCATACGGGGCCAAGTGACCTTTTTCAATGGACCAATAAAGGATAAAAGGAAAAAGCAGAATCAAAGCCTGGAATGCACACGGCACACCTTCATTTTTTTTTTTTTTTTTTGGGGGGGGGGGGGGGGGGGGTGGGGGGTGTGTGTGGAAGTGTGATTCATGGTGCAAAATTTCAGGTCGTGTTTGAACATGGTGGTTGAGGCTCAAGTCAAATTAGATTTGATCAATTGGGCCGAGACAAACTTCTTACCTACCCAATGTCACACAAACTACATTGCTTGGCCCGGCTCATTTGTGACCCAACTCATAAACCCATACGAAATGCATAACATTTAAGGCCACACCCTTCTCCTTTATTTGGATCAATAGACAAATCATAGTCATAGAAATAAATGAGTTTCCACTTCCACACCCAGATTTAGGGCTGTGCAGCAAAACTGACCCCATCCAATTCAACTCGTTAAGTTGAGTCAAATTTTAGGGGTTGGTTGGATTGTCAAATTTTTTTTTTTTTTTTACCGGGTTGGGTGCAAGTGAGCATATTTATAAATCTATTTTATTCGACCAACCCACTTATATTTAATATATATCTAAAAAATATATTATATTATTTATTCTTTTATTTATCAACTAAGTTGGGATAGAATTATGGGTTCCTATTAATTCAATTGATCAAGTCTTTGATGGTTGTATAAGAGATTTGGGATTCACCAAAAACTGATTGATGTCTTGGTTTGTTAATAAAGAGCTATCGTCAAGAGCGAACGCCATAAGTTTAAACTTTCTCAAAAAAAAGTTAAGATAGAGCTATATGATATCCTACTAATTTTGAAGTACTTATAAAATAGTTTGTGTTGGTTTGTTACTATGCACATGTTTATTAGGTTATAAATTTGTTTTTATTTGTATTGGTATTATTCTAATACTAAATTAAAAAAAAAAAAAAAAATTAACCAACCTGATACAAGTGAGATGGACCTTAGATGGGTTGGATTTTTTTAAACCCGACCCAAGCACGTCCTAGGGGCCGGATCATTTCTATCCAGGCCTTTCATTTGTCAGTCACTAAAAAACCCGTCACAGCCCGTAACTCCATCGTTTCCCCCCAAAATTCAAAACGAACGGTAGCTTCTCTCAGTTCCCTCCCTCCCACTCCCACCCCTCTCAAAAAAAAAAAACAAAAACAGAAAAAACATTTTAAAAAAAAAAAAAAAACAATCAGAGTCAGTAAATGGAGAAGCGACTCCGTTCCTCTCTCCAATCCTCAGCCGAAGAGTTCCTCTCCTTAGCCCAAAAACAAAGCCTCAAATCCTCAAAACCCATTCTCAAATCCCTAATTCACAAAATCACTCCTAATTCAGACCTCTCTTCCTCTCTCCCTCTCTCTCTCCACCGCTCCATTTCTCACTCCATCGAATCCTTCCAGAAGCTTCTTCAACCTAACCCTAGAAGAAGCCCTAACCCTAGCCCCTCCAAGTCTCCTCCCACAAAGCGACCCCGAAGATCTTCGCGCCGTTCCAAGACGCCGGTGGAGCCCGAACCGGACCGCCATGAATTCGATGTTGGCAAAGAAAAGAAGAAGCTTCTCAAGGACCTTGAAATTCTCGCTCATATCGCGGTTCTATGCCTCGCGCACCCCAAAAAGGCGTTCTCGCCGTCCGATCTGCTCCCCGGAGTTCGCGCATTGCACGATAATTTGATTCTCTTTGATTCGGAGTCGGTTCTGTTATCGGAGATAGCGAATTTGTGCGAGGAGTGGTGGAAGGAGAATTTGCCAGGGCGAGAGACTTTGATTTCTCAGTCTCTACCTTTCTTGCTCTCCAAGTCACTGACGTTGAAGAGGAAAGTGGATCTTCACAGAGTGTATTCGCTTCGCGAGGCGTTTGCTTTGTTCGATTATGAGGACGAGAGCATCGAGGACTTGAAGCTCTTGCTGATTCGGTGCGTGATTGCGCCGCTGTATTTGAAAACCGACGATGGGAGGCGGTTCTTGGCGTTTGTGTTTGGGCTGAGCAATCAGCTTGTGAAGGAAATGTTGGCTATGATTCGGTCTCAGATTCCGTTTGGGCGTAAATCGATGCTTGAGGCGTTCGGGGACATACTGTTTCGGGCTTGGAAAGCCGCAGAAGGGGATTCCAAGGATGAGCTTGAGGATGGTTTTTTGCAGGGTTTGATTGATGGTGCGATACACGCGAGTTCACCAGCATTGGCCGCATCTATTAGGAGGGTTTTGGGAGGGTTTATAAGCCAGCGGACCACCGAGGGAGTCGAGAAACTTCTTTTTAGGCTTACTGAGCCAGTGATTTTTCGGTCTCTACAGGTAGCTGTTTTCCTTCTTTAGTAAATTTCTGATTGTTGAAGATAGTGTTCATGAATTATATGATCCTGTGATAATATGGTGGGGATGATAGCTAATAGTTTAATATATTTTGTATGCCATAATGATTGAATATAGTGATATAATTTAGACTTCTTTGCAAATGAAGTCGTTAATTTGATGTAGTCAATGATGTCATTACTTGTCCGCATAGTCTAGGAGACCAGGCAGCAAACATATTTAAAGCATTTCATGAAAAAGACTGTGTACTACACATTCCTCGTACCTAAATATGGGTCCCATATGTAGTATATTGGATGCACTGAATAATTTCACCATGCGAAGGACGCTTCCATAATTGCCAGAGAATCTGGTTGGGATTAAATTGGTATCCTGTGTTTGTTGGATTCAGTACCTCAGAAGCAGTTTTATATTAACTAGTGAATTCCTGGGCCTGGTTGGTCTTTGTGGTCAACAAATCAACAATATGTTGGTTTAGCAGGGTCTCTACTCACAAATTTATTTGATATCTCAAATCTATCTGATTCATGGGTTGTTTTGAATCAACTTGCGTTTGACCATGCTATGTTTCTGTTCGACAGGTTGCAAATTCTAATGTTCGCCAAAATGCATTGCATTTGCTTTTGGACATGTTTCCTCTAGAAGATCCTGATAGCACAAAAGAGGTGAAAGATACATTACTTGATAAACAGTTCTTTTTGTTGGAGAGATTACTTGCAGATGATTGTCCGGATGTAAGAGTAGTGGCAGTGGAAGGTTCCTGCCGCATCCTTCATTTATTTTGGGAAATCATACCTTCAGCATCCATAACAAAGACAATTACGAAAATTTTTGATGACATGTCACATGATATATGCATTGAGGTTAGGCTCTCCACGTTGAATGGTATCATTTATTTGCTTGGAAATCCCCAATCTCATGAAATTCTTAAAGTGCTTCTACCAAGATTGGGGCATCTAATGCTGGATAACACCATTTCCACACGAGCAGCTGTAGCAGATCTCCTCCTTCTTATAAGGGATATTCGAAATTTTCAGTTTCATAAGGTATACTGTACTCTTTAAGATCAAACACCATTCTGCAGTGGTTTCTGATGCCTTTATCCATATTGGTTGGTTGATTATATTTTCTATATTTCTCTGCAGGTGGTAGGGCTGGATGTCTTGTTATCTACTCTTGCAAATGATCAACCTCTTGTTGCTCAGAAAATCACAAAATTGCTTATACCATCATACTTTCCCTCAAAAGTACCTGTTGAAGAGGCATGCAGTCGCTGCATTACACTAATAAAAAGGTCTCCCATGGCTGGAGCAAGGTTTTGTGAATTTGCTGTATCAGAAGGGGCATCCCTTAAGTCTCTCATGGAACTTGTTAGAGTATTCATTAGTTTGATCTTGTCACCTGATAAGCTAGATGCAGATCAGATGGAGGGTTTACTTGTTGCTGCATCCTACCTTTGCAACAGCCTAGCAAGTGAGCCATGTTACAAACGTGCTCTAAACAAGTTACTTGATGGTGAAAAAGTGAACTTCTTGTTTGCTGCTGCCTCTACTGCATGTGCTCAATCTTCTGTAATTAAAATCGTTTCCACCATTTCTCCAGATGATGCAGCTGGGCTTTTTGAAGAATGCATGGGTTTAGTTACTAATTGTAGTGGTATATCAGATAATGTGGAAAGGCAAGCTGAAGTGAGGTCTGCGCACAAGTTGTTCCTGTCTTGTGATGGATTTGATGATATGTTTGAAGCTCTAACAGTGCGTTTGCAGAAAACTGCCTACCGTTGCCATATAAAATTTGGAACTGAAATACCAAAGAACGGTTTTTCCTCCACAAAAAGGAAGAAATCTATGTCTTCTGGAAAAATTTCAGCTAAATGGAAATGTGTCGGTGGAAAGAAGGCATTTGATTTTGAGAAGGATTATTCCATTGCTGTTGGAATAGCGTGGCAAATCAGGGACTTGCTTACATCAGAGGATTCTCGGAAGGCTATATTGGGGTCTCAAACTCTAGAACTGTCATTTATTGCTTTAAAGATCATATCTGAAGTCAGCATCGTGCAGTGCATGCATTGTGAATACATGGACACATCCCCCATCCTGGCATATACAGTTCTTGCTCTGCATATGACTCTTCAAAATGTTAGCATAAATAGTCAAAAAGATTGTGGTACTAGGAACAATAGTACTGATTCCTCAAGATCACTTCTGGAGGCAAGTATTTTTAATTTATTTTTAATGCTGGTTTTGAACATTCAGAAATATGTTGTTGCTGATGGGCTCCTAAGTCCTAACCCAATTTTCTGTTTCAGCTGACAGTGTTGGAACAGACAATGGATCACATACTAAACTGTACAGAGAAGCTACTTGGAGCAGGTGACTCTGGAAAGTACAGCAAATTACCCTCAGAACTTGGGCAAGCTAACAGTAAGACAGCCAGTAGCCATCGACGAGGAAACAAAGAACCTCAAACAGATGCCTCTAGTCCAAGTGCTCATGGTAAGTAATTATGGATAGGTCACAAATTGCTGAGATTATATGCACTTATGCACTTATGCACATATGGAAGTTGGTTGTTAGTTCTATCATATGACGTGATGACAAGTACTTTTTTGACACTTCTTTCTGGTGATATAGAGATAGATCTTTGGATAACTTCAGATGATGTATGCAAACAGTATTAGTGTTTGGTTTGTAACAGAAAGGTAGTGGTATGAACCGACTCCATATAATGTGACTGCTGCACATGTCATCCCTACTTGGACAATTATTGTCTATTACTAGCTCTCTCCCCATTGGAGGTTGTGGTTCAAACCTTCGAAATTACCAGCAACACTTGAGTCTAGAGAATTGATGAGGATAGATTTTTAATTTTGTTTTTCAGCATCATGAGGATGGCTAATATAGTGGTTAGCGCAGTTGCATATTTAGAATTCAGTATTCTTAAACATTTCTTGGGCTCATTTGTCTCTCTCTCCAGTCTCTATGGCAAAGACTATTGAGTCCTCGTGTAGGCTAGTAAAAAAAGTCGTACTCAAATACATTAAGCTCTCCCACTTCTATGGGGTCTAGCAGGGGGGATTTGTAGGCAGCTTTTTTTTTTTTTTGAGAATTTGATTCTCAGACTTGAACTTGTAACATGCCACTTTGGGTGGAAGGCATTTGCCATTGCATCAAGGCTCGACCTCTTGTTTAGTAAAAATCCAGAAAATAAAATTTTTTGTTTTACAAATATTTTGTTCATTGTGTTTGACAATAGAAAGTATAGAATTAACTGCCACTCTTCTATAGTAGAGTTAGGAAATGCTCATTGTAGTTGAGTACTTATATCACATTGGACAATTTGGTAGTTATTTCTCTCATATTCCAGTCATTCTGGAGAGCTGTAAAATTTTTAAACTATGATGAGTTTAGAAAAAGGTCTTACTTTCACCTGCATGTGCACTATGTTTTTCTATAAATTAAATCATATTTTAGTTTTTAATTAAAATGCAAAACCCACCCTCTAAGTTTCACAACTTTTCATTTTAGTTCTTTTAAGTTTCATTCATCCTCAGTTAGATCCCTCGTTAACAATTTGTTAGTTGTTGCCGTTATCCCACCCAAACAACACCGTTTTTGCCCTTTATTTATTTATTTAATTAATTAATTATTAAAAAAAAAAACCAGAAATTAATCAATGTCATCCCTCCCATCTGAAAGAACACAATTGCAATCCCACCCACCTGATATCCCAGCCCAGCCCGATACTGAGAGGGAGAAAGAGAGATATTGAGAGGGCAAAGGAGAGCGAAAGAAAGATTGAGAGGGAGAACAGGGAACTGGAGCCACTGAATCTGTACAGTCCGATCAGAGCAAAGCCGCCAAAGTCTTCCCTTTCAGTCTTATGGTTCCCAGAAAATGTAAATACCTTGGGCACACAGGCTTCCCAGGGCATTAAGTAATCTCCCACTTGAGTTGCTAAATGAGTTGATATGTTTGAACTGGATACTCCTCATACTCTGCACCTTAGCAAATCTGAAAGAAAAGCTCTGGAGGAGGAAATCTCCCTTCAAAAGTTTCTAGGGAATCTGTTGCTTTCCACCACCATAATTCTATAATGACCCACTGCTTTGTTACCAACTTAGGATTTGGTTGGATAGAAAAAGGGAAACTAAGCTTTATTAAAAGGTCCTTAAAGCTATGGCTAAAGATGAAATTTGAAACTTCTAGGAAAAAGCTCTACAATTCACTGTTTATGTTTTTGTTTTATAAATTCAGAACTTTAAAGTACTATTCACTGTAATTTGCCAAGCACTCAAAGCTTTATTACTAATACTCAATGTTTAAAGCTTTCACGACATTGCCAGATAAGCACTAATAGTTTTGTAATTTCTTGTAGATTCTCCCAATATTGAACAAAAAAGAGCACTAATTAAAGTGAAGATGCTTACTGCAAGTCTCAAGTTCATGGTTGATGCCACCATGATGGGTTTTCTTTCTCACTATTATGGACAGTTGTTAAAGTTCACATCAAGATATGTACAATACATCATTTCTGCTTTAGGGCAACAATCTCAAGACCGATTTCAGTTTGAGGAGGAAGATTTGAAAGATATAGTTGTGTGTGTGAAGAGCTCCTTCACCTATGCAGCGAAGTTGCTTAATCTAGTTCACAGAGCTGTCAGTGAAGCTTCACCACTTCCTCCAGAAGCTTTTGATGTTGCCAACAATTTGCTTGATCTAATCACCTCAATTGAATTACACTTGGGCTCTGGTAAAGCAGCAAGTCTTGTTGCCGCAGCAAAGCCTTGGTTGCCCGATTTGATTCTGGCATTAGGATCCGGGAACATACTGAAAGAGACTCAAGGAGAAGGGATTCATTTTCATGCATCTGATCGCATTAAGGTCCATTTTCCATCGTGGCTTTTGAGTTTAGCAAGGACTGAGCTTAGTGAAATGAGTGAAGTTAGCCCAGAAAAGGATGATGATGGCAGAGTTTCTGAATCCGAGGACTTTTTAGTTTTCAAGAAACTTCTTGGAATCATTGTTACATTGCTAAAAGGAAATCCTAACGTACTGGATGCAGTTGGGGTGATTTTCTTAACTGGCTCAGTAGTTGGGCTTGAAAGGAAAGACTTTGGGTTGGTATTGGGACTCCTACACTTTGTTTGTATGAAGTTATTTAGTCGAGATGACAAAGAGTGGGGTGATATGATGTTGGCTTCTCTGCAAGAAATCTATCCTCAAATAGAGAGAGAACTAGAAGAAGAAAATGACGAAGATGGAAGGCAGAAATTACTTAGTGCAAAGGAGTTACTTGAACCTATTTGGATGTATCATATATATGAAACAGGGAGGGTTACAATGATGGAAGAGTAGACGTACTTCTAATTTTATGAGGGGAATATGTGCTCTGATCTTCTTCTTTTTTTTAAATAATTATTTTTATTCAAAGAGAATTAGAATATGATGCATGATTTTGTTAACTGACTGGCTCAAGAAAGGACCAAATCTCAGAGAGTTCTAATCAATATCAGTATCAGTATCAATATATTAATATGATAAGGTGAAACTTTTCAATTTCCTCCGCCCAATTTTGAAAATCTAATTATTAAATTGCACGTTTTTTATATTCTTAACACGTATATCAAATTTTGTTGAATTAGATGTCATTTACTATTTGATAAAAAAACTTATTTTTAATGCATAATTTTAGATAAAAAATACTTGAAATATAACTATTTGAGTGATAACAGAATTATTGATATTTAAAAAAAAAAAAAATTACATGCATGAAAGATATAATAAGGGGACAGGCTCCCCTCCTGTTCAAACTTCTCCAGTTTTTTCCATTTTTTATCCGGATGGAGGACACGTGGCACTTAAAACATCTAAGGTTAAAAAACATGCCACATCAAATCCAATAGTTAGATTTTTAAATTTCTCAAATGAAAATATATAGGAATTTGAAGTGCCTTTTCCATATTAATATATGAGGACTTGCACTCTTGAGATTTTCTTATTTAAGTTTCTGCTTTAGCATATGTTGCATTTGTATTAAAGTATTAATATATATATATATATATATATATATATATATAATCGAAACCTCTGAAACACTCACAATTTTTCACGTCAGTATAATATTTAAATAAAATTATTTTTGTTTAGTTCAAACTTAATTAAGAGTGAAACTTTATCTCTCTAACAAGTCCAACTTAAACTCATCATTATCATTTTTTTTAAATAAAATTATTTTTTTAATCAAAACTTAATGAGTGAAACTATCTCTTTAACAAGTCCAACTTGATAATCTATATAAAAACAAAAATTACGATAGGACTAAAAAAAAAAGAGACTCGTGTTAATAATCGTGGGTTTGGTTTTTGAGTTGAAATTTCTATTAATTATTTTTTTATATTGTACATGGCAAAAAAAAGCATCTCTTTTTTTTTTGGAGGAAAATCAAAGATGCAACCTATGTCTTTTAGCTTAGGGAACGATAAATTTTTATTTGGTATGTTATATATAAATTTGTTGAATTTGGTTTGGTTCTGAAGTAGAATTTGAGGATTCTATAAATTTTGAAGTTTTAAGTCTTGGGGTTTTTGGTATTTGCCTCTCAGTAGATTGATCTTAATTCTTCACCTTAAATGCTTTTTACCTAGGTTCATGTGATTTTTTGTTTTCTTATTAAAAGCTATGATTTTTGGTTGATTAATTATTTGTTTAGAATCAACATAAAAGATAATGGAATTAGGTATTATAATTTTGATATTGTTTCATGTTTTAAATTGTTTATATTGTTATTACTACGAGAAAATCATATTACTACTCAAATTTGAAACTTTGTGCGTCTTCCTTATATTATAGTCTTTGTTTATATATTTGCAGTTTATATTAGTTTTGAGTGTGTGTGTGTGTATATATATATAACTATTGAGAGTTTTACTTTATTAATTTAAGAACTGTAAATTATTTTGTAAGTTTCAATAACTATGCACTTGCAACTCAATAACGTTCAATGTTAGACAACACTTCTAAATTATGGAAAAGTATAGAAGTTAAATATTTCTTCATTAAAATATATATATATATATATATATACTAACTAGCAAAATGTCTATTTACTCATTGTTGGATTTATTTTTTCAGAGTCAATAGTTTTTCCGTGCATCGCACGGGTTAGCGACTAGTTTATTAAATTAGCCAATAAAGTAAATGCATATATTAATTATCTATAGTTGTGTGTTAATTATATACATTAGAGGAATTTATATGATTATATTTATAAATTTTAAATAAGAATTTATTTCTCATGTTTAGTTGCTTTAACAATAATTGACACAAGAAATCAAAAATTCAATATTTGTGAATTCATTAAAATTAGTCTTAACAAGTTATAAATGAACCAAGTTATTTATGAACAGCTCAAGAAAATGCTTGTTCATATTTTTTTGTTTAGCAAACAAGCTAAGCTCAAGTACAAGTTTAGACTTGACTATTAAATAAGTCAAGTTTAAACATAATAGTATGCTTATGAAAAAATTCATGAGCATGCAAGCTCGATTTAACTATGTATAAAAGTATACATGTCCAAAAATATACTCATAAACTTGAGAATGGATTGGTAAGTTTGTAACTAAGTTCATATAATATCAAATTTTTTGTTGTAGTTTATTGATAATATAAACAATCCATTTGTTGTAACATTCATAGATTTGTGAGGGAACAAGAAATTTTAGTAATGGTTTTACTATATATTGGAAAAGAATAAGTCCAAGCTTAAACGAGCCTAGCCAAGTTACACAATTTGTATAATATTTTATTATACTCATGATTATTAAATTTAAACATGATGTATAATACTCATGATTATACTTATGATTTTGAACTTTTTTGCCTATCTTCCTAAATAAAACCCAATAAAACACAATTTGTCAATTTACAAAATTAGAAAGAATGGAATCTCTGACCGATGTGGCTCATACAGGGATCATCTTTAAGCCAGCAGCAATTGGCATGCCCAAAAATCCAATGAATACACTAAGGAACCACTGTGCAAAAGTGAGAGGCGTTGTGTTTGCAAACGTTCCCAGGAACTCAATTATTATGATTTGGAAGATTACAGTGCAACTGAGGACGGCCACGAAAACATAGTTATTCAGTATGCCTTTGAAAACATCTATTTCCTCCATCTCACGTGAGCTTACTTCATTAAAAATCTGTAAGAATCAAATCAAATCAAATCACTTTATTGTAAGCTAATTAGTATATATTATAACTAAGAAATAGAAAATACTTCAATGTTCGCTAATCCTTGTGACTAGGTGAATTATTAGAGTAAATTTAGAGAAATGCAAGTGTTTAAGCAAAAAGTTGCAACAATAAATTTAAATCCTCTGCAAAGTATGCAAACTAAGGAACTCTATGCAAAAAGAGGAGTACCAGTGATTAGTGTCTTGATCTAAATTGCACAGGACGTGTGGAAAACTTGTCAAGTCCATTTGATAAAGTGGAAAAGAGAAGTGTGGTGATCAGTTTTTCAGAACCTGAATCTATTTTAGCAATCTATATGACGCCCTATTTAGGTCACTTTGCTATCATAGGAAATGGAGCAAAACTCTTGGTTTTAGGCTTCAAAAGATAACATCATTTCCCATTAACATAGATCACTTTATACTAATTAAACAGGGTTTATGACAAATCATTGTTGTAGATCTTTCAGAAAAAATTACCTGGCAAAAGACAAATGAGTTGAAAATAAGCGTGTTCAGGATCAGATCAGAATTTGGGCCTTCAAGACCGAATATCCCTTTTCCTTTTGACTGAAGCAACCAAATTACCACAAACTGATATATAGATTGCCCTAAGATATTCCTCCACATGACATTACTGATAAAGTTCCCTTTCCTTCCAACTGGTGCACGTTTCATCAGGTCATCATTTGGAGGCTCAGTTGCAAGTGCAAGTGCTCCCAATGTATCCATGATCATGTTGACCCATAATAGCTGAACAGCTGTGAGGGGTGCAGTTCCTGAATGCACAATTTTATGCAAAGGTATTAGCAGAAATGAGAAAATGGTTCTTTTGACATAAAATTAAGGCAAGTTTCAAAAGAAAACAAATAGCATGTGGGCTTCTCTAACCTGTCAGACAAGCTGAAGAGAAGTTAACAATCAATGCAACCACATTAACAGTCAGCTGGAACTGTACAAATTTTTGAATATTTATGTAAACTGAACGTCCCCATTTGGCCACTGTCACAATCGTGGAGAAATTATCATCCAGAATTATCACATCAGCACTTTCTTTAGCCACCTGAATTTAGTAAAGATTAGTTGAATTGTTCAGAGTGTGTGCCTATGTTTTCATATGGGAACATTAGACAACATTGTTATAAGCTCACCTCAGTTCCAGCAATGCCCATTGCTAGTCCAATATCGGCTTCATGAAGTGCAGGGGCATCATTTGTTCCATCACCAGTTACAGCAACAACCTCACCTAATGAGGTACGCAAGTGCTTCACTAGAGTATGCTTGTCTAGAGGTGAAGATCGAGCCATCACCTATAGATAAAGTCAAACCTTATTGTTACTAATTAGAAAAACCCATACTTATTACCGAGTGATCCAATCAATTTGCAGATGTTCCATAAATACAAATGAAGAAATCACCTGAAGTTTAGGAATTATTTTGAGCATTTCCTCCTCACTTTTCTCCCGGAATTCCGGACCTTCAATGGCTATACCATCATCTGTGAGAATCCCGCACTCCCTAGCTATAGCCTTTGCAGTATTAATATTGTCTCCTGTAACCATTCGTACAGTAATTCCAGCCGAACGGCAAACTGCAACAGACTCCTTAACACCAGGACGTACAGGATCTTTAATACCTACTATTCCTATACAAGTATACCCCGAAACTGGGATGGGATTCTCAACAGAGAACCCATTTTCTAGTTCCATATAAGCAAGGCAGAGAGTTCGTAGTGCCTCATTAGCAAATTGATTAATTGTATCGTTAAGATAATTAATGGTTGCTTCATCAAGGGGAACAATCTCACCATTTGCATTGATCACCTTATCACAGGCAGCCAATATTATCTCTGAAGCACCTTTACAGTGGGCTCGTAAACCACCTTCAGGAAGCTCCAGTACTACCCCCATCCGTTTCTTCACAGAATTGAATGGCTCAACTTTAAGAAGTTTAGATGCTTGTCTCTCAGCATGAAAATTCCCACCAAGTGACAAGCCAAACTCCAACAAAGCAGTATCAGTGGGTGTTCCCAGTATCTCAGATTTGCCACTTTTGTTTACAACAACTTCTCCTCCAGTATTATTAAATATTGACTGTAGCAGAATTTTCACAGCAGAAACTGGGAGTTCAGACCGCAAGCGGTCAGCATCAAGAGGTTCCCTCACTTCCTTGACATTCATGTAAATGCAAGATTTTACAACTGCCATATGGTTGGTAGTTAGTGTCCCAGTTTTGTCGCTACAAATACATGTGGATGATCCCATGGTCTCACATGCTGCCAAATGGCGCACAAGTGCTTTATCATTCATCATCTTTTTCATGGCAAAGGCAAGGCTCAATGTTACAGCCAATGGAAGCCCTTCTGGAACAGCAACAACAACAATTGTAACAGCAATGGCGAAAAATTCCAACATTTCCAAAGCTTCATCTCCAGACCACATCAAGTAAGTTCCTTCTTGCCATTTACGGCTCATCAATCCTTGCACCAACACTGCAAAAGTCACAATGGCAAAGAAAAGTCCAACCTTACCGATGATTGTTGCCACTCCATTCAATTTTACCTGCAATGGGGTTTCATCATCTCCACCTTCACTAAGAGTTGCCATCAATTTTCCCCATTGGGTCCTCATCCCAACAGAAGTAACCATCATCTTGCATGATCCATCCTGAACCTTAGTTCCAGATAGAAGAAAAGGATTATCTGCAGTCACCATTACTGGCTCGCTCTCCCCAGTTAAACTCGATTCATCAATTAACACAGAAAAACCTGAAACAAAAACTCCATCTGCAGGGACTTGGTCACCGATAGCAAGATGTACAATATCACCAGGAAGTAAGTCATATATTGACATCTTCTGCCTATATCCATTTCTCGTAACCTGAATAGCAATCTTCTTTTTTTCCTTGTCCAAATCCTTGAATTGTAAAGATTGACGATAATCACTTGTTGCGGTGACAAAAACAACCAACAAGATGCTTGCAACTATTCCTAGGCCATCATGAGCCCCTTTTGGCCATCCTTCCATAACTATGCCAACGAGCAAAGACACAAAAGCACATACTCCAAGGATCATAAGAGTCATGTCTTGAAGGGCTTCCCAAACAAATACCAAGAAACTCCGCCCTTCACTCTCAGTAAATTTATTAATTCCAAAAATCTCTTGTCTGCGATTCAGCAAATCACTATCAGTAGTAAGCCCATTGAGGGTTGAAGTGGAGAGCTTTTCTGCAATACCAGCTACTCCACCATGAATATTCAGCTTCTTCAAATCATGACCTTCAACAATAGATCCCAATTCTTCACCACAAATTCCAAAACCTGCAGCTTTTACTTCCTCAGGTACAGTGTAGTCACTTGGTTGCACGCCTGCAGACATCATAGTCAGAATGGAGAACCTTTTAATATAATCTAAATTTACATTAACCTTGAAGAAACTTACCTTGGATAAATTGAAATGCAGCTTTGGAAACTAAAACAGCAACCCTTAACTTCTCCTACAATACTCAAATAGAAAAGTAGTTAGTCTCCCAAGTTTTAACGAAGTAACGATCATAACCTCTGTACAGTTTGGTTTTGGTAATCCATCTGCACAAAAGGAATTTAGGTATCTGGATTTCCATTTTGTATCCAAAGTCTTAAAAAAAAAAAAAAGAGTAAGTTAAGGAATGCAATTATTAACAATAAAGATATAAGAACTAAAAGAGTAACTGGACTAAGAAACGTAAAATACAACCCGAGGGGGAGGCACAAAGTATGTCAATTTAAAAATGAAACACAATTATCTTTTGAAAATATTCAAAATACTTCAGGGATTTTTAGATTAACAAGTAACCAACTCCTACTTGTTGCGTTCATGATTAGTAATGAGGTCTAAAATACTAATAACTTCTTGACACAATTCAAGTTCTTTTTTTTTTAAATCCAATTCATGTTCTATTCTAATACCAAAGTGCTCATTCTGCTTTGAGAAATTTAAATTCACTTAAGATTCTCTTTCTAAGATCAAGCTCATGTTGCCACTTCCACCAATTACTTTTTCATGGAAAAGCTGAGTCTAGATAACCGTTAGCTTCTTCAGTTTCCAAAGCTGGATTACTGGCTAATGTGATTATTTAACTTGGTCTTTTCCCACTCGATTACGACATAATATTTGTGAACTTCGATACTATATAGGCCAATCAAAAACAAAGAGGTTTTGATTAATGTTAGAGATATATTAGACATATTAGCCCAATGTAATAGGTCTAAACCCACTCCTATTTGTACTAGTAGTCTAGGGTTTAGTCGCCTATATATACTCATGTTAGGGTTCATTATAACACAAGTTTTGTACTATACTCTTATACAATAAAGATGTAACCCTTAAGGAATTCTTCCATGGAAGCCAACAAGACTGAACCACGTAACCCTCGTGTTCTCAGTGTTCCTATTTTATGCTTCCCTTCCGCATCCACTCTAGTATATACAACATGATATAACACATTTCCAAGGGATCTTCTCATACTTATCCAACCTCAAGCCTTCATCGAGCTTCCGCCTTGAGTTTGAGGGAGGGTGTTAGAGATATATTAGCCCAATGTAATAGGCCTAAGCCCACTCCTACTTGTACTAGTAGTCTAGAGTTTAGTCGCCTATATATACTCATGTTAGGGTTCATTATAACACAGGTTTTGTACTATACTCTTATACAATAAAGATGTAACCCTTAAGGGATTCCTTCGTGGAAGCCAACAAGGCTAAACCACGTAACCCTCGTGTTCTCAGTGTTCCTATTCTATGCTTCCTTTCCGCATCCACTCTAGTATATACAACATGATATAACACATCACATTGCTAATAATATATTTTAACAATTAATTAAGCCGTGACTGAAAATTCCATCTCAATATATATTTGATCGGATCAGATAGGGAATATCGGTAGTGTTGATTTTTATGTCAATCTTGGACGATGGAATTATTAAGCACCAGACATAATTAAAAATGGTTCAAAAGAATCAAAACTATGAGATTAAGCATGAAATGATAAACAATCCAATGACATGAGCCAAAGAATGGGAGCAAATCATATAAAATTACTTCAAGTATTATTTATTTATTTTAAAAGATTTTTACAAGTATTCTTTATCTTTTTGTCTCTACAAAGTACAAATATATAGTACCATTATATTTTGATTAATATTTTTCTAAGGTGAATTTTATTTTTCTAACTTCTGGTGTAGTGTGTTATATTTTATATACAACTAAACTTTACAAGTTTCAAATTTATTATTCAAATTTCTCATCTCCTAATGAATAATGAGATTATCCTAATAATAAAAATTTATTAAAAAATTACAATGTTATCTCAACCAAAATTAAAATGAAACAAAAGGAATAAAAGATGGACTCTATAATAATTTATTACTCAAAAAATTAGTAGGCATATTCAAATTCATAGTCATGTAGATTGTGTTTTGACATAAACTCAAATTTCTACTTCCAAAAAAACTAAATATTAGCTCAAATCAAAATTCAACCTCAAAACACATATTTAAATAAAAAATCATTAGAGAGTGAGTACTCATAGTTTTTTGTGGGGAAAATATAGATTGAATAGAAGAAATGATATCGAATTTTATTCAAAATCAGAGAGGGATAAGAAGAGTCGAAATATAAGAATGAGAAAATAATAAAGTGTAACAATAAAGTAAAGAGTAGTGGGAAGATAAAGGGGTAAAAAGAGGGAGGGGAAAAGTTGAAGAAAGTGAAATAATAAATGTGAACTAATAGGGAGAATAAGAGTTTTTTTTTTTTTTTTTTTTTTTGGTAATAGGGAGAATAAAGAGTTTAGAAAGAGAAAATAAGAAGTAGAAAATAAGTGGATGATGTAGACGCTAATGTGACTCAATAGAAGCGTAACAATAAATAAAAAATAATAATAATAATATATAGTAAATAGAATATAATAATAATATTATCACATACGCGCTTCGCGCGTGAGACTTTTTTTAATTTTATTTTAGTGGTCATATTTAGTATTTTGTAGCAAAATTAAAATTTGTGTTTTTATTTTTTATATATAATTTTTATTTTGAATATCTAATTTATAAGTGGATAAAGTAATTTGAAAACTAATAGGAGAATTTTCAAAAAAAAAAAAAAAAAAAAAAAAAATTAACATGAGAGTGACCCTATTTTTTAGGCAATGTTTTAGTGGGAGTTAGAATTGTATTTTTACCATATTGTCATTTAGTTTTGTCTCTACTTAAATATAGGGGTGTAAGGGCATTTTTGAACCCAAAAAAATGAGAAATCTAAACAGGGGAAGCATTTTAAATAATAGTATAGATAATAACATATAGTTTTGGCCTAATTGCTCCCAAGGTTACTAAAATAGATACAAAATTTCTTTTTAAAAAAATTCAAAGCCAAACTTGCATGTCGGTGCAAACAAACAACACTTATTGTTCAAAAGGTAGCATGTTTTCTCATCACAAATTAAAAAGTGATTTGCTGCCTTTTTATTTTTACTTTTTAGATAGTCACGTTCGCTTCTTCTTTACTAGTCAGGGTGCATGTGAAGATGATCATGTTTTAAGTTAGCGTGTTCAATATTTTTCTTTAGAATAGACCAAATAAGTTAGTTTAAAAATAATTATGCATATTAATTATGCATATCCAATACTTGGGCCTGCAAATACAGCTAAGAAGCAGGCGATCTTCTTTATGGACGGCATTTGGAAAAAAATTAATTGGTAATTTATAAGCGCAACGCATCTGGAGAGTCTTGAATTTACACACGCAACTAGTGAGTCTTGAACTCACAATCCCGCTATCTACCTTGCTTTTATGAAAGAAAGAGGAAGGAGGGGTCATTTTAGCTAGAAAAGAAGATTGGGATAATTCAGTTTTGATAGTCTAGAAATGAAGATTGGCAACCTCGGACGGAGACTAGTTAAACCAGAATGAGGGTCAAACTATTGTGACAAAGCAAAGGTTGCGTAATGAATTTTCTATTGCCGCTCTTGGAAGGAAAAAAACAAATTGGTTCAATTCAAGGTGTTTGGTTTGTAAACGCCGAAGAAAAAGAAGATAAAGAAATTATAAAATTGAAAAGAACAAGTTGGGTTTCAAAAACGAGAGCAGTTACGTGGGGACTCAATCAGAGCAATTTTGAGATTTAAATTTCAACTTCGAAAAATTCATTTAATTAATTGGACAAAATAGGTGTTACGACAATATTTTCACAATAAATTATAAGTTATTAGTTGTTATTGGTTCTAATTTGAAAAATTATTTTTTATCTTATCAATAACAATATATACCAACTTGTTATATAAGATTTGTTGTAAAAATGTTATAGACATTTTTTTTTTTTAATAATTACGTGCAACTTTATGATGTTGCCACGTGTCAAATACGAGATAAGAGGAATCGAAGATTCCAATTTTAAATTTCAACTTTTTTCATTGTATGAATTAGGGGTGTGCATGAGTCGGGTTGGGTCGGATTTTTTGACCCAACCCACCATGGTGGGTCAAAAAAAATTCAACCTAACCCAACCTATCACATAAGTGTAACCCAACCCAACCCAACCCATCACATAAGTATGTGAGTTGGGTTGGGTCGGGTTGAACCCATGGATTAGATAAATTTTTTATTACTACTAGCCTCGTCACAAGTGCTTCGCACGTGCGATGAGGCCTTTTTTTTTTTAGAAAAAAAAAACCTTTGTGTTTTTATTTTATATATATATATATATAATTTTTATTTTGAAAATCTAATTTATAAGTGTATAAAACAATTTGGAAATTAACAGTAGAACGGTTCTATTTTTTAGGCAATGTTTTAGTGGAAGTTAGAGTTGCATTTTTATCGAATTGTCTATTAGTTTTGTCTCTACTTAAACATAGGGGTGTATGGGCATTTTTGAACTAAAAAACGAGGAATTCAAATAGGGAAAGCCACTCAAATAGTAGTATAGATTATTATTAAATTGAACAGAAAAAAATATATCACATTTGCCACTTGAGTTGATAAACAAAATATACATTAATATATAAACTAATATTCTAACTTAGCTGTAAACAAAATATGTTTAAGTATCCAACTGAGTTGATAAACAAAATATAAACGAACCAGTATCCTAATTCACTTATAAACAAAATATACATGAGTTCCTAACTCAGTTATAAACAAAATACATCTAAATTTTTTTATTAATTATATAAAATATTTAAATATATATTAAAAGAACTAATAGGATTTTATATTATATATGATAGTAGGAATTGAGGAAGTGTTCTACAGCTGGTTTTTTATTTTTTTTATTTTAAATTTATTAAATATATAATATATTTTAAACATATATTAAAATATGGGTGGGTCGAGCCAGGTTTGGTGGGTTTGTAATTTTATGACTCAAACTCAACTTGTCCCGCTATAAAAAAAAAAATTTGTAACCCAACCCAACCCACCAAGCTCTAAAAACCGACCCAACCTAACGGGTTGGGTCGGGTTTGGTAGGTTTTCTGCACACCCCTACTATGAATGAAGAGATTTAGGTAGAAACTATAGAGGTTTTATTTCAAGAAGAAGAATGCATTTTTCTTTCGTTTTCTACACGAAAATGAATTTCTTTGGTAATATGTGACGTATATCTATTTCTGTAAGCTTTTAATTTGATATAATATTGTGGAAACTATTTTTTTTTTTTTTGGGTATTGGTTGAATGAAATAAATGAATCATAAATAAAATGAGAGAGAGGGGGTGAGACCTGGTTGGTGCGGCGCATAGCCTGAGCCTCGTAACGCTTCGAGAGATTGGCCGTGAAGCGAAACCTTCGCTTCGGGTTCTTCACAAATCCACACAGCTTCCTCCATTTCTGAAGGGCCTCTTCAGACGAGTGCTTCGGTTTCACTTCAAAATTATTCAAATAATAGCTCTCCATTTTCACCTTCTAAAATCGCAATATTGTGACTAATCTCTCTCAAATATGCCTCGCCTCATATAAACAAGAAAGCTAGCCTAAAGGCGGAAAGTTTGAAGAAAAAGCAGCCTTTCTCTTTTCAAAGAAATTTCAATAACAATTTGTAGGTGGGTTAGGTGCTATGTAATTTCCTTTTTTGGCTTCTGATTATTTGGAATTGGAAATAGTAAATGGAACAGGAAATTTTTCGGAGATTGAGAGGAGAAGGAAGAAGATGATCCGAGATTTGATGCACTACTTAAAGAGGCTAATTGGTGTAACTGAACTGGTCTCTTGGAATCGAGTGAAAGACGGAGTCAAAACTGAAATAACTACCATTAAATAACTAACTCTGGAGACGTTGGAAGTCTTTGACTTTGTTTAGGAGTCGTTATCAGCAACTAGAATGATTGTTGTTGTTGTTGTTGCTATCCATTTCCTCTACTGCTGCCTTGTTTCTCTGAGACTCTTTGTGAGGAATTGAGGCATAGAAATGGTTTTTTCTGGTTTGTAATGTCCGTGTCTCATGCTATAATATAATGGGGGCTTTATATCCGGATCCGTAGAGGCTTGTGGGATAGTTGGCCTACACACTTTCCAAGAAGTTTTTTTTTTTTTTGATAGGAACTTTGCAAGAAGTTTGGAAGAAAGTACCTAAGTCAAAAGTTCAAAGAAGGTTTAAGGGGAAAGAAAACAATGGCATTAGCTTCTGATTGAAACGGGCGTATTGAACGGCCGTATTTTTCATTCATTCGGAAATGAAAAGACAAAACGTATTGTTATTGGTAGAGACTATAGACTATCTGAACTAAAGAAGAGACATTGGACATTCATATTAGTCGGCAATGACTTTCTTTTAGTTTTATGCATATTCCATGATGTGTTTCACAAATCAGTGAATCACAACGTCACTGTCACTGTCCCATTTTTGAATTTTGGTGCTTGCTCCTATTATTCTATTAAAAAAAATCTAGAGTAATGATACCCCCATGTCTATTTTTTCACATTCATTTTTATGATTTAAATGAGAACATTTTCTTTTCGCCTTTTAAAATGTATATATTAGTGCATCAATTATGAATACTAGCTTGTAATCTCATGCATATGCATGAATACGCTTAAAGATATACAATAAGATGCATAATATAATTCTTATATATATAATTTAAATAATATTGATAGTTATTTTTATATTTTGTTAACTTTTTAAAAAATTTTGTAAGGATATTATTAAGTATAAAATGTAAATTGTCCATGTTTAAAAAAAAATTATTGAGAAACACTTTTTTTTTTTTTTTTTTTTTTTACGATTTATTTATTCTAGACTTTTTGATTTTTATACTTAATAACTCACTT
Source organism: Quercus aquifolioides (assembly GCA_019022515.1). Lineage (NCBI taxonomy): Eukaryota > Viridiplantae > Streptophyta > Magnoliopsida > Fagales > Fagaceae > Quercus > Quercus aquifolioides. The sequence goes on along the minus strand of CM032334.1, from coordinate 42,368,427 downwards.
TGATGAATATTTATGATATGATCTCACATTTGATTCTAAAATTAATAAATAAAACTCTTTAAGAATAAATAATTTAAAACATATGGCGCAAAATTGAAACTTTAATTTAAAATTTTAATTTGAGTTTATTTTAGTTTCACCTATTATTATTGTAAGGTAAGAAAATCCCTGAGGATCTCTCCCTCATCTGATTGTACACGCGACGCAGTGCCAGGTGCGGTGCGTCTTTGTCCTCGTCCCCGAGTGCAAGACCAAGCAAGGGCGAGTCTCCTTGTACTTGTAATCCCACATCGGTTAGAAGAGCGCCCCACTAACGCTTTATATGCTTCTGGAGCTTGCGTTAGTCTCCTTGTACTTGCGTTAGTGGGGCGCTCTTCTAACCGATGTGGGATTACAAGTACAAGGAGATTCGCCCTTGCTTGGTCTTGCACTTAGAGAAGAGGACAAAGACGCATCGCGCCTGGCACCGCGTTGCGTGTACAATCAGATGGGGGAGAGATCCTCAGGGATTTTCTTACCTTACAAAAAGCGCTTTTTGGGGTTGGGATGAGCCTTAGCTGCCTTCGCCCCATCTGATTGTCTACCTACCGTGGTGTTAGGAGCGGTCCGATTTTTACCTTCGCCCCGAGTGCAGGCAAGCAAGGAGGGTTTCATAGTTTCAGCCCCAAGCCTGGAATCCCACATCGGTTAGAAGAGCGCCCCACTCATGCTTTATATGTCTCTAGGACTTGCATGAGTGTACCACTACTCAAACCCCAAAAAGCGCTTTTTGTAAGGTAAGAAAATCCCTGAGGATCTCTCCCCCATCTGATTGTACACGCGACGCGCTGCCAAGGGCGATGCGTCTTTGTCCTCGTCCCCGGGTGCAAGACCAAGCAAGGGCGAGTTTCCTTGTACTTGTAATCCCACATCGGTTAGAAGAGCGCCCCACTAACGCTTTATATACTTCTGGAGCTTGCGTTAGTCTCCTTGTACTTGCGTTGCGTTAGTGGGGCGTTGCACTCGGGGACGAGGACAAAGACGCACCGCGCCTGGCATTGTGTCGCGTGTACAATCAGATGGGGGAGAGATCCTCAGGGATTTTCTTACCTTACAATTATATATATAAATTGAATTAAATTAATGTAATAATTTGAAAATAAAAAATTTTAGTTAGAGCAGTTGCTCTTTTTTTATTGATACTTCTGTTGCGCGTTTTGGTGGAAACGCGTACAATGAACAATGAAGACGCGACTACTGCCATATTCTTAAAAAGACCAAAGAAACGGTTGAAAGTTTGAAACTTAAGGAGAAAGGAATCAACGAATTTCACAAGAAGTTTCAAATCCGTGTGGGGTTTGTAATTGCTGCGTCATAAAGTGAAAGCGAAGGTAATACGGTCGGATGCTATACAAGGGAGGAAGATCAGATGCAATAACCAGGACATTGCACCTTATTTAATAGCATTGAATAATTTTTTTTTTTTTGTTGATAAAACGGCAGAACTTTATTCAAAAGCGTAAAACAAGGTACACAATTTATAAAGGGGAAACACCCATCTAGTTTCCTCCATAAAAACAAAAACACACCCAACCAACAGGCAAAAACACAAACTAACAAGAAAAGGCCCATCCCCATTTTATACATTCCAAAAGCTGCATATTCCCAGGTCTTTCGTCAAACCATTGTGTCATAGATATTCTTGAGAGACAGAGAGTCTTTGGTAAGTTTCCAGTGTTGCCAACGCTCCTTCAAGTATTACCTTTGGTTGTAGTTGGACTTTCTCAAAATAGAACTTGTTCCTAACATTCCACAGTGCCCATGATATAGTAGCCCATTGTTCGAGCTCCTTCCTCGTCAATTTCTCCACTAGCATACCAAATAGATGAAAATAGTCCTGGATTTCATTACTACACTTCTGCACTCTACCTTTTACCAACGCCCACTCATTCCGTGCAAATGGGCATTCCCACAGCAGATGAGCACTTGTTTCTAGCTTCTGGCGACACAATTCACAAACTGGATCAACTTGTATCTTTCTGTGATGAAGATTAGCCCTTGTAGGAAGAATATTTGAACAAGCTCTCCATAAAAAGGTTTTAATTTTAGGGGGTACCTTCAACGCCCAGATCAGTTTCCACCATTTACAATCTTCCTCGGCCTCTGAATGTTCAACTTCACCATTCTGTCTCAAACGCAGAGCAACTTGATATGCAGACTTAACAGTAAACTCATGTTGCCTATTTTCTTTCCATATCAAGGCATCCCTCATACGACTTCGACTAAGTGGAATAGCCAAGATTTCCTTTCTAGTCCTGGGGGCAAAAATTTCATAAACTTTGCTCTATTCCTCTGCCAAGTATCAGTGTCAATGAGGTCAGACACCATAAGCGGCAGCCTCTCTTCTCTATTAAAAACTGGTCTATGTGATAACCACTTAGAGGATGAAACCGCAATCTTTGTACCATCCCCCACCCTCCATCTTGATCCTTCCAAGATAACATCTTTAGCAGCTAACAAACTCCGCCAAACATAAGAGGGTTTATATCCTAATTCAGCCTCCAAGAATGAACACCGAGGAAAGTACCTAGCCTTGTAAACCCGGTAAAACAGAGAGTGCGTGTGATGCATCAATTTCCAAGCTTGTTTAGCTAACATGGCCAAATTGAAAGCATGTATATCTCTAAATCCCATACCTGCTTTTTTCTTTGGAGCACACAATTTCTTCCAATTTATCCAGTGGATCTTCCTTTCATCTTTTGTCTGTCCCCACCAATATTTCGCCAATGTAGAGTTGATTGAATCACCTACTGCCTGTGGAATTTTAAAGAGATTCATAGAATAAGTTGGAATTGCTTGTGCAATAGTCTTGATCAAAATCTCTCTCCCAGCTTTAGAAATAAATTTTTCCTTCCATCCCATGACTCTCTTATTTATTCGTTCATGCAACTCTTTAAAGGTATTAACCTTTGATTTTCCACTTGCCATAGGTAATCCAAGATATTTTTCACATTCATTCATAATCCTTGCTCCCAATTGCTGTTGTATCTCCCTCTTTATCTCATCTCTTGTATTTTTACTAAAAAACAAAGCAGTCTTCTGTCTATTAATGGCTTGACCAGATGCTACTTCATACCTGCCCAGGATGTCTAATAGACATTGACATTCTGCCACTAATGCTTCACAAAACAACAAGCTGTCATAAGCAAATAGTAGATGAGTAATACAAACTCCACCCGTACATGATAGAACTCCTTGTAGCTGTCTATTTTCTGATGCTTTCCTTATCATTCCTGATAATCCTTCTGCACACAAAAGAAATAAATATGGAGATAACGGATCTCCTTGCTTTATTCTCCTTGTTGGATGGACAAAACCCTTAGGCTCCCCATTTATCAATATTGAATAAGACGCTGTACATACCGTTTCCATCACCTATTGAACCCACCTTTCATCCATCCCCAATTTAATCATTATTTGCCAAAGAAAAGCCCATTCCACACGATCATAAGCCTTACTAATATCAAGCTTTACTGCCATCTGCCCTCTTTTCCCAGTTCTTTTATTCCACATCCTGTGTAACACCTCATAGGCTATAGTAGTATTATCAGTGATTTGTCTATCAGGCACAAAAGCACTTTGGGTCTCCGAGATCACCCTTGGCAAAATGACTTTCAGTCTATTAGCTATAACCTTAGAAACAATTCTAGAGATCATATTTTCTAAACTGATGGGCCGAAAATCAGACATATATTGTGGTTCATTCTTTTTCGGAATGAGAACAATATGTGTATAATTCATTTTGATGAACACAAGGAAATCAGTAGGCTGAATGTCTCGGGCGTTGATCGCAAAATTAATTGGAATGTCCTGAAAAATAAACACAAGGTCAGAGGAGACCAGGGAAGACCGGCCAAGGATCCTCCGATGATAAAGTCAGTATTTTCAGAATTTCAATTAGTGTGGAAGTGTCAGAATTAATTACCTCTTCGTAAGGGAATGCTTATATAGCGTACATGAAACGGTTACTTGTTTTAATAACCGTTCCTATTGTCGAGGAGTTCAGAAGATTCGGAGGTAACTTCTATAACTGCCATAGAAGTTACCTTATTTGGACCGGTGTTCCATAACGGTTAGTGGAGGACTTGGCTTGTTATGGTGTAATTCGTCCCTTACGCCTGACGAAAATCATGCTCGTCAAAAGCTCAATACGCTCAAGGTCCAATGGTCTCGTCCATCCTTTATTAAGGACGGACAAGGTCATTAGGGATGAGCATGCTTCACGCGTCCCATCTCTCCATTCTTTTCTCACGGACGACCCATATGGACGAAATAGGACTTGTGCATTTTCAATACACCATCACATTTTATGAAGACAATGGCCAGAATGTAACATAGACAAGACTGCATTTATGACATCCTCACCTACTACATGCCAATATTTTTGAAAGAAGAATGGGGACATACCATCCGAGCCAGGAGCCTTAGACGGGTGCATCTGGAATAATGCTCTTTGTACTTCCTCTGCTGTGTATGAAAGGAGAAGGTATTGGTTCATTTCTGGTGTTACAACACAGTCTACTGTTTCCAACACCCCTTCAATTGTTGATGGGTCTGCCGATTTGAACAAATCTTGGAAGTAACTTTCTGCCATTCGTGCAATATCTTCTTCATCTTGGCACTAATTTCCTCTTCCATCAAAAATCCCATAGATATGATTTTTCCTTCATCTTTGATTAGCCCTTTGGTGGAAATATCGAGTGTTCTTATCACCAACCTGCAACCAAATAGCTCTAGATCGTTGGCGCCAATGCAGTTCATCTTGGTATAGCAAAGTGTTTATCTCATCTTTCACTCTTCTAATGGCTTGATGATTTTCGGCCCTATTGGAATTATATAGTTCTTGTAAAAGCTGATGCTTTTCCTTTAGTTTCGTTTTTGAAAAGCCAAAAGTGACTCTACTCCAATCAACTAATGCCATTCTGCACCGCTTGATTCTTTTCAAAAAGAGTGAACATTGGACTGCCAATAGCACTTATATTAGACCAAGCCTGCTGAACTATGTCTTCACACTCATGATGGCTTGCCCATTTTTCCTCAAACCGTCTTGGGATTCTTCTATTTCGGGTTTGATTATACTCCACCTGTGTATTAAGAACAATTGGCACATGATCTGAATAAGAAGCTGTAATACGTGTGACTCTACTGTGAGGAAATAATTCCCGCCATTCCAACGTGGCACAAGCCCTGTCAAGCCTTTCTTGCACAAATGCCTCTCCTTCATGACCATTTTCCCATGTAAAAATATTCCTAGTATATCCCAAGTCAATCAAACCACAGTGGAGCAAAGTATTACGAAATTCTTGCATAAGATTAGCAGGTTTTGGGATTCTACCATCCTTTTCCTCATTGGATAAAATCTCATTATAATCACCTATACACATCCAAGGATAAGAGTTTTTTGTCTTCAGGGGTTTGAGCAAAGCCCAAGTTTCATACCTAAGTTGTTCTTCTGGTTTCCCGTAAAATCCAGTAATTCTCCAAGGCAAATTCGGATTTGTAAAAATGAGAGCATCAATGTGATTTTGATTGTAAGTCTGAATATGTAAATCCACATCTTCTTTCCAAAGCAATGCCAATCCACCTCTCCTACCCAAGTGAGGAACTGCCAACATAGAATTATAATGTAGATCATTCTGAATCCGTCTCATTTCATCAACGGTTTGTTTTGTCTCCATAAGAAACAAAACTTTGGGAAATTGTTCTTTCACCAAGTGAGAGAGGACATTCACTGCAAGTTGGTTCCCAAACCCCCGGCAGTTCCAACTTAACACGATCATTGTTCTTGGCGGGGCAGAGCATCAACCTCCGCCGTTGAATTCGTAAGTGTCCTGACCACCTATATTTTATATCTCTTGCTGCCTTCATTCCCCTCTTTTTTCCCAGGTTTTTTCTGAGCTGTGTAAACTCTCTTTCTTGGCAGCATACCCGAGGTATCCTCTGATGCTTTTCCTACTGTGTCCCTCTTGCGTTCAACTCTCTTCCATGTTGCTACTTCGCTTTTATCTTTAGAGGTTTGCCACACCTGCTGCTCACTCTTTGCCTCACGTGTTTTCTCATCAGTTGCAACTTCCCCATGGTTTGAGTTTTGTTCTAGCCCTGTATCAAGGAACGATACACTTAATAGGTTATCACCAGGAAAATTGAGATTAGCCACAATCTCAACACTTTCCTTTATCAATAGGTTCACGTAGGACTGATATCGGGTCGGGTCGGGTCGGTTTTACTGCCACCCGCAACCCGACCCGATAACAATCGGGTTTATCAGGGAGAAACCCAATCCAACCCGAAAATTACAGGTCTCGGGTCGGGTCGGGTGGTCTGGTACTGGGTCGGGTCTTCTTTTTTTTTTTTTTTTTTTCAAATTGTGTGAAGGTGAAACTGTGAAAGGCCTGAAGAAACATTAAAATAGCCACCACTTTAATGAGTTATTAATGGAGAAAAAATTACTTACCCTATTACTCAAACTTGCCATTTAAAAGTTGTCATAGTTTTATTTTTATTTTTAAACTTCCATGTTTGAAGGATCTCCACTTTTTATGATAATAAATTTTAATTCCCCATTAATAGCTCTTATTTTTCTTTCGTTACATTGATAGGACTCTCAAAATCAATTCAAAACATGTACCTTTTTAACAGAGAGAAATTCAACTTGCAAATTTAGTAGTTGTCTAGGCAATATTTTATTGAAATTATTTTACTAATTTAGTGATTTACATTAATTTGAAAAATTAAATTCAATAATTTATTTATTTTCGTATAGGCTTAATGGTCGTGATTTCTTGATTAGGCAACAAACTTTTACAATTTTTTTCCTTGTGTATATCTTAACCCGCTCCTCATTGAATGAGAAAATAAAATTTACCATTTTTGTTTACATCAACACTAGGCTTAGTTTGGAAATATACTTTCCAATAAGAAACAAGATCCTTGATATAATTAGGACTAAAATAAAATATTTTTTAAACAACAATTTGACTTTCACTATGGAAAATATTATTGTTAGAGTTATTCCTTTTTTGCAAATTCCTATTATTTTATTATCATTTTAACCCTTCATTTGGATGGAAAGTATTGTCATTAGAATATTATGCTACAATAAACTAAATTATGCTAAAAATTATATTTGGAAATGTTGCAAGAAAAGACCATTACTATTTAAATAAAAGCAATATATAAAAACAACATTTGAAAGTTTCGGGAAAATGTCAAATAGGTTAGTTTGTATTTAAATATAACTTTTACAATTTCTTGATTAGGCAAAATTGAAAGGCGTTTGTCCCACCAAGTGTGCTATTGCTATATGGATGGTGCCAAGACAGTGAGTTTTAAAACCCATATCAACATGTGTTCTCTCACCAACATAATTGGAGATTTAAATCAATTTAATTTATTTAGGTCATTATTACCAAAATAAATTCTGAAATTTTTTTTTGGAAGCAAATATAAGGTTGTTCTAGCAACATTAATTCATGTATTTATTATAATTGATAGCAACAAATTTTTTTTTAAAAAAAAAATGGCTGCATCCAATCAATCTATAAAACGTAGGTTTCTTACATGAATCATATTCCATTAATTTAGGCTGTGATAACTATTGTGAATTGGCAACGTGTGATAACTATAAATCATATATTAACTCTGTAATTATGTTAAAAAATTATAAGATAGAGCTTTGTAATTATGTTAAAAATTATATTTGGAAATATTGCAAGAAAAGAGCATTTCTATTTAAATAAAAACAATATATAAAATCAACACTTGACATTGAAAATTACGGAAAGATCTATTAAAAATATTAAATAGTAGAGTTAATATATGGAAACTCATTAAAGACTATTGAAAACGCCCTTTAAACAATAAATTAAGAATATTAAATTCCATCATCCAATTAGGTGTTTAGTCTAACTAACGAGTATGGAATAGTGGAATCGGTATTATTTTCTTTATCATTTTCTTATTTGTTTCTATCATCATAAATACAATCCTATTTTCTCTAGCATAACCAAAAAAAAAAGACACTACATATCTCTCTCTCTCTCTCTCTCTTTTTGAGGGGATTTTCTCTCTTGGGTCTGTATCATATTTTTACTAAAAATGGTACAAGATTTTGAACCATAGTTTCATGCTTGTCTGATACATTAGTTGTGTGTGTGGGGTTTTTTTTTTTTTTTTTTTAAGATCGGTCGGGTCGGGTTGGACCCAAAACCGACCCGAACCCAAGGCTGACCCGAATATTGGACCCGAACCCGACCCAAGCATCCATTCAACCCGCCCAAGACCCTTTGGGTCGGGTCGGGTCGGTCGGGTGGGTCGGGTTGGCCGGGTCTGTGCTCAGTCCTAGGTTCACGGCTTTATCCTTAGTTTGCACTTCCATTTCTTTAGGCTGATAGACATCCTTATATTGTAAAAAACTACAAACCTAATTCAGTTCCTTATCTTCAGCATGTACCGTTGCTATTTCCATAGCTATCCCGTGATTTTCGAGATTTTCACTACGGTTGCCCGATATTGCCGCTGGTAACGAAATGGTTTGTGACGTAACACCAGTAACTGTATTTGGTGTAATTGCTGGTTCTGCTGATGTTTGGCCCTGATATCTACTTCTATGAAAAGCCACTGGTCTCCGATATCCGGCCTTCAACCACTCCCGGTACTGATAATCCTACGTTTCTGTGTTTCTTGGTTTGTCACAGTATTTCACTTCATGCCCAATCAGTTCACAATTAAAACAGAAACTCACCATTCGCTCATATTTGAAAGCAACCCATACTGTGTCTCCCTCTAGACTCTTAATTTGATTCCCCTGACGAAGAGGCTTGTCAATCGGAATATTGACCCGTATCCGAAGAAACCTGGCTTGATCAGAAGTGAATCCCTTGCAATTAGGGATGGCCATGGGTAGGGTATGGGTATACCCAACCCAATTAAATTATCCATGGATACCCAATTACCTTACCCAATTAGTATCCATACCCAATTGTTACCCAGTTTGTTTACCCATGGATATTCATACCCTACCCAAACCCAATTTTTATAAAATCACCAAATATGCTCAAAAACCACTAAAAAAACCAAAATATCCTCAAAATCTCTAAAATGAGCAAAATGCCCATGAAACCTCTAAAATCACTAATTATGCTCAAAAACCACTAAAATGACCAAAATATCTCAAAATCTCTAAAATAAGCAAAATACCCATGAAATCTCTAAAATGACTAAAATACCCCCAAAATCACTAAATATGCTCAAAAACCACTTAAAATTACCAAAATACCCCCTAAATCTAAAAAATGACCAAAATACCCCCGAAACCTAAAAAATGACTAAATACCCACGAAACTTAAAAAATGTTCAAAATGCCCTTGAAACCAAAAAATTACCAAAATACCTCCTATAACTAAAAAATGACCAAAATACCCCCGAAACCTAAAATTTGACTGAAATACCCCCCGAAACATAAAATTACCAAAAATACCCCCCTAAACCTAAAAAATGACAAAAATACCTCCAAAACCTAAAAACTAACTGAAATACCCTTGAAACTTAAAAATTACCAAAATACCCTCGAAACCTAAAAATGATTGAAATAACCCCTAAACCTAAAAAATGACCAAAATATCCCTGAAAACTAAAAACTTACTAAAACACCCCTAATACTTAAAAATTACCAAAATACTCCTGAAACCTGAAAATTAACCGAAATACCTTGTAAACCTTGGAAATTACCAAAATACCCCCAAAACCTATAAAATGACCAAAATACACCTGAAATCTATAAAATGATAAAAATGTCCCTAAAACCTATATGATGGTAAAAATACACCATAAACCTAAAAAATGTCTAAAATACCCTCAAATCTATAAAATGACCAAAATACGCCATAAACCTGTAAAATGACCAAATACGCCCAAAACCTCTGAAATGACAAAAAATAACCCCAAACCTCTAAAATTACCAAAAATACCCCAAAACCTATAAATCAACCAAAATAGCCCTAAACCTCTAAAACAACCAAATACCCTCAGAAAATATCTAAAATGACCAAAACACCCTTGAAACCTTTAAAGTGACTAAAATACCCCTAAACCTGTAAGATACATCTGTAACCTCTTAAATTACCAAAATAAAGGTTTGGGGTATTTTGGATGTTTTGAGGGTATTTTTGTCAAGATTAAAGGTTCTAAGAATATTTCAGTCATTTTGTAGGTTTTGAGAGAATTTTGGTAATTTTTTAGGTTTTGGGGTTATTTGGTCATTTTTTAGATTCTAAGGGTATTTTAGTCATTTTTTAGATTACAAGGGCATTTGTGTCTTTTTTTTAGGTTTTAGGAGTATTTCAAAAAATTTTATATTTTGGGGCTATTTTAGTAATTTTATAAGTTTCAGAGGTATTTTGGTAATTTCAAGGTTTCAGGGGTAATGTTTTATGTTTCAGGGGTATTTTGGTCATTTTTTAGGTTTTGGGGGTGATGGTGAACAGAATCAGTAGGCTGGATAACTCGGCTTTGATGAGCTGAAAGTGGTAGCAAAGGCCTGAAAGACAAAAAATATCAAAGGAGACCAGGGTGGACCGGCCTAAGACCCTCCGATGAATAAGTTAGTATCTTCTCTCGAATGGAGTTCTAATTGCATTGGGAGTAAAAAATCTTAGAATTTTCATACCTTTGCATGGTTCAGATCGATCCTTATATAGGGAATTTTGGGGCGGTTATTGGTTCAATAACTTCTCCCAGATTTGTGGAATCCGGACATAACTTCCTTAACAGCTATAGAAATTATAACCGCTGCTGGAAGTTACATACTTGAGAGGAATTGGTGGCGATGAACACGGGTTGATTAACCGCTCCAGAATTTGCTAAGTGTTGTGTGGTCGTCCATGTGCAATGCCCATGGACGACTCTTTGTTAGACTGTTGTGTGGTCGTCCATGCGCTTTGCACATGGACGACTCTTCCGACCTGATTCCGAGGTTTATTCAATTGGTCAATACTCAGGGATGACATATCTGGACGAATGAGAGATGGTCTGGTCGTTTGGCTAACTAGTTATTATAGACGACTCCTCTAGACGAACCATAGATGTAATTTTTGTTATCCCATCAGTTGCCCCCTTGTCCATGGTGCCATCCAAGGATATTGTGGGGATTTAATTTTCTTTTCACAGCCACGTGTCATGATTTCACTGGTTGACCCTTCATGCCCATTGCGTTTTTCAAAGCGACAGCCACGTGTCTTTCTCTGAATGGTTGGCATCGCTTCGTTGACCTGCTTCTGGGCCCTATAAATAGGTACATTCTCTTTCCTGCCCTTCACCTTCCTCACAATCTCCCTTCTGCCATCTCGTCCAAGAGTTTCGTCTAGCTCTTCATCCTAGTCCTCAGGTATTTCTTCTTCCTTCCTTAGGTTTTTTGTCTCTCAATCTTTATTTTAAGCATGTCTTCGTCTAGTAGTATGGAGAGGGAAATAGATGAGTATCAGGACGCTTCCTCTGGAAGCTATGAGAGTGATGAGGGAAGTACAAGCTATAGTAGTTCCTCGAACGAGCAATACTCGTCTGGGGTTCCTGGCATTCCTCTTGAGGAATTCCAGGAAATGCAACGCAGGATGGCATCTGGGGTCGGGACTAGCTCGTCCAGGGAGCCACCTAGCGTTTCCCAAGACGAGGATGAAGAAGAAAATGTCATATACAGTTGTGCTCTTGAGATAATGTCCACTCTAGACGCCCCAAAGTTGAAAACTCTAGTAGATAGATACCAGATCCCTGTTGAATTTAACCCTCGTCTACCCATGGAAGGAGAGTGGTGTTGCTCTCCTTCTTCTGGTTTAGGAGTATATGCTTCGTATCTTTTAGCTGGCCTTAGGTTCCCTTTGAATTCTTTTTGTAGAGGTCTTCTCCACAGGTTGGGTATTGGACCTAACCAGCTCAACCCTAATAGATGGAGGATGATAGTTGTCATGCAAGTGCTATGGCGTGAGGCGTTGGAAGGGAATTGTCCTATCACAGTGGACAAATTCCTTTACTGTTATAAGCCCTCAGAGATAAAGAAGTCTGCTAGTTTTTACCAGTTCTTGTCTAGGGGATCATATTATAGTTTAATTAAGGGCCGTAGCTCGTCTGATAGGTTATGGAAAAAAGAATTTTTCATTATTTATGGAAATTGGGCTGGGGACCCAGCTGATGTGGGTAATACCCCCTTCCCACCTTTTACTGGCCTTCTAGGTCGTCTTTGTCCTGAGGGTATATTTCCTTCCATTTTTATTTTATTTTTCTTTATTTTCAAACTCTTGGTCGTCTAACCCCCTTTCCTATTGATGCAGCTGTTGTTCGTCCATGTTTGGACAAATTTTACTTGGATCGGATCGACCAAGTGCGTGCCTTCCCTAAGAGAACTTTCCACGATCTAGTGACCCTTAGTCGTCTAGCTACGCAGGGGCTTGGCCCAGAGCCTACCACTGAGAATCTAGGTCACGAGGAAACCACTCGTCGGAGTAAGTGTCGTCCATCCCTCTTTACTTCTTTCTATTCTTCTTCTTTTTTTTTTTTTTTTTAACTGATTTTCCTCGTCATAGGAATAATTACAATGAGGGGAAACAGGGAAAAAACTACAGCTAGTGGGGATGAGGACGTGACTGCCCCACCTGTCGTCCAGAAACCTTCCGTCCAAACAGGGAAGAGGAAATCTAAGTCAATATCCAATGCTGTGGACCTGGACGATCTTCCCAGCTATTGAGGTTCCAAGAAACAGAAGCCTGGCAAGACTTCTCTCCCTAAGGTTCCCAAATTCACAGCTTCAATGGTTAATCTGGACGACACTCAGGTGGACGTGGAACCTGTCCAGATTGTTCATCCCGTCCAGACTGACCCTACTCCCCCAGCCAAGACTCCTCGCAAGCCTCATCCGTCTGAGCCATCTGACCATCCTTCGAACTTGGTGCTGGACGAGGGATATGCATGGAGGACGTTCAAAGGGATCGTCACTGACAATGAAATTAACGAATGTTATAACATGTCAGTGAAGGAATTTGAATGTTCTGGCATCCATGATCTCTTCAAGGTATAAGTTTTACTCGTCTTTGTGTGTTTCAACAAGTTTTTCAAAAATAAAATCTCTAACTTTCCTTCGTCCATGCACAGACTATGTCAAAGTTTTATACAGCGACATGCCAGGCCAAGGAACTTGCTGAGGAGGCCAAGACGGCGAAAGAGAAGGCTAAGGAGCTGAGCAATGAAATTTTGTTGAAAAAGGGGGAGGTGATTAGGCTGACTGATGAAGTCAACCGTTTGCTAGCAAGTGAGACGAAGTTAAAGGAAGAGGTGGAAGAACTCAAAGCAGATGGTGTCGAGAAGGACACTCGTATTGCTTACTTGGAGGGAGAAGTTTCAGGATTTGCCTCATCCCTGGAGAAAGCAAGCGAGGAAGCCATTTCAGCCTTCAAGAAGTCTGACGAGTACAAGAATTGTCTAGACAGCCACTATGCTGCTGGTTATGAGGACTTCCGTGCTGATGCCAAGGAAGCTTTTCCTGATTTAAACTTTGATTCCTTCAAGCTTCCCCTTGCCACAGAGAGTTCTTTGCTGCAGACGAGTTCCGAGGATGTAAACGTTATGGACGATGCTAACACTGAAGTTACTCAGGACGAGCCCAAGTGATTTTATTTTCCTTTTAAGAAAATTTATGTTTTATCTTTGTTGGAGATGCTCGTTGTTTTGGGCTTTTATTTTCTTTTTTAAAATTTATTTAAGTACAATTCTCTCGTCCAAGTTCATGGACGAGCTTTTATTAACAATTACTCGTTACTTTCAAGGGTTTTTGGACTGTGGTGGTCTACCCTTAGATTTCATGAATGAATGAATGAATGGTTTTCATTTCTATTGTTTCTATCATTTTTGAATATGTTTTAAGGATTTATGAACATACCTTATTAGTATCGTCCATGCTGTTAGTAAAACATTTCACTTCGGCTTGGGTTTATGGACGAAGTTCCTTCATCACAAAGCTGGAGTGAAAATGAACCCTTAAAATACATCTCTAATTCGTCTATGAATATCGTCTTTTGGCTAGTTCAATCATTTATTCAAACTAGAGGCGATTATTTATTTGTCTTTGACGATAGTATTCTCAGCGAATTCTCGTCCATGCGATGGATTATTTAGCCCTTTAGGCTCGTCCAAGGACTAAGTGTTTCTTCACACTTAATATTCGTCAATGGTTTGGACGATGATATCTCAATTTCTATCTTGCCTTGAACTTTGATGGATATATCTGGGGTTTTATCTCGTCTTGAGCTTAGATGAAGATACCATAGGTTTTATCCTGTCTAGAGTTTGGACGGACATACCTTAGGTTTTATTTTTCTTACTTTATCCTTATTTGAAGGAAAGCATATAGACGGTACATCCTTGCGTCCAAGGATTTTATTCGTCTTTGGCCTTTCGCCTTCCGTGGATCATCTTGAATCATAGAAAATTAAGGATTCCCATACAATCATACATATATTTAGAAATACATCATATATATATTTGAAAATCCATACTATGTGATCATTCGTCCACAATATTAGCACATGCTGGAGAGCTAGTGCTTTTTAGGAAACTAAGAATACTTAAACAAAACTTCGTCCATGAGCAACACAAAATACATATACACTTAAAACGCAATAGTAGTAATAAGCAAATCCAAAATAACTGTTTCTTCAAATCGTCCATGGTATTCGTCCTGCAGCGATGTTCGTCCATGATCACCCTTTATTGATAGTACCTTCTTAGGTGTTCAACATTCCAAGGGTGTTCAAGCTTTCTTCCATCCAGGGCTTCCAAGTAGTAAGATCCTTGCTTCTTGCAGTTGATTACCCTGTAAGGTCCTTCCCAATTTGGTCCCAATTTCCCGTGGGCTGGGTTTTTGGTGGCCAAAGAAACCTTCTTCAGGACGAGATCCCCAATGTTGAAGCGTCTAGGTTTCACCATGGCGTCATGCTGCCTAGCCATGAGATTTTTGTACCTCGCTGCTCTTTGCTTCGCGTCCATCCTTACCTCGTCTATAAGATCAAGGTTAAGACGAATTTGTTCTTTGTTTTCTTCATCTTGATACTTCATCACCCTGTGGCTGGCCATATGCACTTCTGCAGGTATGACTGCTTCACTGCCATAAGCTAGCTTGAAAGGAGTTTCCCCAGTAGGGGTCCTTGCTGTTGTTCTGTAAGCCCACAAAACGCCAGGTAATTCGTCTGGCCATACTCCCTTTGCCCCTTCAAGCCAAGTCTTGATAATTTTTAACAAGGATCAGTTTGCCACTTCTGCTTGTCCATTGGCCTGTGGGTGGGAGGGTGAGGAGTAGTGATTCTTGATTCCCAATTGCTCACAAAATTCTCTGAAGGGTGTGTTATCAAACTGTCGTCCATTGTCAGATACTAACACCCTTGGTACTCCGAATCTGCATACAATGCTCTTCCAAACAAAGTTTTTGACATTTTGCTGTGTGATTTTCACCAAGGGTTCAGCTTCCACCCATTTAGTGAAATAATCTATCTCCACCACCAAAAACTTCATCTGTCTGGTTCCAGTTGGGAAGGGGCCTAAAATATCCAAACCCCACTGGGCAAAAGGCCAAGGGGCCATCATTGGGGTAAGGTATTCTGATGGTTGTCTAGAAATATTACTGAAACGTTGACATTGATCACATACCTTAACATACGCCTTAGCGTCAGCTTGGATGGTTGGCCAATAGTATCCTGCACGGATGACCTTGTGGACGAGTGATCTGACTCCTGAATGGTTACCACACGCTCCTTCATGAACTTCTCTCAGTACGTAATTTGCCTCGTCTGGGGCCAAACACCTCAGGTATGGTTGTGAAAAACCTCTTTTGTACAGCACTTCGTCCATAAGGATGTATTTGGTCGATCTAACTTTGAGCTTTCTGGCTTCGTCCTTCCCACCTAGAAGCCTTCCATCCTTCAGGTATGAGACTATCGGGGTCATCCAATTTTCCTCACCTTCTATCTGCAACATTTCTGGGAGGTCTATGCTTGGCATGTATCGTATTTCATCTAAGTTGTCCATTGCTTCATTAGCGGAGGCTTCCTTCGCTAGAGTGTCCGCTTCCATGTTCTCTTCCCTAGGGATTTGAATGAAATTAGCTTCTCTGAATTTCTTTACAAGGCGTAACACTTTCTTCAAATATCTTTTCATTCTATCTTCCTTGGCTTCACATGTTCCATTTACTTGGCCTATGACCAACTGTGAGTCTCCCAAGATGAGTACTGAGTCCGCTTACATAGATTTAGCCAACTCCAACCCTTTAAGAAGGGCTTCATACTCTACTTCATTGTTAGTTGTCTAGTACTGCAAGCGAACCTTGTACTTCAGTTTATCTCCCTCTGGTGACTGCAAAACAACTCCTATGCCTCCTGTATACAGTGTGGATGATCCATCTACATGGACGACCCATTTTTTACTGTCTTCATTTTCTTCCAAGTCCTCATGACTTGGAGTGAACTCTGTAATGAAATCTGCTAGAGCTTGAGCTTTTATTGCATTCCTCGGTCAGTACCGAATGTCAAACTCACTGAGCTCAACTGTCCATTGAATTAGTCATCCTGCAGCTTCAAGTTTGTTCATTGCCTTCTTGAGTGGATGATCAGTCATGACATTGATGACATGACCTTGGAAGTAGTGTCTTAACTTCCTAGAAGCTGTTATTAGTGCGAAGGCTAACTTCTCTATCAGTGGGTACCTTCCTTCTGCCCCTCTCAGTGCTCGGCTAGTATAATATACAGGCTTCTGCACCTTTTCTTCCTCCCTGATCAATGCTGAACTCACGGCATGTGGGGACACTGCTAAGTATAGGTACAGTTCTTCTCCTAGCATGGACGGACTTAGCAATGGGACCGTTGTAAGATAGTGCTTTAGGTCCTGGAAGGCCCTCTGACACTCGTCCGTCCATTCAAATGCATTCCTGAGAATTTTAAAAAAGGGTAAACACTTGTCAGTGGCTTTGGAGACAAACCTGTTCAGAGCTGCAACTCGGCCAGTCAGGGATTGGACTTCCTTGATGTTCTTCGGTGGTTCCATGTTCAATATGGCTTGGATCTTGTCTGGATTTGCCTCAATTCCTCTCTCAGAAACCATGAATCCTAAAAACTTTCCTGACGATACTCCGAATGCACATTTACTTGGGTTCAGCTTCATCTTGTATCGCCTAAGTGTTTCAAAGGTTTCCTGAAGATCGTCCAAGTGGCTTCCCTCGTCTAAGCTCTTCACAAGCATGTCATCTACGTACACCTCCACATTCCGTCCTATCTGTGGACGGAACATGTGATTCACCAACCTTTGATAAGTTGCCCCTGCGTTCTTCAGGCCGATGGGCATCACCTTGTAACAAAACAACCCTTAACTGGTAATAAAAGATGTCTTTTCTTGGTCTGCCTCGTCCATCTTTATCTGATTATATCCTGAGAATGCGTCCATGAAGCTTAACAGTTGATGGCCAGCTGTAGAATCGACCAGTTGATCAATACGTGGCAAATGATAGCTATCCTTAGGGCAAGCCTTGTTCAAGTCAGTGAAGTCTACGCACATCCTCCACTTGCCATTTGCCTTCTTTATCATCACTACATTTGCTAACCAATCCGAGTAGTAGACTTCCCGGATGAACTGTGCTGTGGTCAGTTTCTGAACCTCTTCCTTGATAGCCTTCTCTCGTTCAGGGGCGAACACCCTCATCTTTTGACGAATGGGCTTAGAAGAAAGGGATACGTTCAGTCGATGAGTAATTACACTTGGATCAATGTCAAGCATGTCGTCATGACTCCATGCAAAAACATCGGCATTCTTCTTTAGAAACTGGACGATGTCTTCTTTCGCCTTTTCTTTCATACTTGTTCCAATCCTAGTGAACTTCTCAGGATCATTTTCTTGTAATAAAACATCTTCCAATACTTCAGTCGATTCTGCAACAATTCTTCTTTCTTCTATACTCATAGTCTGCATCTGCTCGTCCACAACCAACATGGCTATATAACACTCTCTGGCTGCCAACTGATCTCCTTGTGCTTGCCCAATCCCGCACTCCGTAGGGAACTTGACTGATAAATGGTAGGTAGATGTTACTGCCTTCCAACTGTTTAAAGTTGGTCTTCCAATAATGGCATTGTATGAGGATGAACAATCCACCACAAGGAAATTCACTTCCTTAGTTATCTGCTGCGGGTATGACCCCACCACTACAGGCAATGTAATGGTGCCGACGGGCTGCACTTTCATTCCTCCAAATCCTATCAGTGGTGAGCATGCTGGACGAAGTTTATCTCGTCCAAGCCTCATCTGCTGGAAGGTGGGATAATACAATATATCCACCGAGCTTCCATTATCCACCAACACCCTCCTCGCTGTATAATCTGCAATGAGTAGGGTAATGACAATTGCATCGTCATGTGGATAATGGATCCTCTCAGTTTATTCGTCCATAAAAAAGATTGTTGGCTCATCTGTTTCCCTCGTCCTTGGGGGTCGTCCAGAGAGTTGGACGTTTTGCACCGCTTTGAGATACATCTTCTTTGCCTTGGAAGATTGTCCTGTCGAAGTTCCACCAATGATAACCCTTATTTCTCCGAGTGGGGGCCGTGATGACTCTTCCATCTTTGCTTTCAATTTTTCATCTTTATGATCCCTTCCAACGAAATGCCTCAACTTTCCTTGTCTAATGAGATTCTCAATCTGCTGCTTCAAGTCATAACATTCGTCCGTGTCATGCCCATGATCTTTATGGAAGCGACAATATTTATTCTTATTGCACTTGTTAGGATCTCCTTTCATCTTTTCTGGCCACTTCAAGGAAGGATCATCCTTGATTTGCATGAGCACCTGATCGAGTGGGGCATTTAAGGGTGTGTAATTCTGATTCCTTGCTGATGGGCCTGCCTTCCTGTTATCTCTGTCCCGATCCTTTTTATCTTTCGTTCGTCCCTTCTTTGGACGAGGCCCTTGATCAGAGTGACACGTGGGGTTGACTTCCATTCTCTCAGCTCTCTTCCTCTTCTTAGCTATGATTGTGTCTTCTGCGTTCATAAAGTTTTGGGTTGAATGGACAAGTTCAGCCATGGATTGGGGCTCTTTTTCATACAGCTTGTGAATGAATAAGTCCGAGTTAACCCCATTGTGGAAGGCTGCCAATAGTAGCTTGTCGTCCACCTCGTCTACTGTCAAGGCTTCCCTATTGAAGCGCGTGATGAAGGAACGCAGGCTTTCATTCTCTCCTTGCTCTATGGTTAACAAGCTGGACGAGGAACGCTTGTGTCTCTGTCCCCCAATGAAATTATTAACAAATAATTTGCTTAACTCCTCGAAAGAACTTACAGAATTGGGGGGTATTTTGCTGAACCACACTCACGCTGGTCCCTTAAGTGTGGTAGGGAAGGCTCTGCACATAATCTCGTCTGGAACCCCCTGGAGATGCATTGTAGTCTTGAAAGTGGCGATATGATCGAAAGGATCACGTGCTCCATCATATGAATCCAAGGAAGGCATTTTGAACTTTGGAGGCAAGGGATGGCCATTGATGGAAGCCGTGAAAGGGGAATCTGTTCGGTGAACCAAATCCTCTACGGGATTTGCCCTTCTCATGTTCTCCTTCATCTCGTCCATAACCTTCCTCATCTGATCCATTTCCTTCTCCAAATGTGGCATCCTTCACGAAGTGGTGCCTCTTGATTGAGTCTCGGGCTCAACATTTCCCCCTCTATCTTCTTAACTCTGAAATTGTCTCTCATCATATCCTTCACGGCGCTGCCTATCTATCTCCCTAGTTAACTCTTGATTCTGGCGAGTTAACTCCGCCATGGACCGTATATGTTGGATGGAAGGCGGTTGCGTGACAGGCGCTGATTGGTGATCTCGGTTGGGATGGCTGGAAGCATCCCTACTTTCTTGGTGGCCTGGGCTAGTGGCCCTTGATCTAGTCCGAACCATACAGCCTTTTTTGTCGAAGGAAGATAAACTACCAAACTTGAAGTTTTCTTCTCCCCACAGACGGCGCCAACTGATGATGAACAGAATCAGTAGGCCGGTCCACCCCGGTCTCCTTTGATATTTTTTGTCTTTCAGGCCTTCGCCACCACATTCAGCCCATCAAAGCCGAGTTGTCCAGCCTACTGATTCTGTTCATCATCAGGGGGTATTTCGGTTATTTTTTAAGCTTTGGGGATATTTCGGTCATTTTTTAGGTTTTGGGATCTTTTGGTCATTTTTTTCGGTTTCGAGGTTATTTCAGTCATTTTTTAGGGTTGGGTCTATTTTTATCATCTTATAGGTTTTAGGGGCATTTTCGTCATTTTATAGGTTTCGGGGTATTTTAGTAATTTTATAGGTTTCAGGAGTATTTCGGTCATTTTCTAGATTTAGGGGGGTATTTTGGTTATTTTATAGGTTTCAGGGGTATTCTTGTCATTTTATATGTTTATGGGGTATTTTGGTAATTTTAAGATTTTGGGGGTATTTCAAACATTTTTTAGGTTTAGAGGGTATTTTGGTAATTTTAAGTTTATGGGGGGGAGGGGTATTTTGGTCATTTTTAGGTTTCAGGGGGTATTTCGGTAATTTTTTATGTTTTGAGGATATTTCAGTCATTTTTTAGGTTTTGAGGGTATTTTGGTAATTTTTAGGTTTCGGGAGTATTTTGATCATTTTTTAGGTTTTAGTGATCTTTCGGTCATTTTTTAGGTTTAGGGGTTATTTTGGTAATTTTTAGTTTTCGGGGGTATTTTGGTCATTTTTTAGGTTTCGTGGGTGTTTTGATCATTTTTTTAATGTTTCAGGGGTTTTTTGGTAATTTTTAGGTTTCGGGGGTATTTTGGTCATTTTTTCGGTTTTAAGGGTATTTTGGTAATTTTTAGGTTTCGGGGGTATTTTCATTTTTTATGTTTCGGGGGTATTTCAGTCATTTTTTAGGTTTTCAGGATATTTTAGTAATTTTTAAGTTTCGGGGATATTTTGGTCATTTTTTAGGTTTTAGTGGTCTTTCGGTCATTTTTTTAGGTTTAGGGGTTATTTTGGTAATTTTTATGTTTTGGTGGTCTTTTGGTTATTTTTTAGGTTTATAGGGTATTTTGGTAATTTTTAGTTTTTGGGGGGTATTTTGGTCATTTTTTAGGTTTAGAGTGCATTCGGTAATTTTAGGAATAATTTGGTCATTTTCAAGTTTTATGGGCAATTTGGTAATTTTGATTATTGGGTAATTGAGTGAATTGAGGTATACCCATAATAATTTGGTTGAGTTAGATCTAATTAGTTAAATGGGTAATAATGGGTAAATGGGTAATATCCAAACCCTACCCAAAATATTTGGATAATATCCAAACCCTACCCAATTACCTTCTACCCATTAAGAACTGGGTATTACCCAGAATAATTGGATCGGATAGGGTTGGATATCCATTACTCAATGGGTATGGCCATCCGTACTTGCAATCGACTTCCACAACCTGTCCCAACCCCCTACCAATATCCTGTCCCACTTCTTCAGTGAAAAGATTAAATGGAAGTCCCTATACTTGCACCCACAAAGGACAATGTGTAAACGAAATTGTTCCCTCTATCATTCCTTTTTCCCATCGTTTCAACAACAAGAAAGAGTTATCAAATGTCCACGGTCTGTTACTCAAAACCCACTGCAATTGTCTGTTCATAGCAAACTTGAACTGTAACAGCCCTTCTCCAACTTCAAGTATCTTTAGATCGGTTCCAAATTTCCAACTATTACGTAATAAGTTCTTTGTTGCCCTTAAATTAATTGAGAGGAAACGTTAGTAGATTTTTGCAGTGTTTCTGTGTATATATATATTTTATAGAGGAAACGATAGTAGATTTTATTAATTAAGAAACAAGATATACAATGGGGAAGAGAAAGAGGGACATATGACCCCTTATTTCTCTTTTGCATCACTAGCATACGCTAGAGTAGCACGATTACATCATAAACAAAGAAAGAAAAGAAAAAAGAACAACGAAAAAAGTTCAAAATCCAAACTACTATAAGAAAAGCGAATCTTCTCTTGGATGCCCAGAAAACCTGAAAAACTGTCAAACGACACATTCCTGATATACATGGACATCAAAATGATGAGTTTTTTTTAAAAAAAAAAAAAAAAAAAAAAAAAAAAACCATCTAAGGAGTGTCTTCATGCCCGGCATGGTTGCCTTGCAACCTCCATCAATCCCATAGTTGACACAACACCTTGCTCATTCTCCATAATTCTATGTTTCTTTTCTCCCTTAACACTCGTAGCCTCCCTATTTTAATTTTCTGTTTGCTTCCTTTTGTGCCCAGGTTCCACGTCAACAATTGAAGAATTATTAAGAATTTGAGGTCTTATGGTAAGCCTCTTCCAATTCTTCATTGTTTTCGGGCTTCCAATTGTAGACTCCTCCACAGACTCAACCTTTTTTGGGCTATGCAAAGATTGACTCACACTTTTATCTTGATCACCACTTCTTTTGGGCAGGCCCTTACTAATATTCTTGTTTCCATGCACGTTACCACAACCAACCTTAAAACCTATTTCTGATCCCTCAAAACCCGGTGGAGATTTTTGCTTAACTTGTGGTTGAACGAAATAAACTGAATCATAAATAAAACAAATAGTTAATGAAAGAGAGAAAAAGAGGTGAGACTTGGTTGGTGCGGCGCCGCATAGCCTGGGCTTCGTAACATTTAGATGAGTTCAAATCTTTTATCCAACTCACCTTGCTCCACTCTATGTTCCACAAATAATAATTTGACACATGTTCATCTATTTAATTAGATGCTATTTTTTGCCTTTTCTTGTTTTAGTTTCCAAAAATAAATAAATAACTTAAACCCACCACCATTGGTCTACCACCAAACAACCACATAGAAAGGAGTATTAGATTAAAAAGCCAATGATTTTAACAGATCTATAAAGTTCCTTTGTAAGAGAATCCCAATTGGCATGCCTCGGTTCAAGTTCGTTCAGGGGACAATAATGGATTAGAGAAGATGGGAGTGATGTATTGGTAGATAAGCTAGCTTCAAATGCTGTGGCCACTAATACCCCCAAAAAAGTTTTCATTTTGATGAGTGACACTGGTGGCATTGGGCTTCGACTAAGGCTACCGAGGCTACATTTAATGAACATTTTGGGGCTGAGTATCTACTAAATTTTTAATGGATTGTTTGGGTTTTTTTTTTTTTTTTTGGTAACTGGCTGACTGGCTGAGGTGTGGACCTAGCGGTGGTAGTGGATGGCTGATGATAACATTGGTGTTTTCTTTCTAGTGGAGCTGGCGAAGTTGGTTGTGGTGGATCGGTGATGGAGACTGGTGAACGTGTGTTTGGTTTTTTATTTAATTTTTTTTAGGAAAATAAGTGTTTGAAATATAAAAAAGGAAAAAAAAAAAAATAGCATCTAATTAAATAGGTGGACATGTGTCAAATTTTTATTTGTGGAGTATAGAATGGAGCAAGGAAATTGGTACAGCATATTTAGACTTCGCTTAGATTGGTGCGGTGCTTCAGAAATGGAGGAAGATGTGTGAAACGAAACCTTCACTTTGGGTTCTTCACAAATCCACACAACTTCCTCTATTTCTAAAGCACCTCCTCCAAGGAGTGCTTCGGTCTCACTTCAAAATTATTCAAACTAGCTTGTAACCCCATATATATGCATGAATATACTAAAAGATATACATTAAAATGCATAGTATAATTTTTACATATATAATTTAAATATTATTAATAGTCATTTTTATATATTTTTTTAACTCTTAAAAAAGTCTTGTAAGAATATTATTAGGTAAAAAATGTAAATTGTCCATTTTTTAAATTTTTTTTTATGTTTATTAATTCTAGACTTTTTGGTTTTTGTACACAATAACTCACTTGGATGGATATTTATGATTTAATCCCACATTTGACTCTAAAATTAAGAAATAAAACTCTCTTTAAATATAAATAATTTAGGATACATGACATAAAATTAGACTTCAATTGTAAATTCTAATTAGATTTTCTCTAAGTTTTGCATATATATATATATATAAATAGCTCTCCATCTTCGTCGTGTTTTCAACTGTTGCTATTAATTAGAACTAACCTCTCTCTCAAAGGAAAGGAAAGTTCTAAGAAATTTCAAAATAAGCAACCTGTCTCTTCTCAACAATACCCCAATAATAGGAGAAAACACATAATGGTTCCGTGACATGAGTCTTTCCCCTCACATGAGGGAGAGGACTCATGTCACATAAACATGATATAAATCCAGTAGAACGATTTCTCAAAAAAAAAAAAAAAAAAAAAAAAAAATCCAATAGAACGAAAGTATTAAATTTCAAGTACAATTTATTTTTGTGAGTGGGGTTAGGTACCAACCGGAGAACAAGTTTAGTTTGTTGCTTTCGAGAAATTGCCTTAGCCCCTGTTTTGCTTTGCTTTCAGATTTGAAATTAGGAAGGAGATGAAACTGGAAATTTTGTGGACATTATGAGGAAGAAGGAGGATCGATCCGAAATAATGTGCGTACTCACGATGCACTCAAAAGTCAAAAGCAAAGGCTACCGTTAATATTAGTAGAGAAATGGATGTTAGAAATCTAGGATTGTTAGAACATAGATGTCATTAATCTTTCCTTTTTTGGTAAATATGTTAGATGTCATCATCATAATTATAGTATTTAATTAAGGTAATTAAAATTGAAAAGGATGTAAATTACAAAGTTCTGCGTTTGAAACGCGTAAAAGGAGACTATGAGTCTATAACTATATTATGACAAGCACCAAGAAGAAGTATCGTAATTTAAATACCGTGGATGCTAGAGCCTATTATTGACATTCATAGAGCCTATTATCCACAATTCCAGTTCATCTTCAGAACTGGAATTGTGGATAAATTGGTTCTTACAAAATGCATCAGAGATAGCGCTGAAATCTTCTCCATTGGAACTAATGCAAGGCTGAACAGAACGAAGGCGGTGATACCAGTGGCGGGGAAAAGCCACCAACGGGCTGGTTGAAACTCAACTCCGATGAGTCTGCTCTGGGTAATCCGGGGAAAGCAGGGGGAGAGGGTCTCATCCGTGACCACCAGGGCAATTGGATAAGTCCCTCGGCAATACCAGCAATTTCATAGCTGAACTTTGGGCTCTTAGGGACGGTCTGACCATTGCCAAAGAGCTTGGAATTGATAACTTGATAGTTGAGATGGATGCACTAAGTGTGGTTATGCTTATGAATAATAGCTCGGCTAATCTACTAATGGAGTCTCTTCTATCTGACTGCAGGAACCCACTGAAGGACATACCCAACAAGCAGATAGTCCACACATTCCCTGAGGCGAATCAATGCGTGGATGCGCTTGCTAGATTTGGAGAAAGTTCTGTCTCCTCTTTTGTTGTTTTTTTTGTATCCACCACCTGTGGTGGTTGAGCCTCTCTTTGCTGATAATGAGGCTGTTTGTTGTAACAGATTTGTGTTCTCTTAGTTTTTTTAATATTATTCAAGTTTACCAAAAAAAAAAACAGGGCATTTTCGGAGGCACATTTATTTGTGCAAAGTGGACCTCCCCTGTTCCTATAAAAAAAAAAAAAAACAAAATTGGGACCTCCCTGCGACAGGGTCCCATGGCGTTCTCATCCAGCCCAAAACAAAATAAAATATAATAATTCTTCTCTAAAAAAAACTTTGTTATTTATCATTTATTTTTTAAAATTTATTATGAAAATATTGTGAATATAATTTTTTTTAGTAGTTCATTTGACAATTACAACAAAAATATACATTAAAATCGTATTTTTAACTATTTGCACACATGTACCCGTGCGTACCTTTTATTTTATAGTAGTTCATTTCACAATTCCAACGTTCAAATGAGAAATATGTTCAAATCAAATTTTAACTTGCATTTAATATGGTTTCTCATAAAACCAAAAAAAAAAAAAAAAACTTGCATTTAACATTTATTAAATAACATTTTTATAAAAATATAAAGCTAAATTATGTATGAATATTAAAAAAAGTATATAACTATATATATATATATATATATATATATATTTTAAGTGTGCGCTGCGATTATAATTGAATTGTGAAAATTTGCGGTGAGGTGGAAAATATGAAAGGAAGAAGGAGGAGGAGGAGGAGGAGGTGAGAAGTAAAAAAATCAAGAAAATATAATCAAGAGAAGCTTACGGGAATAAGATTTATGTATGCTTCCTCCTAGAAGTCTAGAACCCATGTCTTTGCAAAGACTCAACCAGAACCCAGCTGTTATATATATATATATATATATATTTATTTTTTTTTTTTTAAGTGTGCGCTGCGATTATAATTGAATTGTTAAAATTTGCGGTGAGGTGGAAAATATAAAAGGAAGAAGGAGGAGAAGGAGGTGAGAAGTAAAAAAATCAAGAAAATATAATCAAGAGAAGCTTACGGGAATAAGATTTATGTATGCTTCCTCCTAGAAGTCTAGAACCCATTTCTTTGCAAAGACTCAACCAGAACCCAGCTGAGAAGCTCTCTTGAGAACTAGAGATGGCGTTTTCAGAAAAGTATTATTTTACTTGCATTTATTGAGTTGACATAAAGGTAAATAATATAAAAATTAGGAGATAGGAAGTCATTGAAAAGACAATGACGTGGGGTTGGAAATTTCTTGAAAGCTTCCTATTTTACCATGCCCCCATCATCCATGTTTATTTACAAAAAAAAAAAACCAACTAACTATTCCATAAGTTTTTCTTTACATCAAATAGAAATTTTATTTTAGCCTAATTAAAAAGTATAGAGTGTGAAGATTTCTCTTGAAAACTTAAACTTCACTCCTTGTCCCCACCTCCACCTCACAAAAATTTTATACTTATGAAGTGACTGTCACACTAAGGGTGCGCGATAGTAACTACTTTGATAAGTTGATTAGGAATTTTTTTAAACCTCTATATTAAATACATTAGTTAATATCATTACTTTAAAAAATAATAGTAATAAGACATATATATATTCTAGTGGTAACCCCGAAATAGTACGAAATGGTACGCCGAAATAGGCCAGTACTGAAATATTTCATTCCAATAGACAAATTGAAACAGGCACCAAAACAGTATTCATAAAATTGAATTTAAGTTTTTGTGTTAGAAAGTTATTGGGGGTGTATTAGGACTTTGGTTTGTGAGTTAGTTTGTGTTTGTAAGTGTTATTTGTGTGACTTGTGGGTTTGGTTGAGAGTAGTTCATATAGTTGATAATATACTTTAGTTGACGTTGCTTGTGGACGTAGGTTTTTAATTTGTCAAACCACATTATATATTGTTATCAGTGTATTTGTTTTATTTTATTATTTGTGTGAATCGCTTACACTAACTCCAGATCAAACTTGAATATGAATTATTGTTCAATATGTGTCCTTAAAGTGCTCATTAATAAAGAAACACAATAAAATCTAATGATTTTTAAGATAAATTATAACTTTTTTCTTATGATTTGGTCTTATCACAATTTAATCTATAAGATTTAATCGCTACTATTATGTCCTAAAACTTGGATAAAAATGAAATTATTATGGTTCCATCAAGATTTAACATTTTTTCACAGCCGAATTGGCACATCCTCGTACATAAAGTGCTTAAGGATTTAGAGAGAAAAGGTTCAAGTTGCTGGGTTAGCAATATATTGTAACTATTTAAAAAAAAAATTAAAAATGTTTTTTCACACTTTTGTGACATGCGAGCAATTTTATAGTAATTCTTAACTTGACAATATATATATATATATATATATATATATATAAGTGTGCACTAAAATTATAATTGAATTTTTAAAATTTGTCTTACATACTTGTTTGATTTTATTTAGGTTTTCTTGGTGTGAAAGAAAATGATTCTCCTAAGGAAGACGTTTTTTTATTGAAGAAGTAATCATGTATTCCTTATCCATCATTGAATAAAATTTGGAGCCAAGTCTTCCCTCATATGGGGAGATGAGAAGATTCATAGAAGAACATGAGTGAAGTTTTAAAAGATCAATTTAAGTGTTTGTGTTAGAGAGTTATTGAGGGTGTAATGGGACTTTGGTTTGTGATTAGTTTGTGTTTGTAAGAGCATTCACATCTGAGAATGTAAACAAATACATATTTTACATTTTCAAACACTACTTTATCTATTTTACTAACCCATTTAACAATATATGCAACATCTCAATTCCTATTTTAACATACAACTCAAAAATAATATAAACTACACATCAAATAATTTTTTTTTAAATCTATGTCTCTCTCTCTCTCTCTCTCTCTCTCTCTCCAAAAAACCCACACAACCGCCTTCCACCAAAACTCAGCTACAAACTCTAATCCATCACCACCAAAATTACCAAAAAAAAAAAAAATGCCACCACCACCACCAAAACACCCACCGACCCAAACTCCAACTCAAAACCACCCAAAATCTAACCTAATCGCCACCCAAATGTTGACCTATACACCTCCCAAACTTCAACCCAAACAACAACCACAACCACCAACCACCAACCTAAACTTCAACCATAGCCATCAGCCCAAACTCTAATCTATGCCACCATCCCAAAATTGCAAGGGAGAGAGAGAGAGAGAGAGAGAGAGAAAATAAAATATAGTATTTTGGGTTTACAACTCATGAACAGTAAGTTGTGTGAACTTGTGGCACGATTGAGAGTAGTTGTAATTCATATAGTGGATAATAGATTTTACTTGGTTTGGAATTTTATCAAATCATGTTAAATATTGTTTTTTTTATGTTTTTTATTTTATTTTATTATTTGTATAAATCACTTTCACTAGCTCCAAATCAAACATGAATATGAATTATTGTTAAATATGTGTCCTTAAAGTGCTAATTAAATTTACACAATAAAACTAATGATTTTAAATATAAATTATTACTTTTTTCTTATGATTTGGTATAATCACAATTTAATCTATAAAATTTAATTGCTACTATTATGTCCTAAAACTTGGATAAAAATGAAATTATTATGGTTCCATCAAAATTTAAATTTTTTTTTCACATGTTTGGGACATGTGAGCAATTTTATGATTCTTAATTAACTTGACAAAATTATCCCTTATACAAAAATTCCTCTGTAGAAAATCAAACCTGACCTGTGACGAGCCCATTTGACATATCTGCTATTTTTTTTAGCATATCCGGAGATATATTAATGTCAATATCTTCCATCCAAGAAATGTCTCTTTCAAACAGAGTAGCTTGCGAATAGTGCTGGGTGTGGCCTTCTACTCGTTCTTGTGGTTTGTTGCGACACGTTCTACACTGCCTCATTGCAGCTTGCGCTAAGAAGTGGTGTGTTGGAGAATCAAGGAGGTAATGGTAATTATGCATTCTACAGGTTTTAAGAATTGATACCTAAAAAATATGCATTGCCCAAACGTGATCCGTATTTTAAAATTTACATGTTCAAAAAGTTGATTTTAAAGTTGTTTTTCTTTTTTTTCCAATATTTTACTTACAAAATATGATTATTTAGGGTGTGTTTGGTTCAGCTTTTTAAAACTTGGATTTTTGAAAAAGTGGAGTTTTCAAAAAGTGCAGTATGAAAAAGTGCTTTTTGAAAAAAGCTGAGTGTTTGGTAAAAGCTGTTAAAAAGTATTTTTTGAAAAAGTTGAGTGTTTGACTAATACTTATAAAAGTAGCCGTTTGAGTTATAAATTACCAAAAAGGACAAGATATATATAAAGAGAATTCTTTGTTTTAATTACCTCTCTTAATGCAAGTTATGAACACAATATTTTCACAAAAATTTCACAATAAAGTTTATATGACTAGTTGTTAATGGTAGGAAAAAAAAAATAATGTCACTAGTAGATCTAGATGAGAACCAATAACAACTTACTAGGGCATTCTGGCCTTTTGCCCCTTTTGGGCAAAATAATTAGCGTTATGCCCCTGTTTCGAAATTATATAGGGGCGTGCCCTTGTTTCAATACTCGATCACCATAAAGCCGAGTTACTTAAAATACTCGATCATTCCAGGGCCGAGTTATGTGCAGGTTCCTGCCACGCTGGTCATCCAGCATGGATTTTGGGCAATAAAATATTCCCGCGTAACTGTTTAGAGCTCGGCAATAGGATAACCAAGTTACTGACGGGATTTCAAATCACTTATTAGTATTACTCGACTTCACAATAATCGAGTTGTCTCTGGTACGTTCTGACCCGATATCAAATCACCTATTTTTGCATGTGAAGCTTAACTCGATTTATCGGAAATCGAGTTATTAATGTTACTCGACTCTGCTATTATCGAGTTTTTCCCATAAATCAACTTCTCATGCAATTCTCCTCATCATTTTCAGATCACCTCCTCCTCATTTTCAGAATTTTCTGCCAGAAGTTGATATTATCTCTCTATCATCTCAGGTGAGAAACCGATTTTCTTCTTTGAAATACATAGAGAATTTTATGGAGTAAGTAAAAGTAGTTGTAGATAATAGATATTATAAAAGTTTATCAACCATAATGTATGTTTTTGTTAGAAAAGAATTTTCATTTAATAGGTTCTATTACTTGTGCTTTGGTATTTTCTTGAATGAGTGTTATGTGAGTAGATTAGGGTTATATTAATTGTTTGGTGTTGTTTGGTGCTGCAAGAAATGTACAATAATCTATAGAAACAGTGATGAGTGTTATGTGTGTACATTGGGTTATATTGGGTCTTTTTCTGGTGTAAATTTCATTGACAAAAAATAAAATTCTTTATATTTGCTTAAACTAATGAACAGTTAATCTTTAGATTTGCAAAAGTTAAATGTACATACTCATCATTGGTCGAGACATTAACAACAATATTTTGTATTGCACACAACGTGTAAACATTAACAACAACGTCTAATATTTATGGTCAAATTTGAGTGTTAGTATTTCATTTTTAGCATGTAATAGTACACAAATTTATGAATGTCTTTGTCGTGTACCATCTTATGCAGCATTACATTATTTACCAACAGTTGATGCACACTGTTAACTTGATCATTTGATGTTATTGTATTCAGCGCCAATGTCTGGTTCTGGCAACCCACAACTCTATAGGCCTCACGATGTGTTCACTGCTATGAGTCGTTGCTGGGTATTGGAAGATGAGTTCAGCTATCCAATCAACCCGAATCTGCAAAATAGTGCTTACGTTCACAATACCATGAGACAGGAGTGGACTTGGTTATTTCGTGAACAACAAATGTTTTATGATCCAGTGCCTCGGCGACTCGCATCGCAAATGCCCAGAGACACGATCGACGAACTTCGTAAAGCATTGAACTGCATAAGAGAAGAAAATAATCGAATGAAGATACGTCTTAATCGATATCGGACCCAAGTTGAGATTCGAGAGTCAGTGGAGAGAGGGTGGTACGAGCACGCACAATTCATGCAATCACTTCTTGCTGATCCCATTTATCAATCAGACGTGGAGATGTCAGATGAAGAGTAATCGTGTTGTCGTATAATTAGACTTTGTTGGAGAACTATTTTGCTTAACTATGTTTTAAATGTATGTGTGTCACTGTTATTGCATTTGTACTATGTAAACCTTATTATTGATTGTAAGGAGCACACACGTTATTCGTAATATAGATTATTCCCACACAACACATAAAAGTTAAATATTTCCACACATAATGTTTTTCAATAAGCACCTATAACATAACATAGAAAACTTAAAATAACTTACACGAGGTCACCAATATGCAAGCATTGCATATTGAACACTAACGCTACTAACATTATTAACTTAACCCTAGACATAACACACATACCACATAGGCATTCACTCTGACAAGTAGTCCTCGTAGTTGAGGACATTGTTACGTTCTGTCGGAGTGAGTTGCCTGTTCGTTGCAGCGGCCAGCTCTTCCGCTAGTTGTAGCATGTGATACCTTGACCTACGCAGTATCATCAGATTGTTCTCTTTTTTTATTTTTGTCACTGCACGCTCATATTGGTGCATGTTTTGCCGTGGCAGTGTGACCGAGATACGGTCGACAAGAGGCGCTCCGAGTCGCACGAGATCATCGTGCAGAGCGTTGGACTCGTTCACGCGAAAGTCCCACTCCCGCCGCAATCCGGCATGGTATTCCCTCTCGTCGGAATCTCTCTCCCTCCTATAGTTATCTAAAAAACGAGATAGCATCCAATTGCGCATTGACATTGGAAAATGTGACTTCTGATTGATATGTGTGGATGTTTTGCAAGGGTAGATGTAAATGGGACTTTATATAGGAGCTTTGCAAGGGCAAGTATTCACGTGGATGTGACTATATGTAAGGGTAAGTATTCACGTGAATAAAGATGATATGACTCGACAGTGTATTGTTCAGTGAGGTGTTGAGGAGCACATGCAGATCTGCGAACTGCAGAATTGCGAAGTCGACAGTAGCACCTGTTGGTGCATGTGGTTCGCTGAGGTAGTTGTTTGATATGGCTATAGGTTATGCTACAGCAGCGGGCTGGTGATGTGTACTGCAAAGGAGGTTGTGTATTTATTCACATGAAGACTATTCAGCATTCCTATACTTCATCTGACATGACTTGACGAGACAGTGCCGACCTGTGTTAAATGTATCATAAACTTTTCAGGGATGCTTTAGGATGCATATCTGTGTATTGATGTGTGTGTAGGTGATATGACTAGACAGGGTTCACGTGAAGACTATTCAGCATTTCTGTGCTTCATCTGACATGATTTGACGAGACAGTGCTGAGCTGTGTTAAATGTATCATAAAATTTTTCAGGGATCCTTGAAAACGGTGCATTGCAAAAGGATGCATATTTGTGTATTGATGTGCGTGTAGGTGATATGACTGGGCAGGGTTCACGCAAAGACTATTTAGCATTCCTGTGCTTCATCTGACATGATTTGACGAGACAGTGCTGAGCTGTGTTAAACGTATCATAAACTTTTCAGGGATGCTCTGCATCCTTGAAAACGGTGCATTGCAAAAGGATGCATATCTGTGTATTGACATGCGTGTGGATGATATCACTCGACAGGGTTCAACAGTGCGAAGCACTTGAGCAGCACATGCCAGTCACTGCAAACATCAGTGTAGCAATGGGGGACAGGTCACCCCAAAAATCGATGCATAAACTTTTCAAGGATGCTCTATGTTTTCACGTCAATGTGGATGGGTACTTGTGGTTAGGGTTCAACAGTGCTGAGCTATCCACCGTAGCTACACTCACTGCTCCCTATGGTGGTATTTGGCAAGTGGGATTGAAGAAAGCTGATAAGAACACTTGGCTTTGTAATGGATGACAGGATTTCGTTGAATACCATTCTGTTTGTTGTGGTTATTTTTTAGTCTTCAGATATCCACTAAGATTCAATATCCACCCAGCAAGAACTGTAAATTGGAAGATCATAAGGTAGAAATAATAAACTTAGATGAAGATGAAACAAACATATCCCTCAGATGATTTGCCCATAAAACATGAAGTCGGAGAAAAGTTTGTTACGAAAAATTTTTATTGTACATAAAGACGAAGAGAGAATGAGTGGTTAGTTTGGTTTGGATGAGTCTGTATGTAATGTATTAGTATAAAGTAGTAGCAGGGTGTAATGTAATGTATTTGTATAAAGTAGTAGCAGGGAAAAAATAAGCAAGTGATTTAATATACACTTAGCCAATCCATTGAAAACATTGCAACATACTGACATAACAATGTAATACATTACCAGTTTCATGTCACGCATGGTGGAAGGGAGTATTATTTTGAACAAATGTGAGTGTCTACATTGGTCAATGATGGTCCCAGTTGGGCCCCAATCTACTCCGGCGAGTCCTTGCTTTAGGAGCCATATGGTTTTTCTGTGAAAGAATGGTTGGTTTGTGTGGTTTGGATGAGTATGTATGTATTGAATCTATGACCCGGCTTTATTCATATTAAATTTTCATATTTAGCAAGAACAGCAGGGAAAAAATGAGAAACTGGTTTCATATAAAAATTAGCCAAAACTAATGAACAGTTAATCTTTAGATTTGCTAAAGTTGAACATACATAGTCATCATTTGTCAGACATTAACAACAACATTTTGTCTTCCACAAAAGGTGTAGACATTAACAACAACGTCTAATGTTTGTAGGTAGAAATTTTTGGAAATCATCATTGCTTGAATCTGAGAAGTCTGAAATATCACTTTCATCATCTAACGCAGTAATTTCATTAATAGACTTCATGGCTCGCTCTTGTGCCTTCCCCTTTAGATGCTTCCTAGCTTTTTGGATTGCGTGAAAACGGTCTAGTCGCCTTTGCATTTGATTGTTCTCTTGTTCAAGTCGAGCAAGTATGTTGGCATGTTCATCTCTAGGTAACTCGGCTGAGCGTGCCTTAGGAACTCGTAACTCGTGCCATCGACAATACACCTCCAACTCACACCTCTTTTCGTATAGGGTTGACCATGGTGGTTCTGATACGGTGAACTCTATTGTGGTGGTATCTGTACTTAGTTTTGTAGGTTTACCGACCATGATGTGCCCGACGCTTCCAAGACTCTCGTACATGTATATTGGCATATTAACAAAATCTCTCTTCTTTCCAACCCATTTTCCTCCATAGTGGTCTGTGTATGTGTGTAGTTGTTGATCTGCTGGAACTTGTGATGATCCACATGTTGAAGTAGATCCAAACTTGTTTCGCATTTTACGATTTGACGTTGAGTCACTGCGACTCATAGCTTAGTCAATCTACGAAGTTAGTGGGGTAGAAAGAAGATATGAATTTCCTGTCCATTTATAACCTCATTTCATGGTCCAAGCATTACAATTTCAGTTATTAGGGCTTGTCATGTCAATACAGGCTGGAAAGACACTATATCAACATTGAAATGTTAATAAGGTTATGTGTCTAGATTCATGTGGGGACCACACCAATTTAAATATGAAATATAATAAATTTTCTGGAAATCCTACTAAATTTAACTGGGATCAGTTGTAATTATGCTCATTTTCATATAGAAGTTAGGTGAAAGTTAGCTGTGCTCCTTTTTTTTTTTTTTCCTTTCCCACACCCGCGTATTTTCAGGTTCACCTCCCCTTCTACAATAATCAAAACCCAACATCATTCCTCTCCTACTCAGCTAATGGTGCATGTTCTTAGTTATCACACCGATTCAGGCACATTAACATACAGCTCCCCTCTTCATTTTCGTGTATAACCATTTCACCATCAATTTCGTGTATAATCATTTCAAAATTCGTAAACACATTATTATTATGTATTGTTATTTAATATGATACTATGAACCTTAACAAATCATTTTATTATAAATAGTAACTGAAATGTTATAACACTATTTCAAAAAAAAAAAAAAACACCAAAAAATGAAGACTTTAGAAAATCTTCATACTGACATATTGGTTGAAATCTTTTCGAAAGTCACATGACTCGGCAACACTCCTGGGAAACATTAAGTTAAGGTATAAAAAACTATTTTCTCAATTTGTATCTACTAATTTATTTCCCTCTATATAAATTATTCAGTCTATTAATTTAATTTTTTCCTAGCAATGATTTTTGTTGCAAACGCTTCAACAAGTTAACATAAAGCAAACTAGTCCTCCAACAAATTCAACTGACCCCATTTTGCAATCACCCAGATCTACCTAATTTTTCGGTGCAATGTACGAGAAAATCCCGATGCACTACTGATAGTGGGAAGCTGAGAATACTTGTTGAATGAAGAAGTTGTCGAATGAAAAAATTTAATTGAAAAAGCTGTTCCATGGGCAATTTTATTGCAGCTTATATACATGGAATCATGCTACTTTATGAGTCAAATCGTGGAGCCATTGATAACCTTTTCAAAATTGTAAATGATGAACATGGGAAGCATTGGTTGCAGGAACCGCCCTATATCAAATTCCAAACTTTCAAGCATGACACAATATTGGAATGGGACATTGGAACCAAGATGAACCTTATCCTTACAGTTATGCAGAATTTCTAGTTACGTGCAAAAGATGCTCAATCGACCTTGAAATGTTTAAGTTGGTGAATAGGCTTCTTTAATTCTATTTTATTTTATTTTTTCCCCCTCATTGTAGGATCACTTAAATAATAGTTGAGCAATCTTCTGTTTTTTTATTAATTGTTTGTTAAGCTTTGCAAAAGTCTTACAATTGTGATTTCCTTAATGGTTTGCCAAAAGGAATGATTATCAATTGTGGAAAATTCAAACTATAATGAATTGTTATCGTTGTGATTATCAAAAATTTGTACTTACGTCTCATTGAATATAAAAACCAAACTAAATTCCTTTTGAATATTTCAGCTAAACTCTCATTTTCATCCCGTAAAATTTGTATAATCTGCATTTTCTAATAAAGTAGAGGCCTCATTATTAATTATAACCATAATTTCTAACTAAAAATCTCCACATTTATACATATAATCTACCAAACAATACCTACTAAATAATATGATATTTAGAATTAACTGAGCCTTTTAAAGATTATTAAACTCATGATTAATAAATAAATAACAAAAACCAATAGTATCACTTAAAACAGCTGAGATGCAATATTTTTTTTCATTGTTTTATTTAATTATATCCATTCCCATGCGGTAGCACCGGTTACATACATTGCGCTTAGTGCTACTGCTCACATGTTGCGCCACATCAGCTGCCACGTCATTTAAAAAAAAAAAAAATGTTTCCTTCAATTTTTAAAGAGAGATGCTACGTCTACAACAATTTTACAATAAATCACAGGTGGTTAGTTGTTATTGGTTCAAATTTGAAACTAACACTAAGATTACTTTTTTGCCCCAATAATAACAACCAGTAACAACCTACCACTTAGGTTGTAAAAATTTTGTAAAAATGTTGTAGACATATCATTTCTCATTTTTAAATGGTTTTTACAATTTGCAGCCCTATAAATGCAGCTCATTACTTATTTATTTACTCCCACTATCAACCTATAATAAATTTGTATAATTAATCCAGCCCACCTCTTATTTATTTAGTTCCACTATCAAGGCCAACCCAAAGCCTTTTAAGTTCAGCTTCAAGGAAAAAGAAATTACAAATACGTAACGTTCAAGTTGTTTTGAAAAAAAAGAAAAAAAAAGAAAAAAAAAAAGGGAAGTGTTCAGGGTTTTTTGCGTGACCAGATAGAAACGTAAGCAGAGAGAGTTTGAAATATGTAATGTAGAGGGAAGCTTAAAGGGAGGGAAAAAAAAGATAAAAAAAATGTTGAAGCCTTCAGGTATTGCGTGAGAAAATAGAGAGTAAGAAAGCTACCCACCTTCCTGCTCTACCGTTTCTCAGTAACGGCTGCCTATCTGATTTCCTTCCTCCCTTTATCCCTTTCCACACGGTTTATAAATATTGACAGAACCTCCCTGCGTTGGTTGAGGTATCTCTACATGTCAATTCTTTTTTTTTGGGTGCAAAACTTCTATGCTCTGTTTATATTAATATGAGACCCTTTTTTTTTTTTTCGTTTGTTTGTGTTTGTGTTTACATTAAACAAGCATCCTTGGCATGCCATTGATGTGTTTGTGAGATCGCCTGAATGTCGTTTCAATAGTACGTTAATTTTACTGCTAAAAAAACTATTTTATTTTACCTTGGTTTATTTGGAAATATCTCAGGTTTCATTCTTTTAATGTGTTATGGATTATTGGATGACTGTAACACTCTGAAGTAGTGAAGTATAACGTGTTGGTGGCACATCTCATTCATTCAAAGGGGATTTAAAGGTGAGTTTTCATCTCTCTCGATTGCTTATATTCCATGACTGAGGGAAGTAGTTTGATAGTGGTATAGTGGATTTTGAGTGGTTATTAGGATTGGGTATGGCCGGATGTGAGTTTCTATTGTATTTTAGACTAGATACAAGTATACGGTGAATTAGGGAGAAATTTTATTAAACAGATAAAATTGAGCACGGAAGCCTAATATAGTGAAGTGAATGCACGTTTTTAATATTATTTGGTGTTTGAGTTCTTTTTATATTTTGACTTTCAAACCTATGTGGACGTGCTATTCGGAAGCCTTTTGCCACAATTGTCAATCTATAGCCAATCCAGTTAACTTGATGTTGGGTTGCTTCTAGTACTACACGTGTCATATGGATCAACTGGGAAAAACAATTGATAACGATGATTAAATTGATGCAGATTTCACTGATAAAACTTCTCCTTGAGAATTTGTGTTTCTATGTTGGCTGTGATTTTGCAAAGTATGATGTGCATATTTTCAATGTGATTTAGAGAATGGGTTGTCTATGGGGCATCCTCTTGAAAGAGTTAATAACAAAATTGGAGATTGTACGTTTTTTTCCAATGCTACATTTGGTCAAGTAGGTGGTTGATTTTTATAATTAGAGCCACCGAGGTTTATTTATATTAGTTTTCCACGATGAATTTGCATCAACAGTGTATATGAAATAAGTTTAGTGCCTTGCTATCTAATAATTATTAATGCTCTCTACGAATTTGATTTGATACCAAGATTGTGTTTCTCTTGAATATTCCTAAATTCATATGAAAAGTATGTTTCCTATCATTTGAGTTCAGAATATATTTGTCATATTTTCTTTATCGACTCGCACCTTAAAACTAAAATTGTGACTACCGAATTACTTATTTAAGTAATTTGATGACACAATACACACGACAATTGAAGCATGCAAGAACAATGGAGTGGGTCATTGGGATCATGAATGCCCTTACCCATATGAAAATGAAGAATTAAATGTAACACACAAAATGTGCTCAATAGACTTGGAAATGTACAAATTAGCCAACCGAGTTTGGTAGAAATTATGTTTCCAAAAAGCATAATACAATAAAATTTCCTCATCCTATTTATAATACTAATCTCTATATGTAAAGGAATATATCTTTTTATTATTATTAATGTTTATTTAAAAACACTTGAAACAACTTAATCACAGTCCTCTAAAGTTTTCACCTAGCATGACGCTAACTTCAAATTTATAAAATTCTTTCTATATAATTTTAAATTAATTAAATTTTACTAACTTGAAAAGACGGATGATCAGCTCTTCACTGACTACAAGGCCAACTATCATAAAATTGAAATCATGTTTGTGGACCTTGAAGAGTACATATAAAAATATACAAATACTGGTAAATCACATTAAATAACTTTCATATAATTTAAGGAATCTACAAAAACTATTATCCCCCCTACGCTACAATCCCTACTTCCCCTGTCTGTTATGTATCGCCAAAGGCAAACATCAAGAGTCAGAGGGTGGAGGAGGTGGAAAAGCACTCCTATACTCTGCAAATTCCGCTCTCAAAGCAGCAACCTCAGCAATAAGCCCATCTAAAAGCTGTCCATGAGCTGCTTGAGTTGTCATAAAAGTCTCCATCATAGCACGAAGAGAAAGAGGAGGAGGAATGGTGGGCTCCGCATCTGCGCTGTCAACATGTACCTCATCGTCAGCAACAGCAGCTGTAGGATCAACGGGACTCTCCTCAAAGTGAACATCTGCAAGTAACGCCTGTACTCGTGGTCTTTTTGATGAACCAACACGAGGTTCAACATTCTTCTTTTGTGCACTCCGCTGCTTGAGAAAGGTGGCACCTATAAGGGCTGTGATGTGGATCAACTCTAGGGAAGGAAAGCTTTCTAAGTGTAAATAGTTTAGAACCCTATAGATGAAAACTAGAAAGAATAGATCATGTTTCTTACACTTGCTCCTATGCGCCTCAGCAAGCGTTTGAATGAAAAGGGAAGGAAAACAAATTGAGGCACCAGTGACGAGGGCGTACAAAAAGAAACATCTCTCTATAGGAATAGTATGGACATGGGAGATGGGGAGGATGTTGTGACAAGCTATCCTTAAAAATATATAATTAAGCTCAGTTAAGTCACTCGAGTTAATTCTTGGGTTAGATCCCCACGTCACTGATCTTCCGCAAAGAAGAGTCATGACATCAGATATAGGAGGACGCTCCAAACGATCCAAGTATGGATAAGTAGGTTTACAAACACGAGGTACATCAAGAGCCTTGGATACATCAGCCTTACTTATGACAAAACTTTGACCTCAAATCCAAGTACCCAGATCACCATCAGAACGAATATGGAGATTGGAATAGACCTCTCTAATCAGGGCAACTGGAGGGGGTTGTAAATCTTTACACATAGACAACCAGTTCCTACACTATAGATTCCTATGGACAGAAATAGGTAATTCATCTAGATTGATTTGTCGTTCTGGCCAAATATTCCTATGCTGAATTACCTTTTCAAACCTTTGCTGGTCTGTAACCGTTTCAAACCTTATTCTATCAGATGAGGAGGCAAACACTCTTTTGGCTTTGGTTTTAATGGTTTTAGACTTCTTAGGAGCCATAACTAGGATCTACAGAGACCTTGGGAAACACAACAGAAAACCAATATTCAGAACTGCGTTAGAGACATATAAACACACTGTACATATGCATGAGGAATAGATTACATGATGCATGGATTCTATTGCGGGGGCATGAATGAATGCATTGATATTAAATATTTTTTGGAAATATATGAACATTGACCCATGCAGTCAAGTTATTTGAAAGACATGCGAACCCACCCTGCACATTGTACATCGGGGGTAATTTCAAGCAATTATACCCAATTCAACAAAACATGCGAAACGACCGGTGACTGCCAATCCATCAAACTCTAGACGGTGGTCAATTTCAAGCAAGTATACCCAATTCAACAAAACCCCAATCTGAGCTATTATAACAAGATTGGCGAATGAACCAACATGCATACCCAGCTGTGAAAAATTTGAATATAAACGATAGAGAACATGTCACCAACATGCATACACAACAACCCATGAACCAGTTCAAATCAAAACTACTCGTATTCATCAAAATCCCTAAATTCTCAATATGAAGACATGAACCCTAATTTCCCATTTTTCAGAAATCATGATTTCTTTGAAATTAAAGGGTAGAAAACGTGTGTACAACATACATACAAAAAAACCCATTACATATTTCACGTCAAAACACCCACACCCATGAAAATCCCCAAATTCCATATGAACACATGAACCCTAAAATCATGTGTTCCTTCACAAATCAGCTATGTTTATGTAATTAAAGGGTAAAAATCGTATGAACAACATGCATAAGTAAAAACCCATGAACCATTTCAGACCACAACACCCAAAATCATGAAAACCCACCAACTTGCATAGTTCAAAAATTCAGGCTTTAGAGGGAGATTAATGCAAGATTTTCAGTTAATTTGAATGGGAAGCAAGGGTAAAATAGTCTTACTACAGTTGAGGATTGATGTTTGGAGCTCGGAAAGTCGCTTTCGAGCCTGAGGAATCGAGAGCAATCGAACTGCCGCTGCTGTGGAGTGTCAAATGCAGCAATCCAACACCAGAGATAACACCGACTAGTCCAAATATGCAGTATCCACATTACTCGATATTATAATAATCGAGTACAATATAGTACTCGCTACATGTGTAATCGAGTTTTGTAAAATATTACCACCGAGTTTCATAGATCTGACTGATCCAGCACCAATCGGTAAGCAATCGATTTGTACAGAGAAGTTTGCTGGACTCAAGCATTTTCTGATAGGTCGAAGCAAGTTTCGAGTGATCGGTTCATAAATACTCGACTACACTAGGATCGAGTTTAATAAAATAACTCGCTACATGTGAAATCGAGTTTTGTAAAATATTACCACTGAGTTTAATACAATTGACCGATCCAGCACCAATCGATTAGCAATCGATTTGTACAGAGAAGTTTGCTGGACTCAGGCATTTTTGGATGGGTCGAATAAAGTTTCGACTGATCTGATTTATCACTACTCGATAACTGTAGTATCGAGTTTAATAAAATAACTCGCTTCCTAAGATAGCGAGTATTGTCTTGTCGTGGTGCTTACAGTAGACCTGACAAAAGCTCCATGTTACTCGATATAAGGATATTCGAGTTACTTAAGGTACTCATTATCTACAAAATCGAGTTACACACAATTTGATGCCCAGAAAATTCTCAAATTTACCATTTTGTAAAGCTTAAATAGTAGGGTTAACCCACTTATTAGACACACGTTTCTAATATTATATTCTTCAAAAAACCTCACGTTGAGTAAAAAAAGAGAAAAACACAACTAAGTAGTAAAATTGCTAATATTGTATTCCTCGATAAAACCTCACGTTGGGCAAAAAAAAAAAAAAAACAACTACTGAAATACCCTTAATTTAATAAACGTATCTTCATCTCTAAATCATAAGAAATGGTTTAAAATCTTAATTGAAAACAAAAAACCTAAGGAAAAAAGCCACGTTGTGTCAAAAGAATTATCTACCACGGACCAATTTTGAAAAAACAAAACTCCTACGTTTGAAAATAAAAAAAATACCCTGGCCGCTCCTTTTTTTTTTTTTTTTTTTTTTTCAGATTAAAAAAAAAAAAAAAACCCTTAACACGTTTGAATTTCACTCCCACAATTTACTCCTAACAAGTTGCTTGAATTCCACTCTCCCATGTTTTACTCCTAAGAAACTGCTTTAATTTCCAATGCAATAAAAATAGTTACTTCTCTTTAGCTTCTTTTGCTTATCAAGTTTTTATTTTATTTAAGTTTCATGTTATATCCTCAATATGCAGAGCATTCCTCAAAATCCAATTAATTATTTGATTTTGTAAGAAAATCAATGGAACTTAATGGATGGTTGTGCCACTTGATCATTTTGTTTACAATTTAGTAATACTTATGGCATATACGTTTTCTTTGATTATTTTCTTTCTTTCATTTTAGAATTCTTTTAGCCGTTTTATGTTGCATTATATGCTTGATTTTTTAATTTTTATAATATTCCCTTTGATTATGACCCGAACAACTTCTTTAATTAAACATTAAACTTAACTCGAATAAGGAGTTATCAACTGCCATATATATAAATTCATAATTCACACATTATTTCAAGTAATAAAAATTCAAAAAATAACAAAAGGTTGCAAATTATTTCATTCAACCATATACTCCTAACAAGTTATTAGTCCCATACTGTCCAATTCAATAACATGTCAAAGTTCCATAATTCATACCCCGAAGATTATTACAGATAATTCCAAGTTCCATATCAAAAACTAAAACACATGACAGATTAAGCGAATAAAAAACCAATGTGAATAGATGGCATATCAAAATATCCTTCATGGCAAAATCGAAGACCCGGCGCCTTCCTTGTGCTCATCGTTATTCATATTCATGCTGATTTTATCTTCAGTGGGCTCTTCCAATTCTGATTGTGCAGGTTCTGCATCAAATAAATTGGTTCTCACCTCATTAAAAACTTATCTATGCATTATAAATAAGAAATTTAAAAACCGTGGGTAATCAAGCAATTGAGGCAATTATATTTTTAAATAAATAATTCAGAACTGCATAGTAGTAAGAACAAAAATTATTGGTAATAAAATTGTACCATGGTCGACTGTCTACCAAGTCTGCCAACAAAAAATATAAAATATTATATTTTGAATATGCATGAATATAAGTTGTATTACATTGGTCAACCATACCATCATGCATCATTCAACTTAATTTATTCCAGTTAAAATCTCAAAAGTATTGTGCATATTCTATATGTTCTATTTTGATAAATCAAATCCATTGTCCATAGAGCAGTTTTTTTGCCTTTTACAGTTTTATCTACACCTTTTCATGATTAATATTTAAAATAAATATTGACATTTTATGGGGAAATCCAGACCCTTTGTGACATATATGTTGTTATAT
Organism: Quercus aquifolioides; assembly: GCA_019022515.1. Lineage (NCBI taxonomy): Eukaryota > Viridiplantae > Streptophyta > Magnoliopsida > Fagales > Fagaceae > Quercus > Quercus aquifolioides. Next base: position 42,324,581 of record CM032334.1, on the reverse strand, counting down.
TTTTCAAAAATCATCATAAAACTTAGAACTCGTGCAGTCAACATATAGATCACAAATTTACATTACCTTTATCTGCCACTGTAGAAACAGGAATGCTCAATGGCACATCAAATTTCATTGGACAAGCTCAATCCAAATGGCGCTTCAAATTTTCAGTAACATCTGCTCCGGCCGCAATATATTCCTTGCCACACTTCTTGCATTTGCATGTACGCTTTCCATCATCTTTTGTCGGAAGAATCTGAAAGTAACGCCAAACAGTTGAACTCCTTGTCCGTTTGTAGACTTTGAGCTCAATCTTAGCCTTCTTTTGCGGAGGAAGTTCAGCCACTTCATCAACTTGGGCATCTAAGTCAATGTCTTTTCCTTCACACTTACTGTCAATAGGAATCATCTCATCCCTTTCCATCTAGACCAATTTAAAGAAAAAATATTGATAAGGAATTTAGTAATTCTACGAACAATTAAAGAATGAGAAATGAATTTAAAATCAACAAGACAAACAAACAAATCTACCATTACTACTAAACAGCCAACATTACAATGATTATGGATCTTCAATTATTATATCAACGTCTCCTATTAGTACTAAAAATCACCTGTATGGTGATAAACACAAAACAAATGGATGTTTCTGCACTGTGTTAATTTTCCAAACGAAATGGTCTCTAAACTAGGGCAGACAGTGCAGCAAGTGAGGCTCTTCGAAACTGCCACAAGCTCTACTCTATATACAAAGAAGGGAACAACATATCTCACCTCACCATAAAGTACATTAAAATTTGTAAATCTACTATAAACCAGACTCCATTACCAAAGTTCTAACTAGTTTGTTAGTTATATTACTACTTTAATTAACATAATGCTACTAAATAACTAATTATATGAAGTTTCAGTATTTATTTTAATCATCTAACATAATGTTTTTTAATACATAATTTATTTATTGATATTGATGAATTCTATTTCTATTTTTATATAGATCACAGTGTTATGTTCATACACTACACAATTTAATAAAACTTATATGTCAATCAAGGATGCATATTAGTAATATAATCGAAGTTATATTATCTTGATCATTACCATGCCACTTGAAAATTAAAACTTTAATATAATTTCACATATATAATAAAGTAATAATCTGGATGTTTTATGTTGTGTCACATGGCAAAAGTATATTAATTTACAACGTATAACGTGTATGTTAATTACTTGACAATGACACAGCATAATATAAGATTAACTTCTATTATATTACATGCAACATATGATAGATTATCAAAATAATTTAAAATAAATTATAAAATTTTTATTTTCTTCAATTTCTCAAAATAAATAAAAAAAATTTCCCAAATTTGTTCAAGAAAGACGAATTAAGTTGTACAAGTTAAAGGACTAGTAAAGGGAAAAGGAAAATGTTGTGATTTGGGGAAGCGGAGCAATAAAATAAAGCATTTACCCAAGACAAAAATATTTCATTTTGTTTGGCTCATTCCAAGCCTCAAAAACAATATGGATTAGAACCACTCACAAACACAAATTCAAACAAAACCTGTCACAAACGCAAACTAACTTACAAACCTCACTACATATAATGTTTTAGAACAACAAGATCAACATCTAAACGAACGGATCTACAATTAATTTTGTTTAAGATGACAGATACAAAGAGACTTGAAAATAAATGATAGAGCAACATAATTCAAGGATTTTTTTTAAATCAACATAAAAATTAAACAAACAAAGTCTAAGTACTAAACAATCGACATGATAATGATTAACACAGTAAACAAAATCGACAATATTGTGAAAATTTCATTAGTAAGTAATGAAAACAAAAATATAAAACAAGTATACCTTGCTAGTGGATTCGATCGTTGAGAGCTGAATACAAAGAACAGTGCTCGACGGTTTTCAGGAGAAGCTAAATTAGAGAGGTCGGCTAGGGATTTGAGGGGAAGATGGAGTAGAAGGTTAAGAGACATGTTCAGGCTAGGGTTTTGATTTTATAGTGTAGAATCAGTGTAGATGAAAGAGGGGTGGTTGGGGTTTTGAGGAGAAGAAGAAGAAGAGTCACAGGCAGAGGAAAGGTTGACGACGAAAACAAAGAGACACGAAGATTGAGATTTCAGAGAGGCGCTATTCAGATTTCAGAAAGACACAGAGATTCAGATTCAGATTTCAGGGGAAGACCAATTAATTTTATGTTATCGGTTGTAATACTCGACTACATAGGTGTCGGGTTTTATAATTATTACTCGCCTTCTCGGAAGCCGAGTATAGTCTGGGCGTGGTAATAAGAATGCACATTACTCGTGACCTTTTATTTATAATACTCGATTATTCTATAATCAGAGACCATACTCGCTACCTATAAAACCGAGTTTAATATTTTGACCGATCTAAGACCAATCATACAGCAATCGGTTTGTACAGAGAATTTTGCAAAACTCAGGGATTTTTTTGATGGGTCGAAACCTAGTTGGACTGATTGGAATTTTCTTTATAATACTCGAATACTGAAGTATCAAGTTTTATAATATAACTCGCTATTGGGACTGAGCAATTTCTGGTTGTGGTAATCACAGTACATGTTAATCAATATTACTAGTCTCAAGTTACTTAGGTTTACTCGATATCTCTAACACCGAGTTATGTTGAAAACCCCAGCTTACACAGTACTCTCGATACACGCTCTCTATGCATGTTTCTTTTGTTGTCATCTGCAGCTTAGTTCTATCAATTCTCAATAATATGAAAGTTTATTACAGTTTTCATGAAGCACCTGTGCATTGCAATAACTAGTTGCTTTTGAGAAGCTGGAAATCATAATAGTCTCATAACATTCACTGCTTCTATTACTACATTTTACATGTAACTAAATTGTTTGCTTAACCAGCTTAGTGAAATCTACTCTAGTACACAACATTAATCTTGTTAACAAAGTGCATGACCACATAAGTACATAACAAAAGTACAGAACTTAGTATCAGCTTCCAAGCAAAAAATGACCAATCTAACACTGTCTTCTCATCATGAAACCGAGTTACTAGTGTCATTCAGGGGCTTCCTCAGGCGGTAGGGATCATCCTGGCTGCGCAACGTACGTCCGTTATCACCCATCCACCTTGGCTGCCGTACCTGCTGTAAACAGTTCAAATATGTTATGTACATTGGGCCTATATAAGTTATTAACAAGCAACATAGCCACAACAACGCTCAGATTCATGACTTAGGACGAACAATGTGACAAAACTATTGAACAACATATTTAAATACCAATTGGACTCATTTGCCTATCTATGCATGAACACCAACGTTTATTTCATAACTAGTCCAAATACTTACTATGGCAATAGAGAACAATTTAGTCCTACTTAGTTGTTAACAATCATGTAATGATTTATATGACAAAAGTTGTTAAGAAATGGAAGCTTTACCTATGATGCAACTCCACCAGTTGTTGACTCCGCATTTCGAGTAGGACATGTTCTAAGGTTGTGCCCCTCTTGGCGACACAACCCACATCTTGATTTTGGTCCATTCTCGATCCATAATGAGCCCGGCAACTCCCTATCATTATCATCCTCGTCCATCTCATTGCCAATACACGTGGACTTTGGCCAACCTTTGTTTCGGATCAATCGTGGGTTGGGCATCACTACTCTAGTTTCTTCCGGATCCGGCCATGCTAATCTGTCTTTCAACGGTTGGAATACCGGTTCGTAGGTGTGGTACCTATGAGTCACGCTATAGCAAGGATCAATAAACTGCTGCGCATCGTGCTTATACTTAGCACAAATTGCTATTACGTGTGAACACGGGATCTTGAGCGCTTCCCATTTCCCACACGTGCATGTCATACTCCGAAGATCAACCCTATGCGTGTGTTGTCCGCCCCCACCATTCAGAGGATTACCTGGTGTGTCAACCTGATATATCCGTGCTTGTGCGGACATCCATGTCACCATATGGTCCTTTGCCTTCACTTGATTTTTTTCGAACTTGTCCATGGCATACTTGCACCATTCTTGACCCGCTTCCAACTGATCTAGAGTGAGATTATGACGAGTGTCAAAGTACGAGTTCACTTTGAAAAAGGTGAACCTCACCATTGCCATTATTGGCAAGCTGCGTGCACCTTTCAGTACTCCATTAAAGCACTCTGATAGGTTAGTTGTCATTGCTCCGTATCGACGTCCTCCGTCGTGTGCAAGTGTCCACTTTTATTTATTTTCAGCTTCAAGGTACCTATATGCAGCCGGCTTGACATTGCGAATTAATTCAAGTGTGGATTCAAACTTTCTGACTTGATTCACACTTGCTGCCCTCCATACCAAGTTCTTCAACTCCGGAATTTTCCATTTTGTGTTCACATTGCTGACTACATGGCGGAGGCAGTACCGGTGATGGACCTTGGGAGGCTGAAACCAAGTCATACTTGTGTCATCAAAGCAAGCTTTTATCCCCGAATGTCGGTCAGAGATGATGCAAAGATTGGCCTGGTCCGTAATATTGGTCAACCATGCCAAGAACCATCCCCATGCCTCCTTGCTCTCACTCTCAACAACGGCAAACGCGAGCGGATAAGCCTCGTTGTTAGCATCTGTTGCCATTTCTATCAACAACTTCCCCTTGTACTTGCCAAAGAGGTACGTTGCATCGATTCTTATCATCGGCTTGGAATGCTTGAACCCTTCAATACACGGACCAAAAGCCCAAAAGGCACAGTTAAACGTTCAAGTTCCTAGCACGTTACGGTTGTCGCACTTCAACTGTGTCACTGTGGTTGGATCTGCATCTTTTAACACCGCCAGAAACCGAGGCAATTCTGCATATGACTCATCGAAATCCCCGTAGATGGCCGCAACCGCCTTATGTTTTGCATCCCAAACCTTATAGTGAGATGCCCAATGGTCGTGCTTCGCATGCAGAAGACTACGCAGGGTTGCTATTGTTCTTGAAATATCTTCCCGTACGTATGACTCAAGTGTGATGGCAATGAACTTCAAATCCATCGTCCTTCCATCATGATCCACTTGGAGTGACGAGCAAGTGTGGGGACCCTTACATGTTGTGATCTCCCACAACTTGTGTCTTTTGCTGTTGATAGCTTGAACTGACCACGGACATGCATCGTTTACACATGTTACAACCAGTCTCTCGGGGTTTGACTTCATGTACTTAAATTTCTTATTAAGCCCCACAGAGAACATGGTTAACGCATGCTGAACCGCAGCTTTATTCAAGAATAGCATCCCCTTGCTTGGTTCGTCCCTCGGCCTCCAACTCATCAGACCTGTTTCCAAGGAAGGTGATGGGTCATGAATGTTATCCCATGTGTTTTGTTGTGAAATTTTAAAATACTCGCAAGTGTACGAACCGTACCGAAGTATAGTTTGACAAGAACGAGGTCAAACCCACATGGACTTGAATGAAAGTAGGAAAATTAATTAAACCTTAACCAAATTAATCTTAATCTAGTTTAATAAAAATTGGTTTTTCTCAAATTAAAAAAAAAAAAACTAAGCAAATAATAAAATTAAGCAAATAGTTAAACTAAGCAAAAGATATAAAGCAATAAAAAGATGTAAACAATCAAGGGAAATGAATTAAGGTTTTGGAATCCGCCTTGTAAGTCATATCAGCATATATTTATGATCATTAATTTTTCTCAACCACTACATGATAATCTAGAAATCAATCTTGCTATCATGGAAAATATCATCATTAAAACTTATGTTTAAAAATCTAAAGCATGCTCTCCTTTGCTTCCTAAGTATAAAATCAAATCATCAATTGTATCTGTAGCCAAACAAATCACAAGATATATCCAATTCTAAAAATCAAATCATAAATTGTATCCATTGACAGACAAATCACAAACGATATCCAATTCTATAATCAAGAATTAATAAACCAAGCATTCAATTAATTAAGACAAATCCTAAATCATGAGAAAAACATGATTGAACTCATATCTAGAATCCCATCTTAGTCAGTTGTTATGAAGCAAGAACGATTTAAATCATTAAAGAACAATTATTGTGGGAAAAATCAAATCACATAAATATTATTGATAATCCTTAACAAGGTTTCATCCTCAACCCTAATTATAAATTTAGCTACTCATGGTAATTGAAATAAAACAAAAGAATAAAATACTAAACATTAAACTAGACAAATAAAATAGAGAAAGAAATAGTCACAATGCTATCATGGAGAAAAGTTACAGAGAAGCCACATGCGGCACTGCCTCTTGCTCCAATTTTCTGTTTTGCATCACAGCCCTAGCACTAGCCTTCCCTTAATTTTTCCCTAAAAAGCCTTTAAATAGGTCAATGAATCCTATTACAAGTTGAATTCCCGTTTGGAGAAAATTCCAGACTTTTAGGCTTTACTTAACCGACTATTTAGGCCCATTTAACTTCAGAATTCGGCCTCCTGGTAAACTACAAAGTTGTAGCCATTTAAGTTAACTTTCCAGCCCAACTTGAATCATCTCGATTAGACATCTGAGCCGAAAGTTATGCCAAAAATACTAACTGATGTGCAGGCTGGAATCCTAATCCGAATTGGACTTGAATTTGGTGCAAATTTCCTTTGATTCCTTACTCCAATTGGACTTAAATTTAATATTCATGCCTGGCTGGATGTAAATTGGCTTGATTCAATTGGCCTAGCCCCACTTTGCATGTAAAGCCCTTGTTACCTGCAACACAAAGATATTATATAATCAATCACAAAATAACATAAAAGTAAGGCCAAATATGTAGATAAGTGAGTACTTTATTGTATATATTTCATGCACATGAAATACCCCCAAACCTAGATTTTGCTAGTCCTCGAGCAAAATAGATAAAGAGTAAAACAAAACAAAGAAATTAAAAACAAAGAAAAAGGAAATCCTAACTAATCCACTTTCGCTGGAATTTTCGATTGCATTTAGCTTATGCAACAAGCCTTTAAACCCCTAGCTTACACTAGTGGACGAGTTGTAGTCTCGTGAGGGTTTGCAGGGAATATACCCACAAAATTCTGAGAATGAATACTAAAAACAAAATAAACAAAACAAAGAAAATCAAATTTTTTTTTTTTTTCAATTGCCTTGTGCCAAGAGGATTAGTTCACGTTCAAAAACACTACAAATGTTAAAGAAATTTCTCATGCCATCAAAACTCAATGTGAGTGAAAAGTGGTAGCCAACCCAAACATACTCTTAGTTTTAGAATAAATTTGACTCGAATCTCTATTTGAAAGTATGCTTCAACTCAAATCTTTCCGGTGTTATCACTCAACAAATGAAATCACTCTAAAATGGGGTGTAACACTCAACAATATATGTGAGCGGAATAATGTAAGCAAAATCAACATCTCACATATAAATCACATGAAAAACGCTTAATCAAGAAAGAACAATTAGTCTCATGAAAGGATGCCAAAAATATTTATACCACACCTTTTTCTTCTCAGTCATATCAATATCTGAACTACACAATCTTCAAGATCAAATAAAGACTTTATTAGGACGTAATGTAGGGTAAAAACAAAGGGAATGAAATAAAAATGGGTGAAGGTAAATAATAAGAAGTGCTTTCAAGATTTGTCAGAAAAAAAGAAAAGAAAAGAAAAAGAAAAGTGTCAAAAAGAAGAAAATAAAAAGGGTTCTCATCAAATTTTGAGAAGTGAAATGTAAAGAATGAGTATTGCTTTGAAGAAGAAGAGTTGAAAAAAAAAATGTTGAATGGAAATTTCAAAAAGAGTTGACATTCTGACAAATCTTGAAAGCACTTCTTATTATTTACCTTCACCCATTTTTATTTCATTCCCTTTGTTTTTACCCTACATTACGTCCTAATAAAGTCTTTATTTGATCTTGAAGATTGTGTAGTTCAGATATTGATATGACTGAGAAGAAAAAGGTGTGGTATAAATATTTTTGGCATCCTTTCATGAGACTAATTGTTCTTTCTTGATTAAGCGTTTTTCATGTGATTTATATGTGAGATGTTGATTTTGCTTACATTATTCCGCTCACATATATTGTTGAGTGTTACACCCCATTTTAGAGTGATTTCATTTGTTGAGTGATAACACCGGAAAGATTTGAGTTGAAGCATACTTTCAAATAGAGATTCGAGTCAAATTTATTCTAAAACTAAGAGTATGTTTGGGTTGGCTACCACTTTTCACTCACATTGAGTTTTGATGGCATGAGAAATTTCTTTAACATTTGTAGTGTTTTTGAACGTGAACTAATCCTCTTGGCACAAGGCAATTGAAAAAAAAAAAAAAATTGATTTTCTTTGTTTTGTTTATTTTGTTTTTAGTATTCATTCTCAGAATTTTGTGGGTATATTCCCTGCAAACCCTCACGAGACTACAACTCGTCCACTAGTGTAAGCTAGGGGTTTAAAGGCTTGTTGCATACGCTAAATGCAATCGAAAATTCCAGCGAAAGTGGATTAGTTAGGATTTCCTTTTTCTTTGTTTTTAATTTCTTTGTTTTGTTTTACTCTTTATCTATTTTGCTCGAGGACTAGCAAAATCTAGGTTTGGGGGTATTTCATGTGCATGAAATATATACAATAAAGTACTCACTTATCTACATATTTGGCCTTACTTTTATGTTATTTTGTGATTGATTATATAATATCTTTGTGTTGCAGGTAACAAGGGCTTTACATGCAAAGTGGGGCTAGGCCAATTGAATCAAGCCAATTTACATCCAGCCAGGCATGAATATTAAATTTAAGTCCAATTGGAGTAAGGAATCAAAGGAAATTTGCACCAAATTCAAGTTCAATTCGGATTAGGATTCCAGCCTGCACATCAGTTAGTATTTTTGTCATAACTTTTGGCTCAGATGTCCAATCGAGATGATTCAAGTTGGGCTGGAAAGTTAACTTAAATGGCTACAACTTTGTAGTTTACCAGGAGGCCGAATTCTGAAGTTAAATGGGCCTAAATAGTCGGTTAAGTAAAGCCTAAAAGTCTGGAATTTTCTCCAAACGGGAATTCAACTTGTAATAGGATTCATTGACCTATTTAAAGGCTTTTTAGGGAAAAATTAAGGGAGGCTAGTGCTGGGGCTGAGATGCAAAACAGAAAATTGGAGCAAGAGGCAGTGCCGCATGTGGCTTCTCTGTAGCTTTTCTCCATGATAGCATTGTGACTATTTCTTTCTCTATTTTATTTGTCTAGTTTAATGTTTAGTATTTTATTCTTTTGTTTTATTTCAATTGCCATGAGTAGCTAAATTTATAATTAGGGTTGAGGATGAAACCTTGTTAAGGATTATCAATAATATTTATGTGATTTGATTTTTCCCACAATAGTTGTTCTTTAATGATTTAAATCGTTCTTGCTTCATAACAATTGACTAAGATGGGATTCTAGATATGAGTTCAATCATGTTTTTCTCATGATTTAGGATTTGTCTTAATTAATTGAATGCTTGGTTTATTAATTCTTGATTATAGAATTGGATATCGTTTGTGATTTGTCTGTCAATGGATACAAGTTATGATTTGATTTTTAGAATTGGATATATCTTGTGATTTGTTTGGCTACGGATACAATTGATGATTTGGTTTTATACTTAAGAAGCGAAGAAGAACATGCTTTAGATTTTTAAACATAAGTTTTAATGATGATATTTTCCATGATAGCAAGATTGATTTCTAGATTATCATGTAGTGGTTGGGAAAAATTAATGATCATAAATATATGCTGATATGACTTACAAGGCGGATTCCAAAACCTTAATTCATTTCCCTTGATTGTTTACATCTTTTTAGTGCTTTATATCTTTTGCTTAGTTTAACTATTTGCTTAATTTTATTATTTGCTTAGTTTATTTAATTTCAAAACAACCAATTTTTATTAAACTAGATTAGGATTAATTTGATTAAGGTTTAATTAATTTTCCTACGTTCATTCAAGTCCCTGTGGGTTCGACCTCGTTCTTGTCAAACTATACTTCGGTACGGTTCGTACACTTGCGAGTATTTTAAAATTTCACAACAAGTTTTTGGCGCCGTTGCTGGGGACTTGGTTAGGAAAATAAATTAGGTTTTAATTGAATTTTTCCTTCTACTAGTTGTAGTTAATTTTTTTTTTAATTTAAAAAAAAAAAAAAAAAAAACAAAAAAAAATTTATTTCTTTGTGCTTGGTGTTTGGTGTATGAAAACTTGGATACATGATAAAGAAAATCGTCTTGTTAGTTTTGATTATTCATCCAAAATGGGAGAAACAAGAGATAACCACCAACCTTAGGGAGTTGTTCTCACCCATAACCACCAACCTTCCATCTTGCATAGTATTGCCTGCAACCACTGCTGCACATTTTGAGTTGAAACCACAGATAATTCACCTTCTTCCTACTTTTCATGGATTGGATAGAGAAGACCCTTATATGCATGTAAAGGATTTTCTTGAGATTTGTGCTACTTGTAAGTTCCAAAATTTCACTGATGACTCTGTTCGCTTGCGTTTATTCCCTTTTTCCTTGAAGGATAAGGCAAAAGCATGGCTTAATTCTTTGTCACCTGGATCTATCACTTCATGGGAACTATTGGTCACAAAATTCCTCTCTAAATTTTTCCCAATGGCCAAGACCAATGCTTTGAGGAGAGAAATTGCAGATTTTTATCAGGATGAACAAGAGAAATTTTATGAGAGTTGGGAGAGATTTAAGGACTTGATCTTAAAGTGTCCTCATCATGGTTTTGAAACATGGAGACTAGTACAATATTTTTATAATGGTTTGACTCAGACAAATCGTAACATGATTGAGTCCATGAATGGTGGTGGATTTTTGAGTCTTGTAGATGATGAGGCATACAAATTTCTTGAGAATTTTTCTGAAAGTTCACAACAATGGGATTTTTCCAATCGTAGAGAGAGATATGCCCCTGCAATTAAGAAAGGAGGATTGTATGAAGTCAATGAAGATTTAGACATAAAAGCTAGATTGGAAAATCTCACTCGTAAGGTTGAAGCTTTAGCTTTGGGCAGAGGGATGAATTCTGTCAATCAAGTTCAAAGTGAAACATGCTCTATTTGTGCAAGTCCTATGCATTCAACACAAATGTGTCCTTCCACAGTTGGTTACCCTGAATACTATACTGAGCAAGCAAATGCACTGAATAATTATGGAAGGCCACTTGCTAGTCCATTTTCAGAGACATACAATCCAAATTGGCAAAATCATCCTAATTTCTCTTGGAGGCAAAACCATTCCTCCACAAATATAGGTGGACAACAAGTGCATCAACAAAGTCAATTTCGTCCACCTACTCAAGCATTTCCTTCCATTCCTCAATCAACACCTCAGTTTGTAGCACCACTAAGACAACAACCATCTTTGGAGGAGTCTCTCAAAACTTTCATGCAATCAACTAGCCAAGCCATTCAAGAGATAAAAAGTTCCACCCATTTGAATCCTCAAGCTATTTCAAAGTTGGAAAATCAAGTTGGCCAGTTAGCAACCCAAGTTGGAGAGAGGGAAAAAGGAAAGTTTCCTAGTCAACCTATACCTAATCCAAAAGGGCAGTATGCAATTAATGGTTCTTCTAGTTCTACTCATGGACAAGAACATGTTCAGTCTATTACTACCCTTAGGTCTGGTAAGAAAGTTGATAATCAAGTGAAAATGCCAAAAGTGGAGGATGATGAAAATATTGTGTTAAAGGAAAAAGGAATTCACAGTTCACAGGATGATCATAAAGAAAAGAAGGGCATCTCAACCTCAATTCCAATTCAGGATCTTAATTCCCCCCTTGATAAGAGGTTTGTTCCTAAAGCTCCATTTCCTCAAAGGTTAATCAATCCTCAGAAAAGTGCACAATTTGGAGACATTTTAGAGATTTTTAAGCAAGTGCAAATAAACATTCCGTTTCTTGATGCAATTCAACAAGTTCCTGCTTATGCCAAGTTTCTAAAAGATCTTGTGACAATGAAGAGAAAGACAAATGTTCCTAAAAAGACATTTTTGACAGAGCAAGTCAGTTCAATCATTCAGAATAAATATCCAGTGAAATATAAGGACCCAGGATCCCCTACAATTTCATGCAAGATTGGGGATCATCTCATTGAGCGAGCTTTGCTAGATTTGGGGGCAAGTGTGAACTTATTGCCATATTCAGTATACTTACAGCTAGGTTTGGGGGAGTTGAAACCAACAACCATGACACTTCAATTAGTTGATAGGTCTGTGAAAATCCCTAGAGGTATTGTTGAGGATGTGTTGATTAAGGTGGATGCATTCTATTTTCCTGTTGATTTTGTTGTGATAGACACTGAGCCTGCTCTGAATGCCAGTACACAAATCCATGTCATTTTGGGTCGCCCTTTCTTAGCCACATCCAATGCTTTGATCAATTGTCGGAGTGGTGTGATGAAAATTTCTTTTGGGAATATGACTGTTGAGCTTAATATCTTTGATATAAGTAAGCAAGACCTAGACAATGAGGATATATGTGAGGTTAACATGATTGGGAGCCTAGTCCATGACACTTTCCTACAATCAAGTTGTGAGGATCCCCTAAAGGATTGTTTAACCCATTTTGATTGCAATTTGGATACTGAAAAATCAATTGAGGAGGTCAATGCATTGTTGGATTCTGTTCCTCTCTTAAGTATTATTAGCTAGCAGCCAAAAGTGGTCCCTTTTCCACTTTCTTCATCCCCATTCCTATCTATTGTAGAACCACCAAAGTTGGATGACTTTTGGGAACACCAATTGATAAGTATACTTCAAGAGCATAAGGAAGCTATAGGTTGGAAATTTGCTGATATTAAGGGTATTGGTGCTTCTATGGTTGTGCAAAGAATTCACTTGGAAGACACTGCAAAAGCTTCTCAACATGTTTTTGACCCAGGTAAGTTACAATCTCATTGGACTAGTCCATTCGTAATATGCATTATTTATCTTCATGGTGTTGTTGAGGTTTGGATGGTCCTGTTTATCAGGATTGATCTCCAGTTGTGTTAAATCTTTTTGTAAAAACAAAAAAACAAAAAAAAAATCTTTTTTCTTGTTTATTTTTTGCTTTTAGATTAATATTTGTGTTTATTTTCTTGTTTAGTTTAATTTTATTTTGTTCTAGCTGATATTTGACAGAAATTAAAATTTATAACAATCAGCTTGATCAAGGTACGTCTCCTCCTTCTCCTTACCTTACTTATTTCTTCTTAGTTCTCATGCTGCATATTACTATTTTGCTCTCTTTTCATTCAAGACATATATTTGAGAGTATCATTTTTAACATTGAGGACAATGTTTGGTTTAGGTTTGGGGGGGATGTATATAGATTTCTATCTTTTTGTTTCGTTTTGTTTTGTTTAGTTGTGTTTAAAAAAAAAAAAATCGTTTGCCTAGCTTGAGGTTTATGTTTTGAGTTCATTATACTACTCTTGCTTAAAGAATTTCATTGCTTTCATGCTCAATTCATTGCACATGCACGTAGCCACTCAGACACAACTTGTTGTTGAAGGATAAAAATGATTAGAAAATCTTGATGATAACAATGTGGAGACTGTAACCCCTGTGAGTTTTGAGCCAATCATTATTTTTGGAGGGTTATTTATTGTTTCTAATCTTAAAGTTCATTTGGAAGTGCGTAATATATTTCCCTTGTTGTAGTCTCATTATTCTTTCTTTTGGCCAAGAAAAAAAAATGATTTTATGCCACACTTGAATTTTTTGAAGTCATTGATGTTGAATGAACTATACTAGTTTTTGAGAGATGAGATTAGGCCATTTTTGTCTACTTTGAGCCATATATGTGTTTTTCTTTTTCTTTTTGATACATTACCGCTAGTCACCCCATTGAGCCTTTTAATTAGCCTTTCTTTCTTAAAACCCTTATCCATAGTGTTTCAAGATGGAATTTGATCAGTTTGTTTCAATGTGGTGGTTTGTGCGAGAATTCAAAGAAGAAAGAAAAAAAAGAATTGAATTGAAAAAAAAAGAAAAAAAAGAAAAGAAAAAGAAAAGTGTCAAAAAGAAGAAAATAAAAAGGGTTCTCATCAAATTTTGAGAAGTGAAATGTAAAGGATTACTGCTTTGAAGAAGAAGAGGTGAAAAACTTGTTGTGACCCGGGTTCGATCCCCGGCAACGGCGCCAAAAACTTCTTGTGAAATTTTAAAATACTCGCAAGTGTACGAACCGTACCGAAGTATAGTTTGACAAGAACGAGGTCGAACCCACAGGGACTTGAATGAACGTAGGAAAATTAATCAAATCTTAACCAAATTAATCCTAATCTAGTTTAATAAAAATTGGTTGTTGGAAATTAAATAAACTAAGCAAATAATAAAATTAAGCAAATAGTTAAACTAAGCAAAAGATATAAAGCAATAAAAAGATGTAAACAATCAAGGGAAAGGAATTAAGGTTTTGGAATCCGCCTTGCAAGTCATATCAGCATATATTTATGATCATTAATTTTTCCCAACTCACTACATGATAATCTAGAAATCAATCTTGCTATCATGGAAAATATCATCATTAAAACTTATGTTTAAAAATCTAAAGCATGTTCTTCTTCGCTTCTTAAGTATAAAACCAAATCATCAATTGTATCCGTAGCCAAACAAATCACAAGATATATCCAATTCTAAAAATCAAATCATAACTTGTATCCATTGACAGACAAATCACAAACGATATCCAATTCTATAATCAAGAATTAATAAACCAAGCATTCAATTAATTAAGACAAATCCTAAATCATGAGAAAAACATGATTGAACTCATATCTAGAATCCCATCTTAGTCAATTGTTATGAAGCAAGAACAATTTAAATCATTAAAGAACAACTATTGTGGGAAAAATCAAATCACATAAATATTATTGATAATCCTTAACAAGGTTTCATCCTCAACCCTAATTATAAATTTAGCTACTCATGGTAATTGAAATAAAACAAAAGAATAAAATACTAAACATTAAACTAGACAAATAAAATAGAGAAAGAAATAGTCACAATGCTATCATGGAGAAAAGCTACAGAGAAGCCACATGCGGCACTGCCTCTTGCTCCAATTTTCTGTTTTGCATCTCAGCCCCAGCACTAGCCTCCCTGAATTTTTCCCTAAAAAGCCTTTAAATAGGTCAATGAATCCTATTACAAGTTGAATTCCCGTTTGGAGAAAATCCTAGACTTTTAGGCTTTACTTAACCGACTATTTAGGCCCATTTAACTTCAGAATTCGGGCTCTTGGTAAACTACAAAGTTGTAGCCATTTAAGTTAAATTTCCAGCCCAACTTGAATCATCTCGATTGGACATCTGAGCCGAAAGTTATGACAAAAATACTAACTGATGTGCAGGCTGGAATCCTAATCCGAATTGAACTTGAATTTGGTGCAAATTTCCTTTGATTCCTTACTCCAATTGGACTTAAATTTAATATTCATGCCTGGCTGGATGTAAATTGGCTTGATTCAATTGGCCTAGCCCCACTTTGCATGTAAAGCCCTTGTTACCTGCAACACAAAGATATTATATAATCAGTCACAAAATAACATAAAAGTAAGGCCAAATATGTAGATAAGTGAGTACTTTATTGTATATATTTCATGCACATCATGTTTGACGTGAACCAGTCGGGGTTGGGGTTTGGATTGGCGCAAGCATCCACATTGTTTTCAACTTGCAGTTCATCTAAAAATTCCGGATTGTCCTCCGGTCCATCATTATTGTTAGGACATATGTATTTTCACTTGTTAAGAACATATGTCACTTATTTATGTAAATTGGCTAATTCTTTGGCAAAACGCACTCTACTTGTAATTGGGTAGTTCTAGGTGTTTTTAATACTTCAAGAAACAAGCTTTCAAGGTCAAGTGTTAAAGTCATCAAGTCTGTCCAAGAAAAAGCAAGCTGAAGTGTAATTTCATTAAAGCTCGACACCTGCTCGATAGATACCTCGACACCTGCTATCTGTCGAGATTTATAATTTCATATTTTCTGATATGATTTTCTTAGGATCCGTGAATATGCTTTTGGACCTTCTTTTCTTCTAACCCTAAACATTTAAAAGGATTGTTTTAAGAGCCGTCAAATTGTACACAAGTTGCAAAAGCATTGAGCAATCTCTGTTCAAACAAATTATGATCAAAGACGAAGTTCTTGACCTAGTTCATCTTCTCTTAAGAAGTTGCTGTGTATTTGCACCAAAGGATTTTGTAACCAAACATCTTCCTGATCTTCATCGTATAGGATGAACTGAAGAACTTTGCAGCCAACCTCTTCTCCTTAGTTGGTGTTTGAAGTCGCGTACTGGGATCCGAGCATTGGTTAGTCACGTACTTGGGAGCCGTGCATCAAATGTGGAAATTGTCACTACAGATCAAGTCCAATTGGGTATTGGGGTAAGGGTTCAACTGTAAGTTGGTAAGGTACTTGGGATTCCTTTACTTGTAACCGTTTGATTTGATAATAGTGGAGTTTCGGGAGTGGTGACCTGAAAATCACCCGGTGGGGTTTTTGCCGCAAGGGTTTTCCCCATTCGTAAACAAATCACCGTGTTATTTATTTTCCACTGCTTAATTAGTTTATTGGTGATTGTTTGTGCTTCCACGCGTTTGCATGATTAATTGATTAATTAACAATTTGGCTAATTAATTAATTGGTTTAATCACAAGAGGTCATTCAGATTGTGGCCTATCAAGTGGTATCAGAGCTGTCTCAAGTCAGAGCTCAATTGGAGAGGACTTCAAGTGCAAAGCTTGATGAGATGCTCAGCAATCAGAAATTTGCTTCGGATCAAACTGGCTTGGGGTATGGTCTTTCTTTCTCTAATACTGCTTCTACTAGCAATACTGTTTTTGTTTCTCCTGCTAATAACACTGAAATTGAGAACACTGATGTTAAAATTGAATTAGCTAGTGAGAACTTAGACAAGGGTAAGTCTATCTTAGGAGCACCCCCAAAGCAAGATAAGAAAGATGCTAAAAACCCTAGGGCTAAGAAGGCTAACTCTCAAAAGCCTAAACAAAAGAAGCAGCATCTCTGTCATCATTGTGGAGCTGCCGGTCATACTCGACCAAATTGCTATAAGTGGCTAGCCACTCAACAGAGCAACGGCATGATAGCATCTGGAAGCCAAAATCAGCTTCAATCCTCTCTTGCTCCTCTTGGTGATCTTCTAAAAGCCCTCATGTTCCTTTCGAACTTGAACGGTTTCAATTCTTCCCCCTCACCGCCGGTTCAAGGGTTCAATCAAAGGAAATGCTCTTCCAAGGTGTGGAAGAAAAATGACTCTAAGTGATTTCATCACTTTCTTTTCCCTTCTTGTTTTTCTTGTTTGTTGCATTGCTTGTGTGTTTTACATTTTTGTTTGAGTCAGTCTAGTTTTATGCTTTGTTTGTTTAACATGTTTTTGTGTGTTTATTTTCAGTTTTGTTTATTTTGTTTTTGATATAAAAATAAAAAAAAAAATTGAAAAATCAGAAAAATACAAAAACAGTGTGTGTTTTGTGTACTTTGGTACTTGTGTACCTTGGATGGCCATTGAAACAAAGTTTCTAAACTTTGTATCTCTTGTAGCTTAGATGAGCATCTCTATGCACAACTAAGCAAGTGAGCTTTGTGGCTTTTGTTTGTAATGAGTAAGATTAAGTTATCTCTTAAAACTTAACACTCATATCACT
This sequence comes from Quercus aquifolioides, assembly GCA_019022515.1. Lineage (NCBI taxonomy): Eukaryota > Viridiplantae > Streptophyta > Magnoliopsida > Fagales > Fagaceae > Quercus > Quercus aquifolioides. Next base: position 42,306,911 of record CM032334.1, on the reverse strand, counting down.
CTTTTTGATGGGTAGGACTAGAAAATCCTAAGAGAAAGGCATAAATGACCATCTCACCACTGTTGCCCGCCAATCATAGTATGACACCTGTATGCTTCGGCATAGCAAAAGTGCAGTGTCAAAGACATCCGTATGCTTCGGCATAGCAAAAGTGCAATGTCTATGCTTAACATGTTGGGTATTTCTTTTCTCTCTTTTTATGCCCATGCATGATATGCTTAAAAGAAAATATGCAAAGAAAATAAAAAGCAAAAAGATTAAAATGCTTTAAATATGATTGCAAGCGTGTTTTCTAGGAGATGTGGGAGTTACAGGATGTACCTCGAAGGTGATAGTCCCCATCAAACAGTTATGATTGTGTATAAGTTAAAGTTATTTTCTCATATCTGAGATTGTCATAACATGTATACACATATGCAATCTTGCGATGTTTTTCACACGCAACACGCAATATTCTTTGCTACTCTTGATACATGTGCAGGTACAATGTGATTTGGCCATCACAAAGTGTTTACATGTGCTAATGTATGCTCACTAAACTGTCTTAACTTGTTTTTGAAAAATAAAATTGGTTAGACTTGTTTAGTGTGTGTGTGTGTTTTTAAGGATCCATGTGCTTAAAATTGTTGTTGAGAGATGATTTTGAGAGCTTAATATGTTGATTGAATCTTTGGTTGAGGTGTATGTTGGATTGCATTCATGTTTGTGTTTTTCACTTCTCAAAAAACTACTTTTAACTGCTGGCTCGACACCTCCTCGATACCTGGTTATTTGTCGAGCTTCTCAACCCTTTTCTTATCGCAATCTCGACACCTGTCTCGACTCCTGGTGGATCGATCGAGAAAGTTCCTGTCTTCTCGATACCTTCTTGATACCTTGTCGATCGATCGAGCTTCTGTTCTTTGAAACTGGTTCTTATACCTCGACACCTCTCGATACCTTCAGCTGTCGACGACCTTTTTCTCGATACCTCCTGGACAGCTTCCTCGATACCTCTCGACACCTCAGCTGTCGAGATTTACTGAGGTGTCTATATAAGAGCAGTCGCGATTTTTCTCTCATTTCACTCGATCTCTCTCGATCTGTCCGTGGCGGTTCCTCTCCCAAACACCTTTTTATCACTCAAATCTTCAAACCCACTTGATTTTCGGTCTTTCCTTGCTTCTAATCACTTGGTAAGATCACATTTCCCTTCCTTTTTCATGCATTTCATGTTTTGAAGCTTAGGTTTTGGGGTTTTTGAAAATTTTTGGGGTTTTTCAAAATTAATGAGTGTTTCTTGAAATTTTGGGTTGGGTTTTCACTTAAATGTTTTCAAAATGTCATACATTGCATTTCATGTGCATTAGAATGATATTTACATGCATTTAGATGTGTGCTCTATGTTTGTGTGCTGGTAGAATTGGATTGGGCTGAGCCCATGATGTTTTTCAATTTGCATGTCACATGCTCATGCATTCCCATGCATACGTACTTGTTGTTCAATATATCTGATATATATGAACTGTGTTGGGACTTTTCTGATTGTCTCCCTCTCTATCTCTTTCTCCTTCTGTTTACGTTAGTAGTGTCTATGGCACCCAAAAGTAAATCCACTCCGGCTCGGAACCCTCTGCGTTCTGGAGCTTCCTCTTCTTCTGACTCTGCTCCTCTTAACCTTCGGTTCCGTGATGGAGATGCCCACAAGGCATCTTCGGAGAACTTTTCTCGACGAGGTGTTCATTCGAAACGCCAAGTCATTTTGGCGGACTTCGCCGACACTGACCTTCCCTTTGTCATTCACAGTAAGGGATGGGAGTCACTGTGTGACATCCCGGTCACCTGTCCTCTCGTGCTGATTCAGGAGTTTTACTCCAACATGCACGGGATAGATCGTTCAGTACCTCTTTTTTTCACTCGCGTTTGAGGTACGCGCATCCCTGTCACACTACAGCTAGTTGCGGATGTACTTAGGGTTCCTAGGATAGAGTTTCTTGACTATCCTTCTTGTGAGCGTCTGATGACTGTGTCCAAAGATAAGCTCATCTCTGCTTTTTGTGAGTGCCCTGCTGATTGGGGTGAACATCAGTACACATCATGTAGGCCTTTTACTAAAGGTCCTAGATTCTTAAACATGGTGATGACTTTTGTGCTCCATCCACTCTCTCACTACAACTCCATCACAGAGCCTCGTGCTCGATTCTTGTTATTTCTTCTTGAGCATCTGACTATAGATTTTACTTCTCATTTCATCCTTTCTATCATAGATGTTCATCTAGATTCGGCGTCCTGTGATAAGCTCATCTTTCCTTCTGCTATCACGAGGATCTTACGCCATTTTTCTATCATTTTTCCTGTGTCCGACCACTTCACACACATATGTGCCATAGATGTCGCTACCGTAAAACATAGTGAGGCTCAGTTTAGGTCGTGACAGATGGATTCCACTCCTCCCTTTCGTTCAGCTCCATCCAAATCAGCTCCATCTACATCTGCTCTTTCTTCCTCTCCGAGCGATGTATCTCTCGGAGACATTATGGCGTAGCTGCAGCGCATGGATACTCGCCTCGATACACTCTCCTCTGAGTTGTATCAGGTGAATGTTCGTGTTGGTCGTATTGCACGACGGCAGGCGACCATGGGTGGTTTTGCTCCAGAGGCTACTCCTTCACCACCTTCTCCAGCGGCTTCAGACTCTGATGATGATGATGATGATGATGATGACGCTTCGGATGATGATGATGGAGATGCTAGCTCTACTGATGAGATGTCTACATGACACTCTACCCTTTGTCACTCGTGACAAAAAGGGGGAGTAGTTTTGGGTTATGAGAGTAGTCATCTTAGGGGGAGAGTTAGTATAGGCCATTTTTGTTAGGGGGAGTGTTGATTTTTGAGGGATGTAGTGAGGTTTTGATGTATCTTTTTCTTTTCTACTTTTTAGATACATTGTTCTTGTATATGAGGTTTTTTGACCAGTTTTACATACATTGTACTTATTTTCTTTATACATGTGGATGTATGTTTCTTTCACCTCTCTCTCCATGTGTTGTTTCTTCTCTATCTTTATACACATGTTCTTTATACTGTATGCAATCTATTATTTCTGTTTCACACAAGATGCCTTGATGAGTTTTGTTTAAAATGGTTTAGAAATACAGGTTGTCAAAGTTTACTTGCCATAAACTCTCTTCTTGCAAAGTTTTTCAAGAGCTTGTGTTAGGATAGATTTTATTGTATTCAACAAATGAGTATGAGTTGAGTGATTTATGACTTCTCTCATATGTTCATTTGTTTGTTGTGGTTTTGTCACAGATTGCCAAAGGGAGAGATTGTTAGGACATATGTGTTTTCACTTGTTAAGAACATATGTCACTTATTTATGTAAATTGGCTAATCCTTTGACAAAACGCACTCTACTTGTAATTGGGTAGTTCTAGGTGTTTTTAATACTTCAAGAAACAAGGTTTCAAGGTCAAGTGTTGAAGTCATCAAGTCTGTCCAAGAAAAAGCAAGCTGAAGTGCAATTTCATTAAATCTCGACACCTGCTCGATAGCTACCTTGACACCTGCTATCTGTCGAGATTTATAATTTCAGATTTTCTGATCTGATTTTCTTGGGATCCGTGAATATGCTTTTGGGCCTTCTTTTCTTCTAACCCTAAACATATAAAAGGATTGTTTTAAGAGCCGTCAAATTGTACACAAGTTGCAAAAGCATTGAGCAATCTCTACTCAAGCAAATTATGATCAAAGACGAAGTTCTTGACCTAGTTCATCTTCTCTGAAGAAGTTGCTGTGTATTTGCACCAAAGGGTTTTGTGACCAAGCATCTTCCTGATCTTCATCGTATAGGATGAACTGAAGAACTTTGCAGCCAACCTCTTCTCCTTAGTTGGTGTTTTGAAGTCGCGTACTAGGATCCGCGCATTGGTTAGTCACGTACTTGGGAGCCGTGCATCAAAGGTGGAAATTGTCACTACAGATCAAGTCCAATTGGGTATTGGGGTAAGGGTTCAACTGTAGGTTGGTAAGGTACTTGGGATTCCTTTACTTGTAACCGCTTGATTTGATAATAGTGGAGTTTCGGGAGTGGTGACCTGAAAATCACCCGGTGGGGTTTTTGCCGCAAGGGTTTTCCCCATTCGTAAACAAATCACCGTGTTATTTATTTTCCGTTGCTTAATTAGTTTATTAGTGATTTGTTTGTGCTTCCACGCGTTTGCATGATTAATTGATTAATTAACAACTTGGCTAATTAATTGATTGATTTAATCACAAGGGGTCATTCAGATTGTGGCCTATCAATTATCAATGAACTCCTCGTACACATCTCGAGTGTCATCCATTTCAATTGCCTCATCCAAGTGTGTTTGGATATCTTCATTTTCTTCAGTATGCCCTCGATAAACATTTTCGTCATACGTATGGATAGACCCTAACACTTCGGCGGCTTCAATATTGTCCATAGCAACCACATTGCGTGGTCCAATGTTGTAGGGCAAAGACGTCTCGGCTGTAATTGAAGGGTACACGATGGTGTCAGGAACTGAATCTTGCTCCCCAACTTTACTGGCATACTGTGAACCCCCGTCGACATTACACCCAACAGTGGCAACAGTTACATACAAGTCAGAACCTATGAATTGTGGAGCCCGCTTTATCACTCCCCACATTATGTCCACATCATGGTCGCATTGTAACAGAATTGCATTGTAGAAAACTTGGGTACCCACCAGTTGCTGAGGAGCTCGAAATACAATGGAGATGTCATGGGAATCCTTGTCTAACCCCAGAGTTGACATTATCTTCCGCTTCAGCTTTCTCATGTGTATCCATCGTTTCACTTCAATAAGTGACTGCTTTAGGTTCGGACCTCGGTATGATAGCCCATGCGAATCATTAATATATATGCCTCCCCGTCGTAGTAAACGTAGAAGTAATAAGGACTCATAACGGACCTGAACCACAAATAGTAATAGTTGTATCATGCCATGTAATATTATGAAACCATAGGCTAACTATATGTCCTATGTTTAGGTGTTCATGCAGCTAAACAAACCTAAGCAAATTGTGCTAAAAAACCCCATCTTGTTTATCTAAAATAAATACTAACATAGCAAAAAGTATTGATGCTAAAAACATACTATGGAATAATCGTATGATCTAGTCCATCAAACACCTAAATTCGAAAACAGCAATCGGTTCACACAATGTGTATTGTTAATCAAATGAGAATTATGAAGCATTGCAAATAAGGGAAATAATTCGTAGTATGCAACATGTACTGCATTATTATATTCAAATACCCCCCTATTTTGCTGACAACAGTCACATAATTTGTGTTATCATAAATGGACTCATGCATCATTATGTTCAGATACCCCTAGTGAAGACCCACAACATTCAAAGAATTTGTGTTGTGTTAAATACTATACCACATTATTATGTTCAAGTACCCCCCATTCTTCCCACAACATTATTATTCAGAATTTGTGTTCACATAACTGGATGGACTCGTGCATTATTATGTTCAGATACCCCCATTGAAGACCCACAACAATCACAGAATTTGTGTTGTCTTAAATACTGAACCACAATTCCATGTTCAGATAACCCCTCCCACAACAATCACAGAATTAGTGTTATTTGAATTTACTAGCCTCATGCACTATTATGTTCAGATACCCCAATTGAAGTCTCATAACATTCACTGACTTTGTTTTCTTATAAATGCTTATCAGTTGTTACCTATCAAGTGAGATGTTGACAGAATGGAGAAGACAATGACTTTACGAAAAATAACTGCACTTGGAGAAGCTGGTCAGTTGAAGTTGGAACTGGCAATAGAAGTTGACACAATGGTAGAACGCACAGACCAGTCCACGTTCAGAAGGGAGCCCGCACGAAGAAGTAATGGCAAATGGTTAGTGGTCCCAGAAGGTGGGGGAGGAAATGACAAAATCTACCACAGTACTCGATTTTAGGACAAGCGAGTTTCTATAACTCGCTTATATGGAGACCGAGTACCATTAAGGCGTCGTACATTTGGCAGTAGAACTCGGTTATATGGATATCGAGTATTATTTACTTCACCTAAAATATAGTTGGGCAGCATTTATACGTACTCGTCTTTGACTTAATCGAGTTATCAGTAACTGTACTCGATTTAGTCATAGTCGAGTATTATACGCTTCATATAATAAGACAGCTTCCTCTCATTCTGGTTGGGGGGTATGAGGAAAACAGTCAAGGATGGAGAAGACAAGCCTCCTTTGCTTCTAAAGGTAACATGCCAACATGTTTTACAGTTTTAATTGTACAATTATTTACCACTATACAATTATAGATTATGCAACTATTTGTCAAATCTTGGAATAAGCAACGTGCATGTTAGTTGTTGTAGTCCACTGGCACCTGTTGGTAGAGTGATATGGTACATGTTTTATCTAATAGCTCAGATTCAAAACTTGGTAAGTTCTAACTCTAGCACAGCTCATGCGGTTTTAACGTACAATGCTATTGTGTTCCTCTTTTAAGGTGGCAAATACTGTGTTGTTTTTGTTAGTCATGCTGCTGGCATATACGACAATTGGGCAGAAGCAAGTAGACAAGTTCATAAGTTCACAAATGCCAAACACAGGTCATACAAAGATCGACGAGAAGCAGAATCCACATACATGGAGTTCATGCAACGTAATGGTAGGAACGTGCAGTATGGTGCTTCCCCATCGTGGACATCTCCTACCATGTCGACATCGAGCCCAAGGGGGACGTCTCAAAGCGAAGGAACCAACTATTGCGATGGAGACGTTAGGAACAGATTGTTGAGGTATCAGTTAAACGTTGCCATTGAGGAGCGTGACCATGCAAGGAGGATTGCAACCTTGAGTACTAACATGCTGAGTGAAGTGGTAGCCCATGTTATGGGAGATGATGAAGTTCATGATTCAACACAACAAGGAAGCGCAAAATGAAGGCAAAACTATGACTCCTGGTTGTGGTAGTTATGAATCTAGTATTATTACCACAAGGGAACTGGGGTTATACCCCTCCAATAGCGAAAGGTTCCCAAGGAACCGTTGTTAGTCTGTTAGCGCCTAGTCCTTCGTCCCATTCTCTAGAAATGTATTGTTAGGGATCCTTTCTAAATCGAGTCCCTACAAAAAGGTATGGAAGGGAGAAAGGTTGGAGAAGTGTAAATATGAAATAAAAAAAATATTAAAAATAATTATAAGAAAATGGAAAAAAAAAAAAAAAAGATAATGACGTGGACGCTGACGTGGCTCAACGTGAGCGCAGCAGTATTAAACGCATCATTAAAAAGAATATAAAATTTGGAAATTATTCTTTTAGTTTTAAACAAACTTTCTCAAACTTATTTTTTCTGCCTACAATCCAAAACACTGAAAAAAGTAACTAAAAAAATTAATAAAAATTAACTATGATTAATTGGACCGATTAGGAAAACAATTTGTTGTTTATAATCTATTAAGGTTATTTTCTTTGCAGAAATTGTAATTTCGTCCACCCAAAACATATTATCAAATAAACAATTATTAGAAAATTCTATGAATTAAATTTCTATATATGCATTGTTATAAAATAATAATAATAATAATAAAAGTAAAATTGCGAAAGATAAAATTTGTCTCTCATCCAATAATTTTTGTTTAGCCAACCTTTGCTTTTTTCTAAATAAATAGCATTATAGAGTACTTCTAATACAAATATTAAGAGTACTTTGTCCACCACAAAGGATTAAAAAATAAACAAAAATGATTAAAGTCTCATAGTGTAACATCTAATTTGAGCACTATAAAAATCATGCTATCAAATTACAATAACTACCAAATTAAATTGTCCAAATTATGCTATGTAGTAGAATAATATTATATTTTTATATTTAATCCTTTATCACGCAATAGGATAACATTTAACAATCAAAGAGAGAAAAAAAAAACAACAATTAAAAAAAAAAATTGAATCGATTAACCTAAAGTAGATTAAAGAATATAAAAAGTATCAACCTAAAGCGAAGATGCAAGAAAAATAAAAAATAAAAATCCACCCAAAAATTTTGTGTGTGTGTGAGAGAGAGAAAGAGAGAGAACCTTTTTTTTTGTAAGGGAAAACTATGCATAGAATGAAAGAGATAGTGACAAATTTATAGTAAGAGAGTGTGAATAAGAATAGACAAAAATAGAGGAAGATGAAGGGAAAGATGAAGAATGATATTAATGTAAAGGGTAGTGGGGAGATGAGAAGATGAGGGAAGGAGAAAGGTTAGAGAAGTAGTGGGGAAATGAAAAGGTGTGGAAGGGAGAAAGGTTGGAGAAGTGTAAATATGAAATAAAAAAATATTAAAAATAATTATAAGAAAATGGAAAAAAAAAAAGAAAGATAATGACGTGGACGCTGACGTGGCTCAATGTGAGCGCAGCAGCATTAAACGCTACGCTTCAGCTTTTAGTAATATATAGATGTGTGTTTGTGAGTGATATTGCCTCAAGTTTGCACTAGAGATTGGCTGTAGAAGTTGTTGAATAGCCTGTTGGTTTCTCTAAGCACAAAGTTTATTTTGGAATTTGTATTGACTTGTAATTGCTTGTACTCATTGTTAACATTGGCTAGATTGTTTTGGTAATTGTGCTTGGCTTTGGATAGCCTATAAGTACTTTGTCTATATCTTTGTGCCTAGAGAAAATAAAATACACTTGTTCTGAAGAAGTTACGAAAATAATAGGCAATTTGACAAGTCATAATTTGACAAGTCCTAACGCTTATGTAATATACCTCCTGCCTATTATGATTTTGCAACATGAAATGAAGCCATCTTGGAACAGAAAATCCAAAAATGAACACCACCTAGCAAGGAAACAAAAAAGGCATTTGCCAAACTCTTTCATTACCTAATATGCTCTCATGTTGCACATAACCTAGTAACATATAGAAATGTACGTTTGCATTGCATTTAATGATATTTGTCATTTTACATTTATCATAGTGCCTTAGTAGAAGCTGTTCAAACATCTGTGTATAGAACCTAATGTATGCACATAATACTCATTCAATCGCTAGCTATCACGTGTATGTGCAATATATTGTCTTCTAGTGACACTAACTGACTAATGAAACCAACTCACACCTGGAAATGATGTATATCTCTTCAAGGGAGATTGGTACATGTATTCAACTCGAAAATATTCCACTTATTTAAATTGCAGACATTCTAATTTATGGTATATTAGTAAGTTGTAATAGTAGAATTGCAATGAAGGAGAAAGAAAATCCTTGACCATAACAAATCAAAATAGACAAAGATCATTTCCAGGGAACTCAATGAAGCAAACTATCAAACTCAGAACAAAGAGTAATAGAGTACATTACAAGGGGAATGAGATTAAGTTCCCATTCCAAGAATTCCATCAGTCACTTTCTCAACAGAACTACTACTTCTTTGCCGCTGCAGGGGCCTTAACTGCCTTAGCATTTGCAGCCGGTTTTCCCCCACCCTTTTTCCTGGCTTCTGGAGCAACTACGACTTCTATCTCACTATCTTCATCATCATCATGAAGGTTCTGGATAAACCTAACCTTGCTTTCCAACTTTTTCAAACTCCATTTCATGTTTGTTCAGTAGAAATTTCTGCACAAAATACAAAAATTGCAATTAATAATTGTTTCCCTAAGATATGGCTGAAATTATTAACTATCAGCTCTACTCTTTTGCTATTATCATAAGTGAGCTCACCTTTGTTTTCTCGTAAAATTCAAGTCTTAAATGAAAAAAATCTTCAAGAACTGCAGGAAGGAAAATCAGAAACAGTAACTGTGTTATCATGGAAATTATATTGGTAAATCAATGTAAAGAACTCCAATTTATCTCACATACCTTGCTCCGGGTTGTCATACTTCTTAATCACGCCTCTTAGGTCAAATAGGTGCATATTAGTTGTGCTAATTGTAGTGGTTAGTTTAAATTTCTTCAGCAAACCATCTAGTGATTGTGGCCCTAATCAAGTTCTCAGGGGTCAAGAAGACATCAAATTCTACTGTTACGCCATCACAATTCATATCAAAGTCCTGCAGCCAGCATTAATTTTCATGAGAAACTGGGTACAACCACAAACATTGTGGTGGATAACATAATTCTCAAGGACTTGAGCAACTTTACCTCAATGAAGGGATATTTGCATTCTTTATTACTAGAAGAAATAGATTCCAGGAATTCCTTGTAATCTTGTGTCCATCTACGGATTGGTAGCTCTGTTATCCTTAGTGTCATGTCATGGACTACCTCTATAGTTCCACAAATAGTGTAGCTATTCCCTCCTTCCTTTGCAGCAGTTTTCTCAACAGTTCCTTTAAACCATTTATACCATGGATCCATAGGCTCCATTGCATCACCTTGGTGAAGCACCTAACGTTTGCTATTATGTCTCTTGGGTTGTAAGTAGGAACGTAAGAGCTCCAACCAGTCCCAATTCATTGACTACCATTGACAAGAACTGTTGGTATAATTGGCATGTACCTAAAATAACTACAAAATCAAAGTATAAGCCTTATTTATATATAGGAGTTCTTCCTACAAAATAGATAGAAGAATAGGGAGAAAGATACCAAGTTGGTTCAATTGATTGCCCGTCTTCATTCAAGTAGTCAAGAAGGTCATCATCATCCTTATGGAACAGAAACCGCGTGATTGGAGAAAGCCGCGTATGGACATACCTAGCAATTGCATGATCTTTTCCTCCCTGAAATCGAACAAATCAGTTGTGAATTCAAAATGTGATGATAAGATTAGAACTAAAAACGCATACTGAACTAGATGCAATATTTAAAGAGTGACACGTGAGGCATGTTCATCTCACAACCTTTCAAGTGCCAAATTGGCCATTTGGTTGAAGCAGGTTAATGTTGTAGGAGCCCACATAGTCTTGTGCCATTCCGATGATGGTACTCGCAAGACTCTACTCACCGTGATGATAAGGTGAATGCTCAGACACATAACCAGAAAACTAGGCAACTGTTGCTCCCTTGACAAAGTTCCTTTTGAAACAGCAGAAAATAATTTTCCTTTGGCCAGGCTTCAGGCCATGAACCATGGAGGGAACAGACCTCTGAAGATCTGCCATTGAAAACAATATAAGCTCCTTGTTGACAAAGTCAGTGTATTTTATGAGCTTGCTCGTCTGATCATGGTGAGTACCAGCCTGCACATTCAGAAGGTGTTATAGTAGATATATATTCATTCACTTTACCTAAAAACACAAGAAGAAAGCATGGCAAAACTTTGACCTCAAACTGCCTAAGCCAGCTCGTCCTCTCTTCTATCTTCTTCTTACTAAATGCCAGCTCAATGGCCTCCCCATCTTGTTCATCTTCCCAAATAAAATCTTTCCTGTGTTTCTCAAGATTGCAAAAAGTACTCTCTTCCTTCCTTTGCTGTGCTTGTTCCCAACCCCTAAAAAGACAAACAAATCAATATGCAAAAGACAGAACACAGAGAATAAAATAAAAGGTTCTGTAATTGGTTCACATGTAACAAATTTTACAATGCTAATATTTAAACTAGTTAACTGAAAATACCAACCTTCATAATAGGAGTGATAAACTCAATTAAGAAAGATGAAACTTTTAACATGATCATATATACGAATGAATAAAATTTATCAACAGCCCTTTAATGTGGGAACCGTCATGATCCTGTACAAAAAATTAGAGTAGCTATGTTTATATTTGTTGAAGGCTGTCAATGTGCCTTGTAGAGAGAATTGTAAGCATAAAACAAGAACAAAACAATAAGAGAAACTTAAGGCGCACCTGATCAGTCATACTGTGTATAAAATGAGCATCTCTCAAAGATTTTACATTGTTGTATACTTTATGCTGCTGAAGTCCAAGAATCTGCTTTATGTACCCAATTTCTTTATAGAAAGTGAGCTGTTTAGCAGTGGCCTCTTAGTTGAACTTTTACTATGCTTATGCTTGTTGCTATAGTTATCATTCGTTGTTTCTTTTTAAAGCACCCTTCTCCACTTTTAGAAAAAGTTCACAGCCCCAACTACTCACGGGCTCATAATATGCAGAGAGAATATAGTTCCTCATCATTATAGGGGCTTCACATGCCATTCATGGAGTGTTAGCTATAACTATTGATGCCCTCGTAAAAGTGTCTCTCACTTCTCTAACACTTGCCCTCATGGATCCAATAATTCTCCTTGTTCTTGCATCTCTCTTCACTCATCCACTTTCTCTAATATTCCAACCAACGAATATCCCCTCTCAGATTACTGTAGGGGGCGTTGTTTATTGTGATATCTGTTCCAGCAACACTTTCTCAAGACACAACTACTTCTTGCCAAGGAATTAACCCCTAATCCACATCTAGTCTATAGTTTCATTCAATCTTCCAAAAATAAAAAATAAATAAACGTCTTGAAAATTGTTATTCCCATAAACATGTTGGAAATTAATCCTAGAGAGTAATTTATAGGTTTAGTGGATTAGTGAGTCACCAAAAAAAAGGAAAAAAAAGGGTTTAATAAATATGAAATAATGGGTAAAAAAAAATGACTTTAACATGGTTAATTGTAATTCTGAATTAAAACTAAATCAATGAGTAATTGTCAAATTTTTTACTTTAACCCGATCCAAATGAGACCTCTTCTTCCAAGTTATTAAGTGTGGGGTTTTATTGATCAGGTGCGGATGTTCAAATATAATGCAAATTCAAAGCGAACTCACCCAAAACCACAGAACAGATCACATTCTCAGTCAACAAAACAACAAATAAGCATGGAGTATGTAACCTGGGTCTTTCAACTTAGCAGTAACAACATTGTACAAAGTAAGCTTAATAAGGAGCTCATCTGCAGCCTGGAACGTGCCAGTTTTAAAGACAACGTCAAATGTGATTACAGTCAAGTCTAAGTAAGACAATCCCTGTATATACAACTTGAATGCACTGAGTTATAGGCCATCGAAGAAGAATGCTACTCGATGTGGAAATCAGCAGGAATTTTCAAGATCTTTGAATGCCTCAAAGTGCTTTCTTCCTTACTTCCCACCATATGGATTCCCTCTCCCTCAATTTCCATTCCCTCCATTGCAATTAACCCTCCATTACCCTTTCCTCCTCTACCACCTTTTTCATCGCTACCCTTTCCTCCACTACCACCTTTTCCATCTTTGCCCTTCCCATTCCCAAGACTCCTCCTTTTCCTCTAACTCCCTCTCATTTTTTCCCCACCTCCTCCACCTGCACTTAATATAAGAGACCCAAGAACTTGGATACCTTATTTTTTATTCACTTTCTCCTCCTCCACCACCAATATCTAATCTAATCTTGGAGACCCAAAAACTTGGATACCATATATCCCTCCATCCCCTTCTAACGACCCTCAAAATCAAAATCCATAGCAATTGCTTTATCTTATTTGTTCTTCAATTGTTCCAAAAATATGATTAGTGCTCAAAGGTTACAAAACCTTCTATGTTAATGTTGGAAGACAGATGCATATAGAAACTACGATAAAATTTGCCTAACTACATTGCAGCTATAGCAAAGGATTTCCAAAATATTTCGAAATTTTTGTATGATTCTAAAAAACAAGAAGAAGAAGTAACCACATATATGTACAAATTCTCTATTAAATTTGTGATTCCCTCACCCTAGCAAAAATACAAACAGGAAGAATTTATGAAGAGAATGTCGAAGAGACATAAAGATCACCTAATTTCTGAGTGCAAGTTTTGTCCCAAAAGTTTGAGTTGATAAATTAGTAAAACCCATCTCATCTCACTAATTAATATTTAAATTGAAGAGCATCACTGAGTAGTCTTATTTAATGGCTTCTTATATCGGGTAGAGGGGTGTTGCTTGTATGATATCAGCTAGATTGGGCTACACAATTCAAAGAATAGAGAAAATTATAGTTCCACAATGAGTAGACAAAATTTGTAAAGCAAGACCCTAACCCTTTGTCCAACAATTATAAACTCTAGTTCCAATGACACAAAATCAATTCTTAACCCACCACAATACCTAGTACAAATTCTGCCACCCCCATAAATAGACCTCATCCTATTATGAATTGGTCCTTAAAACCCTTGTGAACACCTACTGAAAACCATCTTCAACATAGCAAAACAAGTTTGAATTGGTGGTTGTTGTTGTTAATTCCTAACAAAGTAAGAAAGAAACATAAGCCAAACCAGTTTTGGTTGGAATTTTACCCCCATATGCTCCACATCATGCCAAGCTTCAGCGATCTTTTCGTTTCCTCACAGCTGCCTTGGCAGGTCTCGTCTTACCTGAAATTGAAAGCAAAGCACATTACTTGAATGCACACATTCCCTACCAGCCAAAATAGAGTTTAAACAGAGGGATAGACCATGTTTTGTACTGTGTACGGGTATGTGTCTTATTATTAATATTTTTAACCGAGTTTAATTATTGTTTTGGAATAAAAGTACTTTTTACAGAGTAAAATTTCTGACTAAATAACCATATACACAACCGTAGTCATTCACAATTAATTCACAGTTATTGGCAATATTTTATGCAACTACGACAATTGGCATATCTATTTGAACTATTAGCTTGACGTTAATGCAACATTTGGTGGGATGGAACTCTACATGAAGACAATATCCAACTGCGCTATATGCACATGTACATTGGGTCATCTTCCCTTTCACATTAATGCATTCACTAGTTGTGCTTCTCATCTTATTGTTTAATTAAATAACTTTGGAAGAAGTTAGCCGGGGAATGCATGGTATTTACCATCACCGGTCCCGCAACCAGGGGGATGTATGTTAGTGCGGAGTGATCTTCGCAACCCATGGACTGGCTCAATATTTTCACTCCGTATTTGTTTAATCTATGCAACCAGTTCGTCGGGGTTAGGAAGTGAAGGTTCCTGGGTGGGCTCAGCCTGAACTACAGGTGGGGTCAGTCGACCAGGTGTGGGTACAAATATACAGCCACCCTCATGGGCAGAGCTGCTGAACGATGGGGGAGACAGTGGAGTGGGTAGTGGGGATTGAGGGCGAGCCTAAGCATGGGATGTATGTTTTGCACTATCGTCATGGCCAACAGGATGGGATGGCTGGGCAGTGGTGTCAGACGTGCATCGCGATGACCTAACGCCATCCATGTTTGTGTCCCAATCGCCCTCCAATGCCTCATCATCTATACAAAGACAATTGTATTTATTAAGATGGCAACGAGGAATTAAGTCACTGAATAAATGAGATAAGTGAGAATCGTTTCAGTTTTGGTAATAGAGTGGAGTTTGAGCCATTGAAATTTGTGAAATCAGAAGAATGGGACATCGTGTGTGGCTGTGATGAAAATATACTTCACTACTATAATACGTCCTCTAAATAAATTACAAATGAAAGTACTAGAATTGGAAGTCAATAAGAATTGGAGGTGTTAGAGTTGGAAGTTACCCAAGTCATCCTCATCGTCAGGACGACCTCCACGGCCTCCACTACGTCCACGCCCTCCAGACCCACCACCTTGCCTGCCACGGCTTGTGGCCTGTGTGGTTGCCTCACTCGCCATGGCCACGCGCATTCTCCAATGCCACTCGGTTCAACTCCCTAACAAGATCCAACGTCTTCGTCAGCTGGTTGTAAATTTCAAAACCTGGTTGGCATTGCAATAGCATTTCCACATTGGACTCAACCTACGGAATAAAGGAGTCGCATTAAAACTTTTCTGGTGCCTTTAAACAATGAGAAAGTATAAAGATTTCAGGTCAAATCGTATGATATTTGAGTATATATCTTGGTAGGTAATTCAGGTCTGATTTGGAAACAGATTATGCATGATGAGCTTATTCATATATATATGAACATTGAAATGGCATACCTGGTGGCAACAAATGCATATCTAGTGGCAAGAAATGAAATGTAAAAACCCAATGAATGTCAAAATATTGAATCAATGGCGCCACAAAACTTAATATTTATAATGCTCTTTGCAACACACATATAATATCAATCCATAAAAGAAGCATTGAATGGTTGCCTTACCAGGATTTCCCAATACGCCGACTCTCGCGTAATGTACCGTCTGGTCGACCTTCAGTACTCGGCCATGTAAGTAGCAAGGTACGTCGTGTCCCCATCCAAAGTGGGTGCGTTGGCAACACGTTCCCCTCTATGGGCCCATCGGTCAATGTAGATAGCATGTTCTTGCACCCAATCCCTCTCTAGTTTACCTTGGAGGGAGATTTTGTGGAGTTCAATTGACGTATCCACCAGAGCCGGTGGCGCTTGCTTCATCCCAAATTGATGAAAGACACGTTCGGGATGATGATCCTCTACTATCCAAAAATAGATCAACGGCACTGTGGCCCTCCATATATGTCGGCCAGCAGTGCAATATGGGAGCAGTGAGTCTAGGACATCCCTATACGGCTCCCAAACAACCTGAATAAATGTTCAACAAAAAAACAAATAAAATACGTACTTATTTGTGGCAATCCTCAATTTGAGCAAAAATGTAAAAGACCATTGAAGAATCACTTAACTAAAAGTCCTAAGTCATTATTGACCCTCTTATTGGATTTTACATGGTAAGATGCACCTGAAAACTACTGGTTGCACTAGCTAAAATCGAGGGAGAAATTTGAAGGGTTCACAGCTAAATATGTGTGGAATAAAAACCACAAACATCAATTCAAAAGAAGGCCAATCAAGGTACTTAATATTGATTGCCCACAGTTGTGAAATGATCGTAACTAATTCCTTTTATATATATGGTCTACTTGACCAACGTTACATTATTAACTATACACATGCAGTAGTTGACAACCCACCAAGTGAAACAAGAAAACTAGGGAGAATTATATTGTCGTGACATGAAGCGGTAGAATACCTGGTGTGCCCGTATGCTCGACAATGACGCACGATACGCAGCTAGCACATGTGTGGCATGCTCTGTCGTGCTCTTCGGCCCCTTCCATCTAGTAAACATACAATTGTGTTAAATGGTCATTAGTTAATATCAAACAACCATGCTGCCATAAGAGTAAAATGCTTACCAAAAATGAAGCCAGTAATTAGCTTTTACTTTTTCGTTGGAAAATACTTATTACAAATAAGTAAGGAAATATGGTTTGTTTTTTTTTCCTCTATACAACAGTCATGAAGCACAAAAACGATTATCAATTTCAGTTTGCATTTTAAATTTTTAACAGCTTACTCTTGGATAGCCAGCAGTAGTAGAAAGAACAGAAGAAATCTATTTATCAAGCAACAAATTAATAGATGGATTAAGAAATCCACAACAAGCAAATCAAAGACACTCTCCTAAGATTCTACCAACAACTTACTTCCCTTTGTTTTTTTTGTTAGTCAGAAACAAAAAACCATTTTTCTCAATCAAAGATTTGATTTGCATTTCATTCACTATTGTATTTCTCTCTAACAAAGCCCTCTTCTCTCTCTTGCAGATCTGTTCTTACTAATCAAAAGTCCCTCAGGTTCTCTCTAAGACTCTGTCTCTGTCTATAGATGTGTGTGTGTGTGTGTAAATGAAATGAAAGTTTTGATCTTTTTGGGTTTTCGGTGTATACGTGTATGAAAGAATTTCTGGGTTATGGTTGTTGTGGCACTGTTTATTCAATTTAGTTGGGTAAAAGGAGTGGTGGGTTGGTTAATTTTTGTGGGTTTTGCATGAAATGTATGAAGGGTTTAGTTTGCTTTTTGTTTTTGTTTTGTTTTTTTTTATATATTATTTGCATTTGTGAGTAGTTGATGTAAAATCTTGGCAAATAGAGCATGGTAAAGTGCGTGTGATATTGCATTTAGGAGTGATAACAGTGGCAATGAGTTTGCTGTGCATGAAATTAGAGACGTTGTGATGCAAAAGACTTGAACTTTGGAGCTATATGAGGATTAGCAAAAGTGGGTTGATGAGGTTTATGTATTTTATGGCTATTTGTGCTAAGTAGTAATAGGTGTTTGTTACTTATCAAAAAAATAAAAAAGGTAATACGTGTTTATTTTCTATGATGCTTAGTCGTGCAAACGGAGTTATTGGATCGCAAATTTTAATGGGTTTTTCTTGAAATGGTGAAATAGGTTGGTTTAGGATTTTTCTTAGTTAAATGCATGTGCATTTGTATGCTTGTATGTTGAACTACATTATCCCCCTATACCCTATAATAATGCAAAATATCAAGATGATCGGAGAATAATAAGTACCACATCTGAAAAATGTTTAAAATTTAATTTTTTCACATTAGTAGAAGTACTAAAATCGGACGTGTCAATTAAGGGAGTAATAGAGTGTATGACTTTAGATTGGGTAGAATGGAGGAAAAGAATACATATGGTCGACCCTAACTAATCTATCAAGGATCCATAATTGACCCTAAATTTTTGGAACTAAGGATTTGTTTGTTGTTGTTCTTGTAAATATAGCATGTGAGTCTATAGATCAAAAAGTAAACAACATCCGATTGATATGAAAATTGGTGCGAATGTGATGAAGGACGTAAGCTTGATTGGGCTTTGATACCAATTTTGAGGTAGGATCTTTAAGTGGTTTGCACTAAATTAAATTTATTGATGAGATCTTGAATAAGAATTGGTGTTTAAGGGTTCTTGAATATTGAATCTTGAATGTGTTGATGGCTGTTAGGAGTCAAAACAGGGAAGAGAACAAGAAATAATATAGATAAAAGTAAAACACTAGGCAATCATACATAGGTTTTCGTAAGCAATCACACTTAGAAGAAGACAATCACACCCTCAAAGCTTAAAATAAGCTTCTGGAATATTAATAATATCCATCTCACTGTCAATTTTATTGACAACAATAGCCTTTTATATAGGCTATTGTTAAATCCTTTCCTAGAAGGACAAGTACACTCTAAATAACCTATTCCTAGAAAGACTTATTAACATGTAAACCAAATAGGAAAAGGACTTAGACCGTAAAGTAAGACTCATGGGCCTCTAGAACAAGAAGGTATTTTTGTACACGTCTCTTGTTTATGAGATTTTGATATGGATGACGTGGTATTATTTGATACAAAATAATGTTTCCTCTAAAACAACCCATTCCAGAAAATCTGAAAATTTTGAAATTGCCCATATTCTAGTAAAACTATTAAGAACCAAAAACTTTATAACCTAAAAAAAAAAAAAAAAAAAAAACCTTAGTACCAAGACTTGATAATAACTAAAGTAACCAATGATAAGTGTCAAGAAAGTCCCACATCAAAACTAGACCACAAATCTGGAATCTTTTGGTATTTAATCTTGTTTTTCCTTAAACTCTTTCTTGTCCACATCAATGTGTTAAGAACATAGAGAACATGTAACACAACTATGGGATTTTCAAAATATTACTAAAAAAAAAAAAATTTAGATGGTGTAAATGTAAGGAAGAATTATGCTAGGTGTAACGTGATTTTACCCTATCTATGTACATATACGCTCGTGCATACAGATGCTCATGTACAGATCCAGTCAAGAAGCCCATTTTTTGGATGTTCATTATTCAAAGAATGTCTATTGTTTTTGTGGGTTAACATGCTTTGTTGCTATAATAGGTTTGAAAGGTCATACATAGTTCTTGGGCTGATTTTGGTGTTTGATGCAGTGCTCCCTGCAAGTAGTAATTGGTTTTTGAGGTCTAATTATCAAGGTTCTTGGTGTTGATTGTGATAATTAATGTGTATTGATATCGTAAATGCAGAGTGCTGTAACATTCACTGTTATTAGTTATTAAATTCCTTATGGTTTGAGATCTATGAGATGATTGTATTTATTGGTGATGGGAGCTTATGAGTTTTGAAGTTTTAAGTCTTCTTTTTCTTTAGTCATTTCATTGATTGAATTAAATCTTCAAGGAGCCATGTATTCACTGGTCTTTGATAGGTAAACTTTTGTTCATTATTAGTGCTCAGTAATAAGAATATAATTCACATGAGTATATGATGGAGTGGCCATACTACAAATGAAGGCCCATCATAAACAACTTTTAACCTGTCAACCTTATTGGCATTAGCCTTGTTCATGATCTGAACATGAATGAGTCCTTAGTGGGAACCATTGCAAATTAAGGGAAAAAAGCATATTGTATATCTATTTGGTTACTTGGTTACGGTCAGAATGTAAATGGGTGATCAGAGCATAAATGAGTGATTTGGAAGATTTTAATACGACCTTTAAAGCACTCCGATAGGTATGGGTGATTCTTTTTGTATCTACTGATTATGTGCCAATTTTTATACGAGAGAGAGAGAGAGAGAGAATAAATAGATACCAATATTTTCTCTTCAACTTCCAGATCTTAGTACTAGTATTAAATTTGTATATAAAAGAAAGTACTAGTATTATATTAAAAATTATAATATATGTTTCACAAAATGGATTTATTATTAAAGTCAACTATAGAGACATGCACGGTGAATGACAAATGCCATGACAATTGAATCAAACTAATCAAATAACATACCGACAGGCGAGGGGACCTGCATCCATCGGCGGTTGTGGTGGCCTCGTAACAGGGCATATCAATGGGAACCTTGAATACGCCCACAGCTGCACCAACATTAGCGCACCTCCAATCTGCATTGCCTTCGTCTCCGATGCCTTGCATAGGTGCCTGTACAACCAGGCTAATGCTCCACTACCCCAACTGTACCTCTTCGCGTTGTTGATCGGGTTCAGTAACTGTAGAGGCCTCACTGACACCCGATCTGCCGACTTGTCCATAAATAGAATGGACCCCAACAACACGAGTATGTGATAGCGTGCGTGTTGCTGCACTACCTCGTCAGTAGCATCCACAGCGAGGGGACCTCTAAACTGTTCCTTCAGCCAGCTGACTCTTAACCTCGCCCCAGCAAGGATAGACTTGTTTTCATGGGGATGCGGTACTGGGTCTGGAGGAAGACGACCCAGTAAATCATGACACAATGCAGGCCAATTCCCCTTGGCACTCCCAGTGATGGGCAACCCATCAACAGGTACCCCTAGCATCAACTCAATGTCTTGTAAGGTGATACCCATCTCTCCATGCGGTAAGTGGAAGGTATGTGTCTCCGGACGCCAACGCTCGACCAGTGCTGTGATCAATGCGTGATCAACTTCCATGTTTGGAACCTTCGATAACCCTTCAAAACCTGCCTCAGCTATGTAATGGACAATTCGTGGGCCTAGCCCATGCCGGGGTAACTCCCAAGATCGGCGTCTACATTTTAGCACGCCTGGCACTACCTGCACACGAAATAGTGTTGTCTTAGGATAGTGTGCATGAAATAACTATAAGAATGGTACATAATAATAATATGCAAGAAACAGTATGCTAACTGGTTAGTTATGATTAATTTTGCAATAGGTTAATTACGATGTTAATTGGTTATTCACTCTACCTCAATAGCAGATAGGATCAATTCAAGATCAATGACATTGTCTAAAATTAGCAATAAGGTGATGGGCATTATGTTTTGAAATGAATAAACACAGTGCTTCAATATGTCAAATGGAGTATAATAAGAATTAGAATTCAAAAGTCGGTTGTCTTATGTGTAGCCACGTGGGGTTTGTGTGCACATCTTTGGGAAAATAAAGGCAACGGATTTTAATTGATTACTATAACTTTTAAATGAGATCTACTGACTTTGAATATACCTTTTCATTAGCCACTACTAATGCTTAATATTTTTTTGTAGTATTAGTAGTTTCAATTTATCTGGAAATAAGACTAGATGTTGTTGATGAAAGAGTGTTTTTAAATTCACGCTTATTTCTGCTTCATACCATTTTCTCTTTTGATTAAATAAAATTCTACCTAAACCAAAACAGAAATGATACCATTTCGAACATCTATTTACAAATAATTAAAGAACCCTACAAAAAGAAAATGAAACAATTTCAACATGTCTGAAGTTCTATACAAGTACGTACCTGACCGACAGGTGTCTCCCACAGTGCCGTGGATCGATGCCCCGGCTGCCGCGTCAACTATGTACCATTTGCGGGTCCAAGTTCCACACTTTGCAGTTGCTGCATATCTGACACGCATGCAATCATGTTAATATACCGTTGACCAGACATTAACAAAGTTCGCTCGACTTGCAATTATTAACATTCGTAATTTCCAATACAGCCAGGACTTGCAAAAAACATAGAACTTGTTTCAAAGGGAATATAAGTTAATCTTCTTACATATTAACTATGAAAGTATCAAAACAACTAACAAAACAACTAAAATGCAGCTTTCGGCACAAAACAACATTTGAAAAGATAAGGGTATTTAAAAAATTACAAAATGGTGGGAATGTAAAGCTTTTTTTTTTTTTTCCCCACTAAGTTTTGGTCCCAAGGGAAAGGGGAAAGGGGAAAAGGAGGGACCCTTTTCATACAACATATTCCATATACTTTGTTTGATATACTTTGTTCCAAGTTTAGAGAAAAATATGAATACAGAAAAATCTAACAGACAAAAATCTAACAGAAAAATTGCAATCACAGCTTAGAGTCTTCATTCGATATAATTTGTTCCAAGTTTTTATAATTTTCTCTATTCTATAGTTGGCTATACTGTCTGTTTTGTAGTAGCCTTACGTGAATGCTAGGTTCTAAAATACAATGTAGTCAATAAGGTTTCACAAACATATTCCATATAACAAAAAAAATTGAGATTCTAGTACTAGCAAAAAACCATAACATAAAACAGAACTAGGAACAAATCCTTCTTAAATATATTATGAAATTCATGAGTCCAAATGATAGAGTAGGATTACAATAATTCTATGAAAACTAAAAAAATTAAGCACAGGATAATCACATCACCAATGGATAAACACATTAAACAAAGAGCTGTGATTTAAATCCAATTTAGAGTTTTACAATATGGATAAATTAGGTCAGTTCCAAGGGGGAAAAGAAGCAGAAGAAGGTAAGAGTCTAGTTCCAGACTTATGATTACAACTCAATATCTCTGTAAACATCTTAAAAAGTCCTATTTCAGCTTTTGAACATATGTTCCCAATCAGCAAATTTCTTACACATGCAACCACATAAGTCTAATATGCATTCATTCACTGAAAGTCTGGTAGAGAAGCACAATTTAAACAATTGACATTAATTTTTCCAATAATTTGAGCCCAAGTTCTATTCATTGGGAGAATCGGGCAATGCCTTAGCTAGAAGGCTCTTGGCATAATTTCATATTTTCTTTTGACAGCTAAAAGTTAGCATTATTAGAGTAAGGACAACAATTCAACATCTGAAACCCCATGAAAGGCTGTAAATGTGAATCTTACTTAGAACATCCCAATGAACCCAGCAAATTTCCATATTCTCTTTAACAAAAATCAGAAAAAGAGAACAGTAAACATCAATTACAATGACAAACACCTTTTGGATACATAATACAAAAATTTCGTTCACAAGTTAGTATAATTCATCAAAACCTGACTGAAATGACAGCACATATACAGGGCATTTATGAGTTCAAATTAGTTCAGTGACTGTGGATGTCCATTATGTGCATTTTATGGTCTGTGTGTATATATATGCGTGCATATCCATTACACACACATTATATCTATTATAATAATAACTTAACAGAGTGGAAGCTTGTAAAAGACAATAAGTTTGAAGTTCATTCTTATTAAGCTTTGGATGGGTAGTTTCCATACAAAAGCATCTCGCAAGTCGAGGTTCCTACAGATGGTTGCTTTCTTTGTGGATAATTTGTGAATAATTTGTGGAAGCGTGACATGCACTTTCAAACTATGTAAATTAAAAAGCAATTTTCCCTAATAATGAACACCATTGTCATGCCAAATGAACACCCGTACCCAAAACCCAGTTCAAAACCAATCCCAGCAAAGCTAAAACAACAACAATAATAATGAATAGAGATAACTCTAACAGAGAAAAACTTAATAAGCCACACCCACACTCAAATCAGAGTACATGCACAAGCAACACATAACTCAGATTAAATGCAAAGGGAAAAAAAATTGAACTCAACATTTACAAATTACCTTAATATGTTTCTAATCCTTTAACTCTAAAGATGGATTGGGTTCAACTTCGGCGATGGAGAGGGTTATGGTGAGAGTGAAAGGTGTGGGTTTGGGTTGAGGTTCGGAAAGGGTATACTGAACGGTTTGGTTTGGGTACGGGTAGAAATAAGAGAACTTGAAGATGAAGATGCGTTGAACTGAGGGTGGCTACTGATCGGACTGAGGAAGGAGGAAGACAGACTGTTTGGGAGATGGACTGAGGAAGGAGGAAGACAAATTGTTTGGGAGACGTTACATTCAAAATGGGATTATATTCTGCGTATAACTCGGTTTCCTCATCAGCGAGTTCTAAACAGTTACGCGGGAATATTTTATTGCCCAAAATCCACGTTGGATGACCAGCGTGGCAGGAACCTGCCTTGAACTCGGCTATTAGATGATCGAGTATTTTAAGTAACTCGGCTTTAGGATCATCGAGTATCGAAACAGGGGCACGCCTCTATATAGTTTCAAAACAGGGGCATAACGCCAATTATTTTGCCCAAAAGGGGGCAAAAGGCCAAAATGTCCCAACTTACTATGTAAACTTTATTATGAAATTGTTATAAAAATATTCTATCAATAGCACTATTTTTTTTCTATAAAAAAAATAGTACTAATTTAAAAAGTTTAGAGATATAATAAAATGTCACAATATTTTTACAATACTCTTTGTTTTTAGTTGTGGTCAATCTTAGTCTAATATTTTATTAATTTATTTAATTTTAGAGCAACCACATCAGTTTGGCCAAATTTTTCTGTCTATTTTACACTAAGAACTTACTTTTTTTATTTTATACTACTACTTTTTCAAAACATCCATATTAATTTATCTATTTTACCGTCTATTCTATTTAAATAATAATTTTTTATAATTTTTTATTATTATATTATCCTTTTCTATTGTCCTTGTCTCTTTTTCTTTTGTACTTATCTCATTTCATTTGATATGATTTTCTCACTCTTATCTCCACTCCTCTGCCGTTTATTCCCAAGACTCTCCATTTCATTTGATCTCATTTTTTTACTCTCACAGTCAGATTACATTTCCACCACAACCATCTTCTTCTTCCTTTTCTTTTTTCTTCTTTGTCTCACGGTCAGATCAACTCTCCACCACAAGCACCGATCTCAAAGATCTGAAGAAATCCCTCTTTGTCGAAGCTTGCATGGTTGAATCTCTCTCATCTGATTTCGAGTGTTCTGCTACCATTGGGTTTGTATTTTGATTTTAATTTTGGGTTTGGGTTATGGATTTTCAGTTGATGGTTTAATTTTAAGTTATTTTATGTGGATTTTGGGTAGATCAGGTTTGATTTTCGTTGTATTTTAGGTTTTCGTTGTTTTAACAGGTTTTGGTGGGGGTGATTTTAACGAGTGATGGTGGTGGTGGTTGGGTGGTGATGGTTGGACGGTGTTGGGTGGATGGTGGGATCTGCGTTTTGGTGGTGGTGCTTTTGCAGGTTTTGTGCGTCTCTGTGGGTGTGTTTATGTGTATCAAAGGAAGAAGATGAGGACATCTTCTGATTTATTGAAGGGTAATTTGGTAATTGCTCACAGAGTCCAACGGATAGTTGATTCAACACGCACAGACTTTTTCCAAAATGCACCTCAGAGCTCCCTTTATGGCTTGCGTGTTCTCTTCACAAATCCTAAACGCAACTTTTTCCAAAAAGTTGCGTTTTATACCTACCAAATAGGCTTTTTGGTTTTCCATTTTTCAAAATGGGCTTTTTGGGTTGAAAAAGTTGAAACAAACAGGCACTTAGGCATGTTACAACCTATACTTGTGCACATATCTCTATATATAAAAAGCGGGTATGCACAAACAATAATGTTGTACAGTGCTTTGGTTTGTTCAACCCGTGCATCAGGCATTTTTTTTTCCTTCTCCGGTGTTGTTTATGCTTTTTTGTCTTTTCCTTTAAATATTTATTATTTATATGTGCATATATTGTTATACCGACTTAATAAATTCTTATAATAATTTTACAATTATTTGACAATCTGCATTGTTCATTAGCTTCTTTTTTTTCCCTATAGTACACTGGTTTCGCTTGTGCTCGTTTTGTCTTTTCTTTTAAATATTTATATGTGCATATACGGTTACATTGACACAACATATTCTTATAATATTTTCACAATTATTGAGGTATCAATTTTTTAAAGTTCAAATAACATAATAAAATAAGAAACTGAGAATTACTACCATCTAAAACTCAAAATACGTGAAGAAAATTTTTGGGATGTTAAAATTTAGTAGGAGTATTTTAGACATTACAAAATAAATATTCTAAGAATCATAAGCTTTCATTAGGGTTTAACTGAGAGAATAACAATATGATAGATTTGCTATTTTCCAAAATATTATGTGAAAAATTGCTTGATTTTAAAGTTTAAGGAATAATGCTATGTCCACAACATTTTCACAATAATGTCACAACAAATTTTATGTGGCAAGGTATTTTTGATAGATAAAAAAGTGATATCAGTAGTGGACTCAGTTTAAAACCAATAACAATTTGTCATTTAGAATTTGTTCTAAACATGTTATGGATGTAGCATTTCTCTCAAATAAAATAAAAATATATATTTATTCGGATCCTAAAAATAAAGGTGTTGTGAAAATGTTGTGATATTTTGTTGTATTCTTAGACTTCTTTTTTAGTATAGTCAAATTGGGTAAGCCAAAATTCACAGTTTTACACATAATTTTCTTGTGTTGTCTTTTTGTTTCTTTTTTAATGCATAATTTTAAAACCAGTAATAATTTTTCACCAAAGATTTTCTATGAAAATGCTGTGGAAGTAAAAAATAAAATAATAATATCAAACTTAGACCTACCACAACTGGAAATAAAAAATATTGAGAAAATGTTGTGACATTTTGTTGTGTTCCTAGGATTCTTTTTTGTGTGACATTTTGTTGTGTTACTAGGCTTCTTTTTTTGTTTAATCAAATTTGGTAAGCCAAAATTCAATGTTTTAGGCACAATTTTCTTCAATTGGCTTTTTATTTGTTTTTTTAAATACATAGTTAAAAGTGGTTAGTTCAGTTTAAAATCAGTAACAATTTACCACCTAGAATTAATTATGAAAATGTTGTTGATGTAGCATTACTCTAAAATAAAATAATAAAATATCATACCAGAACCCACCATAGCTAGAAATAAAAACGTATTGTAAAAATATCTTGACATTTAGTTGTGTTCCTAAACTTCTTTTTTGGTTTAGTCAATTTGTTGAACCAAAATTCATTGTTTTATGCATAGTTTTTTTAGGTTGATTTTTTTTAACACATTGTTTCAAGTTAAAAAAATAATAAAAAAAAAATAAAAATAAAAACACACACACATTGTTTTACACATACACAAATTGACGAAGTAGCACTTTCCTCCTTTATGTTTGAGTTAGTTTCATTCCCCCATAAACTAAAGTTGAATAATTTCCTCCTTTATATTTTGTAAATGAGCATATACTCCTATTGTTACTCTCTTAGTTAAACCCTAATGAAATCTTATAATTCCTAAAATATTCCATTGTGCAATGTCTAAAATACTCCTACTAAATTTTAATGTCTCAAAAAATTTCTTCATGTATTTTGAATATTATGTGGTAGATTAGTAGTCATACTTGAAAAGTTAGAATGATAATATATGGTGTTCTATTTGTTACCTAGAGAATACTAATTTATTAGGTTTAAATATTCTAGACTTATAATTTTATCTAATAGAAACTTTGATGACAGATGTCTTTTGTTATTTTGTTCTTTTTTAAATTTCTTTTTCTACTTAAAAGGGTGTTCATTAAAAATAAGTAAGCGAAACATCGTAGTTAGACTCATAAAATAAGATGATAAAGAATGAAGTATGAATAACAAAATCTTCATTGTAGATGGTTACAAGTATTTAATTTGATGAAAATCTTCAAAAAAATTGTAGCATATATCATCATTCATTGAGAAAATTTAAATATTGTGAAAAGATGATGACATTCATTATCATTCTTTGTAGCATTTTTGGTGAGTAGATATTACATTTAGTAAATAGGTTCTAAGAAATTGTCATAATAAATAGATATTCAAATAGCTATTTTAAATTTAAGTACATGATTTCATACTTCTTCAAAAAAAAATTATATTAATTTTCTAACTAAAGGGGCAGCACGTGCCTTGCACGTGCAACCCACACTAGTGTATATAAAACATGTATTGAATATTACAACATTTAATGTGTTTGTCTAGTTTTTTTTTTTTTTTTTTGGGTGAAAAACACACAAACAAGGGAGAGCAAATAAGGATTCTAACATAAAAGCACACTACAAATTCCACTCAAAAAACATAAATGTTTTTTCTGGTTTTATTTTTTTGTTTGTGGGAATATTACGATATTTAATGCGTTTTTCGGGTTCTTTTGTTATAAAGAGTCCCTTCAAAAAAAAAAAAGGCTTCAACTATCAAGGCAAAAGAATAGCTTATATAAAAATTAAAATAAAAAATCAACACAAAAGAATAGTATAATTCCAAGATACCAAGATTGCTTGATTTTTTTTTTTTTTTTGGGACAAAGTTTGGCTACAAAATTAATTGTAGAATAAGGTTACAACCTTACTTAATATCTTTTTATTGGAGGTGAATTCTGACAAATCCACCATTGAATTACATTTTCTCCTTATTTTTTTTATGCTTGCAAAATTTCTAAAAAATTAAAGATTAATAGCTATGTTATTAATAAATTGTTTAAATTGCAAGTTTTTATAATTTAAAATTATGTATAAAATATAATCTTATAGATCATATAATAAATAATATTCGATTGACACAAAATTTGACCTGTATATTAAAAGTGTAAAGAACATACAATCTAATGATTATATTTTTGAAATATGTTATAATATTAATGATATTGAGCTAGGTTGTACCCTTACTTTATCAATTATAACTAAACTTTGTCTTTTTCTTTTTTTGGCCTCCACATCACAATCCTAGTCTCCTAGAGGGCTGCATCTAATCCTTCTAGCCGTCGTTGAAGGATTATGTGATCAAAAGATTCAAAACTCTATTGTAAACCTTATATTCAAAATACCAGTACTACGATGTTTTTTGACCAGATACGCTGGTCTTAGGAATGTAGTCCCTTTCGCGTGACTATCTTATGAACTTAGATCACGTTTTTTCTTTTTTTTTCCGTGGGAACTTCTCCTAACCACAGTTGCAGCCTGCAGGTCGTTGGTAAGTTCAGCTCTTTTACCATTACATTTTACAGTACTAAAAAGTCCACCTAAAACTTTTTTTTTTTTTTGAGAAACAAACACACACAGGAGATAGGAAAAAGGGTTCTAACACAAAGTCTACCTAAAACTTGAGACTAAACTTTGATCACAATATATTTAACTAAGAATATAACTCTTTAAGACATGGAGCACATTATACCCAGTATATTTTCTCTCAATTTTAATGTCTAAAATACCCTTATTATACTCACTTGCAAGTTTTCAACTAATGAGGATAAATATGTAAATTAAAACTCCTATACTTGAAGACCCTCACGTACACTTTGCCAGTTTCTCTCATTCTTCTTCAGATTGAAGACATTCAATTTAGCTCTACATCCTCTTCTTTCTTCTTCTACTTCTAGATTTGATACTCCAATAATTTTTCAGGTTCTATCTTTTGTAAGTTCCTCTTTCTTTTCTTTTGTTTATCATTGACTTTTTTTGAGTTCTTACCTGCTATGGCTGCCAAGTACTTACCTGTGGGCTGTGGGTGAATGTGATTAGGGATTCAAAGGTGTTTGACGGTTGCTTATTACCCATGTTTCAAACAAGAGGGTTTGTGCTTGAACTGGCGGCTTGAGAAAGGATATTGGTTAGGGCTCTTTCTTTTTCTTTTTGCAAACTCTCTTTTGGGTTTTTTATTTTTTATTTTTTATTTTTTACTTTTAATAATAATAAGAATTTACGCTTTTTTTAGGGGTAGGAATTTACTCTTCTCTTTTTAGGGGATTATGCTACTTGGTTTTCCAATTTAAATCAAACACAAACTCTTTGATAACAAACCACTATTATCTTTACACTTCTTCTTTTTTTAGATGTAGGAGTTTATGCTTTTTTTTTTTAGGGGATAAGGAGAGAATTATAGAGGTTTACGAGAGAGAAATCGTATTGGCAGCGATATATTTACTTATTGTAGGTATTGCTGTTTGAGAATTTGGATTGAAATTCGCTTATTTGGATTTCGTATGCTTAAACTTTGTTGCTGATTGTTTGCCTTTTGCCTTTTGTTTTATAGGATTAATTATGCCATGTACGAAGAGCTTGACGCCCCCAAGACATGGAGCACACAAGAGAGGTGTATAGGTAAGTTTGTGATTTTTCAAAACTTCTTTTTGTGTTTGGTAAAGTTGATGTACTGCGTAAAAGTTTATGTTTAGACTTAAAAATGTGGAGAATTGCTTTAATGGATTGTGTTGTTTCTTTTTTGAACGAAGATTGTGTTGCTTGGTTTTCCAATTTAAATCGAACACAAACTCTTTGACCACTATTATCTTTAATAACATGCATGCCTGCTACTTGGTCATGCATGCCTGCTACTTGGTTTGGTGTTTGTTTTTTAGGAATTTACGTTACACTATTTAATTTGTTTCTCAATTTAAAACTAACACAAACTCTTTTTTTTTTTTAATAGGAATTTACGCTACTTTTTTTTTTTTGAGGGTATTACACGCTTTTTTGAGAAGGAACAACTTGAAACATTCTTACTACACATTACACGCTACTTTGTTTACCAATATCCTAAAAAAAAAATAACTTCTCATTCAAAATGTATTAGTTGCATTCCAAAATCAAATCAGTACAAAAGAAAAAAGAAAACCCTTCACGCATAAAAGAAAAAAAAAATTGTTATTCTTACCACCCATATTTATATTCAAATGATTGATTCTTATATGTATTTGTTGTCTATTAAAATTCAAATACTTCAATTATTTTTATAAAAAAAAAAAATAAAAGTAAATGTTACCACAATTCTTATCTCAATCCATACAATTATCAAAAAAATTATCTTTTGAACAATAAAAAAAACACTCTACTGAAAATTCATCCACTCTCTTCTCAAAAGAAAAAAAAAAGAAAAAAAAAAAATTCACCCACTCTTTCACCCACGTACAAGTTTAAACTCCCCTCATATAAAATAAAAAAATAAAAAAATAAAAAATAAAAATTTAACTCCCCATCATCATCAAACAGTTAGGAGTCTAGCAGTTACAATTTTATTTGACTTTGTCCATTCTTATCCTCACATCCCATCTTTTAAGCAAATTCAAAAAGAAAATAAAAAATACTAGTCTCTGAGCACGCGCTCAGAGGCTCTTCTATTTTTTGGGTAAGAGTTAATTTAGAGCATTCATTATAATTTGGGATTACTACATTTTCTAATTACAAAAAAAAAAAAAAAAAAAACCCACGGGTGTGATGATAAGTTTGTTAGAGTTTGTGTTTGATTTAAATTTTGATGAGATCATTTTTCCTAAAAATCCTATTTAAAATTTTTCAGAATAAAGATAAAGATTTTTTAGAATTTAACTCTATCATGGACTCTCTAAAATCTTATCACCACATCATCGACTATTTAAATAAATAACTAATGGAGATCTTAAAAAGAAAAGAAAAGGGGAGTTAACGTGTCAAAATTACATTTAAAAAAAAAGAAAAAAAAAGGGAGTTAACGTGTCAAAATTACATTTAAAAAAGAAAAAAGAAAAAAAAGGGAGTTAACATTTCAAAATTACATTTTAAAAAAAAAAAAAAAAAGGGAGTTAACGTGATACATATTAAAAAAAAAAGAAAAAAAAAAAGTAGAACTCAAGGTTGCTACATACCTAAATAAAAAAATTTAATCAACAAACCAAAGTTAGCGTGCATGTTATTAAAGATAATAGCATAAGTTTGTTAGAGTTTGTGTTTGATTTAAATTTTGATGAGATCATTTTTCCTGAAAATCCTATTAAAATTGTTCAGAATAAAGATAAAGATTTTTTAGAATTTAACTCTATCATGGACTCTTTAAAATCTTATCACCACATCATCAACTATTTAAATAAATAACTAATGGAGATCTAAAAAAAAAAAGAAAAAAAAAAAAAAAAAGGGAGTTAACGTGTCAAAATTACATTTAAAAAAAAAGAAAAAGAAAAAAAAAAAGGAGTTAACATTTCAAAATTACATTAAAAAGAAAAAATAAAGGGAGTTAACATTTCAAAATTACATTTTAAAAAAAAAGAAAAAGGGAGTTAACATGATACATATAAAAAAAAAAAAAGAAAAAGAAAAAAAGAAGTAGAACTCAAGGTTTAACGTGATAGAGTTAAAAAAAGAAAAGAAAAAAAAGGGAGCTAACGTTTCAAAATTACATTTAAAAAAAGAAAAAAAAGGAAGTTAACATGATACATATTAAAAAAAAAAAAAAAGTAGAACTCAAGGTTGCTACATACCTAAATAAAAAATAAATAAATAACTTTAACGCCAAAAACATATACAATGATGGTAAAAAAAAAAAAAAAAAAATTCTTAAAAAGAAAAAAAAATACGAAGAAGGAAAAAAAATGAGGAAGGAGAAGGAAATAGTAATTGATCATTTATATTTTGATCATTAATCAGGGAGTATTGTGGTAACTATTTTTATTTCAATTCAAAATTTTTAAATAAAATGTAAACAAATGCTACTAAAGGAGGTAAGGGAAGCCATATTGTTTAACTATTCATGAATGATTTTGAATGCTTCTTTTGTAGCATAAAGTAGCCTTGTCTTTGGATCACAATACCTACAACATGAAATGACAATTCATTAAGAAGTACAGTGGTAGAGTATATGAAGGAACCATTCATTTCAAAATTACATTTAAAAAAAAAAGAAAAAAAGAGAGTTAACATGATACACATAAAAAATAAAAAGAACTCAAAGAAAGTCAATCATAAACAAAAGAAAAAAAAACAAAGAGGAACTTGCAAAAGATAGAACCTGAAAATTTGTTGGAGTCTCTGACAGTAAATGTCTTTAATCTAAAGAAAAAGAAAGGAGGATGTAGAGCTAAACTAAATGTCTTCAATCTGAAGAAGAATGAAAGATAGAAATTGCAAAGCGTACGTGAATTTGTGGGTTTTAAAGTGTAAGAATTTTAATTTACATATTTATAACCGTTAGTTGAAAACTTGTAAGTGGGTATGATGAGGGTATTTTAAGCATAAAAAATGAGGAATCCAAATAAGGGAAGCCCCTTAAATAGTAGTATAGAAAAACAGTCTTTGATACGTTAAGAGCCTTAGAGGTCTGGTATCAAACCAAAAAAATAAAAATAAAAAATAAAAGATTGGTATCTTTCCTTATGCATTCTATTATTGACATTTTAGTTTTTATGTGTTGTGATTTTCATAGGTTGTGATTTATTTATTTGTTTCAATTTGGTGGTGTGCAGGTGGGAATTTATTGGCAAGAATTTGATACAATTGTTGGTGTATCTCATTTATATGCTAGGCATCTCTCTCTCTCTCTCTCTCTCTCTCTCTCTCTCTCTCTCTCATTTATTCTTTTTAAATTTAAATTTTTTGTTTACTGTCTTATTGCGGCCAAATCTTTTTTTTTTCTTTTTAGATTTTACAATTTCTTATATAATTCTATCAGCCAATTATGGCATGTTGATTTTGTATGTTGGTTTTGTGTATTTTGTAGAAGATTTGCACAGATAAGGTCTTCTGGTAATGGATCAATGTCTTTGCACTCGGTTAAGTAAGGATCAACAATTCAGGTGGATTGATATTCATGTCAATATCTATACCTTATTTTTTGAGTTTTTTTTTTTTCCCTATTTCCTTTTTTTTTTTTTTTTTTTTTAGATTTTAGAATTTCTCATACAATTTTATTAGCAAATTATGGCTCCAAAAAACCAAGATGTCCATGAACAATTTTTTTTTTTTTTGGTAAATTTCAAATTTTCAAAAGAAATTTAACAAATCTTTTACACCCACATTTTCCTTTGTGCTACTTTGTTATACTATTTTCAACAAGAAAGAAACTTAATTCTGAGTTCCTTGATTAGGCCCGTAAACAAGGGATTAAAGTTGCCAAATACAACACACTTGGAGTGGATGCTAATTCAAGTGATCAATTCTATCCAAATAAGGAATGGAATGGTCTATTTCTTCCCAAATTTGAAGCCACTATCTAAAGAACCCGCAACATACATAATGGGTTAGGCTATACAGAAACCCCTTTCTCAAGATTTGTTATCTATAGATTCTATATTCTAATTATAAGGAACATAAATTGTATTCAAGCTTTTTTATTTTTTGGATGAGTTACACAATGTAAAAATATTATTGCTCTATTTCTCTGTTCTATCCAAATTATATAATAATGAAATAACTGCTAAATTTTGTTTTTCAAATAGAATGTAAGAATCTCCATTGGACCAAACTCAAGAACAAGAGTTGAATTATTGCTTTTTAAAACTTTTTTTAAAATGATTTTTTTTAAGAATATTTTAGTTGAAGTTGAGTTTTAATTTTGTATCATATTAATCATGACACTCATACAAAGTTTTTTTTGCTTGAATAGTAAACGCTTTGTAGGCTTTAAAGTAATAAAAAAAAATTACAAATATTTTAGTATTGGATTCAAGATATTTACATTATACATTCAGGTAAGATGTTTAGATTAATGATGCACTAATTTAGTGGTGAATTAAGTTTTGCTTTATAAATCAAGTAAAGGTAGTTAGAGATGAATCTATTCACAAAATTTGTTCTATTTGTATCTTATCATTATCATTACAATTTATATGTTAATGGCAAAAGAAAAAAAATATTAGGAAAAGAAAGTATTGACATTTAAAAAAAAAAAAAAAAAAAACCTTTGAGCATGCGTGAAAAGACTAATATTTACATTGCAGTGCATTTATGTTAGTTGATAAAAGCATTAGTTCAAGAAGCATTTAAATTGAGTAATATTTTTAAAACTAATTTTCTAATGATATGGAAAAATCAAAACAATTGACAATTTTCACATTAGAAGAAACTAGCCCCAGACGTGCTTAGAGACATTTTTTTCCCCCCTAAAGGACAAAACTTTCTATTTATCATAATTCAGGATTGGTGCATTTTTTCCAATCACAAAAATATCTAGGGATGTGATGAGATTTATATGTTTTCAAATGTGTTTATATTTTGTGTTACATCTCACCACACTCTTAGAAATTTTTGTTATTTGAAAATATAACAAACCCTGAATTATAATAAATGAAAATTTTTGTTTTTTTTTTTAACAAAATAGAAAATAATAAGTGCCTAATCAAGAAATTATTTTTTTATCACACCCCCAGGTATTTTGTGATTGAAAAATGTAGTAATCCCAAATTATAACCTTTACCAAACTAGCCTTTGAGCACGCGCATGCTCAGAGACTCTTCTATTTTTTAGGATAAAGATTAATAATTTGCATCAATTATAATTTGGGATTACTAAAATTTTCAATTAGAAAAAAACCTAGGGTTCTAATGAGTATTATGTATTTGTAAGTCAAATAATTTTTTCACCACACCTCTAGGTTTTTTTGTGATTAGAAAATTTAGTAATCCCAAATTATAATGGATGTAAATTATTAACCTTTATTCTAAAAAATAGAAGAGCTTGAGAATGGTTTTTTGCAAGGTTTGATTGATGGTACGATACCTAGAATGCACTGACGCAGCTCCAGAGGAGCCGCACTAGAGTCAGACTTGCCGAGACGCGGCGACGCGGCAGGGACGCTGCTAACTGCGAGTCCGTGCCGCGTCTGGCCGCGTCTAGCCACGTGGCCTCCCCGACTCGGGCCGTATCGGCCGAAACCCGAAATGGCCGGTTCAAGCTGAAACGGCCGAGTCAGGCCGAAATTAAAAAAAAAAAGGTGCGAAACGCACCGTTTGAACTTAACCTAAATGCCTCAGACTCTCACGCTCTCTCATTTCGTCCAAAAGGCTCTCTCTCACTCCGTCCCTCATCTCTCTTCTCTGTGCTCTCCGCCTCCGGCCTCTCCCTCGTTTCGGTGTGCTCCTCAGGTGTGCTGTGCTCTCTCTTCTCTTTGCTTCCCTTTTAGTCTCTGTTTTCTACGATTTCTCTCTTCTCTGTGCTGTGTTTGTGACTTTGTGTGCTTGTTAAAAACCGATTTCGTCCAAACACTCTCTCTTCTCTGTGCTGTGTTTGTGTGCTTGTTTTTCGGTTCTTGTGGGAGTTAAAGGGTTTTGTAGTTGCAGGTTGTAATTTTAATTGTAGATTGGTGACAATGTTTGATGCTTTGTACTGGTATTGTTGCAACGAATAAAACGATGGTGGGATTTGGCCCATTTGGGTCAGTGTGTATTGTTATTCTACTTATAAATTATGTAAAAAACAAGTGCATTTTCTTAATGTGAAAAAGTATTGTTATTCTACTATTGGTCTTAAATTTGGTATATGTTTATATATAATGTGAAAAAGTATGCTTAGCAATATATTAAAATTTAAAAATATAAATAAAAATATTTTTAATAATTTTTTAATTGCCGAGTCCCGCCGCACCCGCACCCACCTTTTTCAAAAATTGCCGAGTCCCGCACCCGCACCCGAGTCCCGAAACGCACCCGTGCTTCCTAGTATGATACACGCGAGTTCACCAACATTGGCCGCATCTATTAGGAGGGTTTTGGGAGGGTTTATAAGCCAGCAGATCACTGAGGGGGTCGAGAAACTTCTTTTTAGGCTTACTGAGCCAGTGATTTTTCGGTCTCTATAGGTAGCTGTTTTCCTTCTTTAGTAAGTTTCTGATTATTGAAGATAGTGTTCATGAATTATATGATCCTGTGATAATATAGTGGAGATGATAGTTAATAGTTTAGCAAATTTGTATGCCATAGTGATTGAATTTGTTTTATTGCATATAATGATAATATTTAGACCTCTTGGCAAATGAAGTCGTTATTTTGATGTAGTCAATGATGTCATTACTTGCCCGCATAGTCTAGGAGACCAGGCAGCAAACATATTTAAAGCATTTCATTAAAAAAGACAGTGTACTACACATTCCTTGTACCTAAATATGGGTCTGATATGTAGTATATTGGGTGCGCTGAATAATTTCACCATGTGAATGACGCTTCCATAATTGCCAGAGAATCTGGTTGGGATTAAATTGGTATCTTGTGTTTGTTGGATTAAGTACCTCAGTAGCAGTTTTGTATTAACTAGTGAATTCCTGGGCCTGGTTGGTCTTTGTGGTCAACAAATCAACAAGATGTTGGTTTAGCAGGGTCTCTACTCACAAATTTATTTGATATCTCAAATCTATCTGATTCATGGGTTGTTTTGAATCAACTTGTGTTTGACCATGCTTTGTTTCTGTTCGACAGCATAACAACATAAAAACCTAAATCTAGAAGACGGCTTTGTATGATGTCAGCTTCAGCTTGTAAGAGACCTTTGCTTACATATCTACAAAAGAAAATATTGGAAACAAAAGTTGTATGGTAAAATTACCAAGAGTTGGGTGACAGGTTACTGCTATGAGATTTCCAATTCTCTACAACCTTGTAAGCATCTAACCAGAGGGGACTTCAGGCCAATAAATTTTGACTTCATTTATTAACAAGTTTTGACTTCAATGAATCTCTCTTAAAAAAAAAAAAAAAAAAAAAAAGAATCTCTGACCCATGTTGCTCATACAGGGATCATCTTTAAGCCAGCAGCAATTGGGAGGCCCAAAAATCCAATGAAGACACTAAGGAACCACTGTGCAAAAGTGAGAGGCGTTGTGTTTGCAAACGTTCCCAGGAACTCAATTATTATGATTTGGAAGATTACAGTGCAACTGAGGACGGCCACGAAAACATAGTTATTCAGTATGCCTTTGAGAGCATCTATTTCCTCCATCTCACGTGAGCTTACTTCATTAAAAATCTGTAAGGATCAATCAAATCAAATCAAATCACTTTGTTGTAAGCTAATTAATATATCTTATAACTAAGAAATAGAAAATACTTCAATGTTCACTAATCTTTGTGACTCGGTGAATTACTAGAGTAAATTTAGAGAAATGCACGTGTTTAAGCAAAAAGTTGCAACAATAAATTTAAATCCTCTGCAAAGTAAGCAAACTAAGGAACTCTATGCAAAAAGAGGAGTACCAGTGATTAGTGTCTTGAACTAAATTGCACAGGACGTGTGGAAAACTTGTCAACTCCATTTGATAAAGTGGAAAAGAGAAGTGTGGTGATCAGTTTTTCAGAACCTGAATCTATTTTAGCAATCTATATGACACCCTATTTAGGTCACTTTGCTATCATAGGAAATGGAGCAAAAACTCTTGGTTTTAGGCTTCAAAAGATAACATCATTTCCCATTAACATAGATCAATTTATACTAATTAAACAGGGTTTATGACAAATCATTGTTGTAGATCTTTCAGAAAAAGTTACCTGGCAAAAGACAAATGAATTGAAAATAAGTGTGTTCAGGATCATATCAGAATCTGGGCCTTCAAGATGGAATATCACTTTTCCTCTTGACTGAAGCAACCAAATTACCACAAACTGATATAAAGATTGCCCTGAGATATTCCTCCACATGACATTACTGATAAAGTTCCCTTTCCTTCCAACTGGTGCACGCTTCATCAGGTCATCATTTGGAGGCTCAGTTGCAAGTGCAAGTGCTCCCAATGTATCCATGATCATGTTGACCCATAATAGCTGAACAGCTGTGAGGGGTGCAGTTCCTGAATGCACAATTTTATGCAAAGGTATTAGCAGAAATGAGAAAATGGTTCTTTTGACATAAAATGAAGGCGAGTTCCAAATGAAAACAATAGCATGTGGGCTTCTCTAACCTGTTAGACAAGTTGAAGAGAAGTTAACAATCAATGCAACCACATTAACAGTCAGCTGGAACTGTACAAATTTTTGAATATTTATGTAAACTGAACGTCCCATTTGGCCACTGTCACAATTGTGGAGAAATTATCATCCAGAATTATCACATCAACACTCTCTTTAGCCACCTGAATTTAGTAAAGATTAGTTGAATTGTTCTCAATGTGTGCCTATGTTTTCACATTGTTATATACTCACCTCGGTTCCAGCAATGCCCATTACTAGTCCAATACCTGCTTCATGAAGTGCAGGGGCATCATTTGTTCCAGCACCAGTTACAGCAACAACCTGACATAATGAGGCACGCAAGTGCTTCACTAGAGTATGCTTGTCCAGAGGTGAAGATCGAGCCATCACCAATAAATAAAGTCAAACGTTATTGTTACTAATTAGAAAAAAAAAACCGTGATTCTCAACAAACAAAAAAAAGAAAAAAAAACCGTACTTATTACCGAGTGATCCAATCAATTTGCAGATGCTCCATAAATACAAATGAAGAAATCACCTGAAGTTTAGGAATTAGTTTGAGCATTTCCTTCTCACTTTTCTCCTGGAATTCTGGACCTTCAATGGCTATACCATCATCTATGAGAATCCCGCACTCCCTAGCTATAGCATTTATTAATATCATCTCCTGTAACTATTCATACTCCCTAGCCAGAGCATTTGCAGTATTAATATCGTCTCCTGTAACCATTCATACGGTGATTCCAGCTGAACGGCGATCTGCTACAGACTCTTTAACATCAGGACATACAGTGTCTTTCATACCTACTACTCCTATAAAAGTATACCCCAACCTGGGATGGGATTCTTTGTAGAGAACCCATTTTCTAATTCCATATAAGCAAGATCGAGAGTTTGTAGTGTCTCATTAGCAAATTGATTAACTGTATTATTAAGATAATTAATGGATGCTTCATCAAGGGGAACAGTGTTACCATTTTTAGTGATCACTTTATCACAGGTGGCCAATATTATCTCTGGATCACCTTACAATGGGCTTGTAAACCACCTTTGGGTAACGTCAGTAATACCCTCATCCGTTTATTCATAGAATTGAACGGCTCAACTTTAAGAAGTTTAGATACTTGTCTCTGAGCATGAAAATTCCCACCAAGTGACAAGCCAAAGTTCAACAAAGCAGTGTCAGGGGGTGTTCCCGGTATCTCAGATTTGCCATTTTTGTTTACAACCTCGCCCTCTGTATTATTAAATATTAACTAGTCGCTAACCCGTGCGATGCACGGGACAGTTAAATATATAAATTACAAATATTTATTTTGCTTGAAGGTTCTTTGATTTTAAAATGGATAAAATGACTATTTCTTTTTTTATAAACAACAATCTTTATTGAAATGCATCCAAGTACACATGGAATATCAAACAAAGGAGTAACTACACTAAAAATACATTTGTATAAAGGAATCTACATGTTTGGAAGCTCTAATTGTACATGCCTGGAAATGTTTTCAGATTGTTGGAAAAATAACAATATTTTGAATTTGCTCAATAGAGACACTTTTTTTTTTTTTTTTTGTGTGTGTGTGAATAGAATTATAGTGTAGACTTTATTAATAGTATTATCATTAAGTAACAGGTACATCACTGTCTATGAGACTCATAATACATAGAAGGGACTCCTCTAGCCAATATATTACATCAATATAGTTCTTTGCTTCATATGCTACTTCGAGGAAGACAATAAGTCGGATAAGAGAAACATATATTCTTGAATCTTGATAGAAGACTCAAGCCCGCTACTATCATTAAGGATCTAGGCAATCTGCAAATTAGTGGTCCAACTGACTTGAGTTCATCTATTAGATTTTTTGACTATACACTCTACTTCAACTTTTTGAAGCCCCAAATTCACAAAGCACTACACTTTGTAATCTTATAGCCTGCACTTCAATATGGTCATTCCCTACTTCTAATTTTACACACGTTGCTCATATACATTGGCTTGCACTATCACGAACAGCTACCCCTAATCCATACAATCTATTGTTATGTGGTCCATACAAATATTCTACAAAAAAGTACAGCAAGCTCATATGACATCAAGTGCACCCAATCAAATAATTCAGCAATTTAGACCCAACAAATGGCAATCCAAAGCCTTACATTTGGGAGGGGAAAAAAATGACAATAATAAAATGTAGGACCAAACATATTTTATCAAACATGTAAAGATGACACAAACTCAACAAACACACAGTAAAGTCAATGCTCATTACACATTACACAAACACAATCTTTAGATAAATGCTAAGACAGATGATCTATCTTTTTTTTCTTTTTTCTTTTTTTGGCTAATAGACTTATCCTAACCTTTTATGGTAGTTTAATTCATAATAGAATATCAAATGGAATTCAAGATGATCAGTGTTAGATTGCTATAATGAAAATAATACCAAGTATTTAATGAAAATAGAATATAGCTTGTTGTTTCGTGCTTTATGATGCCAATAACAATAGGCCTTAAAATTTGATATTCTAGACCAAACTTAGTAGTTGTAAAGTATCAAGCTTTTTTTTTTTTTTTTCTCACAGTTCTCATTTCTTAAGTCCATTTGTTAGTGCAGAATTACTACTTGAATACCCAATTCCAAATTTTTAGCACAAATTGATTAACTTTGTTGATCCTATTTCCAGTACAATTCACTCTTCAAATTATGCAATCTGCTAACACCTTCAAGATTAATTTATTTTTAGAAAATCCAAAACTTAAAATGCATAAAGAAAAACCAAACATTAAAGAAAAATACTTCAAAAAGCAACTAAAAGTTAAAGGCTAGTGAGTAAAACAGACTTCTCAATCTAATGGGTTTGAGTTTCCTTTTTAAATATCCTTGACACAACGAATTCTCTATTGATAATGCAATAGGCTCTTACAATAAAACAAAGGCCAAAACCGAAATATTAGATTGTGTTCAATCATAGAAATATTATGGCCTTTTGCTATGTTGTTTTTTGGTATCAACCAAACAAAGCATGCTTTCTCATATTGTAGGCTGCAATCATAGTCTTTGCAAATTATATGACAGGAGGCTATGTAATCTGTAATTTCTTTTGCACTTATTGAGATAGCTTACCAATATGTTATTAAAATAAATAAATAAATAAATAGGCATCCAAAGAAGGTTATAATTGAAGGGATAAGAAGATGAACTGAGGGTGAGAGACTCAAAGCAAGACAACATAAAGAAACTTTTGCAAAGCTTTGGTAAACATCTTTGGGCTGAAATGATTGCTGGAGAAGACACATCTAGGCTCCAAAATCCATACCAACCACACATAGTTTCAACTTATAGTAGATTTTATAACCAAATGGGATAACTTGCACACAAAAAAAGCATCTTGTTCTACATATTAAACTTTCAAAACAAAATAATATAACAATATAAAAGTATGGTTCAATATCAATGGTTTGAGATTAAATTTAACCTCCTTGGGGGGCTAACAAACAAAAATTTAAATAAAGGAAACTACAGCTACAACTCCTTTTTAATATATATATATATATATATATATATATATATATATACATTCCAGTACCACTCATTCATTGAGGAATTTTATCAATCATATTTGTAGGGACCAAGTTTGAAGGAGTGGACCCAAGCCCAGTTTCCCCGCAATGAATTTATAGAGTATGGGCTCAAGAGCTAGGCCTTAATGAGGAATGCAACGGCCATGCATGGTTGTACGTGGATTATAGTAGGTTAGACGTGGGTCGGATTGCCTAATGGGTCTCCTCGGACGGGATTATGGAGATTGAAGTTGTTCTTATTTCTTTCAAGTAGGGTTACAATGGTTGAGAGAAAAATACTCTACTACAGTGTTATCTCTTCCTCTGGTTTCTTTTCCCGTCCCCTTCACATGAGGAACTTTTTACATTATATACTCCTCTCTCCGTTGATCCTAGCCCTACACTTGTCGAT
Source organism: Quercus aquifolioides (assembly GCA_019022515.1). NCBI lineage: Eukaryota > Viridiplantae > Streptophyta > Magnoliopsida > Fagales > Fagaceae > Quercus > Quercus aquifolioides. The sequence goes on along the minus strand of CM032334.1, from coordinate 42,263,998 downwards.
CAGCCCGGTTTCTACTTGACAGCCTGTCCCATCAGTCGCATTCCCATACCTGCAGTGGGTTGCAGCGCCCCATGCGGCATTGTTCAGAGGTCCTATCCTCATTAATGCGGCCAGGGCGTTAGTTGAGGGCATTTAATGTGGAGGTGACAGTTTACCTGGGACTTGTTCCTCCACCATGCTTCAATGTCCGGTGCTTGGTTTTTGCCATTTGCTCCTTGGACGCTTAGGGAGGCTCCCCCTAAAGGTGTGTTGTTTGCCCACTCTCTGACCTCGGTCTCCCGAGGATGTAACCATCCTCGGCAATGCTACCTGGGCCCTGGGCTCTAAGCTTTCGTCCTCGGACCTCGGACATTGGAATGGGCCTGGTTTGGAATGGGCCGGGGTTGCTGACTTATTCTGGCCCCACAATAGCCCCTCAAAATCTTGCTGTCCGCATCCTCGGGTGGAGAGGAGGATTTTGATATCCTCAGACCTGCTTCGTGTCCAATCGAGTCTTGTCCCTCGTCAGCGTTGGAGCCTTTTCAACTGCCCAAGGTGCGTTACTGGCGCTTCAATGCGCGTAACGTGTCCTGCATTAAATTTGGGCGGCTTTATGCTTCCCACATTCAATGGGCAGATGACAATCTAACGGTGGAGATGCGTCTGGCACTTATGGGCGGGAAAACTCGCGCAACTCTTCTTTCTAGGGTATAAGTACCCATTAGAACCACTTCCTCACTTTTCATTTGCAATCAAGAGCTCCTGCGCCTCTATTCTGAGTCCAGCCAAACTTCCACCTCCATCTTCAGCACAAAAAGCCAGTCCGAGGAGCTCCTCCTCATTTCTGTAAGTCTCTCTGAGCTTTTTCCCTCTCTACTCGTCCTTCTCTTTCATTCGTTCATCTTTTAGTTCGCTTAGGCGTCATTTGGGATGGGTAGACTTAAGAAGTTTGTTGGCACTGAGGAGGCGATGGAGAAATTCATCGCCGATTACAAGATACCGGCCAACGTGGGCTTAAGGTATTGTGAGGAGGGGGAGTGGTACGTCAAGAAGCGAGAGGGCGAAGTGGTGATTCCTGTCATCGCTTTCCTTGAAGGGGGGATGAGGATCCCCATGGGGCCAGTGATGAGGGGTTACCTCACCTACTTTCGGTTGACCCCTACCCAATGCGCCTCCAACATGTTCAGAATTCTGGGCAGTGTGGACGCCCTTAATGAAAAGATGGGTCTGAGGCTGACCCATCACGATGTCAACTACTGTTACAATCTTCAACATTTGAAGAACAAATCCTACTACATGAGGACGAGGGACGACAGGGTCCGGCTTATCCAGTGCCTCCCCGAGTCCAACAAGGGGATGAATGAGGATTTTCTCATCATGTCTGGAGCGTGGCACGATGGCCTTCATTGTCCGATGACGGAGGGAGCACCAGGTGGGACAGTGGGAATAGGAGGGGATCTATAGATTCTAACTTTTTTCCCTGCGTTATTTCTTCTTGTACTGTTTGGTTTCTAACCACGGATGTGTTTTCTCTTTGCAGATCCGCACTCCTTTGCGCGCCATTTCAGCTTGATCAATAGGGAGGATTTGCAGAAGGTGCTGAGGTCTGCGGAATTTGAGAACGAAGCAGACCACCAAGTCAGAGATGCGCACAAGATTTTGGGGTACACTCCGCTCCAGAAGTCGTTTGCGGCGCCAAAGTACGTGATCAGAGCCAAGGATCCTTGGCTGCAGAAAATAAAAGTGACCGAGGGCGGTTTTGAGTTTCCCGAGGATCCCTCCACTTCCGAAGGTGTCACAGTAGCAGTTCCTTCGTCTTCCCATACATTCCCAGAGGCCGCGGAAGAGGACCTAGAGAGGGAAGAGGACGCGGCAGATTGTGGTTTCGCCGAGGACGATTTCAGCGTTTTCGAGCAACTGCATCAGTCCGAGGACCTTTCTGGGGACTTGGGTGATCCTCGTCTATCCGAGGCAGACTTCCTAGCGTCAGCGACATCTTCTCGGCTTGAGATGGGCTACAAGAAGAAGAACCAACCCAGTCTGGCCGACCTACTAGAAGGGCAGCCGAGGAAGTCCAAGCCGAAGGTTCCTCCTCCTCCTCCAAAGACTCGCCCAACTCAGACCAGGTCGGTCTCGGCCCAATCTAGGCTTCCTCTTGCTCCGCCTCAGTCGAGTTCGCCGTCCGGGCACGAGCATGCCGATCCTAAGCCGAAGAAGGATAAGGGCAAGAGGATTGCCGAGGACAAATCTGGGTCCCCGCGGGAGGGGGATGGCAATCGTCGGCCATCGAAGCAACTGAGGATAGGCTCCTCAACGCAGGAAAAACAGGTCGCACCTGCGCCCGAGGTCCAAGCATGGCTCCCCGCCCCAATGCTCCGTGGGGCTCCCCTGAGGGATGACTCTTCCCTCAGGGACTTTAAGGAAGGCGAAGGCGCGTTTGTGGCCGACGCTGTAGAGAGATGTCTGCTCCTTCCTGCGGACATGGCGGAGTTGGGGACTATGAGGAGTAGGGACGTCTTCCTCAGCCTCAAGCGTTACTTGGGGATGGTAAGGCCCTTAACAATTGTGCTTTCTGCCTTCTTTTCCTTTGAGCTCGGCTAATCACCACGTATTTGTTTCGTTTGGCAGGCTGTGCAAGCGACTTTCAGGCTGGAGGAGGCGACCAATAGCCATGGAAAGGCCATGGACTTAGAGCGCGATAAGCGCTTGGAGGTTACTCGGGCCCTCAAGACGTCCGAGGAGGACCTTGCCAAGGCCAGGGAGGAGCTGAAGCAAATGACTCAGGCTAGGGCCAGTGCGATGTCAGGCCTTGAGGGTGCCCAAAGGCAAGCTGAGACTCAGACGAAACGCCTGGGCGAGGCAGAGAAGCTGCTGAAGCTTGCCGAGGAGCAGATAGTAGGCTTGACAAAGAAGGTGGCCGATGCTGAAGAGGCCAAGAGGGTGGCCGAGTGGGCCAAGGGCGAGGCCGAGAGGGCCAAGCTTGAGGCCGAGCAGGGCAGGGCGGAAGCCTTGGCCACCAAGCAGGAAGCTGAGGAGGCAGCCTACACTGCCGGGGCAGCTGAGACAGCAGCTGCCTACAAATCCCAAGTCCCTGGGGTATGTAGGCGCTACTGCTCTGAGACTTGGAGTGAGGCCCTCAAGCAGGCTGGGGTGGAGGCCTCTTCTGCCTTGTGGAAGGAGGAGAATGTGTACTACCCTCCTGTTATCCGCGAGGCTGCTCCAGATGGCTTAGAGGCCGAGGAGGCTGCTGCGGAAGATGCTGCTAACCCGGGCGAGAGGGCCTCGGATGCTGGGGCTACTGACGACCAGTCCAAGGGAGTACTCCCTCCTTGGCGGTTGAACCGAGTGATGGCTCCAACGACGATGCACCTCAGCAGGCTGCAAAGCCCTCCCTCGACGCCCAGGTTTCTCCAGCCGAGGGGGCAGCTATTCCTGCCGTGCCTCTGCAGGCCATCCCCCTTAGTCAGGGCTCGGAGGACCCTGAGGCAGCTGCGGGCCAGCCACCCACCGAAGCGGGCAACTAGGCTCCTTGGTGCTTCTGCCTGCTGCACTTCATTTTTGCATCTTTTTCTTCCTTTTTGCTTTACTTGTAATGTAACTCTGTTGGTGTAATTCCCTTGAATTTAATGAAATGAGAACATTATTTCCTCTTCTGTTTGTTGTGGCTGTTTGTCTACTTGAACATTATCTGCTTTTTCTTTACTTGCATGACTTTATCTTCAATTGCCCCTCGGCCAATCGCGACATCAATTATTATGATGGGGGTCCCCTTGGAGTAGTTGGCCTCCTCGTAGGCCTGAGTCCGTGGACCATGCAGTGCCCTGGTTCCGTCTAACGCTTAGTGTTTCGAAGTAGTTAGTTTCCCCATAGGCCTGAGTCCGAGGACCATGCAGTGTCTTGGTTCTGTCTAACGCTTAGCGTCTCGAAGTAGTTAGTTTCCCCATAGGTCTGAGTCCGAGGACCGTGCAGTGCCTTGGTTCTGTCTAACACTTAGCGTTTTGAAGTAGTTAGTTTCCCCATAGACCTGAGTCCGAGGACCCTGCAGTGCCTTGGTTCTGTCTAACACTTAGCGTTTTGAAGTGGTTAGTTTCCCCATAGGCCTGAGTCCGAGGACCATGCAGTGCCTTGGTTCTGTCTAACACTTAGCGCTTTGAAGTCGTTAGTTTCCCCATAGGCCTGAGTCCGAGGACCATGCAGTGCCTTGGTTCTGTCTAACACTTAGCGTTTTGAAGTCGTTAGTTTCCCCATAGGCCTGAGTCCGAGGACCATGCAGTGCCTTGGTTCTGTCTAACACTTAGCCTTTTGAAGTCGTTAGTTTCCCCATAGGCCTGAGTCCGAGGACCATGCAGTGCCTTGGTTCTGTCTAACACTTAGCTTTTTGAAGTAGTTAGTTTCCCCATAGGCCTGAGTCCGAGGACCATGCAGTGCCTTGGTTCTGTCTAACACTTAGCTTTTTGAAGTAGTTAGTTTCCCCATAGGCCTGAGTCCGAGGACCATGCAGTGCCTTGGTTCTGTCTAACACTTAGCTTTTTGAAGTAGTTAGTTTCCCCATAGGCCTGAGTCCGAGGACCATGCAGTGCCTTGGTTCTGTCTAACACTTAGTCTTTTGAAGTAGCTAGTTTCCCCATAGGCCTGAGTCCGAGGACCATGCAGTGCCTTGGTTCTGTCTAACACTTAGCTTTTTGAAGTAGTTAGTTTCCCCATAGGCCTGAGTCCGAGGACCATGCAGTGCCTTGGTTCTGTCTAACACTTAGTGTTGCCGTCCGGACATGTGGTCCTAAGTTGAAACAGGTTAGGAATCGGAATTCAAAAAGAAAGACTGCTTCATTAATAATAATACATTTTCAGGTTATTTATATTCCAGGGGCGAGGTACAGGTTTTTCGTCTAGATCTTCTAAATAGTATGCGCCTATTCCTGCTACAAAGGTAATTCGGTAGGGGCCCTCCCAGTTGGGTCCTAGCTTTCCCCAGGATGGGTTCTTGGCGGCCCCGACGACTTTTCTCAGCACCAGGTCCCCCGGTGCTAGCGGCCTGAGTTCCACGTTGGTGTCATACCCTCGCTTGAGCTTTTGCTGGTAATAGGCCAGCTGGATCATTGCTCGTTCCCTTCGTTCGTCCACCAAGTCCAGGCTCTCCCCCAGCAGTTCATCGTTGCTGCTGGGAGCGAAAGAGCTTGTTCGCAGCGTCCGGAAATTCATCTCCAGGGGGATCACCGCCTCGGCACCATAAGTCATGGCAAAAGGTGTTTCCCCTGTTGACCGCCGAGGAGTAGTCCGGTATGTCCATAAGACGTGGGGCAGCTCCTCAACCCATCTTCCCTTGGCGTCGTCCAGCCTCTTCTTGAGCCCGTTGACGATAACCTTGTTGACGGCCTCTGCCTGTCCGTTTCCCTGAGGGTAGGCGGGCGTCGAATATCTGTTAGTGATCCCAAGTTCACAGCAGTATCTCCTGAAGGCCTTGCTGTCGAATTGGAGCCCATTATCCGAGACGAGGGTGTGAGGGACCCCAAATCGCGTAACTATGTTCCTCCAGAGGAATTTCTTCACGTCTATATCCCTAATGTTGGCTAGTGGTTCGGCCTCGACCCACTTCGTGAAGTAGTCTGTGGCCACCAGCAGATACCTCTTGTTCCCTGGCGCTTTCGGGAAGGGTCCCACGATGTCTAAGCCCCATTGGGCGAATGGCCATGGACTGGACAAGGGGTTGAGGACCCCTCCTGGCTGATGGATGTTCGGGGCGAACCTTTCGCATTGGTCACACTTCTTGACATATTCCTGGGCCTCCTGCTGCATTCCCGGCCACCAGTATCCCTGGGTGACGGCTCGGTGAGCTAGGGACCTCCCCCCTGTGTGGCTTCCACAAATTCCTTCGTGCAGTTCCTCGAGCAAGGATTCTGCCGCTTCGGGGTGGACACATAGAAGGTATGGCCCGGAGTAGGAACGCCTGTACAGCTTGTGATCCTCGGACAACCAGAACCGAGGAGCTTTCCTTCTTATCTTTTCTGCCTCTGATCTCTCCTCGGGCAGGACGTCATCTTTGAGGAATCTCACTATGGGGTCCATCCAGCTGGGACCTATCATAACCTGATGGATGGGGACCACCCCCTTTGGCTCTTCGCTTGCCCTTTCCAAGTGCTCCACAAGTATGATCCGAGGCAGAGCCTCTGCCGAGGAGGTTGCGAGCGTGGCCAGTGAATCAGCATGACTGTTCCCACTCCTAGGAATATGGGACAGGCTGAAGAGGCCGAACTCCAGTTGCAAGCGCTTGGCTTGGCTCAGGTAATCTTGCATTCTTGAATCTCTGGCCTCCATCTCCCCCTTTACCTGTCCTACCACCAACCTGGAGTCCGAGAACATCTCTATCGCCTTTCCTCCTAACCGTTGCACCATGATCATCCCTTGCAGCAATGCCTCATACTCGGCCTCATTATTTGTGGCCAAGAATCCGAGCCTCAGGGACTTCTCGATGACATGATCCTCAGGGGATACTATTACTAGCCCCACTCCAGACCCCCTCTGATTCGCCGCGCCATCAACATATACTTTCCAGTATGGCGACGCCGGAGTGGAGATTGCCCCAACGGATTTTTCTTCCGAGCTCTTATCCTCGGCTGTCACCTCTACGACTGGCTCGGCGAACTCGGCCGTCAAATCTGCCAGGACCTGGCCCTTTATGGAAGTCCGAGGCATGTACTTGACGTCAAAAGCCCCCAGAATTGTGTTCCACTTCGCGACCCTGCCTGTATAGTCGGCGGCCCGGAGTACAGCCTTCAAGGGCAGTTGGGTTAGGACAACCACCGTGTGAGCTTGAAAGTAATGGGGGAGCTTTCTGGTGGCGTGGACCACCGCCAGTATGGCTTTTTCCAGGGGTAGGTATCTGATCTCTGCTTCGTGCAGCGACTTGCTGACGTAGTAAACTGGCTTTTGGACGCCATTGTCTTCCCATATCAGTACTAAGCTCACTGCGTGGGGTGCCACCGCCAGGTAGGCATATAGGACCTCGTCGGGCTCAGGATTGGACATGATAGGCGGCCGGGATAGATACTCCTTGAGTTGCTGGAAAGCTGTGGCACAATCCTCGGTCCACTCATATCCCTTCCATTTGTTGAGCAGGAGATAGAAGGGCCTGCATCTGTCGGCCGACCTGGAGATGAATCGGTTCAGCGCTGCGATCATCCTAGTAAGCTTTTGGATCTCCTTGGGGTTCTGCGGAGGCTTCAAATTGTGAATGGCCTTGATCTGGTCAGGATTGACTTCGATCCCACGGTGGGTGATCATGTACCCCAAGAACTTGCCAGAGCCTACGCCGAACGAGCACTTTGAGGCATTAAGGCGGAGCTTGTGCTCTCTCAGGACGTCAAAAGTGCGGCCGAGGTCCTTCAAGTGCTCGGACTCCAGCTTGCTCTTCACCACCATATCGTCCACATAGACCTCGATGCTCTTGCCCAACATCGGCTCAAACATCCTCGTCATCATCCTCTGGTAGGTGGATCCGGCGGCGCCACCTGGGTCTTTAATTGCTACAAATTTTCCTCGGCTGCTGCCGAGGACTGTGCATCGATCCGATGGGATATGGCAGCCACTGTGCAATGCCTAGCCGTGGATTAGCAACCTCGGATCTCCAAAACGTAGTCCCCTGACAGGAATTTCACCTTCTGGTGCAAGGTGGAGGCTACGCCATCCAGGGCGTGTAGCCAGGGCCTCCCTACGATGGCTGTGTAGGGAGAGTATGTGTCCACCACTATGAAGTTCGCCTCCACCACCACTGGGCCTGTCTGTACGGGCAGTCTGATCATGCCCTTTGGGATGACGAGCTTCCCGTCGAAGCTCATTAGGGGGGAGCTATAAGGTGTGAGGTCTTCCTGCTTTAGCCCCAGCCCCTTGTAGAGGTCTGGGCACATAACCTCGGCTGCGCTGCCACCGTCCACCATCACCCTTTTCACATCATAGCCCCCTATTCTGAGGGTGACGATTAGGGCGTCCTCGTGTGGTTGGATGGTCCCAATCTTGTCCTCCTCCGAGAAACTCAGGGCTGGGGGAGGATTCTTTCTTGACCTCTTTGGCCCCGTCCGAGGGTCCTCGGCGGGCGGTTGGGCCACGAACGACACTCGCAAAAGGGGTGTGCCTGTCCTTCCTGGCGCGGCCAGGATCATATTGATTGTCCCGGCGGGCTGCCCCATGGCGGCGTCCCTCCGAGGCTCTTGGTACGTTTGGCCCTGACGATTGTCGGGGTTGAGCAGCAGGTGCTTCAGCTTTCCTTCCCGGACCAGCTGGTCCAGGTAGTTCCGGAGGTTCCTGCAGTCCTCCGTGGTATACCCGTGGTCCTGGTGGTATTGGCAGTAGCGGTTCTGATTGCGCCTCTCTGGTTCCCCAGCCATCTTGTTCGGCCACCTGAAATACGGTTCGTCCTTTATTCTTTCCAGCACCCTATGCACGGGTTCTCGGAACACGGCGTTGACGATTTGAGCTTTGGTCGCTCCAGATTCTCCTCCGAAATCCCTCCTCGGTCGGGCGTTGTTATATCGGTCCGACCTGAAATCTCTTCTCTCTTGAGGGACGACCTTATCCTTCCCCTTGCCTTGCAGCATATCTTCTTCCACCCGCTTGTACTTGTCAATCCGATCCATCAGTCGCCGCACGCTGGTGGCGGGCTTCCCGGCCAGGGACTCCCTCAGGCCGTGCCCCATTGGTAGCCCATTCTGGAATGTACTGATGGCGACGGCGTCATACTCGCCGTCCAGCTCATTGTAGATCTCCCAGTACTTGTCCGAGTAGGCTTTGAGGGTCTCCCCTTCGCGCATGGATAGGGACAGCAGCGCACACATGGGCCGAGGAGGCCTGCTGTTCGTGACAAAGCGGGAGCCAAAGGCCTGGGTCAGCTGTCTGTACGAGTCTATGGAATTTGTCCTTAGACCGTTGAACCACCTTATCGCCACGGGCCCCAAGCTGGATGGGAAGACTTTGCACATCAGCGCCTCATTCTTAGAGTGGACGGCCATCCTCTGGTTGAACTGGCTCACATGCTCCACGGGGTCCGTTTTGCCGTTGTAAGCAATGAAGGTTGGCTGCTGGAACCGCCGAGGAAGCTCCGCCTCCTCTATACGACGCGTGAAGGGCGACCTGGAGAGCTGGTCCAGCGCCCTGCTCATGGCGTCACCTCCCAAGCCCCTGGGGGTTGGGTTGGCACGTCTACGCCTCTGGTAGCGCTCCTCCTCGTGGGAGAAAGTCTCGCTGGGGGGCGTCCTCGACCTTTGCCTGTATTCCTCGTCACTCTCGTCGTCAGAGGGCAGGTCAGGGCTGGGTTCGGCCCGTCTTCGCTGCGCACGGCGCAGTTTCCTCTTCAGATCATCTATCTCGTGCTGCATGGCCACCTTACCATCCTCTCTCTGAGGAGCGTGGCTATGGGCCTCTTCTGATCGCGTGGCCTGGCCATCATCGCGTTTCTGGGGAACGTGCCCATCCCCCTGGCTCTCGCTCGCCGTTGGAGTGTGCACACTTCCTTCTCGAAATCTTCTGTTGTCGTTCTGACCGCCCCCGGGGTCGCCATAGTTACCCTGATGCCTTGACTTCGCCGGTTCGAGTCGATTCGGAGTTGCTTGATGAGGGCCCGATCCTACCATGCTTGACTGTTGTCCTCACTAACGCACAAGTTCTCCCCACAGACGGCGCCAATTGTAGGGACCAGGTTTGAGGGAGTGGACCCAAGCCCAGTTTCCCCGCAATGAATTTATAGAGTATGGGCTCAAGAGCTAGGCCTCAATGAGGAATGCAACGGCCATGCATGGTTGTACGTGGATTATGGTAGATTAGACGTGGGTCGGATTGCCTAATGGGTCTCCTCGGACGGGATTGTGGAGATTGAAGTTGTTCTTATTTCTTTCAAGTGGGGTTACAATGGTTGAGAGAAAAATACTCTACTATAGTGTTCTCTCTTCCTCTGGTTCTTTTCCCCGCCCCCTTCACATGAGGGACTTTTTACATTATATACTCCTATCCCCGTTGATCCTAGCCCTACACTTGTCAATCAGCCCAGTTTCTACTTGACAGCCTGTCCCATCAGCCGCATTCCCATACCTCCAGTGGGTTGCAGCGCCCCATGCGGCATTGTTCAGAGGTCCTATCCTCATTAATGCGGTCAGGGCGTTAGTTGAGGGCATTTAATGTGGAGGTGACAGTTCGCCTGGGACTTGTTTCTCCACCATGCTTCAATGTCCGGTGCTTGGTTCTTGCCATTTGCTCCTTGGACGCTTAGGGAGGCTCCCCCTAAAGGTGTGTTGTTTGCCCACTCTCTGACCTCGGTCTCCCGAGGATGTAACCATCCTCGGCAATGATACCTGGGCCCTGGGCTCTAAGCTTTCGTCCTCGGACCCCGGACATTGGAGGCGTCCTCGGCGTGGGCTTCTGGGCCTGGTTTGGAATGGGCCGGGGTTGCTGACTTATTCTGGCCCCACAATATTATACACAAACCCTCCCCCCAAAAAAATTCATGACCATTGCTAATATCAATGCAATAAACTCTAACATGAAAGAGTTGGGAAAACCCATCAAAACCACACCAAAAAAAAAAAAAAAGCCCACACTCCTTTCACACCCAACAGAAGGTGGAAACCTTTTATTACCTTGAGCAAGAAATTTAGAGTGACAGAAAGGTAATATGGAATACCGCTAGTTGCTCCAATCTCCTTACAAGTCACAACTATCCTCACTAATCATTGCCACCAACAATGGCCAAGTTGCTCTCTAAGAAGCTTTCATGTGCACCAACCCAACCATTAAATCACGATGAAAGTTGTCAATACCACCTACAAATCAAAAAATCTCAAATTATGCTACCAAAAATATTTAGCTTTTCTCTACGGCCAAACACAACAATAAAAATGAAAAAAGGAAAAAGAAAACATGCTGAAAGAAAGAAAGGGGAACTTATTGGAGGCAAATTGAAATCTGAAAAACGAACAAACAATTTAACAAATTCTTAGGTGTAGATTAGAGTCTTATAGTCCAAATTGACTTTTGAAACCAACAATACTCAAACTAAAAGCAATTTGAAAATAAACAAATTAGTAAAACTAAATAAAAATTAAAATGATTCACAAATACATGATCCGATTTTTTCGGAGAGAGAAGAAAAGAGTGACCTTCTTGAAGGAGTCGGTGTTTTGGGCTAAAGTTGTAACCGGGGAAAAGAGTAAAAAAGGCCAACAGAACATCACTTAAGAATTTTATCGAACATTTTGTGTACATGTAAAAGAAGCAACACTTAATGAATCACTAAAAAAAAATGTAACAACAAAACGTCCTAAACAGGTATGTATTATGTGGTTTTACACTCACAACTTAGTAATTCCAAATTTGCAATATCCGATCAAAGTTTCTTGGACAATATTCAAGTGCAAATTAATATTATAATAATGTGTTAAGAGAGCAATAAATTGGAATTACTAAGCAAACAAAGTCCAAAAAGAAAATTTTAAAAAGAAAAGAGATGTACATATCAGAATCTGTGCTGGGACGACTACTTGCTGCAAGCTTTCGTGAGAAGAGACTTCCGTTTCCTGAAAACCAAAAAAGAAAGATATATCTGAAATGAAGAAAACAAAAAACAAATTAGAAGTAGAAAGTAAAATGAAAATAAAAATCAAATTGCAGATTTTGGTTTACGGATGGTTCTAGGGCTTTTATGCTTTGAACTAACTTCTATCAGTATTTATATATTGTGAGGAGAGAAAGGCAGGAAGGAAGACAAAGAGGCTGCCGTTAGAAGGGAGAGAGGTTGGCGTGAAGTAAATGTGAAACCGTAGAGCAGAAAGTGAGGAAGGGGAAGGAATGTGAAACAAAACGTGGGGAGAGAGGAGCTTTAAACCGTGCAACAAAAGGAATTTAAAAACAGAAGGTTGAAAGTTGAAACCGTGAAAACAAAAGGTTTTAGAAAGGGTTCAGTTGAAAAGGCTTTAGGTTTGGCCTTTATGGTGGAATTAAATTTATAAAAAGTGGGCTTTATGGTGAAGATAGGGTTAGGATTGATTTTATATTTATTAGTATTTTAAATTTTAAAATTCATAAAAATTATTTTAAAATTGTAGAACAAATTCAGAAAATGGGATGAAAATGGCATAGCCGCTGATGTGGCTCAATGTGAGCGTAGCAACACTATATGCTACGCTTTAGCTTTTAGTATTATATAGATATAGATTGTAGCAGAAATTTCAAAGCAGAAGTCGGGAGTTCAGAGCACAGAAGAAAAGCTTCATTAGGTCTGCTCGTTTCCTTGACAGTCTTGCAAATGCAAGATTTCACAACAGTCAAGTGCATGATCGCAGTTTTGTCACTTCAATACTCTTGGATGATCCCATAGTCTCACATGCTGCCAAATGGCGCATAAGTGCTTTATCATTCGTCATCTTTTTCACAGCAAAGGCATGGCTCAATGTGACAGCCAATGGCAGCCCTGCTGGAGCAGCAACAACAACAATTGTAACTGCAATGGCGAAAAATTCCAACATTTCCAAAGCTTCATCCACAGACCGCCTCAAGTAAGTTCCATCTTGCCATTTACGGCTCATCAATCCTTGCACCAACACTGCAAAAGTTACAATGGCAAAGAAAAGTCCTATCTTACCGATAATTGTTGCCACTCCATTCAATATTACTTGAAATGGGGTTTCATCATCTCCACTTTCTCTGAGAGTTGTCATCAATTTACCCCATTGGGTCCTCATCCCAACAGTAGTAACCATCATCTTGCATGATCCATCCTGAACCTTAGTTCCAGATAGAAGAAAAGGATTTTCCGCAATCACCATTACTGGCTCGCTCTCCCCAGTTAAACCCGATTCATCAATTAACACAAAAATCTGAAACAAAAACTCCATCTGCAGGGACTTGGTCCCCGATATAGCAAGATGTACACTATCACCAGGAAGTAAATCATATATTGACATTTCCTGGCTATATCCATTTCTCGTAACCTGAATAGCAATCTTATTTTTTTCCTTGTCCAAATCCTTGAACTGTAAAGATTGACGATAATCACTTGTTGCAGTGACAAAAACAACCAACAAGATGCTTGCAACGATTCCTAGGCCATAATGAGCCCCTTTTGGCCATCCTTCCGTAACTATACCAACGGGCAAAGACACAAAAGCACATACTCCAGGGATCATAAGAGTCGTGCCTTGAAGGGCTTCCCAAACAAATAACAAGAAACTCCGTCCTTTACTCAGTAAATTTATTAATTCATGTTAGAGATATATTAGACATATTAGCCTAATGTAATAGGCTCAAGCCCAGTCCTACTTGTACTAGTACTCTACTAAACCTATATATACTCATGTTAGGGTTTATTGTAACACAAATTTTGTACTATACTCTTATACAATAAAGATGTAACTCTTAAGGGATTCCTTTGTGGATGTAGGCTGACAAGACTGAACCACGTAACCCTCATGTTCTCGATGTTCCTATTCTATGCTTCCTCTTCCGCATCCACTCTAGCATATACAACATGGTATAACACATCGTATTGCTAATAATATATTTAACAATTCCTAAAATCTCTTGTTTGTGGTTGTGCAAGGGAAGGTTTTTTGCATTGGGGCTAGGATTTAATTTGTTAAATTATCGATTGCCCTAAAAGTTTAAATTATTGAGATATAGTAAATTTAATCATTTAACTATATACTTCTAACGGAAATTCCGGGGAGACGCTTTGGATGAAAACTTAAAAGAAATGGGAAGGGCAGAGAATCCTGGGACTAGGGATTTGGGTTTGTGCCTCCCAAGGGGCTGCTGATTATTTTCTCTCTGTGTAGGAGAAAGAGACCTATTTATATGGGACCATCTTAGGGTTTAAGGCTACACAACCCTTAATTCACCAGTGCAAAGGATTAAAACCTGGAGTACAGTGCACTTAAAAAATTGTATTGACTTTAAATCCACAGTTAATAATTCACAATAAAATCTTGCCCGGTTCATTAATTGAAAGAAATTAACTTGATTTTTTAAATAAACCACATGTATGACCTGATAAAAATAGATGGATCAAAAAATAACAAAGTAAATGGATCCAAATAAAAAAAGGACTTGTAGTTTATGAAAATCAGTTAAATTCCTTAAAAACGCAGCTATAAAGTGATACTTGAGCCGTATTTCATAGAAACGCAGCTACAGCACCAAAAGTATAGCTGCGTGTGCTAAACGCAGCCCAAGATCAGCTCTGTAGCCATGTTTCTTGTGGGTACAGATGCGTTTTTCTGGGTTCTACTTAAGCTGCGTTTTAAAAATGTAGCTATAGGCCCATCTGAAATTTTATATAAATAAATATATATATGTCCTAAAGCCGCATTTACACAAGACGGCTATAGGGCTGCCCTAAAGCTATGTTTAAGAATTAAATGCGGCAATAGGCACCCCTAAACGCAGCTTTAGGACCCAATATAAATGAAAAAGGAAGTATTACCCCTCATCAGTTCTTCGAACACTACCCTAAGCCACTCTCTGTCTAAGCCCTTCGAACACCCTAAGTCGTGGTTAGACCCTAAGCTGTTCATGCCCTCTCTACCACTGATCCTACTCACTGGCGCCGAGAAAGCCCAGTCCTCCATCACCGGCACTGCGTTGGGTCTCTCCCTCTCTCTGTCGAACTCTCAATCTCACTCAAGACACTCTCACAAGGCCGACTAATAGTAAGTTTTTTAAATTTTTTGTTTTAGGGTTTCCATTTTTGGTTTAGGGTTTCGATTTTAGGTTTAGGGTTTCGATTTTCGATTTTGGGTTTAAATGGACTTTTTTGAGGGATTTGCTTCATGGGATTTTGATATTTTGTTGTTTTCTTGCAGGAACAAAACAACCTCTCTCTCAATCTCACTCGGACCTCTCTCAATCTCCCCACTGGTAAGTTTTTAAAAATTATGAAAATTTTCAAATTTCATCTTCAACACTGGACTAGATACACCATTTGGATTTGTTCTTTTTAATAAGAACTACGAAATGGATTCACTTCAAATGGAGATCTTTTTCCTGTGGGTCATGTGTATGTGTGTGTGTATATATATATATTGCATCAAATGAATTTGCTGTTGATTATGAATTATTGTTGGCAAGGTATATGCTGTTGATTTAATGAATTTGAATGCCATTAATTTTCATCTACTTTTATGCATTTGCACCAGTTATCTAGTTATTCTATTTGGTAGTTCTGGAATTGCTTTTTTAGTTGATCATTTATTTTTTATTCCTTGAAAAGTGAATTTACTATGGATTATGAATTATGGATTTGTTCTAGTAGAGTACTAGTAGAGTCTAGTAGTTATTGTTCAATATTGTTGTTTTTTCTTGTTTTCATGGCCATGTTGTATACACTACAAAAAACTGGACCTATAGTGGCATTTTTTTAATGGCGTTTGTAAAAAAGGCCACTATAGGTACCCTATAGTGGCGTTTTCTATAAACGCTGCTATAGGCATATCTATAGTTGCGTTTGGAGAGTTCTATAGAGGCGTTTTAAAAATGGGTCTATAGCAGCGTTTTCAACGGCTTATAGTGGCGTTTTAAAAAAACACCACTATAGGCACTTTTTTTTTTTTTTTTTTTTGGGTTGGGTAGGGCCTATAGTGGTGTTTGACAAATGCCACTATAGGCCCTTGTAACAATAAGACCTATAGTGGCGTTTGGCAAACGCTACTATAGGCATTTGTAAGAGTATGACCTATAGTGGCGTTTGTGAAATGCCACTATAGCCTAGCACCAAAAAGAAAAAAGTTAAGAAAAAGAATCTAGCACAAAAAAAAAAAAATTAAAATAGGGGAGTTATAGTGGCGTTTGGAATAGGACCTATAGCGGCGTTTATCAAACGCCACTATAGGTCCAAAAATGCATATTCTACACTATTCTAAAAAAAAAAAAGCCGTATGAGTTCAAGCCAAATACTACGGAATATGCCATAGAATATTCTAGGAATATTCTGTGGCATATTCTACAATATTCCTATTAAAAAAAAAAAACTGAATTAGTTTCAGCGGTAAAGTATATATATAATATAAATGAGAAATGCTATGTCCATAATATTTTCACAACAAATTATAGGTAGTTAGTTGTTGTTTGTTCAAATTTGAACCTAACATTAAGATTACTTTTTTGCCTTAACAATAACAACCAATAGCAACCTGCCACTTAAAAAATGTTGTTGACATATCATTTCTCTTTATATATATATATATATATATATATATATATATATATTTTTATGTATGAGAGATGATACGTCCACAATATTTTCATAACAAATCATAGGTGGTTAGTTGTTATTAGTTCAAATTTGAACTTAACACTAAGATTACTTTTTGCCCTAACAATAACAACCAGTAACAATCTGTCACTAAAAATTTGTTGTAAAAATATTGTGAAAATGTTATGAATATATTATTTATATATATACACACATACATACTTATCATTTCTCATTTTATATATATATATATATATTTAAAATAAATTAAAAACCCCCACCTACCCCCACTCTCCCATATCTCTCCCTTATCTCCACGCCAAGTCTCAGAGACTTCCTTAATTTTTTTTCTTTTGGTTTTTTTCGGTTTTTTTCCTTTCTTTCTTTTTCTCCCTTATCTCTCCACGCCAAGTCTCAGACTTTCTTTCTCTTTTGTTTTTTTTTTTTTTTTTCTTTCCTTCTTTTTTCTCCCTTGTCTCCACTCCTCCATCTTTCTTGTTTTCTTTTTCTTTCACTCTTCTTTCACTTCACATGCACCTGAATTGATACTTTCCTCTTCCTCTCCATTTTGATTTTATTTCTTTTGTTTTATTTGTGGTGGTGTTAATGTTTGTGGGTTTTGGATTTGCAGATGGTGTTGCAGCTTATTGATTTTGTTCAAATTTGTAGATGGTGTTTAAAGCCATTGGTTGTATAGTTGCAGGTAAGCATTTTTTTTTTTTTAATTTATGATTGTTTTGGTCTATTTACTTTTTATAATAGTTTTGGTCTATTCCTTGTTTGCTATCAACTATGCTTCGTGGGTCTATGAGATTTCTGATCAATTTGATGATTTCTTTTTGCAGGTTGGTCTGTGGTGGTTGAATGTGTTGGGGTGGAGTTGCTATTTTTAAATAAAAAAAAATTTGGATGTGAGCATTTTGTGTTTGATTTTGAATTTTTTTAGGTGGGTTTGTGTTTTCATTTTGAATTTGCTGGGATAGCTATAGTGTTTGTATTTGGAGTTGCTTTTTTTTTTTTTTTTTTTTTTTTTTGGATGTGAGCATGTTGGGTTTGATTTTGAATTTTTTTAGGTGGGTTTGTGTTTCATTTTGAATTTGTTGGGATAGCTATAGTGTTTGTATTTTGTTTTATTTATGTATTTTGTTTTGTTTTGTATCTTTTAATTTAATTAAAAAAAACTTTTTCACGTCAAAAAAAAAATTCTTTTGATTACCAAAAATTAATTTTTGGTAATTAAATTTTTTTTGGTGGTTTTTTGGCTGTAGTGGCGTTTCACAAACGCCACTATTGTATCGTCACTATAGACCTATAGTGGCGTTTGCAGGTGATCCAATAGTAGCCTTTTTGTAAAATGCCATTATAGGTCTACAATGGCGGTACAATAGTGGCGTTTACAAACGCCACTATAGCCAAAATGAACCTATAGTGGCGTTTGTGACCAGTTTTTTGTACTGATAGTGGCTTGAGTGTTGGGGTGAATTGGGGACCCAGGCCACACAGCAACTCCCACCTGATACGGTGGTGAAAATGCTGAGGGAAAATGGGTTTAAAAAATTGAAGCTTTTTGAGGCTGATGAGAGGATTTTGGGGGCTCTAGTGCTGCAGCTTCATGGGTGGATGCCAATGTCACTAGTTATTCCTACACTGGTGGAGTCAATGTCAAGTTGAGTCACACACTTTCTTGATTTTTTTTTAATTAAAATTAAAAACCATTTTATAATGTTTATTTACTTCCCTTCTTGAAAACCCATTTATATTTGTTCCATAATAAAGTGTTCTATTATTTTACACCCTGGAGTGTTTTTTTTTTTCTCATACAATTGGTGTAGTCCATGTCAAGTTGAGTTATACACAAACCCATTTAATGTCTCTTCCCTTTGCTTTCCTTTTATAATGGCCTTATGTTTCATAAAGGTTCTATTATTTTATCCAATTCCAAAACTTTTGGACTAAAACTTGGTTGTTGACGTTTTGATGAAGTGTGTTCTATTACTTTACACTATAGTTTCTTTTTTTCCCATGCAACTGGTGGAGTCCATATCAGATTGACTCACACACAAAACCCATTTAATTAATTTCCTTTTCTTTTAGATGGTTTTGCTTTTATGATCGATAAGTGTTCTATTATTTTACAACCATAGAGTTTGGATTTTTTCCCCATGCTGCCAAAATTCTTGTTTCTGTTTACTATTCTCCATGCTTTTGATTATGTCTTCCAGCTGTGATCGATTGATGCTTTTTTGCTAAAAATCTTGTACCTTGCTGTCATTGTCTAGTTCTTGTTAGTAATAAGTAACAAAGATGGTGGTAGTTTCTACATTTTTAGCAGCTGTTATAAGCAGTGATCGTCTTCTGAAGTAGTGTTACCTCACTTTTCAGTTTTCTCTTCCTTCCAAGAATGGGGTTTTTAATTCTGGAAATGGTCTATCTTCATGTTATTCTAATTTTCCTCAATGAAACTAACTATTATTGTGGGTTTTGTTTTACCAGATTTTGTGTCATTTCCCTGTCTCGACGTTCTTTCTCTAGCTTCTTTTGATCTTCTCTGTGAAACTAGGTATATAAATCATTAATTTCCATGATTCTTTCATGGAATATTCAGTCAGGTTTTTTGTCTATTTCCTTTTGGTTTTGGTTTGTTGGTTACTTTGAGCCTAAATCCTTCAATTTTAATATAAAGTGGCCCAACTCTAATTTTGATGGATCACATGTTTAGTTGACCATGTTACACCAACACATATCTGACTTTAATAGGTGGAAATCCAATAACCTGGACCTTCATGCCTGGTTTTGGCATCTGGCAAAACTGTCGGTGTCAGCAACCAAACTCATATTTTCTTTTAGTATCTATATATGGCTTATAGAATATCATCTTCATTATCCTGTATTTTTTTATACTAGTTTGGTATTTTACATTATTCATTAATAATGTTTTTATTGTATGTCAAAAGGTATACTAAAAAAAAAAGTAAATAATATTCTATATGTGCGGAGAAGATATATCATCCATTTAATATAAACATTCTCCTTCTCATAGTTTGTAAGTTATATATAACTACGAACCTACACTATGTGAAATAATGGAGGGTGTTTATATCCAATGAATAATATTTCTTTCTTACCTGTCAAAAAAAAAAAAAAAAAGTACATATTGATAACACTACTTTATGCAAAAGGAGCACAAAGAAGTCAAATATATATATATAAGATAGGTTTAAGTTACACCTGATATAACTCTAAAGAGTTACACATTTTTTAAACCATTGGATTTAAGTAGATCTAACGGTTAAAAAAAGACTTTCATTATTACAAATATTTTTATTAAAATCTCATTAATTACCCTCATTTATTACATTCTAAACCTATCTCTAAACCCAACAAAAGAAAACTTCTGACTCTCTCTCTCTACGTTTGGTGTTCAAGCCGTTTGTCTCTCTCTCTCTACATTCCAAACCTACGTTTCTCTCTCTCTATCTCCTCATCCATTGCTCCTCCACCATTGTTCCACCTCCACAGGTTGCCGGCAGAAAATAATAATAAAAAAATAAAAATAACCAAGCCGAACTGTTTCTATTTGTTAGTACTCTGTTTCTATTTTTCCTTTCTTTTTTGTTGTGAGTGCTCTTTTTTTTTTTTTTTTTTTTTCCTTTTCTGGTTTGACTCTCTCCAGAACTCTACGTTTCTTTTTTGGTACGTTCTTTTCTGGTCTTACATTTTTCTTTGGTGATGGTTGTTTTTTTTTTTCAAAGACTCTAGCATCTATATATAGTTGAAGTGCCTAAGCTTTTCATAGGCTTTGCAGTTTTGTTTTTCTGGTACTAACTATTGACTGTCATCATATACAGTGTATATATTTTGTTTAATTTATGCTAGTTCCAATATATTTGACCATTTTGAATAGAGCAACTTGAGCTGGATAGTTGAATAATTTTGGTAGCTTATGCTGAATCATTCATTTATTTAAGTAGTCTATTCATTGGTCTATTGGTTGGTTGTTAGTGCTTCGCTTTCTATTACTTGATTCATTCATTTTTCTTTGGTGATGGTTGTTTTTTTTTTATTAAAAAAAAAAAATGCATTCTATGTGTATGATCAAATGCCGCTTAGAAGTTCTTATCTTTCTTTTCCTATACTAATGTTGTATTCCATATGGGTTTTCTACATGTTTTTATGTAGTGTCTCTAATGAAGCTATGCTGCTCTAATTGGATTTACAGGTCCTTTATCCGCAATTGGATCCATACTCACGGGAATTGACTACATAGGTCTAGACCATGTGATGTTGTTTGCTAATGGGGGATTACTCCCAAGCTTTGGAAGAATTATCAAGAAAGCAATAAAGTTGGAGACACGAAAAGGCAGTTACGGGGTTGCAGTTGCATATGTTGATGTGGTTAGCACAATCATCTTTCAACATTTGAGCTTAACACTTGTGCTAGGCACCCCTAAAAAATTGCAGAAGAGATTCAGTGCAAAAGGGCTATTATAAAGGAAATGTTCCTCAAAAGTATGCCAGGAGATGAGAGGATTCCTATAGTGCTCATGGATAATGGCATTATTTCCCCCCTCTTTTATAGAACAAATAAAATAAGATTTGAAGTTTTCCTTTGATTGTCCATTTACTTGGCATCGTTATGATTCAAACATATTTCACATTTAGAGTGGAAAAAAAATTAAAATGGATTTCAATGAACAACTTTTTTCTCCTATTAGCTGCCAACCTTATTGAGCAGGTATGAAATCGAAATGTTTCTCCTGGAAAATTAAGTAACCCATTGATGTTACCATATGATGAATGTAAGGCTATGGACATTGTTGATTTGTTATACTTTAATTTCTTGTAATGACTTTCTATGATTGTCAAACAACTTTTTGTGGTGGTGATTGCGTCTGGTTCCATGCTAATCCTCAGCACAGTTTTTTTTTTTTAAATCAAGATGAATTTCATTGAAACACAAAAGAACCACTATAAACCAAGTCTATGTTTGCCTGAGGCAGGGGGTAACACTATAGCATATGAGCTATGACAAATTGATACAACCTTTTAAAAAAAATTTGAAGAAACCAATCCTCTGTTCCTCCTAGCCATGGGGATTCTAATCAATCAATAATCTAATATTTCATTTCCTCAAAATCACAAGATATTGTGATTTGTATCGACTAATCCAAAAAGATTCAATCTAAAACTGAACCGTTTCCACAACAAGACAACCGATAAGAAAGGTTGTTACTTATGCCAAAAAAATAAAACTATCTATTTGTATACAATATCAAGGGTAAAGCCAACTATAAGAGTTGCTATAGTATCAATCTATTTGTTTACTACCATCAGTACCATGGCTACCAAAATCAGCTACAGCTTTAGCTGCACGATTCAATGTGTCTGAAACCCAAAGTGCTCCTTTGGCAAAGCAAGTGCTGTTGACTACAGCATGACCAGCTGCAACAGCTGCTTTTCCTGTAACCATTGCCGCTACTACAGCTGCTGTCTCAGTGACTGTTGCAGCTAACTTGGTGATTTCTGAAACATGGAATTTTTCGTCCAGAGACTTAACAGTTTCCATGCCAACATGAATTTTATCAGTGAGTCCAATTCTATTGCTATGCTCAGCAATCTTGGCTGCTGCAGTAGCTGAGACTCCATGGTACTCATCAAAAGCTTTGGCCTTGATTAATGTGTCTTTGCCCAAAACATATCCGATATCCCTTGGCTAGCATTGTTTTGACAACATCTTGAGCTACTGTTACAGCTTCTCCGAAGGTGGAGACACATTGTCCTGTGTGAATAACCTGCTAAAGAGTTAGCTTAAACAGAACAATAAAGTTAAAAATGCAAATTCAAACAATAAATTGTATATGTATTTAAAGAATTTTTATTTCATAATCTGGCATTATGGAAAATATACCTGCAATATGTAAATGTTATAACTCAATGACGCAGTAAACTATCTTGGAACTCCATGACCAGACATTATCTTGCATTTCCTAACATAAGAGGATCAGAGGCAGTAAAGTGCAGTGCAGTGCAGCTATACTAATGCAATGCAGTAAAGCGCAGCTAATAGTGCAGCAAACAATGCAGCTATACTACTTGTTATTTAGAACCACAAACAAAGATAGATCATCTCTAAGAAATTGTTATTAAAAAAGCAAACACAAAGTTGCAGGTAACCCCTCAAAACAAGAGGTGACTAGTAGAAAATCTAAAAAAAATGAGGCATATGTCCTTAAATAACAATATTCCAACACAGGTCCTTAAAAACACATTGTTAATGCCATTAAATTGAAGCAAAAACAGTATTACAACATAGGTCCTTAAAAAAACAAAACAAAAAACCAAATAAAACTATTTCATCATGATTAACAACATAGATCCTTAAACATAGTTCCTTCAGCTACTTGGACTCAATATATATATAAATTCCACCAAGGAATGCTCATTTTGTGATTCTCTTTAGCCACAGAAGGTATGAGTAAATTTAAAATATGAGATATATATTATTATAATAAAAAAATTCTTTAAAAATAAAAATTGAAAAATGTAATGAAAAAACTCACTTTATGCTAAATCATCATCATTGTCATCAACCTCTGTAAACACCACTCCCACTGCAACCCCGTAACTGCCTTTTCGTGTCTCCAACCTTACTGCTCTCTTGATAATTCTTCCAAAGCTTGGGAGTAATCCCCATTAGCAAACACCATCACATGGTCTAGACCTAGAGCAGCATAGCTTCATTAGAGACACTACATAAAAACATGTAGAAAACTCATATGGAATACAACATTAGTATAGGAAAAGAAAGATAAGAACTTCTAAGCGGCATTTGATCATACACATAGAACGCTTTTTTTTTATATATATATATAAAAAAAAAAAAAAAAAAAAACAACCATCAGCAAAGAAAAATGAATGAATCAAGTAATAGAAAACGAAGCGCTAACAACCAACCAATAGACCAATGAATAGACTACTTAAATAAATGATTGATTCAGCATAAGCTACCAAAATTATTCAACTATCCAGGTCAAGTTTCTCTATTCAATATGGTCGAATATATTGGAACTAGCATAAATTAAACAAAATATATACACTGTATATGATGACGGTCAACAGTTAGTACCAGAAAAACAAAACTGCAAAGCCTATGAAAAGCTTAGGCACTTCAACTATAGATGCTAGAGTCTTTGGAAAAAAAAAACAACCATCACCAAAGAAAAATGTAAGACCAGAAAAGAACATACCAGAAAAGAAACGTAGAGTTCTGGAGAGAGTCAGACCAGAAAAGAAAAAAAAAAAAAAAAACAAAGCACTCACAACAGAAAAGAAAGGAAAAATAGAAACAGAGTACTCACAAATAGAAACAGTTCGGCTTGGTTATTTTTTTATTATTATTATTTTTTTCTGCCGGCAACCTGTGGAGGTGGAACAATGGTGGAGGAGCAATGGATGAAGAGATAGAGAGAGAGAAACGTAGGTTTAGAATGTGGAGAGAGAGAGACAAACGGAGAGACTAACACCAAACGTAGAGAGAGAGAGAGAGAGAGAGAGAGAGAGAGTCAGACGTTTTCTCCTATTTTTGTTTAAAAATTCTTTTTGGTTGAATATCATATACAAATTGGCAATGCTTCTGTCTTTCTCTCTCTGAGCTGAGATTTTTCTGTCACATAGAGAACCCTCTATTCTTCTTTGAGTCATTTTGTTGTTCCCCTTCTCTTGTATTCCAACATATTAAATTTTTGATCTATCAGAATCTAGTTTTCTTTGTCTGTGATGAACTTTGGCCCTGATGAAATTGCCTATCCATCTATTGTGCTTTATATGGAGGAGGAAATGCTTGAGAAGGGAATTTGTTGAGAATTTCTCTACATTGCTCTCTTTTTTTCACTAAAAAAAAAAACCTGTATAATCAGCATCTGATAATTCAGATTATGCTTGAACAGCAGTGATGATGGCATTGTATTAGTGTATTTGGTTGAAAGAAAAGAACTAAGAACCTTTATCCCAAAGGACAACAAACTTGTAAAAGATTACATAGTGGTATATCATCTTTTATTGAAATTTTGATAATACCTTTTTTTTTTCTTAGATGCATATACTTTTATTTAGATTCAAGAAATGACATAATAGCAATATGGTTATAAGGTGACTAAAATTCTAGCCGTGACAACATCAATGAAAATTTTAGTTTCCAAACCGGATCTTGTTTGTTGTAATAGTAGTTTTTTTGTTTTTTTTAAAAGAAGATTGTTGTAATAGTAGTTGAAAATGAAAAGAACTATATTGTGACAATTTAAATAAATAAATAATAATATTGATGGTCCTGATAATATATATGATCTATTATTGCAGTTCACACATTGACACATGGATAGGTGTGTTAATAGACAAGAAGATGACCTTAATCTTAATAATGTCTGCTTGAAGTTGAGGTATGAAATGAGGAGTGAACTATCCTAATGAACTACCTTATACTGAATAGGATTATCAAAAAAAAAAAACCTTGTACTGAATAGGATGTTTCTGCTGAACATGTTTTAGTTGTCTTGTCTTTCTGCCTTATATTAAATATTACACTAATAAGCATATGCTTTTTAAACAACCTTAGTCCTTTGGGGTTGCCCATATCTAATGTCTATTCCTACAACTAGCAAGCTATATATTACATGCATGTCAGTATACATGAGGGCTAAAAGATATAGTATAGAGACCATAGAGCAAGCTTGCTTCATTGGCAGCATTAATAACGCCATATAAGACAAAATGTTGGTCAAAATTTAAAGTATTACTTTCTTCAAAAACATCATGCATATGGGACCATTCACATAATTTAATAGTTGGGGTGTTTTGTTAATAATAATAATAATAATGATGATGATGATGATGATAACAGTTGGGTGTTTTGTTCAAATGACTTAATAAATCTCCTTTAAAAAAAAAAAAGACTTAATAAATCATGTAATTAAAATGGACTTAATGAACATCTAACGGTTGCATAATGATTTGGAAGAAAATATCTTATGTAAATATAAGTTAACATGTTTAATGTGATGACTAATTCAAATATTTTGTAATAGTAAAGTGTACGATGAGAATTAATAATTAAGATGTATATTATAAAAGATAATATTGTTAGCATGTTTAATTATGATTTTTAACCATATAAAAGATATAAAAAGAAATTTCTTAAAGGAAATTGAAATGAATGTTACAATATATGTAAAGTGTCAAGAATCTTGTAACTCAGCTAATACATTATGGTATTTGATTTCAAATGAGACATTCGCAATTCAAATCTTAATTTGCTCTCTTAACTATTGAATTTTTTTTTTTTTTTTTTTTAAAAAAAAAAAGCAACAAATACCACATCATTAGTTATGATAAAAATAATGACAGGTATTCCAAAATATGTGAAATTGCACTACTCATCTTCTATAGGGGTAGAGCTACATGCATGAGTGGGGGGCCATGCCTCCCCAAAAATTTAAAAAACATTTTAATACTACAAATAAATATTTAACATTTTTATTATTAGCCTACAAAAATAGGACTCGCCCCCCAAATATTTAAGCTAATTCAATGATGCTCTTAAAAAAATTGTCCAATTGATCTAATAGTTATAACGAATCTTTTCATTCATAAGGGAAAAAAAAAGAGGTGAAATTTGTGTTTACCATAAAAAAAATATCTAAAGATCTAAATTCCAAAATCCAAATATGCACATAACTTGTGAGTTCCAATTAACTCAACTAGTAAAATGTCATGCGGTTAAAAAAGAGATTCAAGAGTCAAGCTCCAAAAATCAATTAATATTTTAGTATAAGAACAATTATTGAAATTAAAATTTTATTTATTATATCTATCTAAAAAAAAGAAGTAAAAATAAAAATAAAAACACAAAAACATAACTCTCCTGTGAAGACACTTTCTACAACCTGGCACATCTTTAGAGAATGGAGAGCACACCAAAACAGAAAGTCACCCACCATCCATGGAGAAAGGTAGCTACTGAGAGAGAGACAGAGAGAAAAGCTTAACAAAGGGACATAAATGGTAAACAACAGCATATATCTCTCAAGGGCTCATGAGATCCATGAGGTTTTTGATTGTTTTGTGGTGTTACAAAAGTTTAGGAATTTCTTATGCACATGCAACTGGTACACATTTTCTCATTAACCAAAAATGAGTTCCCTAAAAATGAGTTCCAATGAAATAACAATTAATGATTCTTGTTGAGGTCAATGGTGACTGCAGTTATGTGGTTGCAAATTTTTATTACAAACTAAAATAAAAAATACTCATATTTGGTGTGTAATATAATATTTAGCTTTCTTCTACATCTTACATGTGTACATGATTGCACTACATTGTGTATATGTGGTCCAATCTTTTACATCTTACCGTACTTGTTCTTTATTTTTGCTTCTTAATGGGGGTTTCAGGTAGGAAGACACTGAGCCACCTGCGATTCTTCTTCATCTTCCACTGCTTTCTGAAGATAAGGTAGCTTTCTTTTCATTACTCGTTTTGTGGGAAATGCACCTGTTAGGTTCTAAAGATTTAGGAATTTATGTATTTAGAACTCTAATGTATAATATTGGCAAACCATGATCAAAACAATATATTTAGTCTTGTTTAGGCTTGCTCAAAGTTGATTAATTATTGTAAAGTTGGAATCGAAAGGCTGCAGATGCATTGGGGCATTTCAGCCTGGCTCGATCAATCGAAGAATAGACTCGATCGATCGAATCTCGGGTCAGATGCGTTTTCTGCAGAATTTCCAACTCAGCCTTGACTCATTAAACGTTTAGGGTTTTATGTTTTTGCCCTAGGTATATAAGGCAAAACCCTAGCCACGTTTTTAGAGTGGCTCCTGTTGTATTGTTGCTCATACATTGCTGTTTTGTGTAAATCTCTTGTGAGATCTAGAGGAGCTTTCCTTTACACAAAGCTTAGGGTTTTCAAGGTAGAGATTATTTCAATATCTTGATGATCAACTCGGTTGCTACCATTGAAGCTTAAAGAATAACAAGCGTGGGTGCTTGTAGCTGATTGGAGAATCCAAGAAAGAAGGAGTCCGTGGATTCGGAGCTTGCACGTGGTCGTGTCAGTAAGTTTTACTGGTGGGTAGCATTAGGAAGTCGAACGGGGAGCTTGTAAGTCCTTTTGTATGAACTTCGATTCTTTTATAGTAGATTCAGGTTTGCCTTGAGGATCAGTGGGTAAAATCCTCCCCAGGTTTTTACCGCGTGGTTTCCTGGGTGATCATATCATTGTGTTATTTATTATTCCGCTGCTTTATATTATTGATATAATTGTTTGATTGTTTCAACCTAGAATTGCATAATTTGACTAAGTAACAACTTGGCTAATTAACTAGGCTAATCAATCTAGTTGGTTTAAGGAGTCTAAAACCATTCAAGTGGTATCAGAGCGGGTAGCTTTTCTTGTTTGAGATTTTTTGATCTCTGAGCTGATCCTTGACCCCTGTTGTCATGGAGCATGGACACTCTCTTGTTGTTCCTCCTCACTTTGATGGGAATAACTATGCTTATTGGAAAGCAAGGATGAAAGCATTCCTGAAATCCATTGATGAAAGAGTTTGGAATTCCGTTGAGTACGGATGGGAGAAGCCCACTACTCCTGCGAGTGAGTGGCAAACTTCTCAAAAAGAAGCAGCTGGGTTCAATAGCAAAGCTATGAATGCCATCTTTAATGTCGTTTCCATGGAGGAATTTAAGAGGATCTCTAATGTTGAGGTTGCTCATACTGCTTGAAAAATCCTCCAAACTGTGCATGAAGGCACAAAGGCAGTTAAGATAAACAAACTGCAGCAATTAACTTCTAGGTTTGAGAGCATTAGGATGTCTGATGATGAATCATTTGATGAATTTTATGCCAAACTTAATGACATTGTTAATTCTGCTTTTTAATTTGGGTGAAATCTATGATCAATCTAAAATTTTTAAGAAGATACTTAGATCTTTAACTGAAGACTTTAGACCCAAAGTGACTGTCATTACTGAAAGCAAGGATGTGGACTCCATCCCTGTTGATGAGCTTGTAGGATCTCTTCAGTCCTATGAGTCTGACCTACCCAAAGCAAACAAATCCAAATCAATGGCTCTTAAGTCTGTTGATGATGTTGAGGTTGGTGGATTTGATGATGAGCTCTCTGCTACAGAGATAGCTTACCTTGCCAAGAATTTTAGAAACTTTCTGAGAAACACTAACAGAAGGGCAAGAGGTACTAACACTGCTAAACCTAGAAACTTTAGGAAGAATGATCCCACTAAGGTTAATAACTTTGAAGAACCTAGAGAAAGAGTTGGTCAATCTTTGAACAATTCTTTGGGTGCTCAGTGTTTTGGTTGTCAAGGGTATGGTCATGTTAAATCTGAATGTCCTACTTTTTTGAAGTCTAAGGGTAAAGCTATGGCTGTAACCCTTAGTGATAATGAGGTTTCTGATGATGAGTCTGAATGTGAAGAGGATGGAAACTTCATTGCTTTCACTGCTACTGCTGTAGTCAATGAAAGCATATCTGTTGAGGAGAACCCTTCTGATGGAGAACTCTCTGAGGATGCAGATTTTCAAGAGGCTTATAATAAACTTTGCAAAGTTGCTGCAAAGGATGCTATGAATGTTGAACTTGGCCTGAAGAAAATTGATTCTTTTGAGCTTAAAAAGAAAAATTTGCTTGTTAAACTTTTTGATGCTAATGATCTTTTGAACCATGTGAAATCTGAGAATATGCTTTTGCTTGATAAAGTTAAAACTTTGGAACATGATTTATCTGTTACTAGATCTGCTAGTTCTAAACTTGATCACATGCTGAATGTTCAAAAGTATCCTTCTGATAAATCTGGGTTAGGATATGTTGAAAGCATCTCTGTGTCTGCTCCTCCTTCCACGAACTTTGTTCCTTCATCTTCTTCTAAACCCTTCGTGAGTGAAGTTGTGAGTGAAACTGTCAAACCATCTGCGAGTGAGGTTGTCAAACCTATAGAAGTTTCACCACCTAGGAAGATTAGAGTTGATCTAGGAGAGTCTAAACCTAAGGAAACTACCCTTTCTAAGGACAAGATGCATGGTAAACCTGCTTGCGTTTGTCATTATTGTGGAAAGTCTGGACACATTCATCCTAACTGTTACAAGCTTCAAGCTGCTAAGAGAGCAAACAAACCAAAAGTGTTTGTGCCTCAAGCACAAGATCCTATGGCACTTATTGGTGAATTGGTAAAGGCATTGAACCTTTATTCCAATCCTGGAGTTGGAAATCACTCAAATGTAAATAGGAACTCCAATGCTCGTGGTGCATCTAAAAGGTTTTGGATGCAAAAGACTCGACCTAATTGAGTCTTTCTGACATGGTCCTTGTGCTTCATTGCTCATTCCTTTGTGACCATTGTTCTTTGGTTTTTTGGTGTTTGTTTTTGTTTTTGTTTCTAGCATTTGCATTGCATTACATTCATGCATTTCATTCTAGGATTTATTTGTTTTCTCTTTAAAAAAAAAAAAAAAAAAAAGAAGCAAATTGTGTTTGGCATTATTTTTTCTTAGTCTTTGAAAACAAGGTTGGTCAATTTATTTACACAGAACATGTATTGTGTACCTTGTTTAGCTTTGATGAGCTTATTTATTGCACTTTAATAGTTGAAGCTTTGTAGTGCATGTTGTGTGGGAAAGATGTTTATGGTGTTTATCACTTTGTCTTAATCTTGAAGTCACATGTTATTTGACTGTCGGACTTGATCCTTTTGAGAAATGCATAAATAACCATCTCACCACTGTTCACTAGCCAATCATGAACACCTTAGTGCATATCATAAGATTTTGTGCTCGAGAAAGTGTAGCACATGCACAAAAAGAACATAAGGTGTAGCCTCTGTTAATTGCTTAATGCTTAAAATTGGTGTGCACTATTAAGCTTGATGTCAATTCACATAATTAAAACTGGTGTGTACTATTAGGCTTGATGCCAAATTTCATCTAATTATGGGGCAAAATTCAAGAAACTTACATGATTGCAAGCTTATGATCTAGGAGATGTGGGAGTTATATGATGTAACTCTTTAGGTGATAGGCTCTTTTAAAATTCTATGTGATGAATTTTGTAGACTTTATGATTGATTGCTATTTACATATCACTTCACATGTATCTCAAGCTTTTGCTAGTTGCACACACTACACAAGTTACTCTTTGCTAAACAGTGTACATGTTATTGTGTGTGTTTTTGGTCTGACCAACCAAGTTTGAAAATACCTTGAGTATTATGCAAAACATTTTTTTTGCTTGAGAATTAAAAGTTAGAATTGGCTGAAACTTTCTTTGGAGAAACTGGGATTAAAATTTGGTTTTTTTTTTAAAAAGCATTCCATCTCATAGTCATGCATTTTGTTTCATAAGTTTAATGCTTTAAGGAGTTGTTTTCAAAATATGGTTTGTGATTTTCAAAACTGTGATTTTTCTCAAAAATTTTGTGAGCCTCTGCTTAGTTCGATCGATCCATTCTGTTTTTCGATCGATCGAAAAAGTGCTTTAATTCATTTAAAAATTTCGGAGTGACTCGATCGATCGAATGTAATTTTCGATCAATCGAGAGTCGTGAATCAGGTTTTTTAAAAACACTGTTCTTGACGGATTCAATCACTTTTTCAAAAAGTTTTTCAAACTTTTCTTTCTCTCTCCGACTCGGCAAGGCTAAAGGTCAAATTTTTGTCGTTTTCCTCCGGATTTTTTGCAAAGAATCTCTTTCCTCAAGCCGGTAAGACTGTTTTGCCCTTCCTTTTTGAGTTATTTTACATATTTCATGCATTTTTTTCTCAAAATTTCGGACCTTTTTCTTTTTGGGATTTTTATTGATTCAAGCCAAAATTTGTGCAATTGATCAATGGGTTTTTGTGGGGACATGCTATAAACATGATCTTGATAGTTTAATTTGATCAAATTTGGGGTTTGTGAAAAATTGAAATTTCTAGGGCTTGTAATTGATTCGAATTGGGGATTTTTGTTCAAATGGGTTTAATTGACGAAATTGGCTTGTTATTTTGATGAAATTGGTCATTCTAATCTGTTTTCAACCTTGTGTAATGATCAATTCATCAATTTGTTTCAAAATTTTCAAGTGGTTTTTCAATTTTTTTAGGGCTTTTGTTAGAAACTCTATGTTCGAGCCAATTTTGTGTAATTGAACTTAATTTGAACTTTGTTGACTGCATTAGTTCATGCATCACAACATTGTTATTGTTCATGCATCATATAGATTTTTGTTCTATATTTTTTTTGTGCTAACTTGCAGTCTGCCCTTGGTTTTGTTTTGTTGTTTCTTTTGGTTTTCTCTTTGTGTCTTTGTCCTTTCCTTAGCACTATGCCTAGGAAGACTAGGGCTCGTAGGACTATTTCCTCACCTTCTCCATCCCCTCCTTTTTTTGACCATGAGAAGTTTCCGAGTGAGAAAAACCAAGAGATTTTTGAGAAGCTAAACCTTAGGAGAAAGATTTGGGCTGAGCGTTCTGTTCTCTTAGATGAACTTGATCCTGTCATTAGGGCAAACTTTGAGTGTCGGGGCTGGTTACCCTTGATGGATATTTCTGATCCTCCTCCACCTTCTGCCTTGATTAGAGAGTTCTTTTCGAACATCTCTATCTGCATCTATGATTCCAACACTTTGGTAAAGAGTTGGATACAAGGTGTAGAGTACTCCATTACTCCCAAGGTAGTGGTTGATGCTCTAGGGGTACCTTTGGTCCAAAATCCTGTCTATCCTTATGATGAGTCTCCCGAGTTGAGTGATGTCTTGTCTTACATCACTGGGTCATCTATCCAGTGGAGTTCTGATCCTAGGATCACCTCTCCTGAGCTCTCTAGGTTGCACTACCTTTTCTTTAGGATAGTCTGTCATTCTATCTGGCCCATATCTCATGTTCACACCATTCCTCTCGAGAGGTGTGTATTTTTGTGCGCTCTGGTTACTGATGCTCCTATCAGTTTTCCTTATCTGTTTCTTCGTTCTTTAAACGATGTTTATAGGAGTTCATCTTTTGCTCATGCTCTTGTTCATCCTATTTTCATTCATAGGATTTTGCTTTATCTTGATCTTAGTGGTTTCCCTTCCTCTGAGCATGTTCATGTGATTGCTCCCATAGGTGCGTCTTTTCTTAGACAAAGGGCCGCTCATCTTAAAGCTGGTTCTAAACATCCTAGGTCTGAGCCTTCTAGTAGCGCACCTCCTCCTCCTTCTTTTTCTAAAGGTCCTGCTGGTGAGGATGTTCCTGATCCTGTTGGTGATGTTGCTGCTGCTGCTGATGTTTCTCCACCTCCTTCGGATGACTTTGATGTTCGTCGTACCTTGGAGACTGTCATGACCGTTCAAACGGCTCATGGTCAGATTTTGGTGGACTTGCTTGATGAGATTCGTGCTCTGCGAGCCTACTTCGCGCATCTTCATTCACCCTCACCACCTCTTTTTGATGATGACTTGTGATTGCCCTTTGGCATTCCGTCACAAAAAAGGGGAGCAGATTTTTGACTTGTAGAGGGGTTTTTGTAGTTAGGGGGAGACGCTTTTGTTTTTGAGGAGCTTGTGGAGTTTTTAGATTGTATCTAGGTGCTTCACTTTGTATATCATTTTTTTGGGGATATTCATGTTAGGGGGAGTAACATTGTTTTTGATATTCATGATATATACTTGATTCTTGTTACTTTGTGATTCACTGCTTATTGATTTATATTTATGAGTTGTTCATTGATATATGTCTTTATTATGTGTTGTGTGAATCTTACAAGAATGTTATACCTGTTGTTTTACTCTTTTCTGTCACACATGCGGTTATGCGTTTGTTGAGTGTTTCAGGAATATACAGGTTGATTCAATTGAGCTGCTGTCTACACTTGCAACTGATGGATAGTAGTTAGGATTGAATTTAAGTTTATGAGCATTTTTTTTGTAAAGGGCTTTTTACTTGTAAACTTTGAGCTTTTAATTTGTGTTTTGTCACGGATTGCCAAAGGGGGAGTTTGTTAGGTTCTAAAGATTTAGGAATTTATGTATTTAGAACTCTAATTTGTAATATTGGCAAACCATGATCAAAACAATATGTTTAGTCTTGTTTAGGCTTGCTCAAAGTTGATTAATTATTGTAAAGTTGGAATCGAGAGGCTGCAGATGCATTGGGGCATTTCGGCCTGGCTCGATCGATCGAAGGATAGACTCGATCGATCGAATCTCGGGTCAGATGCGTTTTCTGCAGAATTTCCAACTCAGCCCTAACTCATTAAACGTTTAGGGTTTTATGTTTTTGCCCTAGGTATATAAGGCAAAACCCTAGCCACGTTTTTAGAGTGGCTCCTGTTGTATTGTTGCTCATACATTGCTGTTTTGTGTAAATCTCTTGTGAGATCTAGAGGAGCTTTCCTTTACACAAAGCTTAGGGTTTTCAAGGTAGAGATTATTTCAATATCTTGATGATCAACTCGGTTGCTGCCATTGGAGCTTAAAGAATAACAAGCGTGGGTGCTTGTAGCTGATTGGAGAATCCAAGAAGAAGGAGTCCGTGGATTCGGAGCTTGCACGTGGTCGTGTCAGTAAGTTCTACTGGTAGGTAGCATTAGGAAGTCAAGCGGGGAGCTTGTAAGTCCTTTTGTATGGACTTCGATTCTTTCATAGTGGATTCAGGTTTGCCTTGAGGATCGGTGGGTCAAATCCTCCCCAGATTTTTACCGCGTGGTTTCCTGGGTGATCATATCATTGTGTTATTTATTATTCCGCTGCTTTATATTATTGATATGATTGTTTGATTGTTTCAACCTAGAATTGCATAATTTGACTAAGTAACAACTTGGCTAATTAACTAAGCTAATCAATCTGGTTGGTTTAAGGGGTTTAAAACCGTTCAGCACCTATGTGTAATATATGATTACAAAAAATAAAAAGAGTATTCCCTAATCTAGCTAGCTATAGCTGCCATATAGCCGCGTTTCTTATAAATGTCATATTCAGTAGGGTCCATGCTTGTGTTTTGCTAACTCCACTTTTGCATTTCAGAAACGGTATCTAATTGACCCCGATATTGTCGCACCATCCGATCAAATGGGATGGGCAATGCATCAACTCGGGGTCCTGAGGAGAAATCGGAGGACAAAGTTAAAGAAGGATCACTATAAACGTGATATGACAAAGGAACAAGTATTGGCTAAGATACCGCCAACGGTAATGGAGGAGCAGTGGACGGAGATGGTTAACTATTGGTTTCAGGACAAAACTGTGGTACTGCTACTTTATTCGTCTATCTCATTTTAGTGGTAATTTAGTCAAGAAAATCATGTTGGCCATGTTTCACTCTAATAGCCTCTCCTTTTAACCTAAATCTTCTGGTTATTTATAATATAATTAGTCTAGCTCAAAGCACTTTCCATTAGATGTGATAGAGTTGTTTTGCCCCCATCAACAACATAAACTTAAGATTACTATAATTTAGAGATTGGTTGGGGACTACGACTACTACAAGGGTATTGTAGTAGACAATTTATGCCAGGGGTCTTAATAAGAAATATATATATATATATATATATATATTTTTTTTTTTTTTTTTTAACTGTGTCATAGTAAACAAATCTTCCTGCAATTATCTCCTAGCTCACTTATCAACTCCACTGGCTAATCTATGTAGCCTAGGCTGCAAAGGCTTACATATTCCTTAGTCCATTTTCTCTCCTTTTTATGTCCTATTCCGAATTTGGTATGATGCATCTTCTTCCTTTAATACTAAAAACATACTTTTTAACTAGTTTATGTTGGTACTTACAAGATCACAACTCAGTAGAACACAACTCAGTTCTTAACGTATTACTTAAATGCACACAATACATAATCACACCAATAAACCATCCAGATGAATGGGCATAACCAATTTAGGAAAACTAATAGCAAACAATGAAGAAGTATATTCAAGTCACACACATGCTGCAAAACCAAAATTTATCAACTTCTATTTTAACACTAAGGAAGAGGGTAATTAGAAACATAAATATATTATGAATGCACAATGACAAGTACAGAAGAGACAAAAACTTACATTAAGTAGTAAAATACCTTAGTTAAGAGATGTTTTGTTTTCATATACTTTGACGGTAATGTGGTTGTAGACATTAAGTAACATGGACAAGGTCAGTCGAGATAAACAGAAGGAGATAGCAAGGTCTGGGGCCAAAAGTTTTGCTCGAGTTTCTGATGACATGGTAAAAAATGCATTACAAGTGCTACTGTATTCGTGTATCACATAAGCTAATTTTATGCTTCTGAATCAAACTAAATGTTGAAAATACTCTTTTACTTTCTTGCTGGTGGTAGATATAAACTTAGAATTCATGAACACCTTAGTCAATGCAAATAATAAACAACATGACAAATCTGAGAGCAATTGTGTTTATTGTATGAAATTTTGTTCATTATGTAGGCGAAAGCTAACGGGGCTCCGGTCGAGCACGCAAATGTGTATCTAAAAGTATACCGTAGGAAAGATGGGGCTGCTATTACTCCCCATGCGCAAGAGAACATGGTAAGCACAATTTGAATCGAATTTTAGTGTATTTTGTGTTTGTATTGTTTATGGTGTGTAATATGTTATTTGGTTCTTGCGGGAAAATGTACAAAATAGGATGGAAGAACTTTTGAGTCAAGAGGGCATGCAACTACAAGGAGAGCCTGGTAGTGGAGTCCTCTGATCCAAAGACAATGCATATGCTCGGGTGTTTGGTCCAGAGCGCCCTGGACGTGTACGTGGGGTGGGATTTGGAATCACCCCATCTGGAAGAAGTGTCTCAAACACTTCACAGTTTACCTCGACTCCATCGTCGTCAACCATAATGACTCAAAGAATTTTGGAGTTGGAGAACAACTCCTCTATCCTTAGGGAGCAACTAGCCCAAGTACAAGACCAGCTCGCCCAATTAGAAGCAAGGCACCAAGAACAACTCTCCCAAGCAGAAGCAAGGCACCAACAACAAATGGCCGAAGTGATGACGCGCATGAATGCAATGTTCGCCCAACTTAGCCAAGCTATACATGATTTGGATATGTCTCAGGTACCAAACAAATGTTATTTAGCAAAACACTACTTTTTGCAATGCATTGTTATGTGATATTAATATGATGCCTTTAATATATTCAAGGTGGCAATGCTTGATGGGGACTCTCCATGGGAATGAAACTGTGAATCCTCAAGTAAAACAAATACAACTATTCGTTATAACATATACAACTATATTGGGGAAAAAATAAAAATAAAAATCAGATATATTCTGGCCTTTGTTGGTTTTATTCCAATTTGAAGGTCCCACATCAGTATATATGAAGCAAGAAGTAAGGAAGTAGATGTACTCTAAGACAAAATCAAATTAGAAAATTTCAACCATGAATGTTGACAGGAAAGTATCCTTGTTCTATAAACCTTTCAAGTGAACATTTTATACATGCCTTTTTACACTTGCTAAATGTAGCTGATAGTTCCATGATGCATGAGTGTTTTCAAGTGTTTTCTAGGGTTTGCACTGTTTTCAAGTGTTCCAAGCTTAGGGATTTTTGGAAGCCCAATTCAAATTTTTTTTCCAGTGTTCTCATTGTCACAGGTAATTGGCCATATTTTATTTCCGGTGTTCTTATTGTCATAGGTAAAATGCCTTGCGGGAGGCCAATTTAAACAATGTGTGGATTAGCTGAAATCCCTATCCTCTAAAGTGTGACTGTTATTTTCTCTCCATACTAGCCACATCAAACATAGCAAAGTAATATTTTAAACCTCTGAAGAGTTTCCTGAACCAATATCTTTACTCAAACAATAGGATAGCTACTATTGAGGGCACCACCCATTGAACCCCAAACACCCTAAAAACTTCATTTCACAAAGCATAAGCAGTCTCACAATGAAGCAACAAGTGGTTTATGGTTTCCTCGCTACAACATCACATGCAGCACCTACCAACTAGACAGAGACCCTCTTGGTGAGGTTATCATAGGTAATAATCTGATGTAAGACATCTTACCCCAAGCTACAGGCCTTAACACACCATATACTCTTCATATGGAATGAAGAGGCATTAGTACCTCTAAGAGCCTTATAGTAAGAACGAACATCAGACTTTGCCACTGCCTTTGCAATCTATCACCTTCCTCCTCCCTAGGCACCTGTGAATAAAAAAGACCTAAAAAGGAATTCGCCTACTCTAATTCCCAATGCAATTTACATTATTTATTTAATTTTTTTAAAGGAAGGATAATAATAGCAATGTGGTTAATTAGAATATGGTATATTCGACATGTTGTCCAGTTCACATTTTATTGTTGAAACTTGAAAGAATTGAAATTTGATGACTAGTGAGCTCGTATATGAAGGGACCTTACTGGAAGGTAGGTTTCGATCTAAGAAAAGCACAATTTGTTGTTATATTTATAAAACGGCAGTGAATATGGATTATGTAAATGTATGTGTATATATGAATTTGAAGAGAGTGGAATCTATGATACTGTATAGAGTTTGGAAAGATTTAAACCTTTAAAAGTGCAGCTAGTGAACTATGTCTCACTCTCAGTCTTGTTTTAAGATGCCATGCTTTTAAATGGATACAAGCAAAAAGACTGTTAACAAGCTCATATATGATAATGACTCTAAAAATTTAAGGGATGTTGACCTTGTTAATAGACTGACTGAGCAAAATACTTGGTTATTTGTTTAGAGTCTGTTTGTTTTAGCTTAAAACGTTAGCTTATTTCCGGTGTTCTCATTGTCACAGGTAATTTGCTGTAGCTATGGGCATTGAACTGACTGATCAAGTACCATGATGCTTGCTGGAAACTAACTGATGAAGTACCATGATGCTTGCTGACAATTTTTTGTGATGTAAAAAATCCTTGAGGGATATGCATTTTGTGATGTAAAAATCTTTTGTTGGGAACTTGTTTTGTTTATGTAATTAATCTTTTGGCAATGAACTTGTTTTGTTTGCTGGCAATTGGTTGGGAACTGTTGAGTGTTGGCAATTTGTTTTGTTGGTTCCAATTGGTTGCATCTGTTGAGTGTTGGCAGGAATTACAGGTCTTGTTTTGGGTAGGAATGTGTTTAGGAAGAAATAAATAGAAAAAATAAAAAATAAAACCTATAGCCGCATTTTTAAAAACGCGGCTACAGAAAAACCCAATGCCGGGGTCTATAGCCTCGTTTTTATAAACGCAACTACAGTCTCCCTATAGCTGCGTTTTGTAAAAAACGCGGCTATAGACCCACTTTGGGTTGCGTTTAAAATGCAGTTATAAGTTGGACCTATAGCCGTGTTTTTAAAAACACAACTATAGGTCTTAGCCTATACCCGCATTTGAAAACATGGCTATGAAAAACGCGGCTATAGCTTATAGCTATGTTTTTAGGGTCTATAGCTGCGTTTGAAATAGTCCTTGTTTTTTGTAGTGCATGATCCTTCATGTCATGCTTGATTAAAAAGTCCCAAAATAGTACCAATTTTTCATGAAAATCATACTAACAATTTAGGACACTTCACATAGAAAATTGTGTACTTTTTTTCATAGTTAAAATGCAAAGTGGGTAATTTTCTTGATTAAGTGATATCTCATTTGATTCAAACCCTATTTTTTTCCCATAAGAAGACGAATTAAAGAGAATTGCATGATCTTAAATACATCACCAAAATTAATCCAATCACATGGATAAATTTCAATTAAATCTAGAAACTGCATGGAAATTGATAAGAATCAACAAAAATAGGGGGTCTAGCTATTAAAATCATGAAATACTTTAATTCAAGCCTAAAACTTTTATTGAAATTTAGAGTTGGAAAAAATACAATATCAATACTAGGAAAGCGCGATTTTCTCAACAACCAAAAAAAAAAAAAAGTCCACGTCCAACACGTAAAAAGAAAAGGGGTACTTTAGTTATTGATTGCAACTATTTTTCTCTCCTCTATTTTCTATCCAAATTGGAGATGCAAAATTTTAGTGAGTTAGGGAAGAAAACACATGGCCCCATCAATTTTCACCCCAACAGGCCCTACCAACCCAAAAAAAGAGTAAGTTTACTACCACAACAAATTCCACAACTTTTGTCACAACTTATCTACGTGGCGGATTGTAAGTGATGGAAATAAGATGGTGAGTCCATGTGGGTAATTAATTCTACCACTCATGAGTCGCCATGTGGCAAAGTTGTGACAAGGTTGTAAAAGGAGGGAATGGAAATGAATGAAAAGAATATTTTTAGAATATTTTTCTCTTCCCTTGTATAGGAGTTTTAATAGAGGAAATGGAAAGTCCATTCCATTATTTGGGAGTTTAAGTAGGAGGGAATGGAATGGGTAAGAGAGAAACTCATTCCTCTCTATTCCCTTAAAATCTCAAATTTTCATTCCCCCCAAAATTGGGAGGAATAGGAGGGAATGAAATTAGATTTAATGATTTTTTTACTAAAACTCGTAAAATACCCCTATATATTCAACCATTTATTTTAAAATAGGGGTCTAATAGTAATATTGTCATAAAATGATTCAATTCCATTCCCTCTATGTTGCTCCCAAACAAGATTACTTACATTCCATTCATTTTCATTCCTTTCCATTCCTTTACTTTAAAACATCCAATCAAGGTTACTTAATTCCATTTCATTCCATTCTTTTCCATTAATTTCCCTTACTTAATTAAATTCTTTATGTATCCGATGTATGTTTCATCTCTCTCACATAGAAATGGACTCCAAATCTCACCCCATCTGAGAGGAGGAATACATGCACT
The DNA here is from genome assembly GCA_019022515.1 of Quercus aquifolioides. Lineage (NCBI taxonomy): Eukaryota > Viridiplantae > Streptophyta > Magnoliopsida > Fagales > Fagaceae > Quercus > Quercus aquifolioides. The sequence continues at coordinate 42,223,993 of CM032334.1, read as the reverse complement.
CTCACTCAACAGTCCCTCAAAGAAAGAGAGTAGATTGTTTACACGAGTAAGACAACCTAACAAGGCACATAGTACAACGACCGCAATAGCCGTGTCTCGGACGCAATAGTCGCGTCTCGAAAGTATTTCCGAACAGATTCCAAGCTAATTCCAAAAATCTCATCTGTGATTTCAACAAATCACCATCAATAGTAAAACCATTGATGGTTGAAGTGGAGCGATTTTCTATTTGAGGAATACATGCACTCTCACTCGACAGACCCTTAAAGAAAGAGAGTAGATTGTCTACACGAGTAAGACAACCTAACAAGGCACATAGTACAAGGACCGCAATAGTCGCATCTCGAAAGTATTTCCGAACAGATTCCAAGCTAATTCCAAAAATCTCTTGTCTGTGATTCAGCAAATCACCATCAGTAGTAAAACCATTGATGGTTGAAGTGGAGCGATTTTCAACAATAGATCCCAATTCTTCCTCAAGTACAGCGTAGTCACTTGGTAGCACGCCTGCAGACATCATAGTCAGAATGGAGAACCTTTTAATATAATCTAAATTTACATTAACCTTGAAGAAACTTACCTTGGATAAATTGAGATGCAGCTTTGGAAACTAAAGCAGCAACCCTTAACTTCTCCTACAATAGTCAAATAGAAAAGTAGTTAGTTTCCCAAGTTTTAACCAAGTTACTATCATAACCTCTATACATTTTGGTTTTGGTAATCCATCTGCACAAAAGGAATTCAGGTATCTGGATTTCGATTTTGTATCCAAAGAGTACTTGGACAATAAAACGTAAAATACAACCCAAGGGGGAGGCACAAAGTATGTGAATTTAAAAATGAAACTCAATTATCTTTTGAAAATGTTCAAAATACTTCAGGGATTTTAGGTTAACAAGTAACCAACTCCTACCTGTTGCGTTCATGATTAGAATGAAAGTAAGGGATTTGGATCAGGTGCAATACCTAGCCTAGTGCAATTCACCCACTTCCTCTCACAATTTTTTTTACTTTTTTTACTTTTTAATTTTAACCTTTTAACTCTTTTTTAATATGTTTTATTAATGGTTAAGATTGAAAGTTATTTTTTCAACTTTCAATCTCAACCGTTGATTAAAATTGCATCAAGTGGTATTGCACCTGATCTGAATCCGAAAGTAAATACACGATAATCTAATTACATAACAGCATAAAAACCTAAATCTAGAAGATGGCTTTGTATGATGTCAGCTTCAGCTTTTAAGAGACCTTTGCAGCTTACATATCTACAAGAGAAGAAAATATTGGAAACAAAGTTGTATATATATATATATATATATATATTTTTTTTTTTTTTTTTTTTTGAGAAAACGATAATGAACTTTTCATTAATCAGGCATTAAGCCTCTATCACGAAATACAAAATGCAGAGCATTGCAATGAATATCCTCCATCCACACTTGTGGTTCATACAAGTTTTTTGCTAATTTTGCGAGCATATCTGCTACTTTATTTCCTTTGCGCCTTGTGTGTGAGTAAGATGCTTGTCGTAGCTTAGCTAATAGTGCTCAGGCTTCCTCTATTATGTGACCAAAAGCTGTCAAGCAAGGCCGGTCTGCTTTGAGGTGGTTGATAATAACCTCTTAATCACCTTCGAACACCACATCTTGGAGTCCGATTTCGAGTGCAAATAAGATGGCCCTTCTGCATGCCAGAGCTTCCAAGTTTGCAACCGTTGGTGGTAGTTTGATGCGTTCTAAAAGGGAGGCGATAACCATGCTGTCTGAATCACGAGCTACAATTCCCAATCCCATCGAGTCCGTGTCTATGAAAGTTGCTCCATCAAAATTTATTTTGTAGAGTGAAGGTGGGGGTGGCTGCCATTGTGTTGAAAGGGGTACCATGTCTTGTTGTAAAGGACCTTCTTGCACTGAGTGATACTCTTGCAGCCGTTCCATAGCATCATTGCAAATTTTCTCCATAGGCAAGGAAGTGGACCCAACCCTTTTTGCATTCCTGTTGAACCATAGACTCCATCCCATGTAGGCAAACAGTTCGGCCATCTGTTGGTTTTTTTGTGCAAGGATTCCTTGAAATAAATCTCGGAAACTTGCAAACTTTTCTGATAAGAATTTTCTACAGCATTCCAATTCCCACCAAATATGTTTCACCGTTTGGCAGCCCCACAAAGCGTGTAGACTATCTTCAGCTTCCTCTCCACATTGATCACACGTTGGGTCCAGTATTATTTTCCGCCACTACAAGTTCTTTTTTGTTGGGAGTGAATCATTTGCTGCCCTCCAAATGAAATGGCGAATTTTATTTGGTACGTTCAAGGACCAAATCTCATTCTAGAATTGCTTGTGAATCATTGGGTTGGAGGTGCCAGGACATGAAACTTCAGCCTTTCTTGTTAGGACACGGTATGCTGATTTGGTTGTGTAGTGACCTGATTGTGTTTCAGCCCATATCAGTTTGTCATCCGTGGCATCTAGGCTCAAAGGGAGCCTCATGATTGCCTCCGCTTCATGAGGAAGGAATTCATCACGAATAATTTCTTCAAGCCAACACCCGTTGTCCTCATCTATAAGGGCGCACACCCGGCTGTAATTGGGAAAATTCTTCTGGGGAGATATGACACGGGCCACACGGCTAGAATGCAAGTCAGGCAGCCAACTATCGCCACGAATCTGAACTGATTTCCCATCCCCAATCCTCCATTTTGATCCCAAATGAACCACTTTTCTAGCTTGTAAAATACTTTGCCAAGCGTATGATCCTTTCTCTTTCACCCCCTCTTCCAATATCGTGCAATTGGGAAAATGCCTCGCTTTGAAGACCTTGTAAAATAGTGAGTCTTTGTTGTGGAGCAACCGCCATACCTGTTTTCCCAACATGGCTAAATTGAAATTCTCTATATCCTTCAACCCCAATCCTCCTTGACACTTCGGGTTACATAATTTTTTCCATCCCACCCAATGTACCTTCCGTGCTTCCCCCTTATAACCCCACCAGAATTTCCTAATTAAGGACTCAATATCCTTGCATAGGCTTTTTGGGAGTTTGAAACATGCCTTGGTGTAAGTGGGCATGGCTTGTAGTACCGCTTTTATCAAGACTTCTCTTCCACTTGTGACAATAGCCTCTCTTTCCAACCTTGCATTTTGTGCCAAATCCTTTCTCTAATATAACCGAAACTTTGTTTTTTTCTCCTTCCCACAAAAGATGGTAAACCAAGGTATTTTTCATGGTTGTGACTGCCACTCCTAGCAAGTTTTTTATCTCTTCTTGTATATTAAAATAACAAGGAGGGGACTTCAGGCCAATAAATTTTGAGTTCATATATTAACTAGTTTTTTTTTTTTTTTTTTTTTTTTTTTTTTTTTTTTTTTTTTTTTGCGGGGGGTGGGGGGTTGGTAAAGAGAGATTCTCATACTGGGATCATCTTTAAGCCAGCAGCAATTGGGAGGCCCAAAAATCCAACGAAGACACTAAGGAACCACTGTGCAAAAGTGAGAGGCGTTGTGTTTGCAAACGTTCCCAGGAACTCAATTATTATGATTTGGAAGATTACAGTGCAACTGAGGACGGCCACGAAAACATAGTTATTCAGTATGCCTTTGAAAACATTTATTTCCTCCATCTCACGTGAGCTTACTTCATTAAAAATCTGTAAGAATCAAATCAAATCAAATCACTTTGTTGTAAGCTAATTAACATATCTTATAACTAAGAAATAGAAAATACTTCAATGTTCACTAATCTTTGTGACTCGGTGAATTACTAGAGTAAATTTAGAGAAATGCACGTGTTTAAGCAAAAAGTTGCAACAATAAATTTAAATCCTCTGCAAAGTAAGCAAACTAAGGAACTCTATGCAAAAAGAGGAGTACCAGTGATTAGTGTCTTGAACTAAATTGCACAGGACGTGTGGAAAACTTGTCAACTCCATTTGATAAAGTGGAAAAGAGAAGTGTGGTGATCAGTTTTTCAGAACCTGAATCTATTTTAGCAATCTATATGACACCCTATTTAGGTCACTTTGCTATCATAGGAAATGGAGCAAAAACTCTTGGTTTTAGGCTTCAAAAGATAACATCATTTCCCATTAACATAGATCAATTTATACTAATTAAACAGGGTTTATGACAAATCATTGTTGTAGATCTTTCAGAAAAAGTTACCTGGCAAAAGACAAATGAATTGAAAATAAGTGTGTTCAGGATCATATCAGAATCTGGGCCTTCAAGATGGAATATCACTTTTCCTCTTGACTGAAGCAACCAAATTACCACAAACTGATATAAAGATTGCCCTAAGATATTCCTCCACATGACATTACTGATAAAGTTCCCTTTCCTTCCAACTGGTGCACGCTTCATCAGGTCATCATTTGGAGGCTCAGTTGCAAGTGCAAGTGCTCCCAATGTATCCATGATCATGTTGACCCATAATAGCTGAACAGCTGTGAGGGGTGCAGTTCCTGAATGCACAATTTTATGCAAAGGTATTAGCAGAAATGAGAAAATGGTTCTTTTGACATAAAATGAAGGCGAGTTCCAAACGAAAACAAATAGCATGTGGGCTGCTCTAACCTGTCAGACAAGCTGAAGAGAAGTTGACAATCAATGCAACCACATTAACAGTCAGTTGGAACTGTACAAATTTTTGAATATTTATGTAAACTGAGCGTCCCCATTTGGCAACTGTCACAATCGTGGAGAAATTATCATCCAGAATTATCACATCAGCACTTTCTTTAGCCACCTGAATTTAGTAAAGATTAGTTGAATTGTTCACAATGTGTGCCTATGTTTTCATATGGGAATATTAGACAACATTGTTATATACTCACCTCAGTCCCAGTCATGCCCATTGCTAGTCCAATATCGGCTTCATGAAGTGCAGGGGCATCATTTGTTCCATCACCAGTTACAGCAACAACCTCACCTAATGAGGTACGCAAGTGCTTCACTAGAGTATGCTTGTCTAGAGGTGAAGATCGAGCCATCACCTATAGATAAAGTCAAACCTTATTGTTACTAATTATAAAAAACCATACTTATTACCGAGTGATCCAATCAATTTGCAGATGTTCCATAAAAACAAATGAAGAAATCACCTGAAGTTTAGGAATTATTTTGAGCATTTCCTCCTCACTTTTCTCCCGGAATTCTGGACCTTCAATGGCTATACCATCATCTGTGAGAATCCCGCACTCCCTAGCTATAGCCTTTGCAGTATTAATATTGTCTCCTGTAACCATTCGTACAGTAATTCCAGCCGAACGGCAAACTGCAACAGACTCCTTAACACCAGGACGTACAGGATCTTTAATACCTACTACTCCTATACAAGTATACCCCGAAACTGGGATGGGATTCTCAACAGAGAACCCATTTTCTAGTTCCATATAAGCAAGGCAGAGAGTTCGTAGTGCCTCATTAGCAAATTGATTAATTGTATCGTTAAGATAATTAATGGTTGCTTCATCAAGGGGAACAATCTCACCATGTGCATTGATCACCTTATCACAGGCAGCCAATATTATCTCTGAAGCACCTTTACAGTGGGCTCGTAAACCACCTTCAGGAAGCTCCAGTACTACCCCCATCCGTTTCTTCAAAGAATTGAACGGCTCAACTTTAAGAAGTTTAGATGCTTGTGTCTCAGCATGAAAATTCCCACCAAGTGACAAGCCAAACTCCAACAAAGCAGTATCAGTGGGTGTTCCCAGTATCTCAGATTTGCCACTTTTGTTTACAACAACTTCTCCTCCAGTATTATTAAATATTGATTGTAGCAGAATTTTCACAGCAGAATCGGGGAGCTCAGAGCCCAAGCTGGAAGCATCAAGAGGTTTGTTCACTTCCTTGACATTCATGCAAATGCAATATTTTACAACTGCCATATGGTTGGTAGTTAGTGTCCCAGTTTTGTCGCTACAAATACATGTGGATGATCCCATAGTCTCACATGCTGCCAAATGGCGCACAAGTGCTTTATCATTCATCATCTTTTTCATGGCAAAGGCGAGGCTCAATGTTACAGCCAATGGAAGCCCTTCTGGAACAGCAACAACAACAATTGTAACAGCAACGGCGAAAAATTCCAACATTTCCAAAGCTTCATCTCCAGACCACCTCCAGTAAGTTCCATCTTGCCATTTACGGCTCATCAATCCTTGCACCAACACTGCAAAAGTCACAATGGCAAAGAAAAGTCCAACCTTACCGATGATTGTTGCCACTCCATTCAATTTTACCTGCAATGGGGTTTCATCATCTCCACCTTCACTAAGAGTTGCCATCAATTTTCCCCATTGGGTCCTCATCCCAACAGTAGTAACCATCATCTTGCATGATCCATCCTGAACCTTAGTTCCAGATAGAAGAAAAGGATTATCCGCAGTCACCATTACTGGCTCGCTCTCCCCAGTTAAACTTGATTCATCAATTAACACAGAAAAACCTGAAACAAATACTCCATCTGCAGGGACTTGGTCACCGATAGCAAGATGTACAATATCACCAGGAAGTAAGTCATATATTGACATCTTCTGCCTATATCCATTTCTCGTAACCTGAATAGCAATCTTCTTTTTTTCCTTGTCCAAATCCTTGAATTGTAAAGATTGACGATAATCACTTGTTGCGGTGACAAAAACAACCAACAAGATGCTTGCAACTATTCCTAGGCCATCATGAGCCCCTTTTGGCCATCCTTCCATAACTATGCCAACGAGCAAAGACACAAAAGCACATACTCCAAGGATCATAAGAGTCATGTCTTGAAGGGCTTCCCAAACAAATACCAAGAAACTCCGCCCTTCACTCTCAGTAAATTTATTAATTCCAAAAATCTCCTGTCTGCGATTCAGCAAATCACTATCAGTAGTAAGCCCATTGAGGGTTGAAGTGGAGAGCTTTTCTGCAATACCAGCTACTCCACCATGAATATTCAGCTTCTTCAAATCATGACCTTCAACAATAGATCCCAATTCTTCACCACAAATTCCAAAACCTGCAGCTTTAACTTCCTCAGGTATAGTGTAGTCACTTGGTTGCACGCCTGCAGACATCATAGTCAGAATGGAGAACCTTCTAATATAATCTAAATTTACATTAACCTTGAAGAAACTTACCTTGGATAAATTGAAATGCAGCTTTGGAAACTAAAACAGCAACCCTTAACTTCTCCTACAATACTCAAATAAAAAAGTAGTTAGTCTCCCAAGTTTTAACCGAGTTACGATCATAACCTCTGTACAGTTTGGTTTTGGTAATCCATCTGCACAAAAGGAATTCAAGTATCTGGATTTCCATTATGTATCCAAAGTCTTAAAAAACAAAAGAGCAAGTCAAGGAATGCAATTATTAACAAGAAGATATAAGAACTACAAGAGTAACTGGACTAAGAAACTTAAAATACAACCCAAGGGGGAGGCACAGAGTATGTGAATTTAAAAATGAAACACAATTATCTTTTGAAAATATTCAAAGGGAAATGCTAATGAATGCCCTTAGGGCAATGGTTAATAATCCATTTAAATAAAGTTTTTATGGAAAAAAAAAAAAAAAGTTAATGTTTTGACAAATTTTTCCATTTCCCATAATAGTGGTGTCAAACATTTCCTTAAATGGATTGTTAATCATTGCCTAAAGGCACCCGTTAGCATAATCCATATTCAAAATACTTCAGGGATTTTTAGATTAACAAGTAACCAACTCCTACCTGTTGCGTTCATGATTAGTAATGAGGTCTAAAATACTAATAACTTCATGACACAATTCATGTTCCTTTTTTTTTTTTTTTTTTAATCCAATTCATGTTCTATTCTAATACCAAAGTGCCCATTCTGCTTTGAGAAATTTAAATTCACATAAGATCAAGCTCATGTTACCACTTCCACCAATTACTTTTTCATGGAAAAGCTGAGTCAAGATACCAGTTAGCATCTTCAGTTTCCAAAGCTGAATTACTGGCTAATGTGATTATTTAACATGGTCTTTTCCCACTCGATTACGACATAATATTTGTGAACTGTGATACTAGGCCAATAAAAAACAAAGAGGTTTTGATTGATTAAGCCGTGACTGAAAATTCCATCTCAATATATATTTGATCGGATCAGATATGGATTATCGGTAGTGTTGATGTGTCAATCTTGGATGATGGAATTATTAAGCACTAGACATAATTAAAAATGGTTCAAAACTATGAGATTAAGCATGAAATGATAAACAAGCCAATGGCAAGAGCCAAAGAATGGGAGCAAATCATATAAAATTACTTCAAGTATTATTTATTTATTTTAAAAGATTTTTACAAGTATTCTTTATCTTTTTGTCTCTACAAAGTACAAATATATCATGCCATTATATTTTGTATGTTTGATTAATATTTTTTTAAGGTGAACTTTATTTTTCTAACTTCTGTTGTAGTATGTTATATTTTACATACAACTAAACTTTACAAGTTTCAAATTTATTATTCAAATTTCTCATCTCTTAATGAATAATGAGATTATCGTAATAATAAAAATTCATTACAAAATTACAATGTTATCTTAACCAAAATTAAAATGAAACAAAAGAAATAAAATATGGACTTTATAATAATTTATTACTCAAAAAATTAGTTGGCATATTCAAATTCATAGACATATAGATTGTGTTTTGACATAAACTCAAATTTCTATTTACAAAAAAACTGAGTATTAACCCAAATCAAAATTCAACCAAAGTTATAATAGGGAGAAAGAAGACTTTGTAATGGGAAGTTAAAAATAAAAAAAAAACACAATATCAAAACACATTTAAATGAAAAACCACCGGAGAGCAAGTACTCATAGTTTTTTGTAGGGAAAATATGGATTGAATACAAGAAATAATATCGAAAGAGAAGAAGAGTCAAAATATAAGAAAGAGAAAATGATAAAGTGTAACAATAAAATAGAGGGTAGTGAGAAGATAAAGAGGTAAACTAGAGAGTAGTAGGGAGATAAAGAGAGAGGGGAAAAGTTGAAGAAAGTGAAATAATAAATGTGGACTAATAGGAAAAAGAAGAGTTTTTTTTTTTGTTTTTTGAATTGGGAAAATAAGAGTTTAGAAAGAGAAAATAAGGTGCAGAAAATAAGTAGATAATATGGCTGCTAAGTGGCTCAATAAAAACGCAGCAATATGTAGAACGTAGATATAAATAATAATAATAATAATAATAATAAATCTATTGGCCTAATTGCTCCCAAGGTTACTAAATAGATAAAAAATTTCATTTTCTTTTTCTTTTTTCTTTTTTTTTAAACAAAAAATCAAAGCCAAAATTGCATGTCTGTACAAACAACACCTAAATTGTCCAAAAGGTGGCTAGTTTTCTCACCACAAATTAAAAAGTGACTTGCTGCCTTTTTTTACTTTCTAGATAGTCATGTTCCCTTCTACTTTACTATTCAGGGTGCGTGTAAAGATGATCATGTTTTAACTTTTAAGTTAGCGTGTTAAATCTCTCCCAAAAAAAAAAAAAAAAAGTTAGCGTGTTCAATATTTTTCTTTAGAATAGACCAAATAAGTTAGTTTAAAAATAATTATTCGTATTAAATTTTTTTACAACTATAAATTTGTGCAACGGCTGCTGTTGGCCATAATTGCTAATCAGATATATATATATATATATATTTTAGAATACTAAGTGTCGTTTAGTAATGTTGTTCTATTTGTATCTTTTAGAAATACGTGTGAGTAAAAAAACATATAAAAATATTTATAATGTTATTTAAAAAGTGTTTGATACATGTACTTAAAAACTGAAAATATATATTTAAAAATATATATAAAAATACACGTGGATGAAAAAAAAGAAAAATTATATGTAATATTGTTTAAAAATTAAAAATATGTATTTAAATGAAGGTACCCAATGAGATTAAACACTGAAAACGATTATTTAAATAACAATATGTGATCTTCTTTATGCACGGCATTTGAAAAAAATTAATTGGAAATTTATAACGTTATGGATTCCGTTCCGTTCCGGCCGGAATGACCGGAAAATATCATTCCGGCAAGCAAACTGGAACGGCAAGCCCCTCCATTCCACCTCGGACAAGATTCCGGCCTGTTCCGGTGTGTTTCGGGAGATCCGGGCTGTTTCGGTTAATTTCGGCCGAAATACAAGATTCGGCCGGTATGGATTTGTTGCAGAAGAAAAAGACAAAAAGTTAAAACTTGGATCTTCAGACCAGACCAAAATCGATCCACCATTCCTTTCCTCAAACACGATGTAGTCTTTTGCTTCATGAGTTGCAGAAGAATAGCAGTATCAGAACTAGAGAAATATTATGGATCACGCAGTCAAGCTTAACAAATTCGGATCTCCATCCGACAGAGAGAGAGAGAGGGAGGGAATAGAGAAGATAGCTAGACTGAGAGTAAAAAGACAAGTTGCGTGTGTGAGTAAAAAAACATAAAAAGAAAGATGGAAAATCTAAAGATGAAAAGTGTAGAGAAAGATGTGACGAAGGACAGAAATAAAGGAGTCAGACGGAAATGAAGATGTGTGGTGATGAGAAAAAAACAAGAGGAAAAAAGAAGAAGAAATGATAAGAAAGTAAAATACAATAAAATGTTGGAAATTGAGATGGTTTGACTTTGTGTAGTGTGCCTAGCCTTGGTTTGCCAGTTTGTGGCATTAAAAGAATTAATTAGTATTTTAATTAAAATAATGGTAGTTTAATTGATTTGATTAGATTAATCTATACTACTATTTAAGGGTTGCACCTGTTTGGACCGAATTTTTTTTGTTCTAAAATACCCCTACATCCCTATGTTTAAATAAAGACAAAACTAAAGGACAATCAAGTAAAAATACAACTCTAACTTCCCCTAAAACAATGCCTAAAAATTAAGGTCACTCTCCTGTTGATTTTAAAATTAATTTATTCACTTATAAATTAAATTCTCAAAATAAAAATTATTATATAAAATAAAAAAAAACATAGTTTTTTTTTTTGCTACTACCACTAAAAAAGAAGAAAGCCTCATTACATGGCGCAAGCGCGTGTGATGAGGCTAGTTTTAAATAAAAAGTTTTATAATTATAACTCTTATGTTTTTAAAAGTAATAGGTTATGAAGAATATATATATATATATATATATATATATGTTTTTAAAAGTAATAGTTTTATATATTTTGGAATCTAAAACGTCTTGAAATAGTGCGCCAAAATAGACCGGCATCGAAATATTTTATTTTATTGAACAGCTCAAAACGAGCCTAAAACAGTATTCATAACATTTTATATACGTAATGCACCTGGAGAGTTTTGAATTTACACACGCAACTAGTGAGTTTTGAACTCACAATCTCGCCATCTACCTTGCTTTTATAAAAGAAATGGAGGTGTCATTTTCGCTAGAAAAGAAGATTGGGATAATTCAGTTTTAAAAGTCTAGAGACGAAGATTGGCAACCTGGACGGTGACTAGTCAAAGCAGAATGAGTGTCAAACTATTGAGACAAAGCAAAGGCTGCGTAATGAATTTTCTATTGCCGCCCTTGGAAGGAAAAAAACAAATTGGTTCAATTCAAGGTGTTTGGTTTATAAACGCCGAAGAAGAAGTAGAAGATAAAGAAATTATAAAAGAGAAATAATATGTCCATAACATTTTCACAATATTTTTACAACAAATTTTAAGTGGCAAGTTATTATTAGTTGTTTTTGTTGGGATAAAAAAGTAATCTTAGTATTAGTTCAAATTTGAACCAATAATAACTAACCACTAATAATTTATTGTGAAAATATTATAAAAATATTATAAACATAGCACTTCTCATTATAAAATTGAAAAGAACAAATTTTAAAAAAACGAGAGCAGTTACGTGGGGGACTCAATCAGAGCAATTTGGAGATTTAAGTTTCAAACACGTTAAGATTGGGACATGCTGATCAAAAGTGGACACGTGTTCATAATCCTATGTGTCCAGTAGTAACTTTCCCTAGACACCAACTGCACCCTTAATTAATTGGAATCATTCGGTTATTTTTACAATATTTTCACAACAAATAATTGGTGATTAATTTTCAAAAAAAAAATTTGGTGATTAGTTTTAATTTGAACCTACTACTAAAATTATTTTTCTACCCATCAATAACAATATGTAACAATTTGCTGCGTAGCATTTGTTGTATTGCACCTTACACGGCAGTTTTATGAAGTTGCCACGTGTCAAACAGTAGATAAGAGGAATGGAAGAAGTTTCTCAAAAAAAAAAAAAAAAAAAAAAAGGAGGAATGGAAGATTCCAATTTCAAATTTCCGCTTTTACTCATTGTATGAATGAAGAGATTTAGGTAGAAACTATAGAGGTTTTATTTCAAGAAGAAGAATGAATTTTTCTTTCGTTTTCTGCACGAAATTGAATTTCTTTGGTTATATGCGACGTATATCTCTTTTTCTTTTTTTTTTTGGATGTGTATATCTCTATTTCTTTAAGCTTTTAATTGGATATTGTGAATTTTTTTTTTTTTTTTTTGGTATTGGTTGAATGAAATAAATAAATCATAAATAAAATGAGAGAGAGAGGTGAGACCTGGTTGGTGCGGCGCATAGCCTGAGCTTCGTAACGCTTCGAGAGATTGGCCGTAAAACGAAACCTTCGCTTCGGGTTCTTCACAAATCCACACAGCTTCCTCCATTTCTGAAGCGCCTCTTCAGACGAGTGCTTCGGTTTCACTTCAAAGTCATTCAAAATATAGCTCTCCATTTTCACCTTCTAAAATCGCAATATTGTGACTAATAACTCTCTCAAATATGCCTCGCCTCATATATAGGAGGCACAACTTGTCAAAGCTGCAAGAAAAGCAGCCTCTCAGGCGGGAAGTTCGAAGAAAAAGCAGCCTGTCTCTTTTCAGAGAAATTTCTTTCACACACTTTGTCGGTGGGTTAGGTGCTGGCGAGCCTGACAAAAGAGAGTTAAAAATACGGTAATATTACTTGTGCTTTCTGGGTAATTTCCTTTTTTTGCTTCTGATTATTTGGAATTGGAAATAGTAAATGGAACAGGAAATTTTTCGGAGATTGAGAGGAGAAGGAAGAAGATGATCCGAGAATTGATGCACTACTTAAAAGAGGTTAATTGGTGTAACTGAACTGGCTGGGTCTGCTACTTCCTGGTCTCTTGGAACTGAGTGAAAGACGGAGTCAAAACAAAAATAACTACCATTAAAGACTAACTCTGGAGACGTTGGAAGCCTTTAACTTTGTTCAGGTGTTCGTTACCAGCAATTGGATTAAATTAATGTAATAATTTAAAAATAAAAAATTTTAGTTAGAACAGTCGCGCCTTTTTTCTTTTTCTTTTTTGGTTACTTGGGTTACGCGTTTTGGGAACGCGTAACAATGAATGAGACGTGACAGTTGCTGTGTTCTGAAAAGGACAAAGAAACAGTTCTATAGAAAGTTGAAAACTCAAAGAGAAAGTACTCAACGAATTTAACAACAAATTTCTTTTTTTTTTGACGGAAGAAGATAGAATCGATATTATTATAAAAATGCGAAAGCAAAGGGTAAAAAAGGATCCTGAGTCACTCAGGCCTAAACGCCAGCCTGGGTTAGGATAAGAGCAAAATAGTCCTGCCAAAACAACTAAAACATTAAGGCTAAAATATAAAATTTACTCTCTAAGTTTCACCATTTTTCATTTCAGTCCTCTAAGTTTGTATTTTGTCATTTCAGTCCTTTAAGTTTCAATCCTTCTCAATTTAGTCTTCCGTTAATATTCTGTCCATCACTACCATTAAGTTGTCCAAAAACGATGTCGTTTTGCCCTTTATTGAATATTTAATTATTTATTTCTTAATTAAAAAACGTTAATGAAAAAAAAAAAAAAACCCAGTCCATCCCCCATCTGAAGAACACAAACCATCTGAAGAATAAGAAGGAGAAACCCACTACCCACTCCTGCCTAACTGCTTAACCCATCAATAATTTAGATCGAGCGGGAGAAAGTGAGATCCAGAGGGAGAAAAAGAGATCGACAGACCGAGAGGTCAAGAGATCGAGAGGAAGAGAAGCTACTCGGCAGCTCGCCTCAGGTCAATCCTCGGCGCTCCGCTCCAGGAGATGTACTTGACTCCGGCCAAGATACCTCCTCTCCCTCTCGGTCTCTCAATGCGGTGCCTGTGTTCTCAACCACTGGAGTCACGGGCCATGAGGCTAGAGAACCTTGGGTGCTTGAGCATCACTGAGTTGAGTACCTTGGTTTAGTCTGGGTTTATGGGGTTCTTTAACCCAATTTGACAATGGATTCCTTGGTTTATTTCAGGTTGGAGGAAGAGTCTTTCTACTGGGGTTAAATGCGCGTCAATCTCTCACTTTCTTCCTCATGATCTGTTGGTATTAGAGCCTTACTGGGTTCCTCTAATTTTTTTTTATTTTTAAATTAACGTTTTTCTCTAAAATTAAGAAATAAAATAAAATAATGTGATGAACGGTAGTGATGGACGGAATATTAACGAAAGACTAAAATTGAGAATGATTGAAACTTAGAAGACTGAAATGACAAAATACAAACTTAGAGGACTGAAATGAAAAATAGTGAAACTTAGAGGGTGGGTTTTGCATTTTAGCCAAAGATTAATAAACTAATAGGGTAGCACTAATAGCCCTGCCAAAACAACTAATAAACTAATAATCTAAAAGGGGTGATCAAAAAAAATAAATAAATAAATACAAGGGATGCACTAGCATGTTCGTTGATTGGCTATTAGATTTTGGTATTCATGCAAAAAAGACATTGCACCACGTAGAGTAGTCCCAGGGAGTGCATGGGTGTTCTCAAAACAAAACTTATTTCAAGCATTCCATATACCCAATGCTATCACAGCCCACTGTTCCAACTCAGTCCGATTCAAACGCTACACCATAGTCCGAGTTAAGAGGAAGAAGTCTGGTGCACTAGCTGAGCTATTCTGGATTTTCCCTTTAGCCAACGCCCATACACTACATGCAAACAGGCACTCCCACAAGATATGTCCAACTGTCTCGCACTGCTATTTACACACAAGACAAGTCAAGTCTAGCTGCACTCACTTCGCATGGAGGTTGTCGCGGGTTGGCAGGATATTAGAGCAAGCGCGCCAAAGGAAAGTTCGAACTTTTGGGGGAGTGTTGAGGGACCATACTGCCTTCCATGTTCTTTTATCAGTAGCCGCATTAGAGTGGTCCCCACTTGAATGTTGCAACATCCTCAGGGCCACCGAGTACGCCGATTTAACAGAGAAATCATTGGATTTGTTCTCCTTCCAAACTAGTGCATCATTTGCCTGCACGTTGGGCAAGGGTACACTCAATATATCAGCACATGTAAGTGGCTCAAACCAATGGGTTATCGTAGCTCTATTCCACTTTCCAGTTTCTTCATCCATCAGCTCCCTCACTTTCAGCGATCCAGGTCCCTCCCTACGTAGACATGGCGATCTTGGCAACCACTGATGACCCATTATATTTATTGAAGTTCCACTACCCACCTTCCATTTAGCTCCTACCAATATTACTTCCCTTGCTTTCAGTAAGCTTCTCCATACGTATGACGGGTTGCTTCCTAATTCAACTTCCAAGAAGGAAACATTAGGAAAATACCTAGCTTTATAAACTCTGAAAAACAAAGAGTTTTGGTGATTGAGCAGCCTCCATGCTTGTTTCGCCAACATGGCCAAGCAGCCTCCATACTTGGTGGTTGAGCAGCCTCCATTCCTCCAGCTCTATTCGGATCACACAGTCGCTTCCAATTAATCCTGTGTATTTTTCTTTCATTACTCGTCTAACCCCACCAGTATTTTGCCATGATGGAGTTGATGTCGCCGCAAAGAGCTTTTGGCAGCTAAAATAAGCTCATCGAGTATGTCGGTATCGCCTACGCTACTGTTTTAATAAGGACCTCCCTCCCTGCTTTTGAAATAAACTTCTCCTTCCACCCAGTAATTCGCTTAGCTATTCTCTCTCGAAGATCTTTGAACGTGTTCACTTTGTTTTTGCCTCCAACCATTGGCAAACCCAGGTACTTCTCAAAAGCAGTCACCACCTGGGCGTTGAACATTCTTTGAATCTCTTCCCTTATCTCTGGTTTGGTGTTTGGTCTGAAAAACAGGGTTGTTTTCTGCTGGTTGATGGCTTGCCCCGATGCCTGCTCGTAGGTAGTCAATATGTTAAGAAGACATGTGCATTCCAAGGGGGTGGCCAGGCAAAATAATAAGCTGTCGTCAGCAAAGAGTAGGTAGGAGATACGTACACCATTACGACAGGATGAGATTCCCTGTACATCCTGTGATTTGACAGCTTTTCGGAGTAGAGCGGATAATCCCTTCGCACAAAACAAGAACAAGTACGGTGACAATGGGTCACCCTGTCTAATGCCATATGTTGGGGAGATAAAGCCTCGAGTCTCACCATTGATCAACACCGTGTAGCTTGCCGACAACACACACTGCATGACCAGGTCCACCCACATAGCCGAAAAAAACAACTTCAGCATTATCATTCGAAAAAACTCCCACTCCACACGGTCATAAGCTTTACTAATGTCCAATTTAATTTCCATGTGCCCAACCTTTCCTTTTCTTCAATTTTTCAGCCTATAGAGCATCTCATATGCTACCGCAGTATTGTCAATGATTAGTTGATCTGGAATGAATGCGCTCTGGGCTTTCGAAATAATATTCGGTAGGATATTCTTTACACTATTAGCCAGCACTTTCAACACCACCCTACTGACCACGTTACTCAGGCTGATGGGGCGATAATTCGACATAGTTTGTGGGTCCTTCCTTTTAGGAATAAGCACAATATGGGTAAAATTCATCTTCGTTAGGACATGACCTGAGTTTAGCATGGAGAGCACTGCCTCTGTTACATCTCCACCCACCACATGCCAATATTTTTGGAAAAAGAAAGAAGACATACCATTCGAACCTAGTGCCTTTGGCGGGTGCATTTGGAATAGAGCTTGCCGCACCTCCTCACCGACAAAAGGACGAAGTAGAGCCTAGTTCATTTCCTCTGTCACTACGCCATCCACCACACGTAGAACCTCATCCACATTACTGGGGTTTGACGTAGCAAAAAAATTTAAAAGTACTCCTCTGCTATCATGCCCATCCCTTGCTCATCCGTCCTCCATATCCCATCTTCATCCATCCCCCCATCGATTTGATTTTTCCTCTATCGTTGGCTTACCCGTTTATGAAAGAACTTAGTGTTCTTATCGCCTTCTGGGAGCCATATAGCTCTAGACCTTTGTCTCCAAAACACCTCTTCCTGGTGCAGCAAATCATTTATTTCCTCCTTTAGTGTGTTAATCTGGGCAAGGTTGCTACCATACCCGGTGTTTGACAAGCCCATGAGTGTGGCTTGTTTTTCCTCCAGACGGGTTCTAGTGTTGCCAAACACCTCTCGGCTCCATGCCACTAATCTCATACGACACCGCTT